>JASEVX010000001.1:107874614-108501576 GCA_031761405.1 Serripes groenlandicus | reverse complement strand
GACTTTCAATTCGTCAGATCCAGGCAATTTTCACATGACTTTTTTAAGGTCATCTGCTTTATAATCATCAGATGAATAATTTCAACAATATAGAAAACTGAAAGATTTATATTGCTTGTTTTGGGCAATTTCACGTTTTATTGCAATGGTTTCAAAAGTAGTGTCCATTGGCAGGTGTTGATTGTGGGAATTAATGAGTTAAAACAGTAACTGTTGCTTGGCCAATTACTATGAATTATTATGTAAAATTGTACGAACTGCTTATTCTGTGGAGCTAGGATAGTTCAGTCAGTTATGATGGTTAAGTATCAATCCAGGTGTTGTTAGTTGTAGTCCCAGTTCAGTCGGTCATTTTTCCAATGATTGAAACTAATAATTGTGATAAGTGTCAGATGTCTTTCACCAATGAGATGAAGGTTTATGTTTGAATGTAGCGACTTGCCTGGTATGAGAAAGCCAGAAAACACAGGGTAGGTTCATAGGCCATGAAGTAACTAACAATCTATACGGTTGGTTTTCACAGAGCACCATTCAAACAATAGTTACTAAAAGGTTGGTTTTCACAGAGCACCACTTATGTAATAGTTACTTTAAGGTTGGTTTTCACAGAGCACCACTTATGTAATAGTTACTATAAGGTTGGTTTTCACAGAGCACCACTTATGTAATAGTTACTATATGGTTGGTTTTCACAGAGCACCACTTATGTAATAATTACTTTAAGGTTAGTTTTCACAGAGCACCACTTATGTAATAGTTACTATAAGGTTAGTTTTCAAAGAGCACCACTCATGTAATAGTTACTATAAGGTTAGTTTTCACAGAGCACCACACATGTAAAGTTACTATAAGGTTAGTTTTCACAGCGCACCACTTATGTAATAGTTACTATAAGGTTGGTTTTCACAGAGCACCACTTATGTAATAGTTACTGTAAGGTTGGTTTTAACAGAGCACCATTCAAACAATAGTTACTATAAGGTTAGTTATCACAGAGCACCACTTATGTAATAATTACTATAAGGTTGGTTTTCACAGAACACCATTCATACAATAGTTACTATAAGGTTAGTTTTCACAGTGCACCACTTATGTAATAGTTACTATAAGGTTAGTCTTCACAGAGTACCACTCATGCAATAGTTAATATAAGGTTGGTTTTAACAGTGCACCATTCATACAATAGTTACTATAAGGTTAGTTTTCACAGAGCACCACTTATGTAATAGTTACTATAAGGTTGGTTTTCACAGAGCACCACTCATGCAATATTTACTATAAGGTTGGTTTTCACAGAACACCACTCATACAACTCTTGTTTCACTCATGCAATAGTTACTAGGAAGTTGGTTTTCATAGAGCACTACTCATATAGATTAAACCATTCCCTAATACAAGCAACTGTTGATGCCTTAATTAGCAGACAAACATTGTTTGAAAAGAAGTTAAGTCATAACAATATGGCATGTTGAATTTTAGTTTTATGTCAAAAATACGTTACCAGTCATTTAATACCTGATATATAAGCCCCTAGCACTTAACTCATCCAGAAAATTGATCGCGCCCAGCGTATCCCTCATGTCCGTGTGATATACACGGCTGCCGGCAAGCACCGGCCTACGTGACCCACGTGCCACTTTTAATTTCCTGGACACACCATCTTGACGGCTAAGATATTTATTTATTTATAAATTATTTTCTTTGTCTTTTTAAGGCGTTTTCGTCTTAAGCAAGTTTGCTCATTCAGTCCCGAATCTGTATAAAACATTAAGCTAATTTAAATTGTGAAAATTATTGTTTGTTTTATATGTTTATTTTGTACACAACAAATTGATAGTCACGGTGGTTTACCCCACCCACTATTTCAATCACATCGTCGAGTGCGGATTCCGAGTATTGTTTTTTTCAACATCCTTATTTCCCCTCCTCGTTAGAGGTATCAATTATTGTTATCATCTTCTTGTGTATGATATGTTTGTTGTATATTTATTGAATTAAATTTATGGAAAGATTTTGTGAAAAAATATTTTCATTAGGTACGTCCATAGTAAACTAGAAAATAAAAAGTAGAATTTTTTTTTTAATTTTTTTTTGTTTGTTTTTTGGTGTTTATTTCGTATATTATTCTGTAAATAACTATGCCGAAAGGTGATCAGAGGCGTGGAACATGCGGCCATATAGTAGCTACATGGGACACTCACCTCGCCTGTCTAAATTGCACTTCGTGCACACAGGAATCACCCTGTGAAATCTGCAGTTCCTGGACAGCTTCCGTTTGGAATATGGCTGGGAAAAGGAGATTGTACAGAGACCGGAAGAAGAAGGTAAGTAAAAAACAAAAAGTGCTGAGTTCTTCTAGCGGTGAGGAGTTTGAAGGGTTTTCAGACTCCGAGATTGTGGCGAGTGTGCAGAAGGTTACGGCTGTTCCTTCTACACTCGTCACAGACGCTCTTTCTTCGGCTGGCTCTGCAAAGGGCAGGAAAGAGCAACTGGCAGAAGGGTTTGGAGTTAGTACTGCGGAGAAACGGGGGTCTGTGGACCATTTCTCTTACGGAAAACAACATTCTCTGATGCCAGGTGTTGGGGCTAATCCTTCGGGTGAAGCAACAGGCCTTTCTCAGGGAAACCTGGCAGATTGGCCGATTCCAACACAACCCTCTGTGGTTTATGAGTCTTCGGATTCATTCAGAGGTCCAAAGAATGATGCCTACGGGCGGAAATTTTTGGAGACAAATGTTGGGATAACGTCTAACGTTCTTAACATAGGTCAAACGGGTAATGCCTTCGAGCAGAACCCTTATGACTCCGGGAAAACGGTCACCAGGCAACCGGACACCGGAACACCGGGCACTGGTACACCGGACAACCGGGTAGTCATATTGTCACCGGGTTTTTGGCAACCGGGCATGAGTCAACCGGGTACCGGGCAACCAGGTACAGGAGGACAAATGTCTGGACAGCATGTTCGATGGGATAATAATTATCCTTCCGTCAATAGACAACCAGACATGCTGTCAGATAGCCACGGTATGCGAGACGCCGGTCATCCGGGTTTTGTTTTACCTGGCACCAGGCAACCGGGCACCAGTCAACCAGGCACCGGGCAACCGGGTAACGGTGGACCAGGTCTCAGGCAACATCAAAGTTTTGATACGGGGTATCATTCGTTTGCCGGTCATCCGGGTATGTTGTTTAATAGTTACGGTAAACCGGTCCCCGGTCAACCGTACCCCGGACAGCTGAGTAATAGTTATCAAACCTATGGTCATTACGTACCTGGTTCAAATTCTCAGCCGTCAAACACCGGGTATAGGGAGTTTCGTTCTGAGAAATCAATCCGTTCTCCAAAGGGGTCGGTGTATATCTCTCGAGATTACACCCCTTCTCAATACCAACCCCCGTTTCAACCGGAACAAAGGGGTGGTGATCTACGGTTTACTCAGGCCTACCGGGAGCAGCAATATCCAAATAATGGGAATTTGCAACCCCCGGGAGGACACCTCTCTATGAGGCAGTCCTTAGATAGGCATCCCCCGAGCAAGTACACTCGATGTGTCCTGTGAAGGGGAGGCCGGGACCGTCACACACGGTTAGCTCTGTCCCGACTGTCGACCCAGTTCAACTTCATCCTGCTGCGGAAGGGAAGTCGTTATCAAAGGGTCTACATCAGTACATAGATTCATCTCATGATTCCTTGTCTGAGTCGGTCGTTCAACTCCCGGTCGAGAGACCAAGTAGAGCTGAACATGGTCACAGGATTCAAAGCTCTCCCACACCTTCGTCTGACGAAGAAATGGGAGATCAGTCCTTTTCAGGTGACGAGCCAACGGTAGAGCGTATGTCTCTACAACAGGCTATTGATGAAGTGTTCAGGGTAGTTCCTGACCATTTTTGCCCAAAGGTTGACGCTCCCCCTCGTCGGAAAAACCTATCAAGTCTCGAGGAATTAAACGCAGAGGCTTTTACACCACTACGTTTGCTTCCTCAGGCAAACAATCTGGGCAGATTGATTGAACAATTGCAGGCCACCAGGTCTCTTGACTCTTGTCAACCCTGGTCAGTCCCAGCAGCCATTTCTAAAGAATGGGTAACTCCTAAGAAGTATACCACTTCGAAAGAGTTCTTCCCAGTCAAGGTGCCAGCCTTAGACGGGGACGCTGCTATGCTGGGACTGTCTGCACCCACTTCTGTAACGGTTAATTCCAAGTTACTCGAGAAGTGGGAGGCCAGAGCTAGGTTGGGTGTTATGGTTTCTTCTCATGATGATCATTTCGCTATAGCTCTGTCATTTCGCTATAGCTCTGTCCCAATTGTTAAAAGAGGAGAATGTCTCTAGCAGAGGTGCTAACAGAATTTTGGAAGCTTTTGATACGGGCAATAGGCATCTCATGGCTCTGAATCTTCAGAACGCCACAGAGATGCTGTCCGCAAGGAGAGATGCGGCTTTAGCCAAATCCTCCTTGCTGCTTCAAGAAAGCAAGGACAAACTGAGAGCTGCTCCTCTAGCTTCCGATGACTGTTTCTGATTCATCAGAACAGTCCAGACGCCTCTCGGCGAATGCAGCTAATGCTTTTGCACAGAGCCAGAAGCGCTCGGCGCCATCTGGAAAAGGGGGTAAGGCTAGGAAACCTCCCCATGCCAAGAAGCAAAAGCAGGATGTTAAGGCCTTTGCGCCAAAACAACCGTCTTCCACGGGCCAATAGTCTGCCAAACCAAAGCCCCACTTTCAAGCGGGAGCTAAGAGGCATACTTCTAAGCGCAGCTCTCTCCCTAGGCCGCAGCCCTAGGGATGTGCACCTCTCTATGATCTTCCCAAGGCCGGAGATAGCAGTCGGGGGCCGCTTGTCGCATTTCATAGAGGAGTGGGAATGTATAACAGAGGATCGTTGGATCTTGTCTGTGATACGGGAAGGGTACTTAATTCCCTTCGTTTCCCCACCTCCTCTGACAAGCGTGCCGATCGATATGTCATCACGCCATCCGGCCATGTCAGAAGTGATTTCATCACTTCTGAAAAAGAAGGCTATAGAGAGGGTTCTCAACCCCAATTCTCGGGGTTTCTACAGCCGTCTATTTCTTGTTCCGAAGAAAGACGGTCGGTGGAGACCGGTAATAGACTTATCAGCTCTAAATCTATTGATACCGGTCGAGAAATTCAAGATGGAGTCGGCCCGCTCCATCAGAACAGCTATCCGGAAAGACGACTGGGCGGTCTCTCTAGACCTCACAGACGCATATTACCACATTCCGATCGCTTCCTCGTCGAGGAAATACCTTCGGTTTGTGGTAGAGGGAGAAGTTTTCCAATTTGTGGCACTTCCCTTCGGCCTCAAGTCCGCACCGCGAGTATTTACCAAGGTAATCAATGCTGTGGGAGCCTTTCTGCGTATGCAGGGCCCACAGCTCCTACAATACTTCGACGACTGGCTTCTTCACAGAGCAAATCGTTTGAATTTAATTCACGATCTGTCTCTAGCCTGGCGGACCATTCTGCGATTGGGTCTTCTACCCAACACGCAGAAATCGGACTTGATTCCGTCAAAGAGGTTTACGTTCGTGGGAATGACTTTTCTCACCGACCTAACGGTGATTCGAGTTCCCTCGGACAGAGTCGATTCTCTTTGCAAGAAAATCAGACTCACCCTGGATCAGGTGTCGGTAACAGCCCGATCCATGCTGTCACTTCTGGGTTCCCTAAGTGCAGCCGCTGACCTAGTCAGTCTAGGCAGGCTCCACATGCGACCCCTTCAGTATCTTTTTCTGTCCCTGTGGCGTCCATCTGTGGATTCACTGGAACAGGAGATAGCTCTGACGGTTTTCTTCAAGTCACACCTTCGGTGGTGGCTGGATCCGTTAATCTATCTACAAGGGGTGCCCTCGCTCACTCCACCTCCGGATCTGTACCTTTTTACAGATGCCAGTGCTGTGGGTTGGGGAGCTCATTTAGAGCCACAGGGCTTAACAGCCCAGGGCATGTGGACAGCGGAGGAAAGGTGTTTGCACATAAACAACTTAGAGCTGAGGGCGGTCCTGCTAGCCCTCAATCAATTCTCTGCCTCCGTTGCGAACAAAACTGTTTTGTTGTCGACGGACAACACTACTGTTGTTTCCTACATTCGCAGGCAAGGAGGAACGCACTCCCACCTTCTCTTTCTGGAGACGTGGAAGTTGCTCCTTTGGTGCCGGGCGGCGTCGTTGGTAATATTAGTCAAACACGTTCCCGGTCACCTAAATGTTTTAGCAGACAGTTTATCCCGCCAGAACATGATTCTACCGGCGGAATGGACTCTGAACCAGAGTGTGGTAAACTCTGTGTTCATGCAGATCGGAACACCTCTGGTGGATCTTTTCGCCACCAGAGCCAATCATCGGCTTCCACTCTATGTGTCGCCAATGTACGATCCTGCAGCTTGGGCAGTGGACGCACTGACCCTCGATTGGAACCGTCTATTCGGGTATGCGTTCCCCCGTTCATTCTAGTCCCAATCGTACTTCAGAAAGTACTACGCTCTCAACATTGCAGAATACTGTTGATAGCACCATTCTGGCCCCAGAGATCGTGGTTCAACGATCTCCTGGCCTGCCTCTCGGCACAACCGGTACGTCTTCCTCTTCAAGATGACCTTCTGTTTCAGCAACCGGGTCGGCGTCTTCATCCCAACCCGGCAATGTTACACCTTCACGTTTGGAGTTTATCGAGCGTTCAATCCGAGAGAGAAGCTTTTCTGTCAAAGTTGCCTCTCGCATCGCAGAATCAAGGAGACAGTCCACTAGAATTGTCTATGATTCGAAGTGGGCGATCTTCTCAGATTGGTGTGGTGCAAGATCGGTCAATCATGAGTGTCCCTCTATAACTCAGATTGCCGATTTTCTTCTTTTCCTCTTTGAGGAAAAGCATCTGGCTGTTAGTACGGTTAAAGGATACCGCTCTATACTATCGAATACTCTTAAGTTCAAAGGGGGAGAGAGCATTGGTTCAAATCCATTTCTCTCTGAACTTATACGTTCTTTCGAGCTAGATAAACCTATTTCCAGGAGTTTAACTCCAAAATGGGATTTATCTTGTGTTCTTAGGTCACTTACGAAAGCTCCCTATGAGCCTCTTGCGTCTGCGTCTATTAAGTTCTTGACTTACAAGACAGTGTTTCTACTCGCTTTTGCGACCGCTAGGCGTAGAAGTGAGTTACACGCACTATCTGTAGAGTCGGGGTACGCCAGGTTCAATGAATCCGACGGCTCCTTCACACTACTTTGTCAGCCTGGTTTTCTGGCAAAGAATCAGTTACCGTCGGTTCTTCCGGAAACCATTACAGTTCCCAGTCTCTCTGCAAACTGTGGTCCTTCTGATCCCGACAGATTCCTTTGTCCCGTCAGATTTCTTAAGTATTATCTTAAGAGGGTTGACGGGGCAAGGGGTCTTAGGAAGAGATTATTTCTTCCTCTTATAGGAGGTAATGATATTTCAGCAGCTACTATTTCTCGCTGGATATCATCTACTATTAAGTTAGCGTACAAAGATCTGTCACTCGGCGATCTCTCATTGCTTCAGGTTCGTCCGCATGAGGTTCGCGCTCTTTCTACTAGTTGGGCCTTTACCAACAATGTTCCTTTAGAGGACATTATGCATGCTGCAGTATGGAAATCGCAGTCCGCGTTTTCATCGTTCTATCTGCGTTCCATGTCTTCTCAGTCAGATAATTTGTATTCTCTGGGCCCACTTGTGGCGTCTCAGCGAGTTGTTCGCTAAATATGCATTTAACACAACAATAAAGTTCACAGCAGATTGAATATTCCTTTAATCCAATCTCCGACTTTATAAGATGTTGTGTTCAGTACTACGTTAAAATGACAAATAAATTACATGGTGCTACATCTCTGATGACGAAGTGTTGGACGATCCTCCCAGCCGATGCTGCAAAGTCATCAGGTATTAAATGACTGGTAACGTATTTTTTACATAAAAATGAAGTTTTTAGAGTAAAACATATTTTTATTAGAAAATACTTACCAGTCATTTCACAGTCCCGCCTCCCAACCCCGCGTCGTCACCCAACACTTACGGTAAATTAAAAGTGGCACGTGGGTCACGTAGGCCGGTGCTTGCCGGCAGCCGTGTATATCACACGGACGTGAGGGATACGCTGGGCGCGATCAATTTTCTGGATGAGTTAAGTGCTAGGGGCTTATATATCAGGTATTAAATGACTGGTAAGTATTTTCTAATAAAAATATGTTTTACTCTAAAAACTTCATTTTAATGTGAAGACAGCTGTAAGTTGCAGTAACTGTAATTATGCCATTTCCTTCAAACCTTGTTTGAATTAAAGAATAGGGTATGGTTATTAAGAATCTGCATCATATGATTTAATTGAGTAAAAATAAGACATTATTGTTACAGAAAACTTGTATTAATTAAGTGGTCCATTCATTCCCTTTTTAGTAGAGAAAACTGCTATGACTTAATCAAGAAGACATTAAAGTAGCATCTGTCTCTGTTGCAAATTGAATTTTAACCCCCTTCCCACTTGCAGACACATTTTGACATATATGTATAAATAAAGCAACTTTTGTCACAATGTAACACAACTCAAATTAATAATTATACTTTCGTTTATAGCGGTTTTCCATATTTTTGCATAGATGTTTTCAAAGACTGCTGTATTTGGGAAAGGGATACTTGTTTGAAAAAGAGTTGGAGTATATGATTGTATTAGAGTATATGACTGGATTATATGACAGTAGAAAACGAACTCACAACTGATTTCAATGTTAAATGTTACGTTGGAAAAATAAATTACGGAATTTTTACCAACAAGTCCTTTTTTCAATTACTTCAAAAGACTTAAAATCCTGTCAAAGTATAAATCTGTTCACTTTACAAAATGGTTTTGGGCAAATTCAATTAAGCTTAAAGTTTATTGCTCATTGATAGTGATCAAAATGCTTCTGTGCAGGGCTTCACAAAATTGAAGCCATTATCAATTTCTGATATCTTTCATACACTCCAATAAAATTCCATTTCCAGATATCCATTTAAATCGTCTCATCTGAAAAACAATTTTTTAAAGTACCCACAATGTAATTGTTCAGTTAGAAATAATACATCCAGCATGTAGGTTTGAGGAATATCAGCAGTCCTGTCTGTGCATTCTAGACAGAGGGGCTATAAAAAGGGGATGATACTGTTATCTAAATTGATCACTGCAGCATAAGAGTGTTTTTCCTTGAATTTTATTGACCATCCCGCAGTGTCTGGAATCCAGTTAACCCTTTCCCATATTATGCAATTGCAGATTGATGCAACCCCAGTAGGTCACTTTTTTAAAACAGTTGGCAAAAGGTAAAACTACTCATGATGACCAATTTTTCCTTTTGCCACTCTGTTTTCAACTGTATTCATGAACTATACTTTCATTCATAGAGATTTTACATATTTTTTGCTAGATGGTTTCCAAGTTGTTGACTGCAGATTTGTTGCATGTGGGAAAGGGTAAAATTGTTTACTTGTTGATGGAAAAGCTTCCCAGTGAATAATAAAAAACATAACACTTCACTTGATGTGCTGTGGTATTTCATACATTTCAAATTGAATACTTTTCCATAAGCTCTTCATATTGTATCCGAAATTGGAATATATATACAGCTCTCATAGAATTGGGTAATCTTATAACAAACAAACAAAATCTTTCCAACAACAAAATTAAAATGATATAACTATTGAACGCTATTGCAGGAGATGACTTTTGAAAACATTTTGGCAAAAGGGGAAATTGCCCATGATGAGCAATTTCCCTTTTTGCCACAATGTTTTCAACTAATTTAATGATTAAACTCTCATTTATGGGGATTTTTCACATTTTTGCCAATATCCCAGCAAACAATTGACGTTGGATAGACGTTGTAACAACGTCAGAAACTGACGTTGGATAGACGTATATTGGTTGAAAATGAAAGTTTGTTAGACGTCAGACTCCGACGTTGGAACAACGTCGAAATCACGACGTTGAAACAACGTCGGAATCAAGACGTTGGAACAACGTCTGAATGACGACGTTGTATCAACGTCGTGATAACGACCAAAATCCAACGTATAAACATGCATACCACACATGCATCAGGAATTATCCGTACGGTCTTAAATCCTATATCTGGACAGTATCCCAGACTATAATTAGTACAGGATTTACTACATTCATTATATAACAAACAGGACTAATATTTATCTCTAGATAGAGATTTTATGGCTTATTTAAGAGAGAAATTGTTTTCTCACACAAAATGGTACGATGCCGAATCGGGTTGAATTGTTCAAGGAACTATACGCTAAGTTTTCATTGAAACAGCCGTGTAAAACAACAGAACATGAGTGCTATATACATTTAAATATACATTGCATCAACTTACCTAGTTGTATTATTTTAAATATAAATAATAGAGCTGTAATTGAATCTTTCTCTCTCGCACACGGTTAACAAAATGGCGGTCAAAATTGGTTCAAAAGCTGCGCGCGTCGATCTATTTTTAGAAAAGTAAACATGATTTTTTTTTTTCCGGAATTATCGAAATTACATGATAAGAAGCTATCTTTATAAATATTTCTGCAAATCTTTGTTCAACAAGATGAATTCAAACAAAATATTTTAAAAGAAAGGTAAAAGTCCAAAAAAATGCGACACCACATGGAAATTCCCATTTCAGAAACCAAGGGCACAAGCAAGGGAGGCAACTTGAATAAATAAAATGATCGAGTTTTAGTATTCATTTGCAGCAGTATCACGATTATTGAGCAACTTTTTGTCACATCATGTGTATAAAATGTATAAACTTGATAAAATACAACTTATTACAAACTATGACCAAAACACAACGTCGGTTCGACGTCTAATTGCGACGTCGAACTCACATCGTGATTTCGACGTTGATACAACGTTGTATTCAAGTCGCCGACGTCGCAACCTAAATCCAACGTATATCCAACGTTGATCCAATGTCATGTGTTTGCTGGGATGTTTTCAAAGTCGTCTTCTGCAAATTTATTGTATGAGGGAGAGGTCAACTCTTGGCGTAAAATGTTTCTGTTGAATATCTTCAGTAGTGCAATGGGCTTATTCTAGTTTAGCAAACAAGAATGCCATGATAGCCCTTGAGCGCTCCTCTGATTTATGCCAACGACATAGTCCATCACAATTGGACTCATTTTGCAGTCAGGTAAGCTAATAGAAGAGTGTCAATTTCTTCAATAAGCCTAGTGACCTAGTATTTGACCGGACATGACCTAGATAGGAACTTAGCCTAGATATCATCAAGACAATTATTCTGACAAAACTTTCAACATGCTCAGGTTAAAAATGCGGCTTCCAGAGTGTTTACATGATTTTCCTTCAATTTGGCCTAGTGACTTAGTTTTTGAGGTAACATGAACCATATTCAAACTTAGCTTAGATATCATCAAGATAGACATTCTGACAAAGTTTCAAGGTGCTAAAGCGGTCTCTTGAGTGTCTTTGTGGAAGACAGTGGTACAGAGGTAGAGCGTCGGCCTCTTGTAGCAAAGGTCCCGGGTTCAAATTCTGTGATGAACAGGTTCTGCCTTTTGGATTTTCCACACAAACAGCGCGAGTACTGGTTAAGTATCCAGGAAGCAGACATTGAGGGTGATTAATATAAGCTTAAAGCTTGTTTCGCAATCAATGTTAAATAAATAATGTTTAAACTAGAGTGTTTACAAAATCAGCGAAACAAATAATCTGTCAATGTTTTAGTATAGTTGACTATTTCAGAGCCAAAGGCAATATTAAGGTTTTTGCAAACAATACAGATTCAGGTGAGTCAGCTCGTGACAAGCTGTCTCACCTGAAATCAGCATTGTTTGCCTTTTATTAATCAAAATAGTCCAAAACTTGTTTAAAATGAGAAATGGAGAGACGCCTGATTTTGAACATGGAGTCTACTTTAAACATTTCAGCACTGAAAGAGTTAATCATACCATGTCACGTTGAAATTGTTAATACATGACTATTGTAATAACTAACATGTACCCGGTTGGTTTGAGTAATAAAGTTCATGTTATATAAAGGATGGATGTACTGAACTGAGAAGTGTATTTTTAGCTCACCAGAGCACGTAGTGCTCAAGGTGAGTTATTGTGATTGCCTTTTGTCCGTTGTTCGTCGTCAACATTTGCTTGTTACTACTCTAGAGGCAACATTTTGCATCCAATCTTTATAAAAGTTTATCAGAACATATATCTTCATCAACTCTAGGCCAAGTTCGAAACTGGGTCATGTGGGGTCAAAAGCTAGGTCACTAGGTCAAATTTAAGGAAAATCTTGTTAACACCCCTGAAGCCGCATTTTTGGCTTGAGCATGTTGAAACTTTGTCAGAATGTGTCATGTGGGGTCAAAAGCTAGGTCACTAGGTCAAATTTAAGAAAAATCTTGTTAACACCCCTGAAGCCGCATTTTTGGCTTGAGCATGTTGAAACTTTGTCAGAATGTGTGTCTTAGTGATATCTAGACCAAGTTCGAATATAGGTCATGTCGGGTCAAAAACTAGGTCCCTAGGCCAAATTGAAGGAAAATCTTGTTAACACTCTTGAAGCTGCATTTTAAACTTGAGCATGTTGAAACTTTGTCAGAAAGTTTGTCTTGATGATATCTAGGCCAAGTTTGAATATGGGTCATGTCCAGTCAAAAACTAGGTCACTAGGCCAAATTGAAGGAAAATCTTGTTAACACTGGAAGCCACATTTTAAACTTGAGCATGTTGAAACTTTATCAGAAAGTTTGTCTTGATGATATCTAAGCGAAGTTCGAATATGGGTCATGTCATGTCAAAAACTAGAAGCCACATTTCTGGCTTGAGCATGTTGAAACTTTGTCAGAATATTTGTCTAGGCCAAGTTCGAAACTGGGTCATGTGGGGTCAAAAGCTAGGTCACTAGGTCAAATTTAAGGAAAATCTTGTTAACACTCTTGAAGCTGCATTTTAAACTTGAGCATGTTGAAACTTTATCAGAAAGTTTGTCCTGATGATATCTAGGCCAAGTTTGAATATGGGTCATGTCATGTCAAAAGCTAGGTCACTAGACCAAATTTAAGTGAAATCTTGTTAACACTCTGGAAGCCACATGTTTTGCTTGAGCATGAGAGAGTTATGTCTTAAATAGCCCATTCTCAGGTGAGCGATTTCAGGGCCTCATGGCCCTCTTGTTTTTATGATATTTAACTTTTTTTTGTAACATTTTTTTTTTAAAAATTGGATGTATGGATAATAAAAAAACTTCACAAAAATGGTATGTTGGTGTGCTTAATTTTATGCTAGATTCATTTATGAAAGCCTTATATACATATGCATTTTTTTTGCTTTTTCAGCACATGAAAAAAATATGTTTTCATGCAAATTGCCAATATTTGAAAGATCATATGCTAATTTCTTGTGGTTTAAATCACATTCTGAAATTATTTTATTCATATCTTTGGAGGTTCACATGATATGTTGTATTTAAACCTCAAAAAGAGACGCTATTTTGCTCATCATGATGAGAACCCATATTTGTCAGCTGTAAGAACAGACAGGTCCAAAACTTTGAAATAAGGAAAAAACAAATTTATAATATTTAACTCTTTCTAAAACTTCTTCAGATTATTGGAATAACTATCATTTATCAATATCAGAAAAGAAAAGTATAACATGTCCCTGAGCAAATGTTTGAGTTTTTCTTGTCTGAATTACATCCCTTGTCTAAAAAAATGTTAAAATGTTAAAATATGAATATATATTATTTATTTTTCAAACATATCTTCAATTGTAATAAAAGTATTCCAATATTATTTTCAAAAGCATAATTATGAT
This sequence comes from Serripes groenlandicus, assembly GCA_031761405.1. Classification (NCBI taxonomy): domain Eukaryota; kingdom Metazoa; phylum Mollusca; class Bivalvia; order Cardiida; family Cardiidae; genus Serripes; species Serripes groenlandicus. The sequence continues at coordinate 108,487,720 of JASEVX010000001.1, read as the reverse complement.
ACTTTAAAAGTTCTAGATTAAAATTTATATACAAGGATTTTAATATGTTGTTTTAAACCAGCTATATTATATAATCAAACACGGGCTTGGAAGGCTAAAATATTCCGCCCTTTATCTGAAACAAGTTTAATCCACTCTGTTTGAAATTTTGAAGCATTATAAAAAAGCATATTGACTATACATGTTTTTGTTACAAAAAATAAAATATAATACCGTGTATATATTGTCCCTGGTTCAGTACATCCAAAAAATGCAGAGAGAGAGAGAGACAGAGAGAGAGGGAGAGAGAGAGGGAGAGAGAGAGAGAGACAGACAGACAGAGAGACAGAGAGAGAGAGAGAGAGAGAGAGAGAGAGAGCTTTTTCAAACTAGAGGGAGAGATATTATTAGACAGCAGGTGACACAAGAACTATCATAATGTTAAATGATCCTATCTTTTATTCAAGATTTACAATTTCCCTATATTTTTATCAAATTTGTGAAGTGTTTTTTGTGATAATACAATTGGAAGGATAAGGAAAACACCCTTACTATTAAAAATCGAAAAAACCCATTTATGTCAAGTTAATATCTGAGCCTTGTTCTTGGGAAAGAGGTACAACTTAACTTTTGTGAACACTGTAGATCCAGATCAACCGGTGCATTAGCTCAGTTTGATTGATATATATATATACACTGTTCACATATTATTTGCTTACACTCGTTTGAAGATGTGCTGATTTGTAGAGATGACTGTTTGATGTTTTAAGTCGCTTTCAACAATTTTTCAGTTACATCACAGCGTTTCCTGGGTTAGTTACCTGTTCTACTGGTCCGTTTATCATGACACTAGCCAGTCAGTCTTAATGCTAACCCCACAACCCTGAGCACCAAGGAGGGCAGCCATTACTACCATTTTTAACCCTTTCCCTAATATAAACGCTTTCGGACACCTCTGCAGCAGACAGCTTTTTAAAAACAGTGACAAAAGAAGAAATTTTGCACAAAATGTGCAATTTCTCCTTTTGCCACAATGTTTTCCACTTTTAGTCATAGGTTATCCCTTCAATTATGGAGATTTTCTATGTTTTGACAAAATATGTTCAAAGTCGTCTGCTGCAGAATTGCTGTATGAGAGAAAAGGTTAAAGTCTTTCTAGAGGCTGATAAGATTGAGCAGATGGCCCAGGTGATCTGCCAGAGCTCTAGATGAGGGGCTTTTCGCATGTTCTAAAATCCTTATTTGACATTATAACCCTATGTTGTGGAAAGTCAAGAGTCTTCTCATTGAGACATTCGTTTGAGTAACCGCAACCTAGGGTTTGGTTGGATGATAAGAGAGATATTGTGGGGAAAAGAGCTTCATACGCCTCCTTATCTGGACCTTTTTCATAGGAAAGTCATCAGGTCGATGTTGTCCTTTTTAACCCCTTTCTCACATACAACAAATCTGCAGCAGACGTCTTTGAAATTGTCTACTCAAAAGTATGGAAAACTTCTATAATTGTAGGTATAATTACTGAAAAATGTTGTGGCAAAAGGAGAAATTGCTTGTTTTGAGCAATTTCAACTTTTGTTACAATGTTTTCAAAAGTCGTCTGCTGCAGACGCGTCAAAAAAGGTGGGGAAGGGTTAATCCAAATGCACTTTAAAGACAACTTTTAGTTTGGGGTTATTTACCCTCAGATTGCTCATAGTGAGCAATTACTCCTTTTGTCTCAATAATTTCAACTGTATATAATTATATCATGTAGCTGCAGATTTCATATTTTTGGTAAAAGGTTAATAAAGTTTATGTAGGATCTATTGGAATTTTTTTGTCATTTTTTGTTGACAATTAGTCATTTTCACTATATAAGCTGATGACGCTTCAAAATGCGGCAAAATGCGGCTATAGGTGGGAAAGGATTAATCCAAACACAATTTGAAGTGTCTGCAGCGGATGACTTTTAAAAACGATGTGGCAAAAGGAGATATTCAGGGCCTCTACTCTCGGTCGCCAAATGCGCCAAAAAAAAATCAAAAGTGGCGAAAGAAAAAACAAATTTGCGAAAACAGTTGCAAAAGAAAATTCTGTGCAAATTGAGCCGCCATTTTGTATATATAAATGCTCTAAGCGACATATTTTTTCAACAAAACAAGCTAGCTATCGATTTTGTCTCTGTGTATAGCTTTATATCGCGATAACTTTAACAGGTAACAAGTTTTGATATTTGACAATGTGAAGGTCAAGTTACTGTGTGATCGGTGGTTTTTCACACATTTAATCAGGTTTATTGAACGAATTAGTGACATGACCGATTAACTGATGTTGTTATTGTCAAATAAAGAGACACGCGGTTAACTGTTTGCTCTTTGATTCAACATATTTATACACCTGCAAACGTAGTTTGAAGGGGGTATACTGGAATCAGCCTGTCGGTCGGTCTGTCCGCAAAATCTGTTCTGTTGTACTCCTCCTTCAGTTTCTACCTGATTTACTTGATACTTAGCATAAATGTTAATCAGGAGTAGTAGATGTGCAAGACGCAAATTTCATGTCCCTGTGACCTTCTCCTTGACCTCTGACCTTGAAATAGGATTTTATTTTGTTAAAATCTAATCTCTTGTACTCCTCCTTCAGTTTCAACATGATTTACTTAATACTTGGCATAATGTTAATCAGGAGTAGTAGATGTGCAAGACGCAAATTTCATGTCTCTGTGACCTTGACCTTGACCTCTGACCTTGAAATAGGATTTTTTTTGTTAAAATCTAATCTGTTGTACTCCTCCTTCAGTTTCAACCTGATTTACTTCATACTTGGCATTCATACTTGGCATAAATGTTAATCAGGAGTAGTAGATGTGCAAGACGCAAATTTCATGTCCCTGTGACCTTCACCTTTGACCTTGAAATAGGATTTTTTTTTTGTTAAAATCTAATCTGTTGTACTCCTCCTTCAGTTTCAACCTGATTTACTTCATACTTGGCATAAATGTTAATCAGGAGTAGTAGATGTGCAAACCATCTGGCATGGCAATTATTGCGCATATTTGTTTCGATGTTTACTTTCCTATTTACAATATAGTTATACCACCTTCGAAGAAGAGGGGGTATATAGGAGTCACTGTGTCGGTTTGTCGCGCTGTTGTTCGGTCGGAAGCCATATTTTGTCTGGCCTATTTCTTACAAACCACTGGGTGGATTCAATAAAATTTTACATGAAGCTTCTATACCAAGAGATGTGCATATCCTAAAGGTCTTACAATTGCATGCTATTTTACAGAGTTATGGCCCTTTTACTTATTAAGTTATGGTGTAGGTCAAGGTGCTGTTTTGGGGGTATTTATCATCTTCAGTGATAGTTCTATTTTTTTTGAAAATTTATCAGAACATATATCTCCATCAACTCTAGGCCAAGTTCGAAACTGGGTCATGTGGGGTCAAAAGCTAGGTCACTAGGTCAAATTTAAGGAAAATCTTGTTAACACCCCTGAAGCCGCATTTTTGGCTTGAGCATGTTGAAACTTTGTCAGAATGTTTGTGTTAGTGATATCTAGGCGAAGTTCGAATATAGGTCATGTTGGGTCAAAAACTAGGTCACAAGGCCAAATTGAAGGAAAATATTGTTAACACTCTGGAAGCCACATTTTAAACTTGAACATGTTGAAACTTTGTCAGAAAGTTTGTCTTGATGATATCTAGGCCAAGTTCGAATATGGGTCACATTTTTGGCTTGAGCATGTTGAAACTTTGTCAGAATGTTTGTGTTAGTGATATCTAGGCTAAGTCCGAATATAGGTCATGTCGGGTCAAAAACTAGGTCACTAGGCCAAATTGAAGGAAAATCTTGTTAACACTCTGGAAGCCACATTTTAAACTTGAGCATGTTGAAACTTTGTCAGAATGTTTGTGTTAGTGATATCTAGGTCAAATTTTATTATGGGGCATGGCGGGTTAAAAACTAGGTCACAATGCCAAATTGAAGGAAAATCTTGTTAACACTCTGGAAGCCACATTCTTGGCTTGAACATGTTGAAACTTTGTCAGAATATTTGTCTAAGTAATAGCTAGGCCAAGTTCGAATATGAGTCACTAGGTCACTAGGCCAAATTTAAGGAAAATCTCGTTAACACTCTTGAAGCTGCATTTTAAACTTGAGCATGTTGAAGCTTTATCAGAAAGTTTGTCCTGATGATATCTAGGTCAAGTTCGAATATGGGTCATGTCATGTCAAAAACTAGGTCACTAGACCAAATTTAAGTGAAATCTTGTTAACACTCTGGAAGCCACATGTTTTGCTTGAGCATGAGAGAGTTATGTCTTAAATAGCCCATTCTCAGGTGAGCGATTCCAGGGCCTCATGGCCCTCTTGTTTTATTTTGGCTCCCTTTTAGATCACCTAGAGCCAAAGGCTCAAGGTGAGCTATTCTGATCACTTTTAGTCTGTCTGGCGTCGTCCGTCGTCTGTCGTCCGTCGTTAACATTTAGATCATCTCCTCCTTAACCACTTGACCAATTTCAACCAAACTTCAGAGGAATGTTCCTTTGGTGGACCTCTTTCAAAATTGTTCAAAGATTTAAATTCCATCAAAAACTTTGGTTGCTGCGGCAACAGAAAAGGGGAAAATTGCCAAATCTTAAAAAATCTTCTTGTCCAAAAGTACTGGCCTGATTTGAAAATTATTTTGCACAAATGTTCCTTGGGGTACCCTCTACCAAGATTGTTCAAATATTTCCGATCCATTGAAAAACATGGCCGCCACGGGCGGAGCTTATTTTCCTTATATGTGCATTGTTAAAACTTTAAAAATCTTCTTGTCCAAAAGTACTGGCCCGATTTGAAAATTATTTCGCACAAATGTACATTGGGGCACCCTTTACCAAGATTGTTCAAATATTTCCGATCGGTTGAAAAACATGGCCGCCAGGGGGCGGAGCCTGTTTTCCTTATATGTGCATTGTTAAAATTTTAAAAATCTTCTTGTCCAAAAGTACTGGCCTGATTTGAAATATATTTTGCACAAATGTTCCTTGGGGCACCCTTTACCAAGATTGTTCAAATATTTCCGATCCGTTGAAAAACATGGCCGCCAGGAGGCGGAGCTTGTTTTCCTTATATGTGCATTGTTAAAACTTAAAAAATCTTCTTGTCCAAAAGTACTGGCCCGATTTGAAAATTATTTTGCACAAAGGTTCCTTCGAGCACCCTTTCCCAAGATTGTTCAAATATTTCCGATCCGTTGAAAAACATGGCCGCCAGGGGGTGGAGCTTGTTTTTTCTTATATGTGCATTGTTAAAACTTAAAAAATCTTCTCGTCCAAAAGAATTTGAAAATTATTTTTCACAAATGTTCTTTGGGGCACCCTCTACCAAGATTGTTCAAATATGTCCGATCTGTTGAAAAACATGGCCACCAGGGTTGCTGCAGCATCAGAAAGGGGGCAAAATGTCCAAGCTATAAAAATCTTCTTCTTTGAATCTGCATGTCAGATTCCAATATAGTTTGGTAGAAATGTTCCTTAGGTGAGCCTCTACAAAGATTGTTCAAGGCAAACTGTTTGGTTGAAAAACATGGCAGTCAGGAGGCATCAGAAAAGGGGCAAAATGACAAAATTTGGAAATTCCATTTTTAACGAATTATTTTTTCTCAAAAAATAATACAGTTAACGCGATCGTATTTGTTTCCGGAAGTCAACTACACTTCCGCTTAGAATACACATTCGCTGCACCTAAATAGTCCTAGTATTTTTTCGATATTAAAATGACTTCTACGTGTTATTTCAATACAGTGAAGTCATAATTATACTATCAAATCATCATAGATAATCAATTTTCTAGAAAATATCAAATTAACAGTACGCGCATATATATTTCATTTGTCGGCAGGTACGTATAAGGCACGATTATGAATTTTAGTCATATGCCCATTCACTAGAAGTCGACCCCACGCTGTATAGAACAATGTTAATCTCACAAATATGCCACTACGCAGAGCTCAGTGAAATAGTCAGTGTGCATTTTAAACGCTCGCATCGCCGTTGTTTCTCCTTTTTCCAACATGATAACGATGATCAAAGGGGCTTTCTAATTATAGATCATGGTTTACATACATGCGCATTCAGTTAGCTTAATATATATACGAAAGTAACGCTCCTACATTGTATCAAAGTACTGTGGTGTAATGGATAACGTGTAGAACTACTAATCATGGACTATTTATGGACGCGAGTTCGAGTCCCAATAGGAACTGTTCTTTTTTTTTTTTTTTTAATTCTTATTTTATGCGATTTGTTAAACATTATAGATTTATAATAATTAATTCACTCACATGAAACATCCTGGATCCGCCCCTGGTGACGAAAACAAATCGAACTAACAATGTAAATCTCACAAATATGCCATGGGTGTTTTGACAGACTTTACGCAGAGCTCAGTGAAAGAGTTAGTGTGCATGTTAAACGCTCGCATCGCCGTTGAAATGCTACATTTACTAAAACTGTCAACTGATAAAAAAAATCTCTGGACAAAAATATTAATAATAATAAAATAGACTAAATTGTGCAATAGCATGATCAATTGCATTCATAAATTAGATTTTACAATACATGTTCAAAATAATTCGTTATTAGTACTTTCTGTACTTTGATTTTAAGTTCTTGTCTGATATTAAGGAAATTGAATATAAATCCTACTTCAGTGATCCTCTACATTTAATTTGTTCAAGCCGTTTTGATTGGTAACAAAAATCATAGCAACCTCGCGTCATCACAAAAGGTGTAAATTGAACTTTTAGCTACAAATCACAACTCCTACCATTCCACTTGACCAATTTCAACGTTACTTTACAGGAATGTTCCTTTGATGGTCCTCTTTCAAAATTGTTCAAAGACTTGCATTCTGTGTAGAACCTTTGTTGCTGCAGCATCAGAAATTGAGAAAGCTCTTGTTAGATTTCAAGATAAAAATGGCTTTTACTGATTAACTATTTCTTTAACTGAGTGTCCACTCCTTGCAGTTTCATTTGAACTCCTGATCAAATTTTCACAGATATTTGCAGTTAAATATTTGCTTCTAATTAACTATCATTCAGGTGATCGATTTAGGGCCATCTTGGCCCTCTTGTTTCAATTTGGCGAATGTGTCCTGTTTCAAGTGCCATATGTGAACAGCGCCCTGTCTGTGTCGAGTTAATTGTCAAAGTCTGGCCGTCTGGCTCTCTGTCCCCCCCATGCTACCAGAGTTCCATGGCTCGCTGGGCATTGTACTCCTCTGATGGGGGTCCTTCAATTGATATGGCTATCAGGGTGTTAAGCATCTCTATGTCAAGACGAGCCCACCAGTCTGACTTGATCCTTGCCATGGCCGAAAATCCGCGGCACTTGAAACAGGAATGCACAGAATGATTTCGGCCAGCATAAGAATGTTTTCTTTCATTGTTACTACCGCTGTCATCATTAAATCCGAATTGAAACAGTTCATTTGACATTATGATGATTTATGATCAGCTGCTACGGTAAACTGTAAACATACCGGAAATTGTTCTAAACTAGTGTCGTAAATTTTGAGATGCCAAATCAATCGGCTAAATATAAAGCTGGCATTTGTGTTTATACTTGAATCAAACACTTTTATTTACTTTAAATAAGACTAATGTTGCATAAACATGCAGAGAAAAAACAAGATTACAAATTGAAATTGATTTTTACAACAAATTTTTAAAAGAGAATTCTCAACTTTTCGGACATTTCAATATCAGCTGCTAACGATTAAATTGGGATCCCAAAAATTACGACAATAATTTAGAACAATTTCCGGTATGTTTACATTGTTTTGTGTTAGCCGATGTTGAAATGTCCGAACAGACACGGATTTTCCAATAAACATTCAAGAAGAGAATCGGCAGTCAATATTTTCGACCGTAAATCTATCTGATCCTTTTATTTGTTTGACAACAAATTTGGGTAGACATTGACGGAATTAGAACACGACCCAGATGCTAATGTAGCTAGACCGGACACAATGAACTACTACTACTAGTGAATGTCGTTCGGTTGTGCGTTAATATCGAACCCTGTGCATGTTTTTTATTTGTGGCACACAGTGACATATGTCAATTACTTACTGTAATACAGCAGCTGCATATTAACCCTTTCCCACATACAACAAATCTGAAGCAAAGAAACTCTCCATAAATGAAAGTAACGTGTACCGGCTTTAAGCAATCGCGGGTCACCCATCCAGGTACTAACCGCAATAAATGTTGCTTAAATTTATGAATAGGTCAACCACTCTACCAACGTCGCTATAAAAGCCGGCTTCTACGACAAGGCCAAAGAGGTGATATTTATACCTATAACCCGTTCCCGTTACATTTCTCCCTCTTTTCTCTTGACTTCGACCCAAAGTCACACAACTGAACACTAGCAGTATACCAGAGCAGAGTCTACGTAACATCACTGGGAACCATCAGGGTCCAGGGATGATGGTGATATCAACCCAAAATCCAACCGCTGCCACCATTTGTAACGTGTACCGGTGTTAAGCCATTGCGGGTCACCCATCCAGGTACTAACATCGATGAACGTTGCTTAACTTTATGAATAGGTCAACCACTCTACCAACGTCGCTATAAAAGCCAGCTTCTACGACAAGGCTGTAGAGGTGATATTTATACCTATAACCTGTTCCCGTTACAAAAGTATAACAGGGGTAGACTTAAGGCTGAAATTTCTACTAGCCAGCAGCGCCAGTTGAAATGGAAAATTACTGGCCCAACATGTTTACCACTGGCCCAAACTTTTTAATGAGGACAAAGCAACATTCAATGGTTATTTATTTAATTGAAACAATTCAACTTTTTGAACAGTTAACATATGTCATACAATGTACAGGGTTTTCCCTAAGCTTTGAAACTTGTCATCAAAGATGAGAGTCATCTTATAAATGTTGGGGGTCCAAATTAGAACTTTATTATCAAGTGATTGATATAAAAAACATTCAAAAACAAGTGTGTTGTTCTTTGTTTTTATTATCCCTTTATTACATGATGGCTAAAATTTGCAACCCAACAAAATATAAACTTTACTGTTTAATAGATTAAGCAAGTAGCTTTAACAATCTCATCAACTTCACTAAATCATAAAGCAACAATATATTCTACATGAATAAACAATAATCTCTATTGTGTGGCAGTTAAGGCCCCTGTTGCAGCCAAAAAACCCAGGGAAATGCTTCACATTCCAGATAAATTGTTTGATGCCATAAAGGAAACTGACAGGACTCCCCACGTTTGTTCCATTTGTCCTCACCAGCCTCTATTGGCCCGGTGCCCCGCCATAAGGTCGTCCTTATGGCATTCCTTATTTACTCACACCAAGCCCAAAGCAGGTGCCTATGGGTGGTGAAAACCTCCCAACACCAAAGCAGATGCCTAAGGTATTGGTTGGTGCAACCCCCCACCAACTCAATAGCTGATGCCTATGGTTGGTGAAAAGCTATGCAATCAATGGATCGGTCAGCAGTCAGTTCCTTACCCTTATCATTTAAAGCATTTCCCCGTAATTTTCAGCCACACAAACTAGTGTTCGCCCCAAAATTACGGCCAGGCATCACTCATGAAAACCTTCTCCAAAGCATCTGTTACATTTAAAAGAAACAAATCATTTCCCACATCTGAGAGATGTACCCCATCTCGAAAAAACAGCCCAGGGGTATCAACAGTCATGATTGACAAAAATTCCCCCATCATGCACAACCAAGCGCCTCAAAAACCTATTTAGCTGCTTCCGCGTCTTCTCCAGTTTAAAAACCGGTGTGCATGTTTTATCCCACACTATTCTTGGAAGCAAAGCTGATAAAATTAAAGTAGTGTCAGGAAATGTTTCAAAAAGAGAAAGAATATCTTGTCTCATGGCGTGTCGTAATACAATACTTTTGTCGGTTCCTATCTTGTTCGAGCCCAAGTGTAAGACTATGGCCTTAGGAGTGGGATTATGTAAGGCCATAAATTGTAAAGTATGACTTAAGTCTTAGCTGAGTCCACTTCATTCCGCGCAAGCCTGACCATCTGATGCCAGCTATCTTACTTAGGCCGAGATTATGCTCACGGTACCGAAATACTGCACACTGTTCCGCCCAGAACACATGAGAATCGCCTAGAAACCATATATCTGAAAATAGAACTTATAGGAGTGTTAGGCAGGGTATAAGTAAGTATGTAGAACATGTTTATTTCAATCTTATGTATCTTGTTAGTTAAGGTGGCAGATGCCCACCTGTCCATGCAGAAACAATTATTTATAATCGGATATATTTCAGGAAAGTGTCAGATGACCAACTGCCCATTCTTTTGATAACCTCATATGAAACCCCCTTCTGGGCCAACCATGTGGCAGCCCCTATGCGAAAAGAGTGGGTTTTGAAACCCGTAGAATTGAATTGTGTAGTTTTTATAACTTTTGTTAAAACTGCCCCAAACTGATATCTTGATAATGGTGTACCATCACAATGGCAAAACAAGTACTGACATTTTGGAACTTTTTGACGAACCCTAAGATAATTACGCATGGAAGCAACTGGGCAAGCCTGGGTACCTGTTGCCGCAATTATGATAATTACTGGGGCCCCCTTTTGATTTGTTTTAGATGTCCTGAGGCGTACCTTGAATGACTTGCTTGGTTTGAAATTTATTATATCAGACTCAAACAATGGGGCGTCGACCATAGTTACAGATGTGTAAACGAGTTCGCCAACTCTGAATAGCCCAAAAAATGCTAAAGTGTAGGCTGCTTTAAAAAGAATACTCTCAAATGGAGAACTACAAGTTGATCCGAGTTTTAAGATAATGTCTGTCAAAATGTCATAGGTAATTGGCATTCTGGTGTCGTGCGAAGGTTTTGAGCGACGATAACCTTCAAGCATTTTAACAACCAAGAAGCTTGATGAGTAATCTAACACGCCTAGCATTTTGTGTTGGAATCTAATTGCTGAAACATATGTAGCAGCTGTACTATAAGCGTAACCATTGTGAAAAAGATATGATATAAATGCTTCCAAATGTGACATTGATGCAGGCCATGTCCGACTAAGATCATAACTAACTCTAAAGGAATCAAACATGTCCAGAGCTCTTTTATATATTGCTTTTGTGCTAGTTGATAGCCCTGCTCTCAAGAGCTGTCTGGCTCCAACTCGAAGATGTTCCAAAGAGAGTCTAGCATAGGTACTGGATTCGGTTCTGCTTCCGGGGCTAACTCTCTGAATCTGGTAATCTGCAAACGAGACAAACTGTCTGCAATATTATTTTGGACTCCTGGTATATGCTCAGCCTTTATTGAAAGATTAAGTTGCAAACATTTCAAGTCAAGGCTCTGACTAAGACCATTAAGTCTACAGACTTGGATGTCTGCCCGTTTATCACATGGACTACTGACTGATTATCACACCGAAATAGGACTTTTTTGTTCCTCAGATGTTCACCCCATATGGAAATGGATACCAATATAGGAAAATACTCCAATAGAGTGATGTCTTTTGTTCTACCCATTTTAACCCATCAAGCAGGCCAAGCTGAGTATGCCCATTGCCCTTGAAAGTAAGCCCCGAAACCTTTATCACTAGCAGCTGAACTATCCGTGAACATGCAAATATTGGCATTTGTAGACCAAATCATGTCTTGAAAGATTGAAACGCCATTGAACTCTTGAAAGAAACTTAACCACATTTTCAAATCTAGCCTCATACCCTTAGTCAGTTTGATATGGTGGTGGGGGGATTTAACGCCGCATGTTGCATTGATCAGACGCCGACAGAAAGGTCGGCCGGGTACGATTGCTCTGCACATAAAATTTAGAGAACCCAAAATGGCCTGCAATTCTTTAAGTGTGACACTACATTTGTGCTCCAGAATGGTGCGGATTTGAGAAACTATTTTTATAATTTTATCCATTGGAATGCGCACCTGCATGAGAATGGAATCTATTTCTAAACCAAGAAAAACCAAAACTGTGCAAGGACCCTCTGTTTTCTCAACGGCAATCGGAACACCGAAATCTGAACAACGCCCAAAGAAAGAGTTCATCAAACATGAACAATGCCTTGTATCCTTTTTGCCCCCAAATAGATAATCATCAAGATAGTGTTCCAATCCCCCAACAGAACATGACATTCTAACCACCCATTCTAAAAAACAGTTCAAATGTTGCACAGGAAATGCTACATCCAAAAGGCAGGGATTTGTCAAAATAGTATCGACTATCAAACTTGAAACCTAGGATTCTAAAGTCATCTGGAGAGACCGGTATTAGCCGGAAGGCAGACTTGATATCCGCTTTGGCCAAAAGTACCCCGTTACCCAAACGCTGCACCATTTTCACCGCGGCATCGAACTTTGTATACTGCACCGAGCAGAGTTTGGGATCAATATGGTCATTTAATGAATCGCCCTTAGGATATGAAAGATGATGTATTAACCGAAACTCACCGGGCTCTTTCTTTGGAACTAGCCCCAACGGTGAAACGCGAAAGTCTGTGAAGGGCTGTTTAACAAATGGGGCCTCCACTCGCCCAGCTTGAACCTCCTTGTTGATTTGTCCCCTTACAATGTCTGGACATAAATTGGCAGATTTTAAATTATTGGCGTGATATGATTTAATTGGCCCTGCATAACATAAAGGGAAACCAAATTTAAAACCATTATAGATTTTTGATGCAGCTAACTGATCTGGGTAATTACGTAAATATTGTTCCATGGCTTCAATTCGAACAGGTGTGTTTGCAAGTGAAAACTCAGATGTAGCTTTAATTTGATTGCTTTTGAAATGTCCTGTTTGAATTGGCTCCCCCTCGAAAAGGCTGGTTGCCTAATGACCTAGGACACTTGTGCTGGGTGTGTGGACCCCTGCAAGCCAAACACACATGATCATACTTGCATTTATTGAATGTGCAGCCACGAATGGAATTTAAATCAAAGCATGGACGAACAGTTCTCCTGTTAGAAGCCGGTGCAGGTGTGAATACATTTTGAGTTGGCCTGTGTACCATTGATGCGGAGGTTGGAACGACATGTGCAGACTGATGTGGTTGTAAAGTCACAGATCCGAGTTAATGCTTGACCATGACTGAGGCTGTACAGCCTGTCGCATACGAAAATTTTCATCATATATGCGCCATGCAAATGACCCCCCACAGCGAGCTTCGGCCTCCCTGATCAAAGCCATATATTGTAAAAGCTCATTTGCTTTCTCCGGATGCCTTTTAATAATGATTGCCGAAAATATCAAGAATGCATCCGTCTATTCCCTAATATTTTGTACCGACTTTGTTTGTTTGGCCCTCATTTCAATTTGCCCCTGTTCATTTACAAACAAATTTGGTGCATGAGCCGTTTCCAGCACCGCTAAATTAATATAGTCCCCGGACCAAATCTTCTGCCAGATCTCATTCGCAACATGCAATGTCAGGGAATCATCAGCACATTTAAAAGCCTCAGGTGGCAGTGTGAAATCATTGTTCTCATTTTGAACAGGGGTGGCATGTGAAGCAAACAAACGCTCAAAGGGATTGACCATACCCGCCCTGTTTTGGTCTGTGCCAAGCTGCACAACTTCGGGCGGCTCCCGATCACTTCCATCCACCGACTCGCTTGGTCTGGCATCTTCTTCTCTGGCCCCTTTCTTGGTATATGGCACCTTACCAGGCCTCTTACTCCCCTTCTTTGCTCTCAGACGAGGCATGGCAGGATTAACTTCAAATTATAAATGTAAAATCGCGAAGAAACCGATTGAGCATGAAACGTTTTATCCAGCTATCCCGCGACAATTTGGATGAATCAGCAGTGAATCGTTTTATTTATGTTGTAGTTAAAAAACACACAACGGTGCTCTATGACACCGTTAAACGGTGTTCAGGTAAACATTGACCATTCCCCTCACTCGCGTAAGCATGGAAATTTTGCCGTGGTAATAAAGAGTTCTATTAATATCAATAGCCCCTGTTAATATTAATAATGTCAATTACATTACCGATAATGTTATCGATAAAGCTTAAACCAGTCATTCGGAGTTAAATATAGTCCAAATAATTTAGACTTTCGGTTTCTCATTTATTGGTCAACCGAAGTCTAAATCCATAGCTTGTTTCAGACAGACTCAATTCACGTTATTATGCAGTTTATATCCTTGATAGCTATCGCAACAATAAAAAAAAAACATATCTATAATTATTATTATATTAATTTGAGCCTAAAATTTATGCAGCTTACTTCTTTACCACTTTAATCTATCAAAATTCAATTCAAAATGGCGAAAAATTTGAAATCTGTAACACATTTGTTTTCGGTTAAATAAATTAGACAAAATCGGTAAAAAGAAGTAAACGAAATATCGCCCAAACTTGTTTGAATAAGATATATAACTATTTCGTTAAATATCCATTTTGGTGTACTTTAACAACAATACCCACAATACCGTATTCGGTTATCCTCAGTTCAAATCGACCACATTGCGAGTTATTAAATGTCAGGCCTCTAAGAGGTGGATTAAAAAGAGATTAAAACACATAAAAACATGAGTAAGACCGTTTGTGTTTACTTTATACGATAGATAAATGGTCAAATGTTGTCCCATATGTGTATTTTGGTGTGACAAAGATTACGTACGCCAGATTCGACCCTGGAAGCGTCGGAATTTTTTTCGAATGTTTTGGTGCAGGATAAGGACTAAGTTAAATATAGATTTTTGGAAAACCGAGATTATAGAAAAATAGAATGGACTTCATTTACCAACATTGCGTCCATAGGGACGCACAGATGTTATTTTTGGGGGTCATTTGAGTTGAAAATGTGTCAATGACGCAGGATTTGTGCGTCATGGAAAACCCTGAATGTATTTATTCACCAAACCGACCAAACTCGTTAACCAAAAGTTTGTTTCAATGTGATATTATTATTTACATGTCGTTGCCATTTTGTGTACGTTGCCAAGCGGATATTAAGACGCGGCATACGATTGGTTGTTTTCGCGCACCTGTCCAATCAAATTTTAGTTAACAGTATCGTGTGCGGAAATCAATACGGCCATTACTGGGCGCACTCGATTGTGAAACATGCGTTTTTTAACGTTTTCTGACAGAACGGAATGGTCAGAACGAAATAAAAACGGAAATATGCAACTTTTCAATTTCTTACAGACTAGCTTATTATCCCATAATTTTCAGCAGGCCTGACGGACTAGCTTATTGCATGTACAGCTGGCCCGAGGTAAAATCAACTGGCCACGGGCTAGCGGGCCAGCCGTTAAATCGACCCCTGAATAATTATTGAAAAGAATTGAAAACATTGCCATTGTGGCAAAATGAGAAATTGCTCATGATGAGCAATTTCTTCTTTTGCCACAATGTTTTCAAAAGTTTTCTTCTGCAGTCCTGCAGAGGTCACTGGTGTCAGAAAGCGTCTGTATGTGGGAAAGCGTTAATATTTATTATTATAATATGATGTTCTAACTTCAGAAAAAAGTACTGTATCATTTGTGTTTTAAATTTAATTTGAATATCAATCCAAATATACACTACAAACTGAAGATTTAAAAAATTAATCCTTTCTTTGTATATTGCATCATTGATAACATTCATTGGCTGGTCCAGTAACTAAAAAAGTTAATGTTGAACCCTGCAGTCTCTGACAAAATGATAGGCATAAATATTTCAGGTGAGAGATTCAGGGCCATCATGGCGCTCTTGTTTGTTGATAATGAATCATTAACATTATATTAATTATAAAGTGACTGTTAACATTTTCCTGTTTAATTAAATTATTAGCAAATTAATTTCTGACATTTTTCTGTTTATGAACTAGCGGGAGTGAAAGCTAAATATTTGTCATATTGAACTTTCCATAAAATGACCTTCTGATGTCTCGGTTGCAAACATCCTTTGAAAATTGTGTTTGGAAAGGAACACGTTTAACTGTTGATGGATGAGCAGTCTTGTTCTCTACAATGACTGGAATATGCTTTATCAATCTTTTTTTTACTTCATTTACTTTTCCTTGAATGTTTTCAATCAGAAAAACGTATATAGTGAAAATTGATTTATAAAAATATTCTTGGTAGATTTAAACTGCTCATAAAAATATGATACAAATAGAACTGCCAAGATTAGAGTTTTGCAGAGAAATTGATAGTCTCAAAGATGCAGTAATTTTGGAGCTACCTTATCTTGAGCCTTGTAAAACTAAACTGTACACCACTTGTAATCATCTTTATTCAGAACTTTTATTTTGGATTTATGACATTAAGACTGATATACAAGGATATTAGTTCCAAGCCCCTGCCTGCATCAGAGGAAAAATGCAATGGTTTAATATCAGGAGTTAATGGCACAAACCATTGATATCCTTAATTCCTTTAATATGTTGCAGATTTCAAGTTTTTTGTGAGACATTTTTATCACCCCAAGTCAATGCCAATGCATCACTTTTGATGCATGGATGTCAGGGGAAAAAAGAGCAGTTTTGAGTGACAGCGGCAAATTGACTCCTTAACATCATAGACTGCTTGCTTTTTTATTGACTCCAAAAACAAAAAAATCATTTTACCGCATTCATTGTTCATTATTACTCAAAAGATCTTCCCTTTGATTATTATTTATTTCAGGAGGTACCATTACGTGGAAAACATAGTGGGAAAATTATCCCATTCCTCAACATTTTTGTTTTTCTTAACCATTTCCCTCATACAACAATTCTGCAGCAGACGACTTTGAACATATTTTGTCAAAAATTAGAAAATCTCTATAATTGAATTGAACCTATGACTAAAAGTGGAAAACATTGTGGCAAAAGGAGAAATTGCTCGTTTTCAGCAATTTCTTCTTTTGTCAAAATGTTTTTAAAAAAGCAGTCTGCTGAAGAGGCGTCGGAAAGCGTCTGTATGAGGAAAAGGGTTAACTGCTTTTATCGTTCTTCTTTCTGGAGCTGAATTAAAAACAGTATGGTTATGCAGGAAAATGCAATTGCTTTATCCTTTCCCACATACAACAATCCTAGAGCAGATAACTTTAAAAACAACTAGGCAAAAATTTGGAAAATCCCTATCAATAAGATAATTATAATTGAATAGTGCTTAACCCTTTCCCTCATATAGACACTTTCTGACGCCTCTGCAGCAGAAGGCTTTTTGAAAACATAGTGACAAAAGAAGAAATTGCTCAGAACGAGCAATTTCTCCTTTTGCCACAATGTTTTCCACTTTTAGTCATAGGTTATCCATTCAATTATAGAGATTTTCTATTTTTTGACAAAATATGTTCAAAGTTGTCTGCTGCAGAATTGTTGTATGTGGGAAAGGGTTAAAACATTGTGGCAAAAGGGGAAATTTTTTCATATGCAACAATGTCAGCTGTGGATGTGTCATAATGATTCTGCATGAAAGGCAGGGCTAATTGGCTTCTGTTGCTCAGTTGTCGGTTGCTTCATAACTAATTAAAAATAAACAGTGCAGAAGTGATGACTACTTTAAGTAAATGAAAGTGACAACCCTGTATATCTGTTGTATGGGCACGGTCATGTCATGTAGCTTTACATCTTTTGTGTGCAAGTTTTGCGAGATCTAAATATTTCATAATTCAATATATCCGTGGAAAAAAATTGAAACCTTTTCTTAGTTTTACAAATTAATCAAAGCGCCAATGGCACTGTAGTGGCGATCGTATGGAAAATCCTGCAAAGTAACAAGCAGTATATCGGTGTAGGGCTTGCGATGACTCTGGTGCGGGTATATTTGAGAATGTATCAACCCTGCATCTTTTGACAGTAGAATAATGTTAGTTTGCCAGAATGTTGTCTTGGTGATTATTTAGTTACGTTCTGAAATTGGTCATGATGTGTTCAAAATTAGGCCATTCCAAAGTTATGAAAAATCTAGTTGGTATTCGATAGACTACCGTTTTAGCTCATTAGAATGACTATTTGTAATCTAAATTGTTTGGGTAATCACATGTTTATCACCAGGTCGTTAGGCCATATTAAGATAAAATATATTTTACACTTTAGAAATGACTAAAGAAAGGAGAGAAAACAGTATCCATTAGTTTGGTGTTTGTTTCAATTATGTCCGATATTAAACAGGTCTGTTCAATTTAGTCCCTTCACATTGCATGATTGAGGGTTGTCACAGTGTATTTATATGTCTCTGAGGTTGTTAAACTGCTTCGAATAATGTGAGTGCAAAAACAAACACAAAACATGCTCCAAAAGCACAATTTCACTATTTGCCAAACTGTTTAATTTATGAAAATATAGGCATATATTATAATGCTAGATCTTCAAACTCAATTAGGCTACACTGTCAGCATTGATTGCTAATTGACTCTAGAACGTGCAGACGTGTATACATAACGTGTGTACACACTGCCATCGTGTGTCCTTTAAACCTTTGTAAACCAGTCTTATTATCTAGACGCTTTCATATATTTAAACAAGTACAAAATAAAGCGTTTATAATATTGAGATTTAAAAGCTTTTCTGGTTTTTGGTCTCGCGAGCTATTTATAGAACCTTTTGGAATTTCCAGATTTGAGTATCACCAGAGTTGTCGTTATTTGCAAGGCAGAACGCGCAATGATATTTATTATCTGCCAAATCATGACGAAGATAATCAGAGTACAACCAACTCCTGCCGAATCAGGTTAAAGGTCAAAAGGTTACGGTTGACTACAGTAAAAATAAAACGAGGCACAGGAGTATCATGATACTCTGCATAGCGTACCCAAGACGCCCGATGATATTTATTATCTGCCCAAACATGAAGAAAGATAATATGTAAATAGTTTAACTCTATTTAGATATTTTCTCGATAAATCTCAAATATTAGTACCAATCCGGTATCAAAGTAGCACTAACATTATCATTATTAATCGTGTGCCTGCATCACTGATGGAACTATATATATATATATGGCGGTTTAACGGAAGTGAGTAAATTGCCTTTGCAGAAATATCCAACCGATTGTTCAAATACGACTATATAATTTTTTTTTCGTTGTTGTTGTTTTGGTAGCACTGTGGCGATTGTCAACCAATCGCCACAAAAATGATGTTTATGAGACAAAGTGTAGAACATTTAAAAAAAAATCCACAAAAAATTGTTTATTTTAATTTTGTCCAATATACAGTCACTTTCTGACTTCTACGCAGCACAAAAAAAGTTGAAAACATTGTGGCAAAAAGAGAAATCTCTCATAATGAGCTTGTTATGAGCAAATTCTGTTTTTTATGCCCCCGGAATCTCTGATTCAGTGGGCATATAGTTTTTGGCCTGTCTGTTGGTTGGTTGGTCTGTTGGTCTGTCTGTCTGTCTGCACAAAAAAAACTTTAACCTTGACCACTACTTTTGAACCATAACAGGTACGGCTACCATATTTCACATGTGTATTCCTTGTGACATGACCTTTCTGTCAGTACCAACATTTTTGACCTTGCGACCTTGACCTTTGACCTAGATGTTGCCATTCTCGAAAAAAACTTTAACCTTGGCCATTACTTTTGAACCATAACAGATACGGCTACCATATTTCACATGTGTATTCCTTGTGACATGACCTTTCTGTCAGTACCAACATTTTTGACCTTGCGACCTTGACCTTTGACCTAGATGTTGCCATTCTCGAAAAAAACTTTAACCTTGGCCATTACTTTTGAACCATAACAGATACGGCTACCATATTTCACATGTGTATTCCTTGTGACATGACCTTTCTGTCAGTACCAACATTTTTCACCTTGCGACCTTGACCTAGATGTTGCCATTCTCGAAAAAAAAATTAACCTTGGCCATTTCTTTTGAACCATAACAGGTATGGCTACCATATTTCACATGTGTATTCCTTGTGACATGACCTTTCTGTCAGTACCTTGCGACCTTGACCTTGACCTAGATGTTGCCATTTTCGAAAAAAACTTTAACCTTGGCCATTACTTTTGAACCATAACAGGTATGGCTACCATATTTCACATGTCAGTACCAACATTTTTGACCTTGCGACCTTGACCTTTGACCTAGATGTTGCCATTCTCGAAAAAAACTTTAACCTTGGCCATTACTTTTGAACCATAACAGATACGGCTACCATATTTCACATGTGTATTCCTTGTGACATGACCTTTCTGTCAGTACCAACATTTTTGACCTTGCGACCTTTACCTTTGACCTAGATGTTGCCATTCTCATTTTTTTTTTTAATCTTCCCCACTCCTTTTGAACAATAACAGGTAATGCTACCATATTTCACATGTGTATACCTTGCGACCTTGACCTTTGACCTAGATGTTGCCATTGGGGGGCATCAGTGTTTCACAAACACATCTTGTTTCAATTGAAAAGAGTTTTCATACTTTTGACTAAACCTTTTTGAAAGTTGTCTGCTATAAATTTGTTGTACGTGGGAAGGATTATTTAAGATTGATACAGAGTTATTGTGATACCCCTGGCGTCGTCTTCGTCTGCGTTGTCCCAAACCTTTAACCCTTTCCCTCATATAGACGCTTTCTGACCCCTCTGTGCGGCAGACGGCGTTTTGAAAACATAGTGACAAAAGAAGAAATTGCACAAAACGTGCAATTTCTCCTTTTGCCACAATGTTTTCCACTTTTAATCATAGGTTATCCATTCAATTATGGAGATTTTCTATGTTTTGACAAAATACGTTCAAAGTCGTCTGCTGCAGAATTGTCGTATGAGGGAAAGGGTTAACCTTACCTCATAACTCAAAAACATTTCACATATTCAAATGAAACTTAGTACTCATCTTCTTAGAGACAATACGCATGTTTATACCAAACCTTTAATAATTATTCAGTAATATGCCCTTTTTTGAACTTGGAAATTAATGCAAAATATTTTACCTTGCCCATCATTCAAAAAACGTTCCAACATTTTCAAATGAAACTTGGTACACATGATACTCGAGAAAATACCAATTCACATAACAATGGCATAAGGCTTTACTTAGTAATGCCCCTTATCGACATAGAAAAAACAGACGAGTGTTGGCGTTCACTCCGCGGCGCTCTTGTTAAGAATATTTGATGATGTACCTGATATGATATATAAAGTTTTCTTCTTTAAAAAATGTCTTAACCCTTTTCCTCATACAACAATTCTGCAGCAGATGACTTTGAACATATTTTGTCAAAAAATAGAAAATCTCTATAATTGAATGAATAACCTATGAATAAAAGTGGAAAACATTGTGGCAAAAGGAGAAATTGCTCGTTTTGAGCAATTACTCTTTTGTCACTATGTTTCCAAAAGCTGTCTGCTGCAGAGGCGTCAGAAAGCGTCTATATGAGGAAAGGGTTAACCCCCTTTCCCACATACAATATATCTGCAACAGACGACTTTGAAAACATACTGACAAAAATACAGAATATCTCCATAAATGAAGGTATAATTGCTGAAAAAGTTGAAAACATTGCACCATGGCAAAAGGAGAAATTGCTCATCTTGAGCAATTTCTCCTTTTGTTACAATATTTTTAAAAGTCGTCTGCTGCAGAGGCGTCAGAAAGTGTCTATATGTGGGAAAGGGTTAAAGAAAAAAGATAAGGAAAAAGAAACATAGAAAAATAGAAAGTGTAATTTAAAGGTATAATTTTGGTACATAGTTGAAACATTGCAGAAAGGGAAAAACTGGGTTTTTTTCCCCATTTTCAGCAATGTTTTCAAAGATTTGGAAGCTGCAGAGGCCTCAAAGTCTATATCAGGGAAATGCTTTAGCAGACATGAGCAGGCTGGTGCAAGGAATTTATGGCATATTCTATGGGGAAATATGAGAAATGTTTTGCAGGATCATAATTTAAAATGCATTATTAACTCTTGTCTGCATTAACATTCTTGCAGACTCATCCCAGAGAGAAAAAATAACCCCAAAATTATTCAGTGAATATGATTTTTTTTCCCAGGGCATTTTTATACAGAATGGGCTTTATCCTTGATCAACATGGTTTTGTCATATTGTGGTTCTGTATTTTGCCTATGGAAATGACATTGGGCAATAATTGAAAACTATGTTGGAAAAGAGGATTATTCATTAAAATATTTTAGTTATTTCTTTGTGCGTATACATTTCCAATCTTGTATTTTTTGTTTAAATAGCCCAGTTTTTTAGCTCCACTGGCTGAAAGCGCTTATGTCATGGCGAATTGTCTGTCGTGCGTGCATGTGTGCGTTAACTTTTTGCTTCTAACGACTTCTCCTCCCTAACCACTTGGGATTTAGGATGAAACTTCATAGGAAGCATCCTCTCAATGTCCTCTCCTGAATTCCTTCAAATCTGTTTGGATCCATGCAAATTTCTGGTTTCCATGGCAACTGAAAGAAAAAAATAGTGTAAACTTAAAAAATCTTCTTCTCCGAAAGTGTGGCAGATTTCCAAAAGATTTTGTAGAAATGTTGGGTGACCCTCTATCAGATTCCTTCAAGCCAAGTTGATTAGACGAAAACATGGCCGCTAGGGGGCGGGGCTATTTTTCCTTATATGGCTAAAGTGAAAACTTAACAAAACTTCTCCTCTGAAAGTGTTAGGCCAATTTTCAAAAATGTTGGTAGAAATGTTCTTGGGTGACTCTTTATCAGATTCCATCAAGCCAAGTTGATTGGTCAAAAAACATGGCCAACAGGGGGCGGGGCTATTTTGCCCTTTATGGCTAAAGTGAAAACTTAAAAAATCTTCTCCTGAAAGTGTTTGGCCGATTTTCAAATAATTTTGTAGAAATGTTCCTTGGGTGACTCTTTATCAGATTCCTTTAAGCCAAGTTGATTGGTTGAAAAACATGGCCGCCAGGGGACGGGGCTATTTTGCCTTATATTGATATAGTGAAAACTTAAAAAATCTTCTCCTCCGAAAGTATCGGGTCGATTTTTAAATAATTTTGTAGAAATGTTCCTTATTGTGACCTTCTATCAGATTCCTTCAAGCCATGTTGATTGGTTGAAAACTATGGCCGCCAGGGGGTGGGGCTATTTTGTCTTATTTGGCTATAGTGAAAACTTAAAAAATCTTCTTCTCCGAAAGCGTCGGGCTGATTTTCAAATAATTCTGTAGAAATGTTCCTCGAGTGACCCTTCAAGCCATGTTGATTGGTAAAAAAACATGGCCATCAGGGCTGTTTTGAGATTTAATTTTTGCCTAATGGCCATGGAGCGATACTGGCCCTCTTGGGCCTCTTGTTATTCCATGAGATAAAACAGCCTTTTTACCCTTTTAAACAGTCAGATGCATGTTAATGCATTTTCAGCAGCTGATCTTTGAAAACGCGAGAAATTGCTCAAAACGAGTCAATATTATATCCTTTTGCCATAATGTTTTTGACAATGTTCAATAATTATTTCATAGAGATTTTCAATATGTTTGATTAGGCGTTTTAAAAGTGGTTTGCTGAAGATTTGTTTAATGTGGGAAAAGGTTAACCCTTTCCCTCATATAGACGCTTTCTGACGCCTCTGCAGCAGACGGCTTTTTGAAAACATGTTTTCCACTTTATCCATTCAACTATGGAGATTTTCTCTGTTTTGACAAAATAAGTTCAAAGTCGTCTGCTGCAGAATTGTTGTATGAGGGAAAGGGTTAAAATACTGTATGACATAGAAGAGCGCTATGACAAAATGCATCAACTTACCAAGCCATTAATGCACAAGTATGTTGCATACTACAAAATGCTTAGAGAACTGGTCCATAAGGTTATGGAACATTCCTGTATCCATAGAATGCTTAACCCTTTCCCACATACAACAAATCTGCAGCAGACGACTTTGAAAACATCTCATCAAAAACATGAAAAATATCTCTATATGAAGGTTTACTTACTGACTAAAGTTGAAAACATTGTGGCAAGGAAAGGTTGAAATTGCTCGTTTTGAGGGAAAGGGTTGAATACTTTCTAACTGTGCTGAAATATTAATCAATTTTCAAAAACTTACATTTTTAAGTTTGTCTATTTTTGAAGAAAAAAAAGTTGGGATATTGTTACACCCCTTGGCATTGTCTTTGTTGTAACAAAACTTTAACCTTACTTCATAACTCAAAAACTGTTCAACATATTCAAATTAAACTTGGTACACATGTTCCTAGGAACAATATGCATGTCTGTATTAAGTGACATAACTCTGGCATTAATACCTATTCAGTAATGCCCCTTTTTCAACTTAGAAAAAAACAGATGAGCGTTGGCTTCTCATGTTTCTTGAAGCAATAATTATAACAGTTTTGACATTTTTGTGTGCTGAGAATCTCAAGAGTTATCTCATGTTATTAACCCCCCCCCCGTTTTCCACATACAACAATTCTGCAGCAGACAATTTTGAAAACAGCAAAAATATGGAAAGAATTTAAAAATGAAAGGATCAGTATTGAATTGAGTTGAAAACGTTGTTGCAAACAGAGAAACTGCTTATTTTCATAGGAATTACATAATTTCATTGACTATATTCATGCTTTTTGGATAGTTTTCATTTGCTGTTTGAATGAAAGAGATTTTCGTGTCTGATGGGTCATTTGAACACGGTTTATTACTTTGTAAACTGACTTTGTTATGCAATCATCATGCTACAGGTCAATTTACATGGCTGTACAAATTTGGCCATACTTCAATTGTTAAGATGTAACATCAAATAATGGTGACCCTGAGCTTTAATTCACTTACAATGATGTTTAAACAACCAAAATGTTACTTTACTTTCGTTATACATGATGATTCAACATGTGCCCAATTATATACATTATAAAAAAGACATGTGTATGTCTTTGAGAACTATGATTGTATTTGTTCACATATGAGCCGTTCTGTGAGAAAACCAACATTATGGCCTCTGCGTAATGTATCAACCCAGATGAAGCCTGCACAGTTCACGCAGACTGATCCGGGCCGACACATTCCGTCTCAGGGGAATAGAGGTATAGAGTAAAGATTCTTGAAACAGAAAATCCACAGGAGGTAAAAAGGGTCTGTCCGGGTTGATACTTTATGCAGGGTCCACAATGTTTGTTTTTTTTGCAGGACGGCTCATATGTATATAAATGAAGCCACAGTAACTGCAGCTGAAAGATGTCATCGATGCTCTGCTTTATTAAATACGCTTGCATGCTTTTGAATTTTTATGATTTAAATGTGACTTTCTCTTAATATATTTTTGTTGTTTCTTTCCATCTATTACTTTCTTTTTGGTGTTGTACTTGACACAGGAAAACCCGCCTTAAGTAGCATGCATCTGGACTGGGCCTCTGATGTTTTGCATCTTAACGGTACATTTTATGGGAACTAAGCATTTTTGCATTAATAAGCAAACACTTAGACTGATTGTAATGAATTTTTACCAATATTTAATATGATAAAATTGTATTTTGAAAATATGATATCAGAATAAAACGCTAAAACCTTAAGTTTATAAGACCACTGTAAATATTCGTTTTTTGTCTCGGAACGACATTTGACTTGTTAGGGGACATTTCCCTGAACTTTAAGATTATAGATGCAATTTGGTTATTATATGATAACATTTTTTAGAAATATTAAAATTTCACTTTCTTTTTCAATTGGGACAGACTTAAAAATGTAGCATTTATGATGGCTTTCTCTCCTTTGCGCTCAGGACTGTGGGGTTAAGCATTACGACTGACTGGCTGGTGTCAGGATAACTGGACCAGTAGTAACTGGTAGCCTACCCAGAACACGCTGTGATATAACTGAAAATTGTTGAAAGCAGCATCAAATCAGTGTTTGACATTTTATCCAATCTTTTTATTTGAATTTCTGTTTTATAGAGTACCCGGTACTAATCGTGGCAGTATTCAACAATTCAAGTTACTTTAACCATTTCCCACTTATAGATGCATTTTGAACACACTTGCAGCAGACTCTGTCTGAAAACTTTGTGCGAAATCGAGAAATTGCTAATAATAAGTTCTCCTTTTGCCACAATATTTTTAACCCTGTTTAACTCTTTTCCCAATATAGACGCTTTCTGACACCTCTGCAGCAGACTGCTTTTTGAAAACATAGTGACAAAAGAAGAAATTGCTCAAAAACGAGCAATTTCTTCTTTTGTCACAATGTTTTCCACTTTCAGTCATTCGGTTATCCATGCAATCATAGAGAATTTCTTTTTTTTGACAAAATATGTTCAAAGTGGTCTGCTGCAGAATTGTCGTATGGGGAAAGGGTTAATAACTATGCTTTCCCTTTTAGAGATTTTCCATTCTTTTACATAAATGTTTTTAAAGTTGCTTGCTGCAAATTTGATGTATGTGGGATAGTGTTACTTAACTATTAACCTGTTATAAAAGTCTTACAGTTGAAAATTTAAGAATTTCTTTTTATGACATAAAAAAATTATCCTGTTATTGGTGAAGCTTTTTTCTGATTAACCCTTTCCCTCATATAGACGCTTTCTGACACCTCTGCAGCAGACGGCTTTTTGAAAACATAGTAACAAAAGAAGAAATTGCACAAAACGTGCAATTTCTCCTTTTGTCACAATGTTTTCCACATTTAGTCATAGGTTATCCATTCAATTAAGGAGATTTTCCATTATTTGACAAAATATGTTCAAAGTCGTCTGCTGCAGAATTGTCGTATGGGGGAAAGGGTTAAACAACACAAAGAAATAGTAAGCTTAGTATTATTAAGAAAACCCAATATTTTTATAATTTGAACTAATGAAAACAAGAATAAACGAAGACTATAAAAGATTAATAAATCATAATCATTTTCATGTCATATAGATTTTATTTCAATTAAGAATAGTTAAACTCCCCAGTTTTTCTTTTGAGGCTAGAAGGAAGGGTCAAAGTCTATCTTACTGTGCAAATCTTGATAATTAAATCAACAGACCTCAATGATATAAAAGAGCCGAAAATCTGACATGCGTAACCATCGTTATCACCTCTTTATTTTTTGTTATCTTTATTGTAGATTTGATGGTTTTAGCAAACCCAAACAGCAGCCGGCAACGTATATCATCAATCAGTTACCACCCGGGTGTCGTGTCAGATATTGATAGAGCCCGACTGGAACTTAGCGGGTACTGCCCACAGAGCTCTAGATAAGAAGAGTATTTCACATCCTTATTTGACCCTCAAACCCTATGTTGTGGGTATTCAAAAGAATCGTCTCAGTGAGAAGAGATGATTCATTTGAGTACCCACTCATAGAGTTTAGTGGAGTCATAAGAGAGATATGGATGGGAAAAGACCGGTTAACCCTTTCCCTCATATAGACGCTTTCTGACGCCTCTGCAGCAGACAGCTTTTTGAAAACATAGTGACAAAAGAAGAAATTGCACAAAACATGCAATTTCTCCTTTTGACACAATGTTTTCCACTTTGAGTCATAGGTTATCCATTTAATTATAGAGATTTTCTTTTTTTTTGACAAAATATGTTCAAAGTCGTCTGCTGCAGAATTGTCGTATGAGGGAAAGGCTTAAAGCAGACGGCGTTTTGAAAACATAGTGACAAAAGAAGAAATTGCACAGAACGTGCAATTTCTCCTTTTGTCACAATGTTTTCCACTTTTAGTCATAGGTTATCCATCTGACAAAATACGTTCAAAGTCGTCTGCTGCAGAATTGTTGTATGAGGGAAAGGGTTAAAGCAGACGGCGTTTTGAAAATATAGTGACAAAAGAAGAAATTGCACAGAACGTGCAATTTCTCCTTTTGTCACAATGTTTTCCACTTTTAGTCATTCTGAGGTTATCCATCTGACAAAATACGTTCAAAGTCGTCTGCTGCAGAATTGTCGTATGAGGGAAAGGGTTGACTCCTCCTTATCCAGTCCTCTGCTGCTCACCTGAAAACAACATGTTTATAAGGTAAGAATGCTTTATAGAAGTTTCATACCTTTTCAATAATATTTTGATTACAAAAGCTGTACTGTTTCAAAAAAGGTATTATCAAAGCAAACTGGGTATTTACCCCTTTACAACATGCAGCAAATCTGTAGTGGACAAATATCTATGCAAAAATATGGAAATTATTATAAAAAGATTTAATTACTAAATAAAATAAAAGAAATTGTGGCAAAAGGAGAAGTTGCTCATGAGCAACTTCTCCTTATTGACAATATTTTCCAAATTTGTCCGCTGCAATTGTATCAAAACATGTGTTGAAGGGTTTTAGAGAATGGGAAATATTGTTGGAGGGCTCAGTTTATGATCTATGTTACAAGTAGACCTTACTTTTGCCAAGACAGACATATTTGGACAACATTGTCATAAAGGTAAAAATTGCTTTATCTAAGTTTCACAGAATGATGTATGTCGAAAGTCAATGTCAAAGTGACTATAATATGTCTGTACAAACGATGTTCTTATGTTAGCACTTTCGTTTGTGGATGTATTTCCTTCATACTTCCTACAAAGGTTTACTGTCAATAGAGCTTGGATAAATTCATGTTTCACTGATCTAGGTCAAAGGTCAAGGTTACAATGACTATAATATGATGTCAAAGTTCTAGCACTTCCTTTTGTTGGTTGAGTTCCTCAAGCATCATACAAAGGTCAAGGAATTTTAGACACTGTTTATGTTTCACCAACCTAAATCAAAGATCAAGATCACAGTTGCTTTAATACAAAATGAGGTCATTGCTCTAAGACTGGGTTTTGTGAAAAATTCTATCATACTTCATGCAAACTTTCAGTGTCAAGGGAGCTTAGGACAAAAGTCAAGGCCACAGTTTCTATAATACACCTGTAAATAAGAAACTAGATCATTGCTCAAGTACTTTGATTTCCGGTTGGAATTCCTTCATACTTCTTAGCAAGGATCTTTGTTAAGGGAGGTTTGTGTTTTGAAAACTTAAGACAAACATCAAGGTCAAAGTTCCTAGAAAAAAGTTACCATGTGCATGAAACCATGTCATGGCTCTTTTAATAGTAGGTTTCCTTCCTAATTCATACAAAGGTAAAGGATGGACGAGTTCCCATCAGTCCTAGGTCAAAGGTCAAGTTTTCAATTGCTATAGCCTACTATGTGTACATAACCAAGTCACAATTTTGTTCAGAAGAGTGGTTCTGATAAAAGCTATCAGAATGATTTGAAAAGACGGAACGCTTTTTGAATGGATTGAAATGTGAGTGGAACAGTTCTGAACCGAAAAATTGTCAATTTCAATAATGTTCTTAACACTTTCCTATATACAGTCAAGTTTAGCTAAAGACCACCTTTGTATAGCAAGTCCCGTGTCTATAGTAACCACTTTTAATTTCAAAAATATTCATTTTCTGCATAAATGACCCTGCAATTAAAGACCACCTGCAAACAAAGACCATATTGTTCTCTTCCCATGGATGGACTTTAAACAGAAGTTGGATTGTACATCAAATCTGTAACAGAAGACTTTGGAAACATATGTTAACAATTTGGTTATCCTTTAGAAATGAAAATTTAATCTACTGGTATTCAAATGAAACTTGGTACACATCTTTCTAGAAACAATATGCATGTCTATACCAAATAACATAATTCTGGCTTATTCAGTTATGCCTCTTTTTGGACTTAGAAATTCATACAGCTAGTATTACACACTTAAATGATTAAATATATGTGATATTAAATGTTTATTTGGCTTGAAACAAATTAAGAAAAGAACAAACTCTGATTTACAATAATTTCGAAAAATAAAGAAAATCTGGTCTTTCGCACCCAATTAATTTCATACTTGCCACCTTTTAAATAGTAATGGGACTCGCAACTGGCATTTCGCTTGCACCATACATATATTGTATGCATCAATGATTTAAATAAACAATTTAGCTGATATGTTGTTTTAAGTGTGGGCTACTACTTAAACATATGAGGATAAATTTTAACATCTGTGAAATACTTATTATAATTATGCCCCCTTCGAAGAAGAGGGGTATATTGCTTTGCACATGTCTGTCGGTCGGTTGGTCGGTCCGTCTGTAGACCAAAGCTTGTCCGATTGATAATTCAACAATGCCTGGACCTATGGTCCTCAAACTTGACATGGAGGTTGGGCCTGACCAGTAGATGAACCCTATTTATTTTGAGGTCATTGGGTCAAAGGTCAAGGTGACAGTGACCTTGAACATTAAAACCTTTTTTAAGCTTGTCTGAGTGATAACTCAACAATGCCTGGACCTAGGGTCCTCAAACTAGACTTGGAGGTTGAGCCTGACCAGTAGATGAACCTTATTTATTTCGAGGTCATTAAGTCAAAGGTCAAGGTCACAGTGACCTTGAACACAAAAACCTTTTTTAAGCTTGTCCGAGTGATAACTCAACAATGCCTGGACCTATGGTCCTCAAACTTAAATTGGAGGTTGGGCCTGACCAGTAGATGAACCCTACTCCATATTTAGGATACAATGGAGTTATCTAACCTAATTGTACGATGGTCCTTAACAAATGTGTGAAGTATGAAGTGATTTGAATGATGTAACTTTAACGTTGAGCTAAACGCCAATGTTAAAACCGAGTCCAAAATTAACAAAATCTTAAAAAAAGGTTTTCCAAATGTTTGACACCATGCAAAACCTGTTTGATATGTTGAAGAATTATATTTGATAAATGAATGATCACAATTAGAAATGAATGTAACCAAAAATTATGAATTTATCTAAAATTCTCAAAATCAAACAAAAATCATGTTTTAACTTTAACCACTGAAAATCATGTTTTTTTCCCCCAAAGGAAGGTCACACTCAGCATCTTTAGCAATCAATGTGAAGAAAGGTAAAAGATGTAACTATAAGCCCTAGCACAATTACTTATGAATGAAAATGCCAACTTGCCCTAAAACATTAACCGGATGCCAACGGAGATGCCGACGCCGAGGCGAGTAGTAAAGCTCTCATATTCTTTGAATAGTCGAGCTAAAAACTTTTTTTAAGCTTGTCCGAGTGATAACTTAAGAATGCCTAGACCTAGGGTCCTCAAACTTAACTTGGCGGTTGGGCCTGACCAGTAGATGAACCCTATTTATTTTGAGGTCATTGGGTCAAAGGTCAAGGTCACAGTGACCATGAACACAAAAATCTTTTTTAAGCTTGTCCGAGTGATAACTTAACAATGCCTAGACCTAGGGTCCTCAAACTTGACTTGGAGGTTGGGCCTGACCAGTAGATGAACTCTATTTATTTTGAGGTCAAAGGTCAAGGTCACAGTGACCTTGAACACAAAAACCTTTTTTAAGCTTGCCCAAGTGATAACTCAACAATGCCTGGACCTAGGGTCCTTAAACTTGACTTTGAGGTTGGGCCTGACCAGTAGATGAACCCTATTTATTTTGAGGTCATTGGGTCAAAGGTCAAGGTCACAGTGACCATGACAACATAAACCTTTTTTAAGCTTGTCCGAGTGATAACTCAACAATACCTGGACCTGGAGGATGCATGTTTATCTGCAAATATCAGTCATCATCACAATGTTATTACGAACTGTACCTATCATCCTCAAACTTTGAATGAACATTGTTCATAATCTTAAAACTGACTCATAGACATCCAATGTGAAATGACAAAGCAGCTGGCATTTCGGTCCATGCAAATTTTATTCAATTGTCCAAATATTCCTGACAACATGGCGCTCAGGGGGGGCATAATGTTTGACAAACATCTCTTGTTATTATTAAAAAGTAGGGAGGTCATGTCTTCAGCAATTTAACGGTTTTCTCAATGTTTTAAACGTTTAAAGGTTTTCATTGTTACTTCAGACATGGAAAGGGTTAAATAGCTTTTTATTGCATGTAGATTTAAATCCCAAACTGTTTTTGTTGTGGTTTTATTGACAAATCCAAAATTCCAAAATCCTGACCAAAAGAAATCCTGAAATTTGTATGTAGAATTTTAAAAATCCTGGAATTAGTCCTTAATGAAAACATTATGTGTATGTTTAGACTAATGAAAGTCAAGAATACATGTGTGTTAAAAATAAATCAATGCAGTCTTTTCCGGCGACATTGATGCCTTGCATCAACTTTCTCTTGTTGATTGATTGATTGGGGTTTAACGCCGTTTTCAACAATTTTTCAGTCATATCACGGCGGCCAGTTCACCTACTCGTACGCTTCCTGGTTTTCCCACGACAGTACACCACACAACATACTTTTCAAGCAACTGGCTGCTATTCCACATAGACTGTTAAACAGCCCATTGGTGAAAGACAAATGATGCAGGTCATAATGACTTTTGTCAAACGTCTGAAAGAATGTTGGCCGAGATGGGATTCAAACTACTTTCTCTTGTACTTTCCAGTACAGAGATTTTTTAAATACTTGCCTGGATGTTTGATTTCAAAGTTGTACTGTATGTCGGAAAGGGTTAACCAGGATAATGAACAATTTCATATTCTGCCACAATATTTTCAACTCTTTTCGATAATTTTCTTTCCTTTATAGAGAGTTTCTATATACTTGCCTGGATTTTTTGAAAGTGTCTGCTGCAGATGAACTGTATGTGGGAAAGAACAAATTTATGCCAATGCTGAACGGAGAGCCTAGTAAAGTAGACAATGACTGAACTGTAGCTTAAAAGTAATAAAACAAAGTTCAGAGAAACAGTGTAACAGGTGAAAAGCTTGCATTGCATAACTTAACCCTTTCCAACATACAACAAATCTACAGCAGACAACTTTGAAGACATTTAGTAAAAAATATGGAAAATCTCTATAAATGCAGGTATAATTACTGAAAATAGTTGAAAACATTGTAGCAAACGGAGAAATTGCTTGCTTTGAGTAATTTCTCCTTTTGCAACAATGTTTTCAAGAGTCGTCTGCTGCAGATGTGTCAAAATGCGTCTATAGGTGGGAAAGGGTAAACCCTTTCCAACATACAGCACATCTTCAGCAGTAATGTCATTGAATACTTCTAGGAGGGAGGTTAGGGAATATATATCTGAAAACTATGGATCAAAATGTGTTTGCATGTGGTAAGGGTTAACCCTTTCCCTCATATAGATGCTTTCTGACTCCTCTGCAGCAGACAGCTTTTTGAAAACATAGTGACAAAAGAAGAAATTGTTCAAATTAAGCAATTTCTTCTTTTGACACAATGTTTTCCGCTTTTAGTCATAGGTTATTCATTCAATTATAGAGATTTTCTATTTGTTGACAAAATATGTTCAAAGTCGTCTGCTGCAGAATTGCTGTATGTGGGAAAGGGTTGAATCATTCTCTGCTGATACAATGGTTAGAGGCTTCTGCAGCTGCTATCTCTATGTCTAACAGATATTTAAGAAATAGGATATATTATTTAGTTATCATTTTAGCTACATTTAAGCTCACCTGAGCACATTGCTAAAGGTAAGATATACCCTGTGTCCATCAGTGTCTGTCCATCAGTTTCCGTTGTCATCTGGCGGAATTGTTCCTCAGGTGACCCCCCTTACAAAAATACAAAAGTCATTCAAGCTATATTGATAGGTTACAAAATCATGGCAACCAGGTGGTATAAATAAAGGGGATATAATGAAAAAACTTAAAAACCTATTCTGAAAGCCCTAATGTCTGATTTAAAGATATCTTAGTTTGAAATGTTCCTTGAGTGGCCCTCTTACTAAAATTGTTTAAGCCATATTATTTTGAATGGCTATAATAACATGGCCATTAGAAGGCATCAGAAAGGAGTATAACTGCACAATTTCAGAATTTTACTTCCCTGACAGAAAGTAATTAAGTAAATTTAAATCAGAAAGCATCAGAATAATTTAATGTCCTGTAAATTTTGATCTTGTCTTAAAAGGCACTATCTAAGGCGAGTGACTTAGGGTCTTAACTGGCCCTCTTGTTTTCTTTTGCTACCAAAATGTTTTGAAATCTGCTTATGAATTAATTTTAGCTCGACTATTCGGAGAATATGAGAGTTATTCTACTCAACCTTGCGTTGGCATCCACGTCACACCCTGATTAAGGTTTTGCATGCAAGTACATATATTTCACCATAGCTCAGTAACTTTTAGATGTATTAAAAACTACAATGCTTCCCAACTATTACACCTATGTAAATATTCGCGTAAGAAAATTCTATCCTGTAAGTTATGGCCCTTTTCAGCTCACCAGAGCACTTTTGCTCAAGGTGAGTTTTTGTGATCGCCTTTTGACATTTAACATCCAATCTTCATGAAAGTTTATCAGAACATACATCTCTATCAAATCTAGGCCAAGTTTGAAACTGAATCATGTCGGGTCAAAAACTAGGTCACTAGGCCAAATTTTATGAAAATCTTGTTAACACTCTTGAAGCCGCATTGTTGGCTTGAGCTTGTTGAAACTTTGTCAGAAAGTTTGTCTTGATGATATCTAGGCCAAGTTTGAAACTGGGTCATGTCGGGTCAAAAACTAGGTCACTAGCCCAAATTTAATGAAAATCTTGTCAACACTATGGAAGCCATATTTTGAACTTGAGCATGTTGAAACTTTGTCAGAAAGTTTGTCTTGATGATATATAGGCCAAGTTCGAAACTGGGTCATGTCGGGTCAAAAACTAGGTCACTTGGCCAAATTTAATGAAAATCTTGTTAACACTCTGGAAGCCGCATTTTTGGCTTGAGCATGTTGAAACTTTGTCAGAATGTTTGTCTTGATGATATCTAGGCCAAGTTTGAATATGGGTCATGTCCGGTTAAAAACTAGGTCATTAGGCTAAATTTAAGAAAAATCTTATTAACACTCTGGAAGCCACATTTTTGGATTGAGCATGTTGAAACTATGTCTGAAAATTTGTCCTAGTAATATCTAAGTCAAGTTCAAATATCGGTCATGTCGGGTCAAAAACTAGGTCACAAGGCCAAATTTAAGGAAAATCTTGTTAACACTCTGGAAGCCACATTTTTGGCTTGAGCATGTTGAAACTTTGTCAGAATATTTGTCTAAGTGATATCTAGGCCAAGTTTGAATATTGGTCATGTCAGGTCAAAAACTAGGCCAAATTGAAGGAAAATCTTGTCAACACTCTGGAAGCACATTTTAAACTTGAGCATGTTGAAACTTTGTCAGAAAGTTTGTCCTGATGATATCTAGGCCAAGTTTGTCATTTATTGATATGTCCATAGAAATAAAATAAAAATATAAATGTGATTATGTGTGTTTATTAACATTTTCATTTCTTTCTCATCGACCTTACATTTAAAAAAAAAATTGCACCCCCACTTTTTTCAGAAAACCCCTACATAAAAATATCAGTTAGTTGGGGGTGACAAAAAAACCCAGTTTGAAAAGGTGGTAGGAATTCTGAGTGTACAAGTTAGACAAGTCTGTACGTTATAGCGTCAATTAGCAATCAATGCTGAAAGTGTAGCCGAATTAGACACGTCTGTACGTTCTAGCGTCAATTAGCAATCAATGCTGAAAGTGTAGCCGAATTAGACACGTCTGTACGTTATAGCTTTAACTAGCAATCAATGCTGAAAGTGTAGCCAAATTGAGTTGGAGATTGAGCATTATCGGATATGCCTATATATATTGAAAATCTCAAGGCCTACACCAAGATACTGCTTGTTACTTTGCAGGATTTTCTACACGATCGCCACTACTGTGCCATGGGCGCTTTGATTGAAAACATTATGACGAAAGGAAAGTTGCTCATGAAGAGCAATTTCTACTTCTGCGACAATGTTTTCAACTCTATTCAATATATAGTTATTACATTCATTTATAGAGAATTTCAATATATTTTTTTCTTGATATTGTCAGTTTTCTGCAGCAGATTTGTTGTATGTGGTAAAAGGGTAAAGACGAAGTAAAGGGTAGAGTAGCTTGCTTGGTACATGTAAAATGTTGTAAGTTAGCGACATGCTGCAAGGGTTAATTAGAAATGAAGAATTTATTACACTACATCAAAGATGAATAAAACTTGTATGCAAGCAAAATTGCAGACTGTCTGAAAGTTATCCTGACCTCATTCCAACCTCATAGGCTAGAAAAAGTGAGAGTTTTTGCACCAAGATAAAATATCGACTCTTTTCCACTTGCAGACATATTTTGATGCAACCACAACATAATGTCAATTTCTAATTGTATTTATCATTATTTGCTCATACATTGTGGGCTGTGTGAGTGCGTGAGTACATATGTCCGTGTGCGCGAGCAAGCGTGTTTGTTTATATAAAATTGTATATTGTAATGTCGAAATACCACTATAAACAGTCGATATTTATGTGACACATTCTAGCATCCAATATATCATAGGCTACCATATCCTCTGGTAATTCTTTTGAGAAAAGAATTGCTGATGGATATTCAACTTACAAAACATTTGAAATGCTGCTGTTCCTTGAGTTTCATTTCGTTCAGGATAAGCATCAACTTTCTTACATACAGATATAGTCGAGTAGCATGCATGCAATAAATGATTAACCTGCACCCTCATCATTATCCTTTTCCATTATTGCATCCACAAACACTAAAAAATCCCTCCAACACACATATACACACATGCTTAAATTGTGTATGTTCGATATTACTTGTATGTCTTGTAGCAACCTGTAAATAACTAATATGTGGACTGTTTACTGTTATTATGCCCCCGGAATGATAGATTCGGTGGGCATATAGTTTTTGGCCTGTCTGCACGTCTGTCTGTCTGCACAAAAAAACCTTTAACCTTGACCACTACTTTTGAACCATAACAGGTACGGCTACCATATTTCACATGTGTATTCCTTGTGACATGACCTTTCTGTCAGTACCAACATTTTTGACCTACCGACCTTGACCTTTGACCTAGATGTTGCCATTCTCGAAAAAAACTTTAACCTTGGCCATTACTTTTGAACCATAACAGGTACGGCTACCATATTTCACATGTGTATTCCTTGTGACATGACCTTTCTGTCAGTACCAACATTTTTGACCTTGCGACCTTGACCTTTGACTTAGATGTTGCCATTCTCGAAAAAAACTTTAACCTTGGCCATTACTTTTGAACCATAACAGGTACGGCTACCATATTTCACATGTGTATTCCTTGTGACATGACCTTTCTGTCAGTACCAACATTTTTGACCTTGCGACCTTGACCTTTGACCTAGATGTTGCCATTCTCAAAAGAAACTTTAACCTTGACCACTACTTTTGAACCATAACAGGTACGGCTACCATATTTCACATGCGTATACCTTGTGACATGACCTTTCTGTCAGTACCAACAATTTTCACCTTGCGACCTTGACCTTTGACCTAGATGTTGTCATTCTCGAAAAAAACTTTAACCTTCACCACTACTTTTGAACCATAACAGGTACGGCTACCATATTCCACATGTGTATACCTTGTGACATGACCTTTCTGTCAATACCAAAATTGTTCCCTTGCGACCTTGACCTTTGACCTAGATGTTGCCATTCTCGAAAAAAACTTTAACTTTGACCACTTATTTTGAACCATAACAGGTACGGCTACCATATTTCACATGTGTATTCCTTGTGACATGACCTTTCTGTCAGTACCAACATTTTTGACCTGGCGACCTTGACCTTTGACCTAGATGTTGCCATTCGGGGGCATCAGTGTTTCACAAACACATCTTGTTTCTTATATTTGTCGTACTAAACAAATTATCATAATGTAGGAACGGGTTAAAACAAGCCATCAGACATTTTGGACCAGTGTGTTCATACAGTCTGATCAGGTTCTTCACTGTTCCCTATAAGAAAGTCTTCAAGTCTGGAGACCAAATACTGACCTGAGTCTGTAAGAATGTGTAGGCTTATCTTAACACTTTCCCACATACATCAAATCAGCAACAGACAACTTAGAAAACATATAGGCAAACATAGAGAAAATCTATGAAGAGTATTGATATTTAATAGAGTTGAAAACATTGTGGCAAAAGTGGAAATTGCTTATTATGAGCAATTTATTCCTTTTTATCCCCCGCTTTTTCGAAGAAAAAAGGGGGGTTATTAATTTGGGTTTGTCCGTCTGTCTGTCTGTCTGTCTGTCACACTTGGTTTCCTTAATTAACAAAAAAAATCGTTTTTTGCTGTTTCCGTGCAATTACTGCCACAAATGTGAACCAGTTTTTTTCAAACTTTGTAACAAGGTTAAATGCCTTAACAGCTAGGCCAAGTTCAATCGTCACTTTCGGCAGATTTATCCTACAATATTTCCTGCAAGCGGGGGATATAAATTTCTGAATTTGCTTGTCTACATTGTCTTCAAAAGATGTCAGCTACTGAGGTGTCAGGATGCATCTGTATGAGGGAACGGTTTAAACTACACAAGCATCAGTTGTTGGAGGCCCATTTAACTTTGATGAAACTCAATTATGATAACCTTTACCCACATGCAGTTTCATTTGCAGCAGACTTACTTTTGCTACAATACTTTTAGCTCTATTCAATAATTTACCATCATTTGTTGAGATTTGCCATATTTCTGGCAAAATGTTTTTTCCAAGTTGTTTACTGCAGATTTGTTCTATGTAAGATAGGGATGATGCTTATCTTGGTCAACTATGATTTTGAATACAGATCCAAGTGCTGATAGTTCTTTTGACCCTTTCCCTCATACGACAATTCTGCAGCAGACGACTTTGAACATACAGTCAAACTTGTGTGAGCGGTCACATGCGATCAGCGGTCACCGGCGTTAAACGGTCACTTTAAATCCCTCCCAACCAATTATACTCTATAAACTGCCTTGATCAGCGGTCCCCTTTGAAACGCGGCCAGCGGCCACATTAATTGGTCGAGATTAACTGTAATCTTATTTTGTTCAACGGTCAATCAACACACGACTTGGATTCGCAAGGTGTTAAATTATCGGTGTTTAATACATACAGGTAATAAAGCATACTGTGACAATCACATTATCGGGTTTTTTCATACGCGTAATCTGTTTACATGTTAGATCTAGGGTACCGAAAACAGCCGACGTGTACCGAATCATAGTTGCATGATTCATCAACAAGAAGTTGCGATTTTGGTTTCTTTTCTTTACGATGTCAGGCAAAATTGATAAATTGAAAAATAAATATTTTTGATAAGTTAATGTCCACAAGTTAATGTCCACTTAGAAGCCCCAAGTCAATTTATATTCCCATTTCCATTTTTAATCTAAAGATTATCGAGTAAAATTGTGTGCAAGTAGAGGTAGATTCGGACGCTATTTTTTCAGGATACGTTATTCGGAGAATTTCAAAGTGAAGTAAAAAAATATTTGATAGTCAAGTTAGTTGTAAAAGTCGGTTTAAACTGAAGAATAGATAGCACAATGAAATTTTTGATAGAAACAGGCTACAAATCTTCATAACAATGTTTAAATTCAAGTTTATAAAGACAAATTACTATTTGTAATGTAATGACTATTCCTAACAGTTACATGTAATATTATGTGAACTGACAAAACTTGAACAAATCCGACCAAGTCATGAAATTTGTGATCAGCAGCCACCTGTCTTAAGCAGCCAGTTTTATCATGTCCATTGGGTGGCTGCTGATCGCAAGTTTGACTGTATTTTGTCAAAAAATGGAAAATCTCTATAATTGAATGAATAACCTATGACTAAAAGTGGAAAACATTGTGGCAAAAGGAGAAATTGCTTGTTTCGAGCAATTTTTTCTTTATGTTTTCAAAAAACCGTCTGCTGCATAGGCGTCAGAAGGCGTCTATATGAGGGAAAGGGTTAATCTGTCAAATTGTATAGTTAGTATTGTAAATAAGAGGACCAAGGCAGCCCTAATGCTAATGTCAGAACCCACGCGCTTTGTCCTTTCGTATGTTGTAAAAAATTTCTTCAAGTGATATCTCCTCCTAAACAGCTGTTTGAATTTTGACTAAACTTGGTAGGAATGATTCTTTGGTGGTCCTCTTGAAAATCTTCTTGTCTGAAACAGAAATGCCTAGACCTAAGATATTTGATGTGTATTATTGTTTAGTGGTCCTCTGTCAACATTTTTCAAATCATAATCCTGGGGTCATCTGTTTTACATACAGGTATATATATAAGGAAATACTTTGAAA
This sequence comes from Serripes groenlandicus, assembly GCA_031761405.1. NCBI lineage: Eukaryota > Metazoa > Mollusca > Bivalvia > Cardiida > Cardiidae > Serripes > Serripes groenlandicus. Next base: position 108,447,784 of record JASEVX010000001.1, on the reverse strand, counting down.
ATCTTGTTGTCTAAAACTGAAAGGACTAGAGATTATGTAGCATTGTCTAGTGGTCCTCTACCAAGATTGTTCAAATTATGCCTTTGGATTGAAAATAGCCGAACCCCGGGGGTCAACTGTTTTATGTAGAGATATTTAGTGGACATTTTTAAAATCATCTTAAAAAAATTGAGTCCTCATGGCGGAGCATCAAATGGCCATCGGTGTCCCAATTAAAGGTGAAAATTGACTGTTGCGGTTTTGACTTGAGAAGGATGCAAGAATATAATGTCCCTTTCCAGTATTCATTATCCTCATTTTTTGCTCACTTCCATTTTTATCCCCCGCTTTTTCAAAGAAAAAAAGGGGGGTTATTAATTTCGGTTTGTCCGTCTGTCCGTCTGTCTGTCTGTCTGTCTGTCTGTCACACTTCTTTTCCGTGCAATAACTGCCACAAATGTGAACCGTTTTTTTTCAAACTTGGTAACAAGGTTAAATGCCTTAAGGGCTAGGCCAAGTTCGATCGTCACTTTCGGCGGACTTTATTTAGTGGAGTTATGGCCCCTTATTTAACAAAAAATGTTGTTTCTTGCTGTTTCCGTGCAATAACTGCCACAAATCTGAACCGTTTATTTTCAAAATTGGTTACAAGGTTAAATGCCTTAAGGGCTAGGCCAAGTTTGATCGTCACTTTCGGTGGACTTTATTCGGAGTTATGGCCCCTTATTTAACAAAAAATGTCGTTTCTTGCTGTTTCCGTGCAATAACTGCCACAAATGTGAACTGTTTTTTTAGCTCACCAGAGCACATAGTACTCAAGGTGAGTTATTGTGATCGCCTTTTGTCCGTCGTCCGTCGTCCGTCATCAACATTTGCTTGTTACTACACTAGAGGCAACATTTTGCATCCAATCTTTATAAAAGTTTATCAGAATATATATCTCGATCAACTCTAGGCCAAGTTCGAAACTGGGTCATGTGGGGTCAAAAGCTAGGTCACTAGGTCAAATTTAAGGAAAATCTTGTTAACACTCCTGTTAACACTCCTGAAGCCGCATTTTTGGCTTGAGCATGTTGAAACTTTGTCAGAATGTTTGTCATAGTGATATCTAGGCCAAGTTCGAATATAGGTCATGTCGGGTCAAAAACTAGGTCACTAGGCCAAATTGAAGGAAAATCTTGTTAACACTCCTGAAGCCGCATTTTTAGGTTGAGCATGTTGACACTTTGTCAGAATGTTTGTCTTAGTGATATCTAGGCCAAGTTCGAAAATAGGTCATGTCAGGTCAAATTTAAGGAAAATCTTGTTAACACTCCTGAAGCCGCATTTTTGGCTTGAGCATGTTGAAACTTTGTCAGAATGTTTGTCATAGTGATATCTAGGCCAAGTTTGAATATAGGTCATGTCAAGTCAAAAACTAGGTCACTAGGCCAAATTGAAGGAAAATCTTGTTAACACTCCTGAAGCCGCATTTTTGGCTTGAGCATGTTGACACTTTGTCAGAATGTTTGTCTTAGTGATATCTAGGCCAAGTTCGAAAATAGGTAATGTCGGATTAAAAGCTAGGTCACTAGGTCAAATTTAAGGAAAATCTTTGTTAACACTCCTGAAGCCGCATTTTTGGCTTGAGCATGTTGAAACTTTGTCAGAATGTTTGTCATAGTGATATCTAGGCCAAGTTTGAATATAGGTCATGTCGGGTCAAAAACTAGATCACTAGGCCAAATTGAAGGAAAATCTTGTTAACACTCTGGAAGCCACATTTTAAACTTGACCATGTTGAAACTTTGTCGGAAAGTTTGTCTTGATGATATCTAGGCCAAGTTAGAATATGGGTCATGTCCGGTCAAAAAGTAGGTCACTAAGCCAAATTGAAGGAAAATCTTGTTAACACTCTGGAAGCCACATTTTAAACTTGAGCATGTTGAAACTTTATTAGAAAGTTTGTCTTTTGACATCTAGGCCAAGTTCGAATATGGGTCATGTCCGGTCAAAAACTAGGTCACTAGGCCAAATTTAAGGAAAATCTTGATTACACTCTAGAAGCCACATTTCTGGCTTGAGCATGTTGACACTTTGTCAGAATATTTGTCTAAGTAATAGCTAGGCCAAGTTCGAATATGAGTCATGTCAGGTCAAAAACTAGGTCACTAGGCTAAATTTAAGGAAAATCTCGTTAACACTCTTGAAGCCGCATTTTAAACTTGAGCATGTTGAAACTTTATCAGAAAGTTTGTCCTGATAATATCTAGGCCAAGTTCGAATATGGGTCATGTCATGTCAAAAACTAGGTCACTAGACCAAATTTAAGGGAAATCTTGTTAACACTCTGGAAGCCACATGTTTGGCTTGAGCATGAGAGAGTTATGTCTTAAATAGCCCATTCTCAGGTGAGCGATTCCAGGGCCTCATGGCCCTCTTGTTTTTCAAACTTGGTAACAAGGTTAAATGCCTTAAAGGCTAGGCCAAATTCGATCGTCACTTTCGGCGGACTTTATTCGGTGGAGTTATGGCCCTTTATTTAACAAAAAATGTTGTTTCTTGTTGTTTCTGTGCAATAACTGCCACAAATGTGAACCGTTTTTTTTCAAACTTGGTAACAAGGTTAAATGCCTTAAGGGCTAGGCCTAGTTCGATCGTCACTTTCGGTGGACTTTTTTCGGTGGAGTTTTGGTCCCTTAATTAACAAAAAAAGTCGTTTCTTGCTGTTTCCGTGCAATAACTACCACAAACTTGGTAACAACCTAGGCCAAGTTCGTTTAATTTACCCTGTAATACATGTTCAATAAAAAGTCTACTGACATGTTTAAACCTAACCTCAACATTTTCCTACAATATTTCCTGCAAGCGGGGGATATAAATTTCATGAATTTGCTTGTTCACTTCAGTTCTAATTGACCTCTTTGTGTTGCAGTGGCATAAAATCCAACTCACATTCATTCTCTTACAAAATGAAAGGTCAAAATATTTTAGGGTATTGAATCAAGGCCGCCCTCTTGTTTTAGGCCCCCAGACTGCTATGTTTTCAACCAATCACTTCTCTAGAGTCACTTTTGAATGGAACATATCTGCCAAATAACTTGAAATCAGAATAACAAATGCACATCCATGCTCTGAAAAGTACATTTAACTACCACTTATCCCTTTTCCATGTTCAATAAATCTGCTGCAGACGACCTTAAAAACAGTTAGTCTAAACTATTAAAACTTTCTAAAAATGAAAAAACAATTATTGAATAAAGTTGAAAACATTGTGGCAAAAGTAGAAATTGCTCATAAGTTTGTCCCCTGCAGAGGTGTCAGAAAGCGTCTATCTGTGGGAAAGTATTAAATAGATAACTTTTGCATTTTCTTTAGCAATATCTCCTTTTTTTTTTAAAGATTGTCTGCTGCAATTGCATCAAAACTTGGGAAAGGCATCGTGCAGGTTAATTACTGAATGTGTAATGCTGGATTTTCCACACTTTTTTTAAGTATGCAACATGCAAGAGGTGCCACATGGCATTTTCCACTGTTTTTTGTCAATTTCCTAAACTTTATAGTTTATTACACATTATGTGGTTTTTATTGTGTTTTTATGGCTGCGAAATGCCTTGCCTGCATACTGTAAGTGTTTAATGGCCATATGTTGCAAGTTGGTATACTCAAGCATTGCAATTCTGTTGAGATTTACGGAAATTAACTCTTTTTCCATGTTAACTCTATTTACTTTCAAAGTAAATTAACCATATAGAATATTTTTTCAGCAGACAATTTATAAAAAACCTATCTTAAGTGAAATATGGAAACTTACTTTCTACATTGCTTTAAAGAGTCAAATTAGAGGCATTGTTGTCATTGATTGGAGTTTAACGCCATTTTAAATTTTTTGAAGTCTGTGCCAGCTCTATACTTGTTGCTGCTCGACTGGACAATTTTATCTTGATATTCCTATAAATTAGAGATGGGAACGAGTATTGATATTAGTACTCGGTTACTCGTATACTCTTCCGATCGAGTACTCGGGTACTCGCAAGAAATCAAAATGTGTTCACTTATTCATCGATGACAATTGAAAACACAATTACGACAAAGGTGTGAAATTTTGACATCCCATTTTGACATATTGTTGCAAATTGACTGGAGATAACATTAAAATCTCTATTGACTCGTGATTGCAATCAAGTAGCCATTTAAAACGGGTATCAATGGATCAGAGAGGGAACAACCAATTCATTATTTTTTAAGTTTTATTTAGCTTATTTTAATCAGATGAACAACAAAAAATGGCGAAATTATAACCGAGTACTCGAGTACCTAATTTAATAACCGGTACTCGGACGTCCGATCGAGTACTCGGGTACTCGGGTACCCGGTCCCATCCCTACTATAAATAGACATATTTTTCCCCTGTCCATCAGCCAGTCCTGTCCGTCTCTCCCACTTGGTTTCCATTTAATAACAGGAGTTCCATAGAACCCAGTGTATACAAACTTGATTTGATGATTGGTCTAATTGAGTAGAAGACACCTATTGTCGTTTGGGTCACATGGGCCATAAAGTTCAAATCAATTTCTCGAGAACCTATTCACCCAGAGTCTTACTGAGTAGATGACATGTATTGTTTTTGGTGTCACTGGGTAAAATATCAAGGTTAGAATCATTTCCTGATCCTCAATAACGAAAATTTTGTTGCATAATCAGGCCTCCGGCCTATACACAAGATGTTACAAATACACTTCGACGAATTTCTAATTGGCCACCTAGTTTTAATACAAATAACCAAATATAAGCTTAACTCTTTCCCACTTACATACGCATTCCCCCGCCTCTATCGATTCCCCAATACATACGATTTCCCCCGCGTCTCACGGTTCCCTCATAGATACGCATTCCCCCGCGTCTGATTTTCAACAGCTTAATTCTCGACTTTTCCGTAAGAAAAGTACTCCCGAAAGTTAATAAACATAAACTTCAAATTATTCAAAATGCAGTTCCAAGGATCACAACATATTATTACTATATAAAGTTTGTCAGTAAATGATAATATAAAACCGTGACTGTGTATTTCTCTATGCGCAATTCTTACATCGCGTGTCCATGGAAGGTAAACAAAAACACGACCTTGGCATGTGTAAAAAAAGTTTTTAAAACATTAGAAATTAGGAAATTCTATAAAGTATAATCATTGCAAACAGTTGAAAACATAATGGTAATGTTGAAATCATTATGGTAAAAGGAGAAACTGCTAATTTTGAGCAATGTCTCCTTTAGTCACGATGTTTTTCAAAAGTCGTCTGCTACAAACGCGTCTTCAACAAGAAAATGGTCGACGTGTTCAATAAAAGGGTAAATTCATTTTTTTATATTTGACCAAACTTTCAAAATATTTATTTGTTTGTTAGAGAATGAATTGTAAAATAATTTCTCACAAACCTGCATAAAAATCCCTTGTAATCCAAATGATTTCTCACAAACCTGCATAAAAATCCTTTATAATCCAAATGAAATCGTCCAATTTCACAAACACAAAAGGTCACAGATTTTAACACCGAATTTTGGGAGAGCCTATGGGAAATGCTTACGTCATTGTGCGTGAGCATTTTTTAATCAAGTGAACCGCGTCAGCACAATTCCCGCATTTGGATAGTTTCAGTGTTAATTTCATAATAAGATCAAATTGCATATTTGTGTGGTAGTTTTTTGGTTTTGAATCTTCCCAAGAAACTTACAGTGTGATTCACAACTTAAAAGCAAACAGAACAATTCATGATCAGTCTGATCTCTGCCTCGCAAGGTTTGAAACTATCTAGGCAAAACTGTGTACAAAACTCTTATGGTTGATTAGATTTTGACACAATTTTCAATCATGTCACGGTGGCCTTCCCATGTGTATTATGTATTTATTACAACAGTACAATCTGCATGACATCATATAGAAATAAAGAAGGAAACAATGTGTCAAAAGGCATCAATCGGCTGTACTGTTGCTTTGATACACTGATTAGTAGCATCTGCTGGCATGTCCATTAAATTAGGGGTAATAAAATAATGAAATGACCATCATGCAATGCGTAAAATATTACAGACAGACAAAAGACGACGTCAGTTCGTTTCAAAACAATCAATTGATCAGATCAATTAGCTTACACTTTATAATTAGTAACTGAAATATTATGTCTGTATTTAATGATGGCTGATTTTGTTTTATCAGACATTTTCGATTCTGATGATGAGTCTTTTCTGATTAATTGTTATCATTCAACAACTATCCAATCATCCAAACTCGTTCATTTATGTCTTTCCTTTATTGATATTTAAAGGCATTTAAATAATATATTTAGTATTGTGTTTTTATTTATAAAAATAATTACAAACACAAATGTTCATGTAATTTATTACAGTAAAAAACACACAAAAAACATCTATCCCCCTTTCTTCCTTCCATGTCCTACATACTACTCTTCCAATAATATACTTTTTTTATACCATTAGAAAAACAATTTAACTGGCTACAGACTTTATTCTTATACAAAAAAGGTTTAAACAATGTTTGATATAGTAATAGTGGTATAAAATAGACAGGTATCAAATCACTACACTTTTCCAATAATGTCTATGGGAATACTGTTATCAGATAGCATAGCCTTATATGGAGATAAGGTAGTAAAATAGACAATTCTCTAACTGGGAAAGGGTTAATACAATTTATTCCTAATATGTAAAACAAAATGTTATTGAAATTTGATCACGGTAACAAACTTAACAGAGAGGGTTAAAATGGACACCCTTAAAACAAAAACTGCAAGATCAAATCACGTCGTAGTTGATTTCGTTTCAACACTTTGTATGTCCACCTGCTGCTGCAATTACAGCACGGCACCTTGTCCTCATTGATATAATGTATCTGTTAAGATACTGTTGTGGAATGGCCGCTCAAATCTGATGAATAACATATGTGATCTCCCTGATATTTGGTTGCAGCGGCTGGGCACGCACCTTGCGCTTCAATAGATCCCACACGTGCTCGATCGGATTTTAATCCAGACTTTTTGCAGGCCATTTAATAGAAAAAAACAGGTTTCTGTCAATATTTTGCACTAAATAACAAATAATAAAACATATGGCAACTTTTATAACGACGCGTAACATACCTGTCTGATGGGGGTGTCCGCATGAATCATTCCGACGGCTTGAGCGCGTTCTGCAATGCTCATTCTCGCCATATTAAATGTTTTTCATAAAAGACAATCCACGAAGAATACATTCCTACCAAATACGACCACTACCATGGCGTGCACGAGGAACTTGAGCACAGAGGCTATTTTCGCACCTACAGTTCCGCATGGATGATTTTGTACACAAATACATGTTTTCTTTCTGTAAATCGATAGATTGGTGTGTACAATACAAAAATAACCAAACTTTAGATTTATTGATTAAATAAAATCTCTGTCTGCTCAATATTTCATGAACCCTTTTGCCCGGAGTCTTCAAACTTCAGAGGATGATTTGACTGGATGAGAAGATGACCACTTATGTTATTTTGGTGATTGGGTCAAAGTTCAATTTAGTTTCTGCTCAATTATAATCTCATAACCCTTTGACCCAGAGTCTTTAAACTTCACAAGATGATGGATTCCCTGCGTAGATGACACCTTCTGTTTTTTGGGTCACCTGGTTGTGGTTTTATGAACTGGATAATTCAAATGTGTTTCCGCTGAATGTCACAAGAATGTGGCCAAGTGGGAAGCAGTAGGGATTTGTAATTGGGCATCAAGACTTCGATCCCCAGTCACAGCAGTCATGGTGGAGTGCCCTTTGGCAAGGCACTTTCCTAGCTTAGTACTCGTTTGTTTACCAAGGGATAATGAATAAGTGCATTGATGCCGTAATATAACTGAAATAATGTTGAAACTGCTTAAACGTTACAACATCTCAATTATCTCACAGCATCTAGTTCACCTAATGTTTGGTTTCTGACTTTCACACACCTGCACCCACACATCATTCTTGCCAGGTTACTGGTTACAATCCCACATAGACTATTTAGCCCACTGGTGGAAGATGAATGACACTAGCCACAATGACTTTTGTTAATCATCGAAGAAAATGAAGTGCCCCTTGATTGATAGCACTGGTGTTTACTGATTGAGCTATTACAGAACAAAAAATGAACAATTTCTATTATAACAATTTATTATCATATGTAACCGTTTACTTTATATTGTATTTTCAAAATTCTATGATTTCTATCAAATTTTATGACATCTAGAAACTTGTAATTATGATTTTGATACGGTTCTAAAAATTTGTTAGAAAAGAAGAGATTGTTCATCTTGAGCAATTTCTGGTTTTCACACAGTGTTTCAAAAGTTCCAGAGTTGTCTAAAGTCGTCTATATAAGGGAAATCATTTAACTGAATTCTCTGGATCTATAGTATAAACACAACTTCAAACAAAGGTGTTTAGATCATGAAAAGTGTTGTGAAATAAGTGCATCTTCAGATTTGTAATTAAATTCAAGGGGCATGAGTGATTTCCCAATCTGTTAGAAAAATTTATTACCAATTACAAGTTTTCAAAAATGTGTCTGTTTGAAATTAAGTAAATACATGTTACAAGTAGCATGGAAATGGGAGATCTGGAATTTCTTGGGGAATGATAAAGGCTGTTCTGTGGTGCTTTCTGAAGCCTCGCTTGCGAAATTGTTAAGAACACTTAGTTCAAGAAAAAATCATGCATTATTCAAGAACAAACTTCTTGAACTGTACTTGTAGTGTTCTTAAAGTGTTAACTGAGACAAATTTTAAAAGCAATTGTTCCTGAAATGTTCTTGGAAAAGGTTCTTGAACAGTTCAAGAACTCATCTTCTTGAACTGTTCTTAAGATTTTTATACAGTTCATAAACTGTCCATGAACTGAAGTTACAAACAGTTCAAGAAAAGTTATTGAACTGTACTTTGAAGTATCTCAATGTGTTCAAGAACAGTTAAAAGGCATATGCTACTAAATGCCACCGTTGATGAGCTCTTGTACTTTGGACTATTTATTCCTCTCCCAAATGCAAAAACTAATATGCAAAAATATATATAGGTCACCGAGATATATTTTTGTGTAGAGTAATTTCGAAAAACGACGATTTAGTCAACTTTAGTCAAATTTTCGAGCATTTTATTGGAAGTCTAAATAATAAAAAGTTGGCTTGTATGCATACTTTCAAGTTTTTTCAGGAGCTAATTCCTGTTCAATTTGGTGTTCTATGTATTTTCAGCTGGAAAGGCATCAATAATAGTACAGAATACTATATAAATATAAATTTATGATGCCAAAAAGTCAGACCGGTCACAATTTTTTGGGCGCCTTTTGGAGCAATTGTTTCCACTTTTAGGGTAATAAAAAAAAATTGACTGTTGCTAATTCAAACTAAATGAATTATAAACTTTTCTCCATATCTTACTGAAGTAGAAAGAGCCAAAAAAGGATAGGTTTCCATGGGTTTAAAAAGAATATGCATTATTGTACAACCCTACCCCCATTATTCAAACATCGGCATCGTCGGCAAAATATAGTGCATTCATACACAATCAATACATAACTGTATGTTCTATGGGCATCTTTGCTTGGGAAGTTTGTTCTGTGGAGTACTGGTGTGAGAAAACCAGGAAATGCATGAGTAGGTGAACTGGCCGTCATGATATAACTGAGAAATTGTTAAAAACGGCGTTAAACCCAAATCAATCTGGCAATTTCCTGTTGTTGTTGATGTTGTTGTTATTATATTAATAGTATATATTTGACTAGTTGTTGATTTATATAAAGCTTCAAGAACAGTATTATAAAGTAGAATGCTTGAACTAAAGCAAAGAATGATTTTAAGAACTATGGCAGTTCTTAAACAGTTCTTAAATTGTTTTTGAAATTACTTCAAGAACATTTAAAAAACACTACAGTTCTTAAGTTGTTCAGGGACAATTTCAAGAACGTTTGCAGAACACTGCAGTTGTTTAATGGTTCGTAAGTTGTTTTTGACTTTTATACCCCCCACAAACAAGTTTTGGGGGGTATATAGGAATCACCCTGTTCGTCCGTCCGTCCGTCTGGCTGTCTGTCTGTCCTGGTGACCGAGTACTTTTGGGGTGCCCACCCGCCACCCACCACCCTTATAAAGACACTTAGATAAATAATATTTTTGTTTGTTTTATAACGGGTATCTTATTTGCATATTAATGTTATTCATTCTGTAAAAGGGGAATAATTATTCAAACAAAAAAAATAACCCCACAAATACACTTCATGGGTCCGTCCGTCCGTCCGCCCGTCTGTCTGTCCATATGTCTTGTAAGCGCAACTTCTCCTTAACAGCTGATGAAACTTTACACAGTTGTAGTACACAACCTGAGGATGTGCATGACGTAAAATTATCCCGTCCGTCTGTCTGTCTCTCCATATGTCTTGTAAGCGCAACAATGGGGGGTATCCTTTTGTGAGTTCACTCACAGTTCTATTTTTTTCAGGAACATTTTGAACACTACAATTCCTAAACTTAAGTTTTTCTTTAAATTTATTCAAGTGCAATTCAGGAACATGTTGAGAACAGTGCAGTTCTTAAACTGTTCTAAATTTGTTCTTGCGAACACTAGAAGAACAGTTTTAGAATCCGCAATGTTCAGGGACTGTCCTTAACATTTCCAAGAACATTTTTAAAAAACATTTTAAAAATTCTTAAACTATGTTCATGCACAATTCAAGTACAGCTGTTCTTGAACAACCATCATGAACAGATCAAGAACTGTTCTTAATGTTTTAGAGAATTCTTGAAAAGTTCTAAACATAAGGACTCATTTTCGCAGGGATCTGTAGCAGACAACTTTTAAAAAACATTTTTATAAAATTTCTCCTTTTGCCACAATGTTTTCAACTCTATTCCATAATTATGCCCCCTTCGAAGAAAAGGGGTATATTGCTTTGCACATGTCTGTCGGTCGGTCCGTTGGTCCGTCGGTCCATCGGTCCGTCTGTAGACCAAAGCTTGTCCGAGTGATAACTCGACAATGCCTGGACCTATGGTCCTCAAACTTGACTTTGGGGTTGGACCTGACCAGTAGATGAACCCTATTTATTTTGAGGTCATTGGGTCAAAGGTCAAGGTCACAGTGACCTTTAACACAAAAACCCTTTTTAAGCTTGTCCGAGTGATAACTCAATAATGCATTGACCTATGGTCCTCAAAGTTGACTTTGAGGTTGGGCCTGACCAGTAGATGAACCCTATTTATTTTGAGGTCATTGGGTCAAAGGTCAAGGTCACAGTGGCCTTGAACACAAAACCTTTTTTTAGCTTGTCCGAGTGATAACTCGACAATGCCTGGACCTATGGTCCTCAAAGTTGACTTGGAGGTTGGGCCTGACCAGTAGATGAACCCTATTTAGTTTGAGGTCATTGGGTCAAAGGTCAAGGTCACAGTGACCTTGAACACAAAAAACTTTTTTAAGCTTGTCTGAGTGATAACTCGACAATGCCTGGTCCCGAAAGATACATAATATCTGCAAATATCAGTCATCATCACAATGGGATTAAGAACTGTACCTACCATCCTCAAACTTTGAATGAACATTGTTCATAATCTTAAAACTGACTCATAGACATCCAATGATAAATGACAAATCAACTGGCATTTCGGTCTATGCAAATTTTACTCAATTGTCCTAATATTCCTGACAACATGGCACTCACGGGGGGCATAATGTTTGACAAACATCTCTTGTTATACTTTCATATAAAGAGATTTACTGCATTTATCAAAGTGTGTTCAAATGTGTTGGTTAAGATTTCTCGAAGTCGGATTGGGTTAAAATTAAAATGACCTGCTTCAGAAAGGAGACTTTTTCAGGTTTAATCTTGATATGAAATTTGTTACGCAGAATGATTGCGAGGATAAGAAAGTTACTCCCCTTTTTTCAACCATATCCATTGTTAAGGGAGAGCGCATGAAAAGGACTTATGAAAACCCTCAGTGTTATAGTGAGCCATGTGCGAACAACAAATTGTTAAGAAACAAACTGAAAGAAAACCTCAACACACCACCCCTCCCCTCTGTCATTACGTGTGTCTATTTTTCAGAAGCAAAACTAGCCTTACAACTGACAAGATCCAAGTCACATTAAGATGATCAAACATATCAAGAGTTATTACCCTTGGACTTACTGGGTAGGCCTTCTTTCCAATATTTTAAAGATTTGTGGTCATGTGGTGCATAGCATCCTTATTCTTGTGAAAGTATTTGACAAAATTCAAAAAGGTCAAGGGCTAATGCATTGCCACATTAAGATATTTCAATTGATCTACAGCAGACATCTTTTGAAAACATTGTCTGAATAGGAGAAATTTCTCATAATGAGCAATTTCTTCTTTTGGCACAATCTGGTTCAAATCTATTCAATAAATAAACTGCAATCCATAAGTTTGATTGTCATCTGCTACAAATTTGTTTGATGTTAGAAAGGGTATATCATACAAGATCATTATACCAAACGATGAACCAGAACAACAACTGTTTGCATACAGTTAACATGAAATCCCATTTAACCTTGTGTGTACCATGTGTTAATCTGATTCGTCCATCAGGATTATTCATCTAATGCCTTTGGCAGTACTCGGACATCTCTTCCCAAACATAGCTGGAAAACAGTTCATTTCTCATAATAACGAATGTGATAAATTTGCATGATTGTGTTGCCTGCCGTGGCCTCTGTTGTCCATATGTCTGTCTGTCATACTTTGACTTACTCTCATATTCGCAGGTGGCACATATCTTTTTTTTAAATCTTCTGGGGATTTTTTTTAAGTAGGTTTTCAATATAAATAATTCCTAGAGGGGTTTTTAGCTCTTATGGCCTTTATGCCAAGGCGTTGTGTCCTTTGTTCGTGCGTGAGTGCTTGTGTGCGCCCGTAAACAATTCCTTGTGAACGCAATAAAGTCGTCAGTTTTTTTATTGTATCTCAATCAAACTTATACAGTTGTTAGATATCCACGAGAGCTCGGTTCCTTTCGCAAACCAGCCAGATCCGCCTATGCAAGACTGGATTATGGCCCTTGAAATTGTCAAAATTGCTATAATAGAGCTTGTGAACACAAAATAGGCTCCATTTACTATCTGATCTTCACCAAACTTAGATAGTAGTTAAATATTGGTGAGAGCTCGGTTCCTTTCGAAAACCAGCCAGATCCATGCCAGTAGAGCATAGGCCCTCATGGGCCTCTTGTTATTATACTGCAATGGGACGGAATATTTCCTGTTGTTCTTCTAAAACCAACTGTAAGGCAACTAATGTAGATCTTGATCTGTAATTGCATCCGTGCAGTCTGATCTGACCCTACACTGTTCCTCAAATAGTCATAAAAGGTTTTAAGATACTTTTGTTAAGCAGTATGGGTATGCAGGCAGGTTTTGATCACATGTGCAATAATATACCCTTTCCCACATACAACAAAATTGCAGCAGCAGACTTTGAAAACATGGATGCTAAACTAAAGAAGATCTCTATAAATAAAAGTTATAGAGAAACGGAGTTTAAAACATTGTGGCTTAAGGAAAGATATCCATTATGAGCAAATTCTTCCTTTGCTTAATTATGTCTCCCCCTGTATACAGGGGAGATATATTGTTTTTGTCCTTGATGTCTGTCTGTCTGTCTGTCTGTCTGTCTGTTCGTCCCCAAAATCTTGTCTGATCCATATCTCCCAGACGGCTTGAAGGATTTTCATGAAACTTGGGTCACATGTTCACCTCATCAAGGCGACGTGCAGAACCCGCGTCTCGACAATATAGGGTCAAGGTCAAGGTCACGCTTGAAGGTCAAAGGTTTGAGGCTTTATTTCGTGTCCGCTCCATATCTCCCAGACGGCTTGAAGGATTTTCATGAAACTTGGGTCACATGTTCACCTCATCAAGGCGACGTGCAGAACCCGCGTCTCGACAATATAGGGTCAAGGTCAAGGTTACGCTTGAAGGTCAAAGGTTTGAGGCTTTATTTCGTGTCCGCTCCATATCTCCGAGACGGCTTGAAGGATTTTCATGAAACTTAGGTCACATGTTCACCTCATCAAGGCAACGTGCAGAACCTGCGTCTCGACAATATAGGGTCAAGGTCAAGGTCACGCTTGAAGGTCAAAGGTTTGAGGCTTTATTTCGTGTCCGCTCCATATCTCCCAGACGGCTTGAAGAATTTTCATGAAACTTGGGTCACATGTTCACCTCATCAAGGTGACGTGCAGAACTTGCGTCTCGACAATATAGGGTCAATGTCAAGGTCACGCTTGAAGGTCAAAGGTTTGAGGCTTTATTTTGTGTCCGCTCCATATCTCCCAGACGGCTTGAAGGATTTTAATGAAACTTTGGTCACATGTTCACCTCATCAAGGCGACGTGCAGAACCCGTGTCTCGACAATATAGGGTCAAGGTCACGCTTGAAGGTCAAAGGTTTGAGGCTTTATTTCGTGTCCGCTCCATATCTCCAAGACGGCTTGAAAGATTTTCATGAAACTTGGGTCACATGTTCACCTCATCAAGGCGACGTGCATAACCCGCGTCTCGACCATACCGGGTCAAGGTCAAGGTCACGTTTGAAGGTCAAAGGTTTGAGGCTTTATTTTGTGTCAACTCCATATCTCCAAGACGGTTTGAAGTATATTCATGAAACTTGGGTCAGATGTTCACCTCATCAAGGCGACGTGCAGATCCCGCGTCTCGACCATACTGGGTCAAGGTCAGGCTTGAAGGTCAAAGGTTTGAGGCTTTATTTTGTGTCCACTCCATATCTCCTTAAAGGATTTTCATGATACGTGGGTCACATGTTCACCTCATCAAGGCGACGTGCAGAACCCGCGTCTCGACCATACCGGTTCAAGGTCAAGGTCACGCTTGAAGGTCAAAGGTTTTAGGCTTTATTTCGTGTCCACTCAATATCTCCAAGACGGCTTGAAGGATTTTCATGAAACTTGGGTCAGATGTTCACCTCGTCAAGGCGACGTGCAGAACCCGCGTCTCGACCATACTGGGTCAAGGTCAAGGTCAAGGTCACGCTTGAAGGTCAAATGTTTGAGGCTTTATTTTGTGTCCGCTCCATATCTCCTTAAAGGATTTTCATGAAACTTGGGTCACATGTTCACCTCATCAAGGCGACGTGCAGAACCCGCGTCTCCACCATACCGGTTAAAGGTCAATGTCACGCTTGAAGGTCAAAGGTTTTAGGCTTTATTTCGTGTCCAGTCAATATCTCCAAGACGGCTTGAAGGATTTTCATGAAAATTTGGTCACATGTTCACCTCATCAAGGCGACGTGCAGAACCCGCGTCTCGAACATACTGGGTCAAGGTCAAGGTCACGCTTGAAGGTCAAAGGTTTGAGGCTTTATTTTGTGCCGCTCCATATCTCCAAAACAGCTTAAAGAATTTTCATGAAACTTGGGTCACATGTTCACCTCATCAAGGCGACGTGCAGAACCCGCGTCTCGACCATACCGGTTCAAGGTCAAGGTCATGCTTGAAGCTCAAAGGTTTTAGGCTTTATTTCCTGTCCACTCAATATCTCCAAGACAGCTTGCTTATGTTTAGCAATAGTTGTTAACTGTTTTGAAGAATACTTCAGTCTTGAATGTTACAGCTGCAGTAAAAATATGTGTTTCTGTAAACCATTTGAAATCATGTCCACTTTGTACAAGGTCAAGACAAAACATTAGTAATTAAAAATTGAGTACTGTCCAACTTGGTCAAATTTTTGTTTGTCTGCTTTATAGGTTGGAATGTTTTGAGAGATTTTGACAGATATTTGAGGGGGAGACATATGTTTTTGTCAAAACAATTCTAGTTGATTTCAGATGGTGTCTGCTATGGGATTATGTAAAATAAATGCTGGTTTTCCTGGAGTTCTGTCTATTTAATCCCATTTCCTACACATACAACAAATCTGCCGCAGACAACTTTTTTAACATCTGGGCCAAAATGTAAAAAGTCTCTGTAATGCCTCGGCCACATATCGGTATGACGTCCAATTGTTCTCTGCTCCTACCATGCCTCGACAGTGTACCTCCTTGAATTGTCAAGGATGCCTTATGGAGCCTGTACAGCGAAAGTAATGCCATGCGGCCCTTATGCAGACTTCGCATGTTCCCCGCTTGGTATCCTACATACATCATAAGTTGAATGTGCAACTCCCCTGCGTTACTCGTGCAAGCACCGGCAAGCTCTTGCGGTGTTTCAAATCTGCATGGATATTGTGCGATGCCCGTACAAGCTCAACTGCGGACCTTGCAAGCTGCACCCAACGAAGCTAGTAGAGTGGATGTGACCAGGTCATAAGTGAAATTATAATCATTAAATGAGAGCAATCATATGCTGTAAATTTGATGTATTTTGAAGAAAAGGGTTAATTTTGAACTCTGCTGATGAGGGGTGAATTTGGTCACAGCCCATTTATATAAGATCCATATTTTTTTCACCATGCTAAAACCCTTTCTTCTTATAGACAAATTTTTCTTATAGTTAAAATATTTTCAGCTCGATTCAAGAATTATACTTTCATTTATATAGGTATTTTTGCTGCAGATTTTGTGTACGTTGGAAAGGGTTAAATAGAGTTAAATAGATAATGACCCAGAACACAATTTTAATTCATCTGAAAACATGTTCTAATCTAGGTATATTTTTTATTGATTTAATTCTTTCCCACATACAACAATTTTGCAACAGACGACTTTCAAAACTTATTGCGAAAAACATGACAAAACTCAACAAATCAGCGTTTTACTATTAAATAGAGTTGAAAATATTGTGGCCAAAGGAGAAATTGCTCATTATGAGCAATTTCATCTTTGGCCACAATGTTTTCAAAAGTCGTCTGCTGCTATTGCGTCGAAATGCGTCTGCAGGTGAGAAAGGGTAACAGTGTCCTGCTGCACTCCCACAACTGGTATCAAAAACAGTGTAACAACTGTATTCAATATTTATGCTTTCATTTCTTAAGCTGCAGATTTGTTGTATGTTATACAAAGTTAATTTTAAACAAGTTAGTATAATTATTAATGGAGTAATCTTAAAAAAACAAATGAGTAGCTCACAATATACACAAAACTTAGATTGCATCAATGTCTAGAGATAAGTTGACGGTTTTTCGGGGTGTTTCGCAGGTGTCAATGTCTTACTGAGACTGTGTACAATGTGGAAGGTATATAGAATGTTTCTCAGGCTACCTGGCCTCTGTTGATCTGTGACGAAGTATAAACTATTTGGTCTTGTCTCAAACTGCCTTGGGTATGCGAGCAATTAGAAAGTATTGAGACAAAGACTATATTTTTATGCCCCCACGGAATCTCCGATTCGGGGGGCATATAGTTTTTGGCCTGTCTGTTGGTCTGTCTGTCTGCACAAAAAAAACTTTATCCTTGGCCATTACTTTTGAACCATAACAGGTACGGCTACCATATTTCACATGTGTATTCCTTGTGACATGACCTTTCTGTCAGTACCAACATTTTTGACCTTGCGACCTTGACCTTTGACCTAGAGGTTGCCATTCTCGAAAAAAACTTTAACCTTGGCCATTACTTTTGAACCATAACAGATACGGCTACCATATTTCACATGTGTATTCCTTGTGACATGACCTTTCTGTCAGTACCAACATTTTTGACCTTGCGACCTTGACCTTTGACCTAGATGTTGCCATACTAAAAAAAAACTTTAACCTTGGCCATTTCTTTTGAACCATAACAGGTACGGCTACCATATTTCACATGTGTATTCCTTGTGACATGACCTTTCTGTCAGTACCACCATTTTGGACCTTGCGACCTTGACCTTTGACCTAGATGTTGCCATTCTCGAAAAAAACTTTAACCTTGGCCATTACTTTTGAACCATAACAGATACGGCTACCATATTTCACATGTGTATTCCTTGTGACATGACCTTTCTGTCAGTACCAACATTTTTTACCTTGCGACCTTGACCTTGACCTAGATGTTGCCATTCTCGAAAAAAACTTTAACCTTGGCCATTTCTTTTGAACCATAACAGGTATGGCTACCATATTTCACATGTGTATTCCTTGTGACATGACCTTTCTGTCAGTACCTTGCGACCTTGACCTTGACCTAGATGTTGCCATTCTCGAAAAAAAACTTTAACCTTGGCCATTACTTTTGAACCATAACAGGTATGGCTACCATATTTCACATGTCAGTACCAACATTTTTGACCTTGCGACCTTGACCTTTGACCTAGATGTTGCCATTCTCGAAAAAAACTTTAACCTTGGCCATTACTTTTGAACCATAACAGATACGGCTACCATATTTCACATGTGTATTCCTTGTGACATGACCTTTCTGTCAGTACCAACATTGTTGACCTTGCGACCTTTACCTTTGACCTAGATGTTGCCATTCTCAATTTTTTTTTAACCTCCCCCACTACTTTTGAACAATAACAGGTAATGCTACCATATTTCACATGTGTATACCTTGCGACCTTGCGACCTTGACCTTTGACCTAGATGTTGCCATTGGGGGGCATCTTGTTGTGTAATCTAATTATACTTTTTCCCTTCAAGTTTTTTCCATTTTCTGTAATACTATTAGTCAGTTTTAAGATTCCATTCTGTAAGACATTTATAGTCATGTAACCACTGGTTTACATGCAGAGACTGGAAGATTACAGAGCCAATTTTGGTGTACTGTCGCTCTGAAACATTATTTTATTCTGGGAAATTCTGGGTAAGGCAACCAGAATAATCTGATGCCTATAGTAATAACGACTTTATTTTATGAGGCTACACATTTGGGTTGTCCCAATCTTCCATGTGGGCCTCAGAGTTAGCAATACATTATATACACAATGTTATATACATATAAACAATTCAAAATAAAAGCAAATTGGTAATAAAAATAAAAGATAACTTAATTTCAAGAACTACTGGTAAACATCCAAGCTAAATATAATTTCTTAAAAGAATTTAATGAATCTGCTGTTCTAATTTGAAAGGGAATATCATTCCAGATTTATAGTGAATAAATTTGGGTAAAAACTAAGGCAAGAAATTCTGCAGTAGACAACTTTGAAATATCAATGAAAAGATTTGGAAAATCCATTGATAAATGGAAGTTAATTTATTGACAAGATTTGAAAACATTGTGGTAATGAGCAATTATTTTTCCGTTTTTCAAAATTCTGCTGCTGTAAATGCAAAATGCAGATGGGAAAAGGAGGGTAAAGTCCAACATATCAATAACCATCAGAAACTAGGTGTGCCAGTTCATATGAAAGGTGATTTTCATCTCACACAAAAAGAGAAGTAAAAGAAATATTTTGTGTGACTCATTCAAGAAACAAAAAAGATCTGTGTCAGATGACGAAGGGTGTTGTTTCATTCACATTCTGTGAAGACTGGTGAGCCTGTAGATATGCACAGTGTCACAAGAACCTTGTCTCTCCCTTTGCATATAGAACGGCCCTTGATGTATCGTTTTACAAAAACAATCTTAAGCCCAGTATTTTACCGTGATGTGAAGTCTCTAAAATTAAAATTACTCTGATGCACATTTAACCATTCACCCCCTTGCTGACACTTTGTGTCGGATCTATATCAGACTTTTGAAACTTTTTGAAGAAAGGAAAATTTGCAGATATTGAGCAATTTCCGTTTTTGCCACAAATGTTTAAATTACATAATTTCAATTTCATTTAGATTATAGAGACATTCCAAATACAAGTCTGCTGCTAATTTGTCATATGTGAGAAACGGTTAATTAACCCTTTCCCACCTGCAGACACATTATGACGCAGAGCATGATGAGCAACTTCTCCTCTGGCCACAATGTTTTCAACTTTATTAAACAATTAAAGGCGTATGCTACAGTTATTTATCAAAAAATGTCCCAATCATAGAATTGCTTTATTCTTTGTATTTTGTTAGTACATACAATAACAGGTCGAAATAAGAAAAATATACGTTATCGATTTAAAAAATATATATATTGGCCTGTCAATGAAATGACCAATTTCATCAAAGGCACAAATATAGGCATTTTGGCTGAAAACCTAAAAGACACACACAAAAAAAAAATGAAAAATCATATTTTTATCACTGTTTTCAAAGTCGTCTGCTGCATGTTAGGAAGGGTTAATTAATGCAACAGGACCCCATATTGCCAAACACAATTCATGTAAAGATATCTTTCTGCATGTGGGGGAATCTTATAGTAAAACTTTGTCCCTAATGAATCAGATCTTTGAACCCTTTCCAACATACAATAAACCATGGAAAACAGCTGTTTATGTATATATAATTATTGAATAGTGTTGAAAACATTGTGGCAAGGGGAGAAATTTCTCGTTATGAGCAATTTGTCCTTTTGCTACAAGGTTTCCAAAAATTGTCTGTGGTTAAAATGGTTAAAAAATCCACTGAAACAAAACAAAACAGTGGTATCAAAAGTTGTCAGTATGAGCAGAAGAGATAAATTTGGAAAAAATCAGGTAACAGATTTGAAATTGAATTTCCAGACCTTTGGTTATATAGAAGATTAATAGATATAAGCTAGCATCAGGAGAGATTTGCACATATTTGCACAGATCATCCGTGACGGTAGAAATTCAGGAACAAAATCTGTTCTTGTCAATCTTTTAGCAGCCATATCACATGTAAACCAACTATCTGGATTCTTGCACCCAGTGAAGATCATGATCAGTCTGCACCTTGGCACGGTCTAATCAGGATCTTCCCCTATTCAGCCATTGTAAGTCATACTAAAATGATTGAAGCAGCATGGATACTAAATATGACAAATCTACAACCAGAAATATTTGAAGCGAAGGCCATTATGATGTGACTTGGCTTATATAATGCTCCATTTCAAACACTTCATGCAAAACAGTTGTAACTTGACTTTGTAAAAATAATGCAGTTATGGCTTTTTTTTAGCTCACCTCAGCACAAAGTGCCGGTTTAGCTATTGTAATCACCCAGCGTCCGGCTGTTAACTTTTTCTTACAAACATCTCCTTAACCAATTGACCAATTTCAAAGTAAATTCAGAGGATTCTTCCTTATAGGGCCCTCTTTCAATATGTTCAAATAATTGAATTCCATGGAAATCTCGGTTGATATGGTAACATAAAGAACTCAACTTTTAAAAATCTATTTATCCAAAAGTACTGGCCTGATTTAATCAAAGCGCTGAAGGCACTGCATTTGTTTGGGTACATAAAACTGTTCAACGGCCAGGGAAGAAGACAGTGCAATTTAAGAATACAACATTACAAATTTCTACGTAGTTACAAGGGAATCTATGTTTTTGCACTTCCTGTAATGATTTAAAGGTCCCCTTTGAATAAGGAAGTGTATTTATTTAGTCTAAATTTCTGTTGTTTTTAGAACTGTAGGGGTGATTACTGGGTATCCCCTAGCCTGGCACAAGGCTCTATGTTTATTATTATATGGCTGCATTTCAACTGGTGTCCGAAACATAGAGCCTGGTGAACTTTGGATTATCAATACACATTGTTTTTGATATAACATCTGGTGAATAGCTATGTAATGAGTGATCCTGTCAATGTAATGGTTATAAATGAATGTGTGGTCTAACCTCCAATTTGTTAAGGGTAATTTGCACACCCATAAAACCTCATTGTACATGGGAGTTCACTGGTCATTTAGTTTTCGCATTTGCAGGGGTTTACTTTTGACATAGTTCTAATTTTCTAGGAAAGTGTGTTTTCATATCATTTATAAATATTTTTTAATTTAAGTTTGGATAGAAATATAATTGACTCCGGACTTGCAAAAATGATGTCAACTTTTCCTTCTTGTAAGTCTTCAACGTTTATCCCACTATCTTTGTCATGTAGGTATATGAGGCGCCGTTTTACTATTTATTCCTTATTTTTTGATATCAGGAATTCGATTTTTTGATATCAGAAAATGGATTTCTTGATATCAAGAAATAAACAGTATTTTATGATATCAAAAATTCATTTTTTGATATCAGAAAATCTATTTTTTTTATATCAGGAATTCGATTTTTTGATATCAGAAAATATTCATTATTTTCTGATATCAAGAAATTGATTTCCTGATATCAAAAAATCGAATTCCTGATATCAAAAAAATATTAAGAAATATGCTCTATTTTTCCTTATCAGATGATTTTCTGATATCAAGAATTCGAATTCCTGATATCAGAAAATGAATATTTGATATCAGAAAATGTATTTATTGATATCAGAAAATCGTCAGTATTTTTTTATATCAGAAAATATGTTTTTGATATAGAATTTATGTCACAAGGGAAAAAAGGGGTAATTTGGTTAAAATCACGAAACCGTAGGTTGAGTGATTTTACACCAAATTACCCCTTTGTTCCCGAGTGACATAAATTCGATATCAAAAACATGCAGTTAGTTATTCTATTTATTATATATCTGGAATAAATCTCCCCTTTATTTTAAAGAAACCTATAAAAAAAAAATGACTTGGCCTTAGGCGTATGAATGTTACGTAACCAAATACTGCTGCTTCTATTTGGCGCCAAATGACTAGCGTTATGACGTCAAAACTGCTGACGTGACGTCATTTTCCTAGTATTCGGTCTCAGTTTTTTTAAAATTCCTAGTATTAAACCCACTTTAAATTCCAAAGATGTTTCAAATCTAAAAAACGTAGTTCCGGCAAAAATGATATCATCACTAGTGATGATATAAAAAAACTAAAAGTGTTATCGTCACAGTGTTAGTTATCATTTTTTTAAAAATTGATATTGATTTTATGTCACTTAAATTTCAATGCAAAATTTGGATAGGTATGTAATAAAAAAAAATACTAACAATTTTCTGATATAAAAAAATAAGGAATAAATAGTAAAACGGAGCCTCATATAGGTACACTGATTTCAGACCTTTGTTGTGGAAGTTGTCTTCCTGACTCTGCATCAGCGCCACAAGTGGTGATACAACAACAACGCAACATACTGACATATCTTCTAAGTTGTTAAATTTTCGGAACACATACGGCGCAATTTCAAAAGTCAAACTTTTACCACTTCCAGTTGGCGAGCAAAATAGCACATCTTTGCACTTGAAGGTATTCTTTTATTACAGTTTCTTGATTCGGACGGATGTGTTCATAGCCTAACTTTTCAAGACAAGTTCTTATTATATTATCCATGTTTTGTACACAAGACATTATTTAGATTTCAACCATTATGAGATAAATCGGGACTTAAGTTGATACAAATGCTA
Source organism: Serripes groenlandicus (assembly GCA_031761405.1). NCBI lineage: Eukaryota > Metazoa > Mollusca > Bivalvia > Cardiida > Cardiidae > Serripes > Serripes groenlandicus. The sequence continues at coordinate 108,424,531 of JASEVX010000001.1, read as the reverse complement.
AAAATATCAAACACAACCGCTCTATGTCTCTTACTTAAATAGTAATTTTTGTTTTTCTTCTTTCAAATTTAAAGTGTTTTTTTTCATCTTGTTATATTCACATGATTGTAACAAAGCTGTATAAATTCCTACTTTTAAACTCCAAGACCTTCTAAACTATACACACCTTCAACTGTGGCTGACCGATTCAGAGGGTCATAAAAATTAGTAACGGCAATAAAATTCCAATGTTGATGATCAGTATCATTACCAGATGCCACTGACAGATATTAACGAGATTTCTTCCCAGAATCTTGGGAACATTTTATCCACATTACACCAGTCCTTATGGTCAAGCCCTAAGAACGATAATCAGAGGCATGCATATTTTGTCTATTAGAGTTCTCCCCAATTGTAACATTGAAAAATAACCATAAGGACTGTTGCCAGTCTAGGTATCCCCTATTGATTGAGATATATTTTCTTTCCGCCTATATTTGATTTAGTTGACTTGTAGAATGCGTAAAACTGTAAAAGAATATCTCAGCGTGGTCGAAAGTCCCAGTCGTTAATTAATTAAGCAATGATTAAATATTTAAGGATGCGATCTTAGGCACCCCAAACAAATAACATTGGCGAAAAGGGAGCAACATTTATAAATTGCACTGTATTCAACCAGTTAAAAATGCACAAAAAGAAGATAACTACTATTTATATTTTGTCTGTCATCTGACAGTCAAGCAGGTAAGTCTCCAGGGCAAGAAATGTGGATGCTTGTAGAGCCTTCGACGGAAACAAACCTTTTTCATACCAGAGAACTCCTAGGAACGCTACAGAATCTGTGTACTTTTTTTATTTATAAAATCTTTATAGAACCTTACACGGGTTTTGATTAAAAATTTATTAAAATTTAAATACGGCATGGAACTTATCTTTGTATTGTATTTTTATACATTTATAACATTATTGTATAAGTGTTTATTTTTTGTATCGCATGATCTATAATAACTTAAATACAGAAAACCTATGTTATTTATTTCAATAAAGGGAGGTAATTCTACAAAAACATAAGAAATCACTATTTCGAGCGACTTACTCCGTCAAGTTTTCGCAGTTTACATTTTACTTCCGATTACTTCCCTTTATACATGAAACTGAAGAGAAAGCTTTAAGACTTTCAATAGACATATATTTGAGATACGTTTTCAAAATATTTCTTATTTTTGTTTATTTCACTTGTTTATGTGTCCGAAGATTTGCTCTATATTCTATAGCGTCAGCATTTTCCCACTATATTGCATTTGTCCGCATTTTCCCTCTATAATATATGTGTCCGCAGATCGCGTCCGCACTTTAGACCCTCCCCCCATACCGTTGTATTTATAAATAGAATTCGACGATCACGATTTCTCTGCAAATGTGTTACTCTCATTTTAAATGCATTTTATGACGCACATATTTGTTTTTTTAATTCTTTATACTATATTTATATGGCCGACAAGGCACAAAGAAAATATTTTCAATTCTGTTTTTATCTACATTTTCAATGCGTGATTGAAAATTCAAATACCGTATCTGGAGCTTAAATCGGAAATAGTTTTCCCTGTAGCAGTTCACTCATTGAGATTTATAAATCTCTCCGCGTTCTTGTTTTAAAATACAATGTTTCATTTTATTTCCAAATTCTCTTTGAATATAAGAACCACATAAGAAAACAAAGACGATATAAATATATCATTATTTCAAAAATCGTGATACATTTGAAAAGTAAGAGCAAGTATTGAGTACTACTTTCACGCGTATGAAATTCATGGAATTTTCGATAAGACGTATGGCTTCAGAATTGCAGTAACTAAATTTGTTTGTTCCAAACAAATAAAAATAGTTTGGCTCAAAAGTTAATGTTCCTTGGATGAGGCAAATGAGGACATGGTCATTATATTCATTGGACACTGTGCAGTAGTTTTGGTTTGCTTCAGGTTTAGATGGTGGTTGTGCTTACTTGTCATCAAGTTCTGCTCTACACACCATGCATTTAACTGTCTTGTCGGTCGCTGTTTCCAGACAGCAGATTGATCTATTGGTCAACATTTTTCTTACTTTATCACAGAATTTTCAAAACCAGTCTCTGTCAGAATGCATAAACATGAACCAATAAAATGATCAGAAATGGAAAAAATAATATTTGAAGACTACAGGGTGGCTTAAAACAACTTCATTTTTGGTTCCACTTAGTGGCCATACTTTTCAACCAATCTACACAAAGTATAAATCTGTTTGTCATTGATTAAGCCATTAATATTACCCTGGTTATTTGGTATGTCAGGGTAGAGCTGCATACTGGTTTTGCAATTATGACCGGTTTTTACTTTAACAATCATAAGAATAACTCGTAGACTTTTTCCACAAACAAAAGTCTCTAAAGCAGACAGCTTTTATAAAACATTGTTCTACCCAAAGAACAAAATACATAGATCCATAGTAAGCACGCCCAGACGTGTCAAATTATCAGGAAAATACATCAAAGAGAATATCAGTGATGCAGAACTATTCATATCACTTAATCAAACCTTTTAAAACTACTCACATAATGTGTTTTTTGTCACATGCTTTAATTAATTTTGATTATTCTAGATCTTATCAGGGTAGTTATTAAATAAAATAAAATCTTTTCCCTCACACAGACACACTATAAACACATTAAAGCAAATATGTAGATTATTGGTGATTTCTCCTTTTTCCACAATGTTTTCAAAAGCCATCTGCTGCATCTTAATGTTGAGTACCCTTTGCTTTATTGAAGCAATCTTTTAACTAATTAAACAGACAGCTAAGTGAAGGAAAATGAGCAAGTTCTTTAATTTGTGGTGATTTATGGTGATAGTTAACTTTCTCCTCGTCTCCCACTGTTGATTCTGTCAGTAATTTTAGCTCAAGATGAGTTATTGTGATCACCCTGTGTCTGGGTTCCAGCATGCATCTCCGTCAACATCTTCTCTGTAACCAGTGTGTCAATTGGAATGAAACTTTGCAGCAAGCATCCTCTTGATGTCCTTACGAAAATTCCTTCAAATGTTTATGATGCATGTAGAATAATGGTTTAATGTCAAAAATATGTATCCGTCATTAATACCTGATATATAACCTCCTACCGGGTAATGCCATCCAGAAAGAATTCCGTGTAGCTCCCACAATAAGCTAAGCGTATTTCGCTGCTATATGCATGGAGCCCATGCGCACACATCAGTTTTAATTTCTGGAGATTATAGGCATTTAATGATCTCTCTTATGAATTGAGCTTTATTGGTCCTTGTAATTCGAAGGCGCTTCGCCCTCTTTATTTTTCCATCCGTATTAAACCCTTTTTATGCGGGGGATTCAGCTATGCTGAATACATCCGTATATTGTCATGCCCAGCTTCAAGGAAGCGTAAATTTGTAAAGTTTTTGTGCTGCCCTCTTTTTTTTCAAAATGGACAATTTTTCTTGATTGATCAGTTAAATACGTTTCACAACAAGCTAAACAGTATGCACATTATACAAAGTAAACGTACACAATATAAAGTTTTAATCCATGAAGTTGTAAACATAATTCTGAAATTTAAGTTAGACATAAGGATCTTAAATGTTTTTTTAAATATATGGAGAACGAGTAGCTTGAAAGCGGGTAGCTCAAAAACCTTTTGAGGAAAGCCCTGCAATGAAAAATACGGAAAAACGGCTGTCGTGCATCGTCAACATTTTCCCTTGTTGACACTCTACAGGCTACATTTTGCATCGAATCTTCATGAAAGTTTATCAGAACATTCATCTCCATCAAATCTTGGACAAGTTCGGAACTGGGTTATTTGAGGTCAAAAACTAGGTCACTAAGTCAAATTGAAGGAAAATCTTGCTAACACTATAGAGACCACATTTTCAACTTGTGCATGTTGAAACTTTATCAGAATGTTTGTCTTAATGATGTTAGTCTAGTTCGAACATGAGTCATGTCGGGTCAAAAAGAAGGTCACTAGGTCAAATTGAAGGAAAAGCAATTTTGCTTCAGCAGTTAGAAATTTTGTCAGAATGTTTGTATTAATGATTTTTAGGTCAAGTTCGAATATGGGTCATATTAGGTCAGGAACTAGGTCACTAGGCCAAATTGAAGTAAGCATATTTTACTAAGGCAGCTTGAAATTTGATCAGAATGTTTATCTAAGTGATATCTAAGCCGAGTTTGAATATGGGTCAAGCCGGGACAAAAACTAGATCACTAGGTCAAATTGAATGGAAATCTTGTTAACACTTTGGAGGCCTTATTTTCAACTTGAGCATGTTGAAACTTTATCAGAATGTTTGTCTTGATGATATGTAGGTCAGGTTCGAACATGGGTCATTTTTTGCTAAGGCAGCTAGAAATTTGGTCAAAATTGTTTATCTATATGATATCTAAGCCAAGTTCGAATATGGGTCAAGCCGGGTTAAAAACTAGGTCACTAAGCCAAATTGAATGAAAATTTTGTTAACACTCTAGAGGCAATTTTTTGAAACTTTATCAGAATGTTTGTCTTGATGATATGTAGATCAAGTTCGATCATGGGTCATGATGGATCAAAAAGTAGGTCACTAGGTTAAATTGAAGGAAAATCTTGTTATAACACTCTACAGGCCGCAATTTTTGCTTCAGCAGTTTGAAAGTTTGTCAGAATGCTTGTATTAATGATATCCAGGTCAGCTTGAAATTCTGTCAGAATTCTATCTAAATTATATCTTGGTCAAGTTTGAATATGGGTCATGCCGAGTTACAAACTAGGTCACTAGGCCAAATTGAAGGAAAATCTTGTTAACATTCTGGATACTGCATTTTTAGCTTGAGCATGTTGAAACTTTATCAGAATGTTTTTCTTGATGAAATCTATGTTAAGTTCTAACATGGGTCATGTTGGGTCAAAAAGTAGGTCACTAGGTCAAATTGAAGGAAAATCTTGTTAACACTCTAGAGCCAACATTTGTACTTTGATTAATTACTACTTAGTTGAATAACCTTGTATTTCAGTTCTGCTTAATTAGTCCCCTACCCGCGTGCCGAAGGGGACTATTAGGTTTGCACTCCGTCCGTCAGTCCGTCAGTCAGTCCATCTGTCAGTCAGTCAGTCAGTCCGGCAAATCAGTTTTCCGCATTTTTTTTCTACATGCTTTGAGGTATTGAGCTGAAATTTTGTATATGCCTCTGTAATCATGTGTCACAGATCAAGTTCGCGTTTCATGGGATTTCGTCAATTTTTTTATGAGTTATGCCCCTTTTTGGAATATTAATAAGTCAAAACGTGCAAACCGGTAGGGGATTATGGTATTGCTTGCAATCCTACAGTTACTTGTTTATTTTGACTTTTCACAATGATCTTCGAGGGTCGGGTTCCCCACCAGTGTTTGACTCTCTATATATGCCATCATCTTATTGATTTATTTACCATAGTAAATTTTTCGAAGACGGTTAATGGTTTTCCCAATTATTAACTGTTTTCAGTTCTTTACTAGTTTAAACTGTATCTTATACTGATCATATCAAAGACAGTCAAGGATGATCAGGTGCATGGCTCATGTGGTTATTTAAAGGCCACGAGGGACACTCATCTCACCTGCATTTGATGCACTTTCTGCAAGAAGGAATTGCTTCTGTAAACTTATTCTGTTTCGAAAAAGTGCAATAAGCGCTGAACCTACAGAAGTTGGAAGAGGCGCCTAATCTCTAAAGAGGTGGTTTCCTCTTCCGAGAGCAGTTCGGAGTTTAAGAAATTTTCCTCTGTGATCTCCGTAAGCTCGAAGGGCAAGAGAGAGAGAGTTGTTCATTCTCTGTCCTTCACATCTGTCCCGCTTTCAGATTCAACTGGCCTCGCCCTGCATTTAGCGGGACAGTCGGCTGTAGATAGCACTGCTACCCAACAGGCTTCAGTGGCCCTTGCAGGTCAACCTCCTTGCTCTCCTGGTATCAACCGGTCTTTGGATCCATCACCAGATGGAGATAGGAGTATGGTAAGAGATTTCCTGCCCACCAAGGAAAGTGACCGGGGGATGGGGTTATCCAACAACCTGCTATAGTCGAGACCTCATGTTGAGCTAGACCCACTCCCCTGTCTTCATCTGACAAAGATGAGGATAGGGCACCTCTTTCTTAAAATCACCAAACTCTTGAGAAGACTACCAATCGGGTGTTCCGAATAGTACCTGCCTCTATTTGCCCTAAGGTTGAAGCTCCCCCTCGTCGGAGAAACGCCACTTGTTTCCTGGCTTTCTCACACCAGTACTCCACAAAATTTACTTTCCAAGCAACCGGATGCTTTTCCACATAGACTGTTAGCCCATTGGTGGAAAAGGAATGACGCTTATCAAATTGATTTTTGTCAAATGTTGGAAAGAATGTTGGCTGACCTTGGGTTTGAACTCACAAACCCTGGATTGACAGACAACGTCGCTACCAACTGAGCTACTTGGGCTCAATTTGAGAAAAAAACACTTTGACCATCTTGGTACAACAGTTACTAAAAACATATATTTATTTGTAAACTTGTGAACTTTGTCTCTAGAATGGACAAGGTATTTCTAAATATTGATCCTGTTCCCTAGTTTTAACCCTGCCCACATACAGACGCATTTTGATGTCTTTGTATCAGACAACTTTTGAAAACATTATGACAAAAGTAGAAATTGCTCATAATGTTGTCAACTGAATCCAATTTGTATTGAACAAAAGAAAACTTTTGAGAAGAAAAAAAAATATTTAGTTAAAGAAGAGACTGTATTTCCCTAATCTTTCTTTTAACATTACACCCCCTGAAACATTTTTCTAAACACGTCTTCTATTTGATGTTTCAAAATGCATAAATAACAACATAAAAAAATATCATCCAGATTTCTAGAATAAATAACCATAATTAACCCTTTCCCACCTGCAGACGCATTTTGACGCAATAGCAGCAGATGGCTTTTGAAAACATTGTGACCAAAGGTGAAATTGCTCATGATGAGCAATTTCTCCTTTGGCCACAATGTTTCCAACTATATTGAGCAATTAAGCTATCTTATATGGACATTTTTCAGGTTTTTGTCACAATGTTTTCAAAGTCGTCTGCTGCAGAAATCATGTTTGTGAGAAAGGGTTAAGAGAAGTTCATGGTGAATCTATGATAGATTAAATTTAGAATCTTTGAAGAATTATGCTTCATGATAGACATGATGATAGCCTTGTCATGTTAAAAAGACCATTATATTTTACGATGTGTTTGCTAGGATTTGAATGAGATATTATTCTTGCTTGTTGTTAAAATATTTGACCAAGAGGGCTCATACATCTACATTTATAATAAAGAGTGAAGGCTTTGGGAAGAAGAAGAATGAGCTAGCCCAAGTCTTGACTGTTGAATCTATCTTTCCATCCTTTGTGTGAAACTCGGCTTATAAGTTGCATATTGGCTGCCTAATTGTGCATTCCAGAAAATGCATCTAACATAGAACATTAATTAGTAGATTAAACTTTAATTGCATTTTTGGCAGGTTATTTTACAGTACTTAAGAAATGCATTCCCTGACTTTAATGTGGAAGTTTAAACAAATACATCAATTAAGTATGGTTTCTGTTAACCCTTTCCCCCTTACATCAAATATGCAACAGACAACTTTGAAAACATGTAGTAAAACAGTAAAAAATCTCTCTTAACCCTTTATATAGACGCTTTCTGACGTCTCTGCAGCAGACGGCTTTTTGAAAACATAGTGACAAAAGAAGAAATTGCTCAAAACGAGCAATTTTTCCTTTTGACACGATGTTTTCCACTTTTTCCACTTTTATTCATAGGTTATCCATTTAATTATAGAGATTTTCCATTTTTTGACAAAATATGTTCAAAGTCGTCTGCTGCAGAATTGTCGTATGAGGGAATTGGTTAAACAAATTATTACAATGGCTCTATTTTCTTTTCAAAAATCAATAATTTATCAATACAGAAAGTATTCAGTATAAAATGACCTTTGGTTTGAAATCATAAACGGAACATAATTGTAACTTCTTAAAATTTAAATATAATTGTGGGAAAGAAGAAATTACTTCCTTTCCGGAATATCTCATTCCCTGTGTTTTAAAAAGACTTCTACCGCAAAAATGGGAAATGCTGTCTATATTGGAGATGTTAAATGTATAAGTCCTTGCCAAGCCACTAAACGCTCCCCAATACCTAATGACTGAGTAATAACCCTTTCCCACATAACAGCAAATCTGAAGCAGAAGACTGAAAAATTATTGACAAAAATCTGAAAAATCTCAATAAATGAGGGTTCAACTATTGCCTCTGCAGCAGACGGCTTTTTGAAAACATAGTGACAAAAGAAGAAATTGCAAAAAACGTGCAATTTCTCCTTTTGCCACAATGTTTTCCACTTTTTGTCATAGGTTACCCATTCAGTTATAGAGATTTTCCATTTTTAGCTCACCAGAGCACGTAGTGCTCAAGGTGAGTTATTGTGATCGCCTTTTGTCCGTCGTCCGTCGTTTGTCGTCCGTCGTCAACATTTGCTTGTTACTACTCTAGAGGCAACATTTTGCATCCAATCTTTATGAAAGTTTATTAGAACATATATCTCCATCAACTCTAGGCCAAGTTCGAAACTGGGTCATGTGGGGTCAAAAGCTAGGTCACTAGGTCAAATTTAAGGAAAATCTTGTTAACACTCCTGAAGTCGCATTTTTGGCTTGAGCATGTTGAAACTTTGTCAGAATGTTTGTCTTTGTGATATCTAGGCCAAGTTTGAATATAGGTCATGTTGGGTCAAAATCTAGGTCACTAGGCCAAATTGGAAAAAAATATTGTTAACACTCTAGAAGCCGCATTTTTGGCTTGAGCATGTTGAAACTTTGTCAGAATGTTTGTGTTAGTGATATCTAGGCCAAGTTCGAATATAGGTCATGTTTGGTCAAAAACTAGGTCACTAGGCCACATTGAAGGAAAATCTTGTTAACACTCTGGAAGCCACATTTTAAACTTGAGCATGTTGAAACTTTATCAGAAAGTTTGTCTTGATGATATCTAGGCCAAGTTCGAATATGGATCATGTCCGGTTAAAAACTAGGTCACTAGGCTAAATTTAAGGAAAGTCTTGTTTACACTCTAGAAGCCACATTTCTGGCTTGAGCATGTTGAAACTTTGTGGGAAAATTTGACTTAGATATGTATGTCAAGTTCGAATATGGGTCATGTTGGGTCAAAAACTAGGTCACTAGGCCAAATTGAAGGAAAATCTTGTTAACACTCTGGAAGCCACATTTTAAACTTGAGCATGTTGAAACTTTATCAGAAACTTTGTCTTGATGATATCTAGGCCAAGTTTTAATATGGGTCATATCCGGTTAAAAACTAGGTCACAATGCCAAATTTAAGGAAAATCTTGTTAACACTCTGGAAGCCACATTTTAAACTTGAGCATGTTGAAACTTTATCAGAAAGTTTGTCCTGATGATATCTAGGCCAAATTCGAATATGGGTCATGTCATGTCAAATAGTAGGTCACTAGACCAAATTTAAGGGAAATCTTGTAACACTCTGGAAGCCACATGTTTGGCTTGAGCATGAGAGAGTTATGTCTTAAATAGCCCATTCTCAGGTGAGCGATTCCAGGGCCTCATGGCCCTCTTGTTTGACAAAATAAGTTCAAAGTCATCTGCTGCAGAATTGTCGTATCAGGAAAAGGGTTAAATAGAGTTGAAAACATACTGGCAAAAGGAGAAATTGCTTGTTTTGAGCAATTTCTCCTTTTGTCACAATGTTTCCAAAAGTCGTCTACAGCATAGGTGTCAGAAAGCATCTATATGTGGGAAAGGGTTGAAACAATCAACATAATGTAACAGCTGCTTCAATGTGAAAGTTTACCATATAAGATGTTGTTTAAATCATCTTTGGGAAAAATTAAACATGGAAAAATTTAAATGGGAAGTATGAATTAAATGTGGTTGAAATTATTGTGAGAGAATTTGCTTCTTTTAACCCTTGATACAACATATTTGCAAACATTTGAAAATATTCGGTCAAAATTATGAAAACTATATGAATGAAAAAACAATTATAGAGAAACAGCTGAAAACATATTTGGCATGTTGTTTATTTAGAGAGATTTTCCATAAATTGCGATGTTTTCAAAGATGTCTGCATCAGATTTGATGTATGTGTGAAAGGGTTATTTCCAGCTATAAAATTACTTTCAATACAGTAATGATTACCTCCCTTTCTTTATATTTCACGAAATGAATTGTCTTCATCTGTATTCAATAGAGATATCCCTAAATGACAAAATTATGTTCTACAAATGATATTTCTCCTCAAGCACAAAGCTGTAGGTACTTTATTTATTCCTTTGTGTTAAAGATTAAAGAAAGTGTTACAAAAGCCAGGGGAGTATATTGTCTATCAACTGAATTTCGGACTGGAAAATTGTATAATAGCATAACCTGGTGATGTGTTGAGACATTTTTATAAAATAGTTTATCATATAGAGAGAAATTCATGAAAATACAAATAAATCATAGACACCTCTATGGAATATCTTTACAGAAGGTAATTATAATTATTGATTAAGTTGAGAACATAGCAAAAAAAAAATCCTCATTTAATCTCAATGTTTTTCCTAATGTTATCTGCTATGGATGTGTGCTTCTGCGCATGGCAAAGGATTTATACATTGGTAGGGTCCCATTTTTGATATCATTTGTTGGCGAGTTCTGGCAAGACTGATGGGAAAATTTTCAAATATGTTTTGTATGAGGAATTTAAACTTTTTTGTAACTTTCTCTTTTTTTTGATGTAATGTTCACATTTGTTGAAAACTTATTTTGCCATTTTTCCATGAGCTTATCATGCATGGTCTCAAGATGTATGCACTTATAATGGGGCATGTTGCACTGGCTGGCTTTCTGGAGGAGATAAGTTTGCAGCTGCATTATTACAACAGTCCTTCTATTTAATGGTTGATCATAAAATAATGATTAATTGTAATTACATTAGCTAAGAACAAGCTATTGAATGATAAGTATTCATAGTCATTATTCACATTGATGAATAAAATCAGAGACATGGAACAGTATTGTTGGAATTGGAAAATTGTTTAACCCCTTTCCAATGTACAGCAAATCTGCAGCACACAATTTTGAAAACAGTTTGAGCAAAAAATACAAAGAAAATATGAATTAATGTATCAGCATTAACCCCATATCTCACATAGACACATTTTGATGCCCCAGCAGCAGGCAACCCTTTGAAAACATTGCGGAAAAAGTAGAAATTTCTCCTAACAATAATGTTCAAAAATTATTCTTTCATTTTGGCATGTAAGAATGGTAATAAATAATGAATAAATGATAATAACCCTTAACCTCATATATAATCTCTTTCTGACGCCTTTGCAGCAGACGGCTTTTTAAAAACATAGTGACAAAAGAAGAAATTGCACAAAACGTGCAATTTCTGCTTTTGCCACAATGTTTTACACTTTTTGTCATAGGCTATCCATTCAATTATGGAGATTTTCTGTTTTTTGACAAAATGCGTTCAAAGTCGTCTGCTGCAGAATTGCTGTATGAGGGAAAGGGTTAATACAAACAACTAATTGATTGATTGTTTGTTTGGTGTTGAACGCCGCTTTCAACAATTTTTAGCTCCTCTGGCTCAAGCTTATGTCATGGCTAATTGTACGTTGTACGTCCGTGCACGCGTTAACTTTTTGCTTCAAACGACTTCTCCTCACTAACCACTTGGCCAATTAGGATGAAACTTCATAGGAAGCATCCTCACAATTTCTTCTCCTGAATTCCTTCAAATTTTTTGGATCTACGCAAAATGCTGGTTTCCATGGCAACCGAAAGAAACAAAATAGAGTAAACTTAAAAAATCTTCTTCTCCGAAAGTGTCTGGATTTCCAAATAATTTTGTAGAAATGTTCCTTGGGTGACCCTCTATCAGATTCCTTCAACCCAAGTTGATTGGACGAAACACATGGTCGCCAGGGGGCGGGGCTATTTTGCCTTATAGGCTATAATGAAAACTTAAAAAATCTTCAATTTTGTAGAAATGTTTCTAGGGTGACCCTCTATCAGATTCCATCAAGCCAAGTTGATTGGTCTGAAATTATGTCCACAAGGGGGCGGGGCTTATATAGCTAAATTTAATGACCCTCTATCAGATTCACTCAAGCCAAGTTGATTGGTCTGAAATTATGTCCACAAGGGGGCGGGGCTTATATAGCTAAATTTAAAAAAATTAATCAGGTGAGCGATCCAGGGCCATGATGATGGCCCTCTTGTTTCTGCAATGGATGATAAATATCATTATGAATATAAAGGGAGTTAATACAGCAAGCTTTCAGCCAGTCAAGCTTATGTCATGGCAAAATATCCGTTGTGTGTCAGTCTGTCTGTAAGTGTGTATGTGCGTTAACATTTTGCCTCAAACGACTTCTCGTCTGTAACCGCTGGGAGAATTGGTATGAAACTTCACAGATAGCATCCTCTGAATGTCCTCTTCTAAATTCCTTCATTTTTAGCTCACCAGAGCACAAAGTGCTCAAGGTGAGTTTTTGTCTGTCATTCGTCGTCAACAGTTGCTTGTTAACACTCTAGAGGCAACATTTTGCATCTAATCTTCATGGAAGTTTATCAGAACATATATCTCCATCAAATCTAGCCCAAGTTTGAAACTTGTGTCATGTCGGGTCAAAAACTAAGTCACTAGGCCAAATTTAATGAAAATCTTGTTAACACTATAGAAGCCGCATTTTGGTTTGAGCATGTTGAAACTTTGTCAGAATGTTTGCCCTCTTGTTTTAGGATCCATCAGAATTCTGGTTTCCATGGAAACCAAAAGAAAAAGACTTTAAAAAGATTCTCGTCCAAAACCAGTTGGCCAATTTTCAAATAATTTTGCAGAAATGTTCCTTGGGTGATCCTCTATCAGATTCCTTCAAACCATGTCAAAATACATCAGGCTGTTTTGCCTAGTATGGCAATAGTGAAAACTTTAAAAATCTTCTCCTCCAAAAGTATCTGGCTGCATTCCAAATAATTTTGTAGGAATGTTCCTTGGGTGACCCTTTATCAGATTTCTTCAAGCCATGTTGATTGGTCAAAATACATGGTCACCAGCGGGGCGAGGCTGTTTTGCCGTATATGGCTTTAGTCATTTAATTTTTGTCTAATGCAGTGGAGCGATACAGGCCCTCTTGGTCCTCTTGTTTATATATGATTTGAATTACTGCCTATTAAGGACATCTTCAAAACATTTATGCAAATGTATGCAAATGTTCATGTTTGTTTTTAATAATACAGTGATTGCAACAGTTTGCTATGTTTTGTTTCCAGTTCATGTCTATTGTAACGTACCACACACACCATTCCACAATGTTTTCAAAAGTTGTCTGCTGCATGAGGGCTCATATATAAGTCTGTATCAGGTATTGGGTAAAAGAGGAGTCTATTTCTTGCATAACCCTTTCCCACTAGCAGATGCATTTTGATGGATCTTCAGAAGATAATGTTTGAAGGAGAAATTGCTCATAACGATTAATTACTCCTTTTGCCACAATGTTTTCAAGTCTATTCAATAATCATACTTTCAATTATAGAGATATTTTCACAATTTTATCTAGATGTTTTCAAATTGGTCTGCTGAAGATCTGTTGTCTGTTAGAAAGGGTAAATGGAAACAGACAGATCATAATGGATCTGGTAATATTTCCGCCACCCGGCTCTCATAATTATCGGATTCAAAGATGACTGGTTTAATACTCATTAATCTACTTCCTATCATAGAAAAGCATACAGGAACCTGGTGACAGTTGTTGAGTCCCAGTCTAAAGTTACTCCATTATTTGTCAATTAAAATATTTTGTGTACTCATATTACCCAGGCAACAAAAAATATTTTTTGAATGAAAATGAAATTGGGTATCTGCTTACCCTATAAATTATCTGATTAAAAATACTTCAAAGCTGGGTCATGATGTCTGAAACCAACAGGGGGGTAAAGGGCAGGTGAGAGGGGTGGGCTTAACCCTTTCCCACATATAGACTCATTCTGATGCTTCTGCAGCAGACGACGTGAACACATTGTGGCAAAAGGAAAAATTGCTTATGATGAGCAATTTCTCCTTTTGCCACAATGTTTTTAACTTTTTCCTGCATTTATCTATAATGTTTTCACATTTTTGAATAATTGTTATCAAAGCCATCTGCTGCAGGGTTACGGTCCTATATAATGGTCCACTGGAGCTGTGTCATCAAAGATAGATCCTCGTCATTGTCACATGAATGCATATTGTGCATGTTATTTTACTCCCTGTTAGTGCTAGACCAATCTTCATTGACTCTGTTTCACACTTCAGTTGGAAAACATGAGAAATTTCTCCTCTTTCCGCAATATTTTCAACAGTTTCTCTGCATTTGAAATATGCTTCAAATATTCCAGGTGTTGCATGTATTTTTCTCAGGTAATTTGAAAGAAGATGTCTGTCTCTTAGAATATTGTATCAGGTAAACAGTTAAACAATTTCTTTAACTGCTCTGAGAATTGAAAAAGAAAGACCATATCTAAATGTATAGAAATAAAATCTTGAGATACAAACAATTTCTCCTTTTCCCTCACAATATTAATACATGAGTTCTGCACCAGAAGCACTCCTGAGCCTTCTTCTAGGTGAAGTGGTTTGATTGATTGATTGGGGTTTAACGCCGCTTTTAACAATTTCTCAGTTATATCACGGTGGCCAGTTCACCTACTCATGCATTTCCTGGTTTTCTCACACCAGTACTCCACACAACAATCTTCCCAAGCAACTGGCTGCTTTTCCACATAGACTTAGCCCATTGGTGGAAGACGAATGACGCATGTCACATTGACTTTTGTCAATCGTCGGAAAGAAAGTTGGCCGAGCCGGGATTCAAACTCACAACCCCTGGATTGACAGCCCGCGGCGCGACGACTGAGCTACCGGGGCTTGGCGGTGTAGTTCTTTGAGGGGTCCGACTTGGGAATGGAAGACCCGTTTCCATTCCGGATCAGGTCGTATCAAAAGGGTTGTTATGTCCTTCCTCCTGGCGCCCAGGGCTGTGGGTATAACATTACAACTGATGCATTGGTGTTGGGATAAGTAATATTGGTAGTAATGGTAAATTAACCCTTTCCCTCATATAGACGTTTTTTGAAAACATAGTGACAAAAGAAGAAATTGCTCAAAATGAGCGAATTCTCCTTTTGCCACAATGTTTTCCACTTTTAGTCATAGTTTATCCATTCAATTATAGAGATTTTCTATATTTTGACAAAATATGTTCAAAGTCGTCTGCTGCAGAATTGTTGTAGGAGGGAAAGGGTTAACTGCCATGATATAACTGAAATACTGTTGAAAGTGATGTAAAGCACCATTCAAACAGAGGACATGGCATATGATTGTCCTGATTTGCTATCAGGTAAGGGAGAAGGCAGTGCAGAGAAGCGCAATATCTAGCTTTTTGTAAAAATCTGCAACTTCAGGTGGTGTTACCTTTATGCAGTTGGGGCAAAGACTAGATGAACACAGTATTGGAATCAAAACCCCTTTTTGCTGGACATGGCAAAATTTATAAAAAGGGGCGGACTTGATTAATGGGAACAACATAAAACCATATGGATAGGGAACTTAACCATTGTGGAAACAAAAAGAGTTTTGAAGATCTTTAACAAAAAAGGGTCATATTCATACAAACAATAACAAATCTTCCATTTGTTACTCCCTCCCTTTGATGTTGAACCTTATTACTTCTTCTCAAACTAGAGTTTCTTTGATATTAAAGGCATTAAACCTTATCAATGATAAATGCTGTTTTATAATACACTTTGAGTTGATTTGTATTCCTTTTCCCACATATATATGGCAATCCTGCATCAGAGGACTTGGAATATATCTGAGCAAAAATATCGAAAATCTTTGTAAATAAAGTGTTATTATTGAATAGAGTTAAAAATATCAGGAGCATTTTTGTAACAATGTTTTAAAAGGTCCTCTGCAACAGATGCATCAAAATGAAAATGGTGAGAGAACTTCTTGCCAAATATAGTCCTAGATTTGACGAGGACTGTATATTTGATGCTTGGAACTTGTTTTATGTTTTAAATACATTGACATTGTTAGTTTCATTATTACAATATCAGCCATGAATTTGATATAAATCATGCTAAATGATTACATTCAAGTGATCTCACACCCATTCACAAATAAATCTGACATGTTGGACAGTAGTATCAAAATCAAAGAGGAGAGAATACAAGGTTGTCTTTCTTCACCTAGTCAACTGTCCTTTAAGGCCATTTGAGCCCATCAATACAAAAAGAAACAAACTTGGCTTTGGGAAAAGTGTTTATTAAGGTCACCCTGCACATTTAATAAGGCAGGAAAGATCCATTGACAGCAGTATCCAAACAAAAGCAACAAGATAACAAGACTTTCTTGCTACACCTAGCCAACTGTCCTTCAAGGCTGTTTCAGCCCATCCATGCATAAAGGAACAAGCTGGGATCATTCTTGATCAATATTTGACAAGTCAGGCAAGATTTATTGACAGCAGTAACAAAAGGAAGCCACAAGAAAACAAGACCGTCTTTCTACACCTAGCTAACTGTCCTTCAAGGTCTTTTGAGCCACTTCATGCAAAAAGGAACAAACTGGGCTCTGCAAACGTTGTTTATCAATATTTGATAAGTCAGGAAAGATCTTTTGACAGCAGTATTTAGGAAGCTTCTGTTTAAGTGAGAAGTTTCTGATGAGATTATTTATAGATATTTTTATTTATAGATCATATTTTTTCCCTATCAGATCTGTTCCTTGATATTTTCAAAGTAATCAGATGCAAATTTGGTAAATTTTTAAAACATTGTGGGAAAAAGAGGAATTGCTGTTTTTGAGCAATTATTTAATCAGAAATATTATCAAAGAGGTGTCCATAGTTGTATCCATCTGACAAAGGGTTAAATGACCTAGCTTTTTGATTGCCTTAGATAGTTTGACAGCATGAAATTCCATTTCCTGG
Source organism: Serripes groenlandicus (assembly GCA_031761405.1). NCBI lineage: Eukaryota > Metazoa > Mollusca > Bivalvia > Cardiida > Cardiidae > Serripes > Serripes groenlandicus. Next base: position 108,407,477 of record JASEVX010000001.1, on the reverse strand, counting down.
CTTAATTGGTCACTTCAATGAAAACACATTTAATCTTGTAGAAAAGCACCTTGCTGTTGACCTTACACCTTTAACTGGTCAAGGGGATTGTATTGACCACTGCAAGGAGTGAAGATGACCATGAAAATAATATGGTCGATTTGATGCTTTAACCACTACCTTTTCCTCTTAGGAACAATATCTGGTGGCTTTGCAGTATATTTCTTTTGAAAACATTGTAGAAAGAGAAGACATGCTTATATTGAGTCATTTGATGAAAACTGTAATTGCTTTGGTTTGATCTCTGTATCCATGCAGTGTGAACTGTTTGCATAACAGCTACTACAGACTTTCTGTTGTTTGTGGAAACAACTGAACCAATATTAACCCTTTACCTCATACGACAATTCTGCAGCAGACGACTTTGAACTTATTCTGTCAAAAAATAGAAAATCTCCTTAATTGAATGGATAACCTATGACAAAAAGTGGAAAACATTGTGACAAAAGGAGAAATTGCACGTTTTGTGCAATTTCTTCTTTTGTCACTATGTTTTCAAAAAGCCGTCTGCTGCAGAAGCGTCAGAAAGCGTCTATATGAGGGAAAGGGTTAAGGAGATTCTCCAATTTTTACCATTCTAATGTTTCTGTAAAAACAAGAGGGCATTTGTGATAGTGAAGATCCTGATCCATCTGTCCATCCTCACGGTTTGATCTGATTTTACACTTTTTAAAAATCATTCATGGAAGGTTCAAGCCTTTCCCATTTGCAGACATATTTCAAGGCATCTGCAGCAGACAGATTTTATACCCCCAACAAACAAGTTTTGGGGGTGGGTATATAGGAATCACCCTGTCCATCCGTCCATCCGTCTGTATCCATCTTTCAGTCTGTCTGTCCATATGTCTTATAAGCGCAACTCCTCCTTAACGGCTGGAACGATTCTGATGAAACTTTACACAGTTGCAGTACACAACCTGAGGATGTGCATGAAGTAAAATCATCCCGCTCGGAAAAATATCCGTCCGTCTGTCTGTCCATATGTCTTGTGAGCGCAACAAGGGGTATCCTTTTGTGAGTTCACTCACAGTTCTAGTTGAAATAATTACTACTAGAGGAGAAATTGCTGACAAACATAGTGGCAAAGGGTGAAATGGCTTATAATTAGCAATTTCTTCTTTAAACAGCAATGTTTTCAACTTTATTCAATAATATTTTTTTGACATAAAGATACTTTTCATACTTTTGTCAAGATGATTACAAAGTCGGCTTCTGTATATTTGTTGTATGTGGGAAAGGGTTAAAGAAGCTTCTGAAACACAATGGTCTATATGAAAGATAGAATAGATATATTTTAATATTTTAATTGACTTATACAAATACATGTATCTCATCATTTACATACATTTACATAAAGAAAATTTATATGTGAACAACAAATAATAATACGAAATAACTTTGAAGTTTCCTGATTTCGGTAGAGCTCAAAAATAGCTTATACCAAGTAAAGAAAATTTAACCTTTAACCCTTTCCCTCATTTAGACGCTTTCTGATGTCTTACTGCAGCAGACGGCTTTTTGAAAACATAGTGACAAAAGAAGAAATTGCTCAAAACGAGCAATTTCTCCCTTTGCCACAATGTTTTTCACTTTTAGTCATAGGTTATATATCCCATTCAATTATAGAGATTTTCAATTTTTTTATAAAATATGTTTAAAGTCGTCTGCAGCAGAATTGTCGTATGAGGGAAAGGGTTAACTTTATATATGAATGCATGGGTTGGTCTTTGGCTTGAATTGTCACGATTTGCGTTTTAGGCCGCCTTCAACAATTTTCTCACTTATATCACAGTGTTTCCTGGGAAAATTAGCACTAGTACTAAACCCCACAAACCTGAGTTCCATGGAGAGAAAGTCTTGGTATGACTGACTGAGGATGGAACTTGCAAGTGACTTGTCATGAATAAACACAAAGATTGATTGCTCTTGACCATGGTTCATAATGTTCTTTCATTTCCAGAATTGCCTTTTTGTTGATTGCCATTTTATTTGGAGGAGTGAATCATTTAATTATCATGTGATGTGTTAAGTCTTTCCCTCCATCTTTCCCACCTGCAGTAAATCTGCAGCAGATGACTTTGAAAATATGGTGACAAAAACCTGAAAAATCTCCATAAAAGATAGCTTAATTGTTAAATTAAGTTGAAAACATTGTGGCCAAAGGAGAAATTGCTTATCATGAGCAATAACACCTATGGCCACAATGTTTTCAAAAGTCATCTGCTGCTATTGCATCAAAATGCATCTGCAGGTGGGAAAGGGTTAACCTGATCAAAACAATTAATTGTTCTTGGTATGCTGGATTTTTTTTTTTTAATAAATTCAATTCTGATATACTGAGAGCTTTAAACACATTGTGGGAAAAGGATAATAAATCACTCTTTGAGCAATTTCTCCTTTTCCATAATGTTTTCAAAGGTTATGTTGTGAAGAGGTCTATTTAATTCATCCTCTGTATCAGTGAAAGGTTTAATGCAGAATTAATGTGAGGTACAAATTGTCCACTTGTAATTTGATCACTCAGATCTAAATGGCTACTAAAATACTTAAAAAAGCCCATTTTATTTGCCCGATTACACCTGAATGTACTAATGGTCATTCTTGGTCAGTTAGAAATACTCATAAAACTTGCTAAATAGACCAGACTTTTTTTTTTTTTTTTTTTTTTGTAAGAAGCTACAAATATTATGTTACTCTTGATTTCTTTATGGGTTTGCCAGATATCCTATAGCCCATACCCACTTGCTTTGTTTGTTTGGAGTTTAACGCCGCTTTCAACAGCTTTGGTCATATCACGGCGGTCAGTGCACCTACCCATGTTTTCCTGGCTTTCACACACCAGTACTTACACAACATTCTTTCGAAGCCACTGACTACTTTCTCACATAGATCAGAGGTGAGAGGCAATGGAAAACATCGCCCGAAAGAATGTCGCCGCAACCGGGTATCGAACCTGTGACCTCCAGATCACGAGTCGGATACGCTACCAATTGAGCTACCCGGCCGGGTCTCCCATACCCACTTGCAGCAGAAGACTTAAAAATCATCTATTCAAAATTATCCAAGATGTCAATTATATGAAAGTATGGGTATACTTATTGACTCGAGTTGAAAACATTGTTACAAAAGGAGAAATTGTTCATTCAGCTGCAAATGCGTCAAACTGGGCTTGGGACAGGGTTAATCCTTTCCAACATACAACAAATCTGAAGCAGATGTTTTTATAGATCTATTAAATCCCTATAATGTTTTATTATTGAATAATGGTGAAAACAATGTGAAACAAGATGTGTTTGTGAAACACTGATGCCCCCCAATGGCAACATCTAGGTCAAAGGTCAAGGTCGCCAGGTCAAAAATGTTGGTACTGACAGAAAGGTCATGTCACAAGGAATACACATGTGAAATATGGTAGCCGTACCTGTTATGGTTCAAAAGTAGTGGTCAAGGTTAAAGTTTTTTTCGAGAATGGCAACATCTAGGTCAAAGGTCAAGGTCGCAAGGTGAAAAATGTTGGTACTGACAGAAAGGTCATGTCACAAGGTATACACATGTGAAATATGGTAGCCTTACCTGTTATGGTTCAAATGTAGTGGGGAAGGTTAAAAAAAAAATTGAGAATGGCAACATCTAGGTCAAAGGTCAAGGTCGCAAGGTCAAAAATGTTGGTACTGACAGAAAGGTCATGTCACAAGGAATACACATGTGAAATATGGTAGCCGTATCTGTTATGGTTCAAAAGTAATTGCCAAGGTTAAAGTTTTTTTCGAGAATGGCAACATCTAGGTCAAAGGTCAAGGTCGCAAGGTCAAAAATGTTGGTACTGACAGAAAGGTCATGTCACAAGGAATACACATGTGAAATATGGTAGCCGTACCTGTTATGGTTCAAAAGTAATGGCCAAGGTTAAAGTTTTTTTCGAGAATGGCAACATCTAGGTCAAAGGTGGTCAAGGTCGCAAGGTCAAAAATGTTGGTACTGACAGAAAGGTCATGTCACAAGGAATACACATGTGAAATATGGTAGCCGTACCTGTTATGGTTCAAAAGTAATGGCCAAGGTTAAAGTTTTTTTCGAGAATGGCAACATCTAGGTCAAAGGTGGTCAAGGTCGCAAGGTCAAAAATGTTGGAACTGACAGAAAGGTCATGTCACAAGGAATACACATGTGAAATATGGTAGCCGTACCTGTTATGGTTCAAAAGTAATGGCCAAGGTTAAAGTTTTTTTCGAGAATGGCAACATCTAGGTCAAAGGTCAAGGTCGCAAGGTCAAACATTTTGGTACTGACAGAAAGGTAATGTCACAAGGAATACACATGTGAAATATGGTAGCCGTACCTGTTATGGTTCAAAAGTAGTGGTCAAGGTTAAAGTTTTTTTCGTGCAGACAGGCCAAAAACTACATTTAGGTCAAAGGTCAAGGTCGCAAGGTCAAAAATGTTGGTACTGACAGAAAGGTCATGTCACAAGGAATACACATGTGAAATATGGTAGCCGTACCTGTTATGGTTCAAAAGTAATGGCCAAGGTTAAAGTTTTTTTCGAGAATGGCAACATCTAGGTCAAAGGTCAAGGTCGCAAGGTCAAACATTTTGGTACTGACAGAAAGGTAATGTCGCAAGGAATACACATGTGAAATATGGTAGCCGTACCTGTTATGGTTCAAAAGTAGTGGTCAAGGTTAAAGTTTTTTTCGTGCAGACAGGCCAAAAACTACATCTAGGTCAAAGGTCAATGTCGCAAGGTCAAAAATTTTGGTACCGACAGAAAGGTCATGTCACAAGGAATACACATGTGAAATATGGTAGCCGTACCTGTTATGGTTCAAAAGTAGTGGTCAAGGTTAAAGTTTTTTTTGTGCAGACAGACAGTCAGACAGACGTGCAGACCAACGTGCAGACAGACAGACAGACAGGCCAAAAACTATATGCCCCCCGAATCGGAGATTCCGGGGGGGCATAAAAAAGGAGAAATTGTTTGTATGTGGGAAAGGGTTAAATTCATAAACTTATATGCTTTAAATATGATACAGATCTTGAATGAGAGACAAGCAATTTAATTCTACGTTCCATTATATGTAAAACTATTTTAAACTTAAATGTCAAATTATAAGACTTTGTGTGAATTTGAAGGTTTGAAAGTCTATGAAACTATGATAATTTTCTTGTTGCCAAATGTCCGATTTTTTCTCCCCATGAAAACACCTGCATGAAGGCAAATATATAAGACCAGGTGATTATTTTCCCTTATGTAATTGTGCAGAGTGTTGATGCATAATACACAAACATTTGCTATGAGGCTTTACTTTATTAAAGAGAAAATATAAGTGCATATTGACATTTATAATCATTGCATTTATTTCTTGCTAAATATAAGGGTTAGCTGAAGTCCAATGGCTTTTGTTCATCCAAAGACTATTTAAGACATGACAACTTTCTCCAAAATACCATGTTTGGCAAAATGTTTGAACACAACCCTTCAACATTTCTTATTTTTTTCAAGAAAGCTAAAAATATGACATGATAAAGAAAAACGGGAATTTGTAAGGAAAAAAAAGCCCAAAAAACTTAAAACTTTCAGTTCTGACATCAGAGTTGGAACTCCAATTGAATTAATGTCAGAAATTTAATGCATTCTCTTTCTTTGATAGATGCATCATCCCTTAGCATTAACTCTTTCCCACACAAAAACAATCTGCAGCTGACAACTTCGGAAATGTATAGGCACAACTATGGAAAATCTCTGTAAATGAAAGTTTATTATTGAAAAGAGTTGAGAAAACATTGTAGCAAAAGGAGAAATTGTTCCCCAAAAGATTAAATGGTGGTATTAGCTTGACCTTAACATTGACTGTCTTGGCACTAGACAGCATAATATTTCCTGCAAGCTAACTGACCAGTTTGATATGTTTAGTTTTTTCTCTGCTTTTGCTGTATTCCAACTCTTTTTCGTCTCTTATCAGGTACATGAGCCAGGGCATGAGAAATGGTACACGTTGGCATTTCTCAGTGTAGGTTCAGATCATCTTGTCAATCTGCTCAATTGTATCAGAATCTACACAAAGAGCTTGTGTAAGTGAACAGTGTATATCTTGATCAGATTGTGGGGATGCAAAGGCTGATCTGGTTCTATTCTGTTTACAAAAGTCAACTTGTACCTTTTCCTATAATGCACATGCTCAATTAAATGTCCACCATCAGGTTAGCACAGTAATGGTTTGGACCTTGTCCGTCTGTCAGACCTTCCGTTCAACTTTGTCCAGGCCATATCTCCTGTGCTATTTTTCTCTGTCCAAATTTGTCATGTACATGCCTCTTTGGAAGTCATACTGTCATGTATCAAGATTGGTTCATTTTCATCTTGACCTCTAACCCCTTTTAAAGAAAAAACATTGCCCGAACTTGGCCTGGTCATATCTTCTATACCATTTCAGTTATAGCACTCAAAAGTCACGTAATTTGGTCTGAAGATGAATCTTGGAAAGAGTCCGTCGCTTACAAAAATTAGGTCACTATGACATTGACCAGTGTCACATCTCCTATGTTATCATACCTTGAGTTCACAAATTTGGTGTAAAGATGAATCTTGGAAAGCGGATGTGTTGTGTACCAAAATAAGGTAACTGTAACCTTGGCTGTGACACAATTTAAAGAAAAGTATTGTTTGGGCCTTATAATCTCCTATGTTTTCACACCTGGAATTAAAAATTCTGTATTATCCCTTTCCCACATAAAACAAATCTGCAGCAGACAACTTTGAAAACAAAGTGACAAAAACCTGAAAATCTCCATAAAAGATAGCTTAATTGTTAAATAAAGTTGAAACTATTGTGGACAAAGTAGAAATTGCACAATTTCACCTTTGGCCACAATGTTTTCAAAAGTCGTCTGCTGCTATTGCGTCAAAAGGCGTCTGTCTGTAGGTGGGAAAGGGTTAAGATGTATCTTGGGCAGTGGATATGTCTTGTACCAAAATCTGGTCACCATGATCTTGACCTTGACCTCTGTTCCCATGTAAGGAAAAAGCCCTCTTATGGTATTCAACAGGAGTTACCAAATTTTGTCTGAAGGTGCATGTCGGGAAGAAGATGTGATGTGTAACACAATTGGGTCAATTTAACCCATTCCAACCTGCAGACGCATTTTGACACAATAGCAGCAGATGACTTTTGAAAACATTGTGGCCAAAGGTGCAATTGCTCATGAGCAATTTCACCTTTGGCCACAATGTTTTCAACTTTATTTAACAATTAAGCTAATTCTTTTATGGAGGTTGTTTAGGCTTTTGTCAATATGTTTTTAAGGTCATCTGCTGCAGATTTGTTGTATGTGGGAAAGGGTTTGTTTAAGCCATATCTCCTATGCTTTTGTTCTTACTGATAACCCCGGTCAGGTACTATATCCTATCTAAACTGGAGTTACCAAAATTCTGACAATGCATCATGTACATTACCAAAATTGGGTTAGTGTGACCTGGACCGAGAACTCTGAGCCAATTCAAAGAAATAGCTTGTCCTGGCTAAATGTCCTATGCTATTGTATGATGATTTCAAATAAGTATCCGTTGCAGATTTGTTGCAATTGGGGATGCTAAGCTTAAAATTGTCTTTAAGATAAAGAATTATAAAAAATGATTGCTTGTAACAATTGTTTGATTTCTATCAAACAGTTCAACCCTTTCTCTCTTATGATGCATCTGCATCAGAAGACCTTTAAAAACATTGCAGCAAAAGGAGAAGGTTCTTATAATGAGCAATGTTTCCTTTTATCAAAATGCTTTGAATTCTATTCAATAATAATTTTTTTCATTTATGGAGATTATCCATATTGTTCTATGAATGTTTTTAAAGCCATCTGCTTGTATGTGGGAAAGGGTTGATATAGCATTGTTATAGCTCTAATTAAATGGATAAATGGTATTTTATATTTCATTGCTTTTATTGGACACAGGAAATGTTTATGACAAAATATGATAAAAGTTGCCAGGAAGGAATAATTTTTTAATGTGTGATAGCGGACTGCTGCATCCAATTTCACTTCCAGAAAATATTGAAGTCTGCACATTTTTGTCTAATGCAGTATGGATTTTAATTTGTTTTCATTGATCCTGGTGGAAACTGATTGATTTTATCATTTCAGTTTTATTTCATGGTTCTGAGTAATAATGTGCATCAAATATTGGCTCATTTCATCTCAGCCATGCCGTGCCATAGTGAAATAGGTCTATCTGTTTTGTACTCTTAAAATAATAAATATACCCTCAAATGTAGAGATTTTTAAATTTGTCTGCTGCATAATTATTATTTTTTGTATGCTGAAAAGGGCAATCGCAAACAAAAATGATCTTCTTATACTGTTAACCCTTACCCTCATATAAACGCTTTCTGACGCCTCTGCAGCAGACGGCTTTTTGAAAACATAGTGACAAAAGAAGAAATTGCACAAAACGTGCAATTTCTCCTTTTGCCACAATGTTTTCCACTTTTTGTCATAGGTTATCCATTCAATTATGGAGATTTTCTATGTTTTGAAAAAATACGTTCAAAGTCGTCTGCTGCTGAATTGCCATATGAGGGAAAGGGTTAAAGCAGACGGCGTTTTGAAAACATAGTAACAAAAGAAGAAATTGCACAGAACGTGCAATTTCTCCTTTTGTCACAATGTTTTCCACTCTTAGTCATAGGTTATCCATCTTAGTTACAAAATATGTTCGAAGTCGTCTGCTGCTGAATTGCCGTATGAGGGAAAGGGTTTACCCTTATACCCTCATACTACAAATTTGATCCAAATGACTTCTATAAATGAAAGTATGATAATTAAATAGATTTAAAAACATTATGGTAAAAGTCGTCTGTAACTTTTTGCAGAGGTGTCAAAGTGAGTCAGTATGTGAGAAAGGATAAATAAAGGTTTATTTGAAAAGGCATAGGTGCAAAAATATTTCAATCTCTATATCAGTTTTTATGCCACCTGCTTAATTTGCTGCAGACAACTTTTGTAAACATCTAGGTGAAAATATGGCAACTCTCTACAAATGAAAGTGTATCACCAAATAAAATTGAAAACATTGTGGCAAAATGAGAAATTGCTCATCATGAGCCATTTCCCCTTTTGGCACAATGTCTTTTATTAGTCGTCTGCAGCAGAAGGTATCAGAAGCATTTGTATTTGGGAAAGGATAAAGAAACATTTTGCATGACGCTTCTCTCAGTGGAGCTAAATACACTCTAGGTGACTGCATGTCTGCAACTGTCTCTGCAGCTACACAATGTTGTAAACAAACCTCAAATAGAATTCTGGATATAGTAAAATATTAAATTTTGCATTCTATAAACTATTTTATTAACCCTTTGCCACTTGTAGACGCATTCTGACGCATCTGAAGCAGACAACCTTTGAATTCATTGTGGCAATTTCTCCTTTTGCCACAATGATTTCAACTCTATTCTTTAATTAAACTTATATTTACAGAGGAATTTCCATATGTTTGCCAGCAGGGCTACGGAAAACCTGTTAAAGTGCCAGTCCGGACCGAATTCAATTCTAATTGCGATCCCAAAATTTCCGGAGCCCTGTTTGCCAGGACTTTTCAGTCATCTGCTGCAGATTTGTTGTATGTTGGAAAGTGTTTAATATATATTTCTTACCAGATCATAATAAATAATTATTTCCCAATTGCAGATTGATTTAATGCCTTGCAGCTGATGACCTTTGAAGACATTGTGACATGAGAAAAAACCGCTCATGATTATCAATCCTCTTTTTTATCTATTCAAATAATTATATTTTTCATTAATATGCTTTCAAAAGACTTCTGCTGCAGAGGGGTCAGAAAACTTCTTTATATGTAGGAAAGTTTTAACCCTTTCCCGCCTATAGACATATTTTGACACATCTGCAGCAAACGACTTTCGAAAACATCATGACAAAAGAAGAAATTGCTCAAAACGAGCAATTTCTCCTTTTGCCATGATGTTTTTAACTTTTTTCAGTAAATTTGCCTGTATTTGGGAAAGGGTTAACGGTTTTGAAATGGTGGAATTGAGAAGTATGAATGAATGAATGAATGTATATTGTTTTATGGCGCATCAACAGCTACGGTCATTTAGCGCGCAATTAATTTTAATTATTCATGATCCCTGGGTAAACAAACCAGTACTAGGCTAGAAAATGTGCCTTGCCCAAGGGCACTCCACCATGACCGTAGTGCCGCGACTGGGGATCGAACCCGGGACACCCGGTTTCGAAATCCCCGACGCTAACAACTCGACCTGAGAAGTATGAAGTGCCTGGTATAAGTTGCTGTATAGTAAATGTCTGTGGGTTTCTCTGTCATATTCAAATCAGATGACCTTGATATGGTAATCTAACCCTTTCCCACATATATAGACTCTTTCTGAAGCCTCTGCAGCAGACAACTTTTGAAACTCCTGTTACAATAGGGGAAATTGCCCAAAATGAGCAATTTTTACTTTTTCCACAATATTTGCAACTCTTTTCAGTAATTATACAAACATTTATAGAAATGTTCAGTGTTTTCGATTACGTTATTTCAAAGTTGTCTGCTGCAGATTTGTTGTATTTGGGGAAGGGTTAAAGCGGCTCAACCACCTTTATTAGCTCAACTTTTCATCTCCTCCTAAGCACTGTATGGAATTTGATTAAACTTGGTAGGATTGATCCTTCAAATTTATTCAAAGAAATTAATTCCATGCAGAACTCTGGTTACCATGGCAACCAAAAGGATTTTTTTTTAGAAAACTAAATTATGCCCCTGGGGTCAAAATTGGCCCTGCCTTGGGGTTCACCTGTTTTACAAAGAGATATATATATATATAGGGAAAAACCATGAAAATCTTCTTGTCTGAAACCAAAACGCTGAGGACTTAGATATTTGGTGTGCAGCATTATCTAGTAGTCCTTGACAATGATTGTTCAAATTATGCCGCTTAAGATAGAACATTTATCTTGCATCAATTACTAAACAAGCTTTTAGCTTATATTAATCATGCCTTATGTCTGCTTCCTATAGACCTAACCAGGACTTGTGCCGCTTGTGTGGGAAAATCCCAAAAGAAGAACTCATGCATTTACCTTGAATGGCAGATGCGGTCATTCAATGGTATGTAATCTTCAGCACTTAACCAAAAGCAGGCAATAGAAACCTTTCCAAAGACAGGGTTTATGTAATCTCCATTTTGCTCTAACTTTTCTAAATAAAAAAAAAGTGGTGTTAAATGAAACTCACTTTGAGTACTTTAATCTTTACCTACAGTGTTTTCAAAATATTTCTGCTGCAGAGTTATAATAAACATTGTTTGTATCAGGGAAAGGTTAAGGAATTCTATGGTGGCATTAGTTTGGGATTAGAAAGGCAAGCCACTCTGTGTGGTAACATCAACGAAATGTACTTCTTAATCCATTCTGACTGGGAAATGTAGAAAAAAACTTCTACACATTCAAAGAAGCATGTTTACATAATACTTATGTCACTTTCTTGCTACAAATTTCTTCTTTTTCTTCTCTTATCAGTAACATCAAACCAGTTATCAGGCTTGGCAATCAGCATATCTGTTCTAAAGTGATTTATTCCACTCCTGAAGAAATATCTCTTTTTCTCTCCTCTATATCCTGTAACATTCTCAAACATCATTTAACCCTTTCCCAAATGGAGACACTTTTTGAAATGTCTGCAGCAGGCGACTTTTGCAACCATTGTGGCAAAAGAAGAAACTCCTCATTATGAAAGATTTCTCCTTTTTCCACAATGTTTGCAATCCTATTCATTATTTACACTTTCTTTATGCAGATTTTCCATAGTTTTGCCTAGATGTTTATTAAAAGTTGCCTGTTTCAGATTTGTTGTATGTGAGAAACGGGGGTTAATCAGTTACCTAACATTGATGGTCAAACTTGTCTGTTAATTTTGTAAATTATTAGGGATCACTTCTCTGTAGGCTTTCTCCATTTTGTAATAAATGGTCATAGCTTTAGTTCTGTACAGGCAAAACTGATATCAAGTGCTTAGATGAAAGGGACAAACTACAAGGAACATAACTCTGCAATGCCTATTTGGAGTTATCTCAATTTTAATGAGCTAATTATTTTTTTCTCAAAACAATTTATACCCTTATTACAATCTGATGTCATAAGTCGAAATTTTCCTTATGTTTTGAATCTGGAAGTGTCTTACAACCAGGTATTGAGCATAAGAAAACTGGGGTGTCCTTGGTTAAATTCGGGCTTTCAGGGGTCATATGGGAGTGCCATGAGTCTAAGCATAATTATTAGTCCCCGACCAATCGAAGATCGTTTTGGGGACTATAGGTTTGGTCGATTCCGTCTGTCAGTCCCACATAACCTTGTCCGGCCCGCATCTTAAACGTGCATCGTATGATTTCAAAGAAACTTGGTACAAACGTTCACCATGATGAGGCGGCGTGTCGCGCAAAAGAGCCAGGCCTGTACCTCAAATGTCAAGGTCACACTTAGAGGTTAAAGGTAAAAATGAGAACTGTTTGATAGGATTATCTTGTCAGGCCCGCATCTCCACCATGCATCATAGGATTTCCAAGAAACTAGGCACAGACGTTCACCATAATAAGGCGGCGTGTCATGCTTAAGACCCAGGTCTGTACCTCAAATGTCAAGGTCACACTTAGAGGTCAAAGGTCAAAATGAGTACTGTTTGATAGGACTGTACCTTGTCCGGCCCACATTTCAACCATGCATCATAGGATTTCAAAGAAACTTGGCACAAACATTCACCATGATGAGGCGGCGTGTCACACACAAGATCCATGCCTGTACCTCAAATGTCAAGGTCACACTTAGAGGTCAAAGGTCAAAATAAATACTGTTTGATAGGACTACCTTGTCCTGCTCACATCTCAACCATGCATCATAGGATTCCCAAGTTACTTGGCACACATGTTCACCTCAAATGTCAAGGTCACACTTAGAGGTCAAAGGTCAAAATGAGTACTGTTTGATAGGACTGTACCTTATCTGACCCACATCTCAACCATGCATCATAGGACTTCCATGACACTTGGCACAAACATTTACTATGATGAGGCAGTGTGTCACTCTCATGACCCAGGCCTGTACCTCAAATGTCAAGGTCACACTTAGAGGTCAAAATGAGTACTGTTTTATAGGGCTGTACCTTATCCGGCCCGAATCTCAACCATGCATCATAGGATTCCCAAGTTATTAGGCACACATGTTCTCCATCATAAGGTGGTGTGTCGCGCACAAGACCCAGGCCTGTACCTCAAATGTCAAGGTGACACTGAGAAGTCAAAGGTTAAAATGAGAACTGTTTGATAGGAGGTCAAAGGTCAAAATGAGTACTGTTTGATAGGACTGTACCTTGTCCGAACCGAATCTCAACCATGCATCATAGGATTCCCAAGTTACTGGGCACACAAAATGTCATGTTCAACATGATGAGGTCACATGTGGCACACAAGACACAGGCCTGTACCTCAAAGGTCAAGGTCACACTTAGAGGTCAAAGGTCGAAATAAGAAACCTTGCATCACAGAATTCCCAAGTTACTGGGCACACATGTTCACCATGATGAGTTGACATGTGGCGCACAAGACACAGGCCTGTAACTAGAAGGTCCAGGTCACACTTACAGGTCAAAGGTCAAAGGTCAAAATTAGAAATGTTTGATAGGACTGTATCCAAAATGAATGCAGTGCATTGCTGTTTTTTGTCAACAAATGCACATTCAATACACAATGTTTTGTCCTCGTCCGGTTGCTTGCAATACGACATTAATTTGTTTGCATAGCCTTGACTTTTGTACTGGCATTTTAACCAGGGATTAATAATAAGAGTTTTGTCGCTGTTCTATAACGGAAATATTAATTTTGTAAAAAAGTAAACCCCAAATAAAACAAGTTATAAAGTATTGGGTTTATTATTGGATATGATATACTTTCTCTGTCACTGTAGCAAATTACTACAAACAGGGGTAATGTTAGCTATAATGAATAGCTCACCTGTGAATTAATGGTCAGCTAATCCAGAGTGACTCAAAACCTCATTAACATGTTGGGTGCTGGGCTGTGAGGGATTGCAACAAAGAGGCTGTATGACAGAACACTAATTGGTTCTATGATATATTCTATTCTTTCTGTACTGCCTAATATAAAGGTGGTTTTGAAATCTTATTGTTGATACTTAACCCTTGCCCTCATACAGACACTTTCTGACGCATCTGCAGCAGACAACTTTTGAAAACATTATGGCAAAAGAAGAAATTGCTCAAAACGAGCAATATCTCTTTTTACCACAATGTTTTCAACTTCTTTCATTAATATTACATTCATTTACAGAGACATTTTGTTTAGATGATCTCAAAGTCGTCTGCTGCAGATTTGTTGTATGTGGGAAAGGGTTAACACACATTTTGTGTTGCCTGCCTTTATGGCATAGAGACACTAAGGGATACCTTCTTCATAGTCGTTCTGTCCTTCCATCTGTCTAGTAATCCTTTCCCCGATATAGACGCTTACCTACGCCTCTGCAGCAGACGACAAGTGTAAACATGTTGGCAAAAGAAGAAATTGCTCATAACAAGCAATTTCTACTTTTGTAACAATGTTTGCATCTGAATTCTATTATTGTTCTTTTATTAGCTTGACTATTCGAAGAATATGAGAGCTTTACTACTCGCCCCGGCGTCGGCGTCCGGTTAAAGTTTTAGGGCAAGTTGGGATTTTCATTCATAAGTATTTGTGCTAGGGCTTTCATATTTGGAATATAGTTACATCTTATACCTTTCTTCACATTGAATGCTAAAGATGCTGAGTGTGACCTTCCTTTTGGGGAAAAAAACATGATTTTCGGGGGTTAAAGTTTTAGGGCAAGTTGGATTTTATTTTTTAGCTCGACTATTCGAAGAATATGAGAGCTTTACTACTCGCCCCGGCGTCGGCGTCCGGTTAAAGTTTTAGGGCAAGTTGGGATTTTCATTCATAAGTATTTGTGCTAGGGCTTTAATATTTGGAATATAGTTACATCTTATACCTTTCTTCACATCGAATGTTAAAGGTACTGAGTGTGACCTTCTTTTTGGGGTAAAAAACATGATTTTCGGTGGTTAAAGTTTTAGGGGAAGTTGGAATATTTTTTTTTTTTTTTTTTTCTCAATAATTACTTATGCTAGGGCTTTTATATTTGAAATATAATTACATCTAAATACCTGTCTTCATATTGTATGCTGAAGATTCTGAGTGAGACCTTCTTTTTGGGGTAAAAGACGTGATTTTGGGTGGTTAAAGTTTTAGGGCAAGTTGGCACTTTCATTTAATTTTTTATTTTTTCTCAATAATTACTTATGCTAGGGCTTTTATATTTGAAATATGATTACATCTAATACCTGTCTTCATATTGTATTCTGAAGATTCTGAGTGAGACCTTCTTTTTGGGGTAAAAGACGTGATTTTGGGTGGTTAAAGTTTTAGGGCAAGTTGGCACTTTCATTTAATTTTTTATTTTTTCTCAATAAGTATTTGTGCTACGGCTTTAATACTTGGAATGTAGTTACATCTTATACCTTTCTTCACATTGAATGCTGAAGATGCTGAATGAGACCTTCTTTTTGGTGTAAAAAACCTGATTTTCGGTGGTTAAAGTTTTAGGGCAAGTTGGAATTCTTTTTTTTATTTTTTTTTTCTCAATAAGTACTTATGCTAGGGCTTTTATATTTGGAACATAATATTATCTAATACCTGTCTTCATATTGTACGCTGAAGATTCTGAGTGTGACCTTCTTTTTGGGGTAAAAGACGTGATTTTGGGTGGTTAAAGTTTTAGGGCAAGTTGGCCTTTTCATTTAATTTTTTAATTTTTCTCAATAAGTATTTGTGCTACGGCTTTAATATTTGGAATGTAGTTACATCTTATACCTTTCTTCACATTGAATGCTGAAGATGCTGAATGAGACCTTCTTTTTGGGGTAAAAAACCTGATTTACGGTGGTTAAAGTTTTAGGGCAAGTTGGATTTTTTTTTTATTTTTTTTTTCTCAATAAGTACTTACTTATGCTAGGGCTTTTATATTTGGAACATAATTACATCTAATACCTGTCTTCATATTGTATGCTGATGATTCTGAGTGTGACCTTCTTTTTGGGGTAAAAGACGTGATTTTGGGTGGTTAAAGTTTTAGGGCAAGTTGGCCTTTTCATTTAATTTTTTAATTTTTCTCAATAAGTATTTGTGCTACGGCTTTAATACTTGGAATGTAGTTACATCTTATACCTTTCTTCACATTGAATGCTGAAGATGCTGAGTGTGACCTTCTTTTTGGGGTAAAAACCCTCATTTTCGGTGGTTAAAGTTTTAGGGCAAGTTGGAACTTTTTTTTTATTTTTTTTTTCTCAATAAGTACTAATGCTAGGGCTTTTATATTTGGAATATAATTACATCTAATACCTGTCTTCATATTGTATGCTGAAGATTCTGAGTGTGACCTTCTTTGTGGGATAAAAGACGTGATTTTGGGTGGTTAAAGTTTTAGAGCAAGTTGGCATTTTCATTTTATATTTTAATTTTTCTCAATAAGTACTTGTGTAAGGGCTTTCATATTTGGAATTTAATTACATATAATACCTTCCTTCACATTGTATGTTGAAGATGCTGAGTGTGACTTTTTGGGAATAAATAACATGATTTTTGTTTGATTTTGAGAATTTTAGATAAATTCATAATTTTTGGTTACATTCCTTTCTAATTGTGATCATTCATTTATCAAATATAATTCTTCAACATATCAAACGGGTTTTGCATGATGTCAAACATTTGGTAAACCTTTTTTTAAGGTTTTGCTATTTTTGGACAGTTTTAACATTTGCGTTTAGCTCAACGTTAAAGTTTCATAATTCAAATCACTTCATACTTCACACATTTGTTAAGGACCATCGTACAATTAGGTTAGATAACTCCATTGTATCCTAAATATGGAGTAATGGCCCTCGAATTACTTAGAAAATATTGCCACAATGTTTTCCACTTTTTGTCATAGGTTATCCATTCAATTATGGAGATTTTCTATGTTTTGACAAAATACGTTCAAAGTCGTCTGCTGCCGAATTGCCGTATGAGGGAAAGGGTTAATAGTACTTAAGTGCAATATAATGAAATAGTGCTTTATGTGAATAAGCGGCATATAGTCGAGCGCGCTGTCCTCCGACAGCTCTTGTTTTATTTATTTTTTCTCAATAAGTACTTGTGCTAGGGCTTTCATATTTGGAATATAATTACATCTAATACCTTTCTTTATATTGTATGCTGAAGATTCTGAGTTTTACCTTCTTTTTGGGGTAAAAGACATGATTTTGGGTGGTTAAAGTTTTAGGGCAAGTTGGCATTTTCATTTAATTTTTTAATTTTTCTCTATAAGAATTTGTGCTAGGGCTTTAATATTTAGAATATAGTTACATCTTATACCTTTCTTCACATTGAATACTGAAGATGCTGAGTGTGACCTTCTTTTTGGGGTAAAAAACATGATTTTTGGTGGTTAAAGTTTTGGGGCAAATAGGATTTTATTTTATTTTTTTAACTTTTTCTGTGCTAGGGCATTCATATTTGGAAAATAATTACATTTAATACATTTCTTTATATTATATGCTGAAGATGCTGAGTGTGACCTTCTTTTTGCGGTAAAACACATGCTTTTGGGTGGTTAAAGTTTTAGGGCAAGTTGGCTTTTTCATTTAATTTTCTAATTTTTCTAAATAAGTACTTGTGTTAGGGCTTCCATATTTGGAATATAATTACATGTAATACCTTTCTTCACATTGTATGTTGCAGATGCTGAGTGTGACTTTTAGGGGGTAAAAAACATGATTTTTGTTTGATTTTGAGAATTTTAGATAAATTCTTAATTTTTGGTTACATTTCTTTCTAATTGTGATCATTTATTTATCAAATATAATTCTTCAACATATCAAACGGGTTTTGCATGGTGTCAAACATTAGGAAAACCTTTTTTTAAGGTTTTGCTAATTTTGGACCCGGTCAGTTTTAACATTTGCGTTTAGCTCAACGTTAAAGTTACATCATTCAAATCACTTCATACTTCACATATTTGTTAAGGACCATCGTACAATTAGGTTAGATAACTCTATTGTATCCTAAATATGGAGTAATGGCCCTTGATTGACTTAGGAAATTATATTTTTAAATTATATTTAAATGTATGTATATCTATTCAGTTGCTTTTACATATAGAGTATATAATATGATTTAATAGTACTTAAGTGCAATATAATGAAATAGCCATCGTACAATTAGGTTAGATAACTCTATTGTATCCTAAATATGGAGTAATGGCCCTTGATTGACTTAGGAAATTATATTTTTAAATTATATTTAAATGTATGTATATATATTCAGTTGCTTTTACATATAGAGTATATAATATGATTTAATAGTACTTAAGTGCAATATAATGAAATAGTGCTTTATGTGAATAAGCGGCATGTAGTCGAGCGCACTGTCCTCCGACAGCTCTTGTTATACCCCCGCAAACGTAGTTTGAAAGGGGGTATATTGGAATCAGCCTGTCGGTCATGCGGTCGGTCGGTCATGCGGTTGGTCGTCATGCGGTCGGTCGGTCGGTCTGTCCGCAAAATCTGTTCCGTTGTACTCCTCCTTCAGTTTCTACCTGATTTACTTGATACTTGGCATAAATGTTAATCAGGAGTAATAGATGTGCAAGACGCAAATTTCATGTCCCTGTGACCTTGACCTTGACCTCTGACCTTGAAATAGGATTTTTTTTGGTTAAAATCTTATCTAATCTGTTCCGTTGTACTCCTCCTTCAGTTTCTACCTGATTTACTTGATACTTGGCATAAATGTTAATCAGGAGTAGTAGATGTGCAAGACGCAAATTTCATGTCCCTGTGACCTTCACCTTGACCTCTGACCTTGAAATATGATTTTTTTTTTGGTTAAAATCTTATCTTATCTGTTCCGTTGTACTCCTCCTTCAGTTTCTACCTGATTTACTTGATACTTGGCATAAATGTTAATCAGGAGTAGTAGATGTGCAAGACGCAAATTTCATGTCCCTGTGACTTTCACCTTGACCTCTGACCTTGAAATAGGATTTTTTTTTGTTAAAATATTATCTAATCTGTTCCGTTGTACTCCTCCTTCAGTTTCTACCTGATTTACTTGATACTTGGCATAAATGTTAATCAGGAGTAGTAGATGTGCAAGACGCAAATTTCATGTCCCTGTGACCTTCACCTTGACCTCTGACCTTGAAATAGGATTTTGTTTTTTTGTTAAAATCTAATCTGTTGTACTCCTCCTTCAGTTTCAACCTGATTTACTTCATACTTGGCATAAATGTTAATCAGGAGTAGTAGATGTGCAACATGCACATTTCATGTCCCTGTGACCTTCACCTCTGACCTTGAAATAGGATTTTTTTTTGTTAAAATCTAATCTGTTGTACTCCTCCTTCAGTTTCAACCTGATTTACTTCATACTTGGCATAAATGTTAATCAGGAGTAGTAGATGTGCAAGACGCAAATTTCATGTCCCTGTGACCTTCACCTCTGACCTTGAAATAGGATTTTTTTTCTTAAAATCTAATCTGGTGCGACATAATCCTCCATCAATTTCAACCGGATTTACTTGAAACATGGCAAAATGTCAAGAGGTAGAACATGATATTATATTACATTATAGCTACTGTAAACTACCTAAATTACGTAAGGATTTTATATTTCCTAATATTCGCAAGCTGACCTCCTCGCGTAATTAATACCTTGCGAAAATATATCAATCAGAAATGAAATTCAAACTTCTGCTACTTATTCTCAAAATTAAAATATCAAAATATCAAAATCATGAAAAATATTGAAAATAGGTCCTCGCGAATATTCAGTAGTTTACAGTAAAAACCTTGTTACTCTTTGAATAAAGAATGTGGTTCATTTTCTTCTTGTTTGTTTGTTTTCTGAAACTAGAAAACTAAATAAAAACTTATTTCATGAGGAAATAGTACTTTATGCGGATTGTATTTTATGCATTAGAAAATGTTCTTGACAAAATTTCTTTAAAATTAGATTTGTATATTGCTTTTTGATATCATCTTAGTATTTCTTTTTGATACTGATATTCAAATTGTCTGAGTCAAAGATAATACTGTGAGATATAATATGTGTCAGGGGTTGGGGTGGGGGTATTAATCACCTTTAGTGATAGTTCTAGTTTATAGATTCTTTTTATATTTTTGACTAGATGTTGCTGGGGATTTGTTGTATGTGGGAAAGGGTTAACTCTCTCTCTCTGTCAAACTTTAACTCAATTAGTCATAATTTTGTTTCTTTTCACTATATAAAAACGTGCAACCCTGATACTTTCAGTGATCAGGAAATAAGCAACGCAATATCTTTAGCATGCCTACATTTAGTATTTATTTTTCTTTCCGGCCAATTTCCAAGTTTTAAACTTAGAACTTGGAATAAAGATAGCCTGGAAACTTCAGAAATGTAGTTAACATGAACAATAACACTTGCATGACTGATTTAGAGTTATATTCATTTGTTACATTTTAATATCTACGTCTTTTTATCCACAAGGTATCAATTTCAAACTCATCTTCCTTTGTAATATTTCCTTCCTTGGTTAAATCTGGATAGGTTAACCCTTTCCCTCATATAGACGCTTTCTGATGCCTCTAGCAGCAGACGGCTTTTTGAAAACATGGCAATAAAAGAAGAAATTGCTCAAAACCAGCAATTTCTTCATTTGCCACCATGTTCTCAACTCTATTCAACTATTGTACTTTCATTTATAAAGCGAGTTTTCAAAAATAAATTGGGCGTGTTTTCAAAGTTGTCTGCTGCAAATCATCCTCGGAACCCAGGCTATTCATAACATATATGATACCCTGGGCAAATTGGCTAGCGAAACTTCGTAGTCATGAATAATTCATGAGGTGAAATCCAGCCACTTGATTGGTTGCATGCTACAAATTTCAGGCGATGTACAGTAATAACAGTGTACGAGGGGTGTTCGGAAAGTATCGGGACAAGTGCCTTAACATTCTTATTTTTTTATAATTGAACACAATTCTTTAAACATACATAGCTTTATATACCATTTATTCATTTTCAAAAGCAAAATTACAAAATTAAAAATAAGACGCTAGTTATATAGAGCTATGTATGTTGAAAGAATTGTGTACGCATATTTAAAAAAAAATGTTACGGTCTTGTCCCGAAACTTTCCGAACACCCCTCGTAGTTACGGAGAAAATCGAGGTGCACGCTTTACGAAGTTTCGCTAGCCAATTTGCCCAGGGTATCATATGTGTTATGAATAGCCTGGGTACCGAGGATGGCTGCAAATGTGTGGGACATATCTTCCTACTGTTGAAATATGCAGATGATAAGATAAAGATGGGTACACTTAATTGTCTTTTCCCCACATTATCCCTCTTTAAAATTACTCAAACAAACCCTATGTTGTGTTAACTCAAAAGAACCATCTTGCTGAACTCCTTTTGAGTACCCACTACATTGGGTTTGAGTGTCAAATAAGGAATATGTCAAATGCCCCTTATCTAGAGCTCTAAACATGTGTTCCAGGGAACATTATTATTCTACTACACCTTGCTTAAACATTTCCCTCATATAAACGCTTTCTCAGACGCCTCTGCAGCAGATGGCTTTTTGAAAACATAGTGACAAAAGAAGAAATTGCACAAAACGTGCAATTTCTCCTTTTGCCACAATGTTTTCCACTTTTAGTCATAGGTTATCCATTCAATTATGGAGATTTTCTATGTTTTGACAAAATACGTTCAAAGTCGTCTGCTGCAGAATGGTCGTATGAGGGAAAGGGTTAAACATTTCCTACATACAACCAATCTGCAGCAGACAACTTTGAAATTGTCTGGACAACAATACATGTATGGCCATTTTCAAGAAATGTTAATGTTATGTCCAGACCATAAAATTCAAAAGGGGGTTCAAACAGGGCTTAGTTGGTGTTTTACCTAGCTAGGTTAAAAGTCAAGGTCATGGCAGTGCTGATGTATGCTTTCTGATAAATAATATATGCAAATATTTTCATCTTTGTTACCGCTGATGCATGCAGCTCACTTGGTTTGTTCCCGGAACGTCGACTCGTTCCGCTTAACACCTTTCACTAATCCGGGATTAGGAGGTACCTTAAGGGATATAGAACTATACATACCATAAATCAATTTATTTGATTTTAAGGATGCACGCATTGAATGCATTTTAATAAAGAATAACTTTTTAACATTATTAATTAAGTTCATACTGTAAATTTATCTGAAGGATAGACGGTAATTAATCAGAATAATTACAATTTAAATGCATGTTACAATTAAGTTGTTTTCTTTTAATCGTTAAGGTATTGTTTTCTAGTCGTAAGTAATTAAGTTCAAACTGTCAAGGTCTCTGTTGAACGAATTAATTAAAAACTTAGCATTTTGATCTTTTTTCTATAAAACAAAAATAAACTGTTCTGTTACTGAATTGATGTTAATTTAGTTCAAACTGTTAGAAACATACGAATGACTTACGTATAAATGAAATGATGAAAAAATCCAACACTTACTTAGTCATATTCAATCATGGCAAACGCACAGCTAAATGTTCAGTACATCATCAACAGAAAAGGGGGTCATAACTTGACATTTGACGGGATTCGGGAGACAAAACCATAACCACCTAGTAGACCACTCCAACGTCGTTGCCAAACAGATCATGAGCAAGATATCTCGGCGCTGCGCAGACGAAATTAGACCAATTCCCACAATTTTTACAGAAGAGCTGACCAAACTCGGAGACAACGATTGGGATGACAGACCGATGTGGAACCACTTTGGCACACAGAGCCCGCGCACTACGAACAACATCGAAGGCTGGCACAGCAAACTTAAGAAAATGACACAACACTCCCACCCAAACTTATTTACAGCCATCCAGATGTTCAAAGACATTCAGAACGCAAATGATATTGGGCTAATACAGAGAGCTGTCGGTGGAACAACTCGCCCTATTGATCGTAGATTAAGTATCCTGAACGAGAGGTATGAAACTGGTGTTCTTGAGTTGGTGGTTTATGCGGATTCTGCATCTCAGTGTGTTCGTGTGATTATAATTTATATGCTGTTTTCTAATATTTTACTTAATAGTGCTGACAAAGATCAAATCTAAAAATCCGATAAGTGCAGCAAAATCAACGTGTACGTATGTGCAGGCTAATCATAGGTTACACTTTTCTCAAATGTTTCAAATTTCGCATTCTTAGGAAATTCTGCATTATTAAATTTTATAATCTTATTTATATTTATAAAGCCTGTCACATAATTACCCTCTAATGGTCCCCCCGATCCGCTCTACCGACCAGCTAGGGATTAAATCGAGTCGACGTTCCGGGAACACACCGCTCACTTTGTACTAGTTTAACTGTTTCACACATACAACAAATCTGCAACAGACTTCGTTGAAAACATCTAGATGAAACTATAAACAATTTATAAACCAAAGTATAATTGCTTGATTGAACTGAAAACATCGGGGCAACGGAAAAAATTGGTCAATAAGAGTTAGTTCTTCTTTTGCTACTTTGTATTCAAAAAATGGTCCGCTGTACATGTGTCAAAATACATTTGCATGTGAAAAGGGTTGATGCTATATATAATTAAAATTGTGTTTGAAATGACATAAAACTGTTACTCAAAATTAACAAAGAACTATTGCTGCAAGAAACTTTCTCATCAAGAAGTTAGAGCCATGAACAGGTGCAAAGGCTGTTAATTAGAAAAGGTTTTTGCTTGGAGAATTTAAATTATCTTTTGAGAGGTATAAAACTTAAAACCCTTTCAGACAGTATATTGTGTGCAGATTGGTAATTCAAAGCAAGTTTGATGCAGATTATCTGGCTGGATTTCTTTGAAGGGGTTTATATCTTCTAAATATGCTGTGTTTACAGCTATCCTCTCTTTGGTTGTTTGTTACCCTTTCCTACATTCAGACTGATTTTTAAGCATCAATGTAGCGGACAACCTTTGACAAAAAAATGCTGCAAAAAGGAAAACTGCTCATAATGATCAATGACTCCTTTTGCCACATTCTCAACTCTATTTAATAATTATACTTTCATTTAAAATAGAGTCCAGATTTCTATATCTTCACAATTTTTTATCTGCTGTAAATTTGTTCGATGTGAAAAAAGGTTAGAAATTATAGTGGGTTACAAAATTCAATTAACTCTTTCCCTAATACAGTAAATCTGCAGCAGGCGACTTCTAATCAATCTTGGCAAAAACACGGAAAATATCTATAAATGAATGTTTTATTGCCTAAAAAAGTTTAAAACATTGTGGCAAAAGGAGAAATTGGTCATTATGAGCAATTTCCCCTTTTGCTACAATGTTTTCGAAAAGTCGTCGGCTGTAGAGGCGTCAGAAAGCGTCTCTATGTGGGAAAGGGTTAAAAGTTGAATCGCAACAATCATATTCTCTGGTACAGGTTTTTTATTCTTGAGTTTGCTTCAAAGTAGTCTGCTGTTTAGTTGAATATCATAAAGGATAAAAATCCTGAAATTAGCAGATTAGAACATTTTATTGAAGTGTGCATGACAATTAAGGCAGTGAGAATAGATCTGCTCTCAAAAGTTTATGTGTTCGAGAACTTTACAAATCATATTAAAGTGCAGATTGTAAAATAGTTAATGCATGACAAATGAGGAAATTGTAGAGTGTCTTCCCTTGTTTGTACACTAGAAGCACTGTAAGAGAAACAAATGCATTACATGGAACAAATGTGTCACCTATGAAAGTCAGATAAAAAGTGAGAAAATGGCCATACACAAAAAAGTGCATGTATGTATGTATACAGTGGAAACAAATCCAAATATATCCATGTTTGAATAATATTTATTTGTCGTCAGCAGATCACAATCTATCAAAAGTGGCTTAGACATTGGAAATTGATCGTGAATATGGCCAAACTGAAAAGGGGAGATAACTTCAAAAATAAGCATGCTAACGTTATGGTTCTATTGCATTATTTTATTCTCCTTATCTCTTGTTGAAAAAGGAGAAATTTTTCAAAACAAGCAATTTCTCCATTTGCCACAATGTTTTCAACTTTTTGCAGTAATTATGTCTCCCCTTCTCTGAAAGGGAGACATACTGTATTTTTCATTATTACGATTCTCCAACCTTTGGTTGGGAATCGTATTGTTTTTTTACTGTTTTTAGTTCCACTGGCTGAAAAGTAGTCGAGCTTATGTCATGGCGAATTGTCTGTTGTGCGTGCGTGCGTGCATGCGTTAACTTTTTGCTTCAAACTACTTCTCCTCCCTAACCACTTGGCCAATTCTGATGAAACCTTATAGGAAGAGCCTCTCAATGTCTTCTCCTAGATTCCATAAAATCTTTTGGATCCATGCAAAATTCTGGTTTCCATGGCAACCGAAAGAAAAAAATAGTAAAAACTTAAAAAAAACTTTCCTCCTTCGAGCCATGTTGATTGGTCGAAAAAACATGGCCGCCCGAGGGCGGACTATTTTGCCTTATATGGCTATAGTGAAAACTTAAAAAATCTCCGAAAGTGTGAGGCTGATTTTCAAATAATTTTGTAGAAATGTTCCTAGGGTGACCCTTTATCAGATTCCTTCAAGCCATGTTGATTAGACAAAGAACATTGACATCAGGGGACGGGGCTGTTTGGAGATTTATTTTTTGCTTAATGGCCATGCAGCGATATTGGGCCTCTTGTTTTTCTCCTATCCAATCGTTGTCTGAGTGATATCTTGTGAACGAATGGTCATATAATATTGGAACATGGATAGATTGCAATGTGAAGTTGTGCACATTGCAAGAATTATAACTCTGGGCCACTTTGTTGCAAAGTTATCTCCCCTTGTTCAATATTTTAATAGTGTAAACTTTGTCCAGAGTATAACTCATAAATTAACTGATGGAATTGATTGAAACTTGGAACATAGATATATGGCAATGTGAAGTAGAGCACCTTGCAAGAATGATAACTCTGGGCCACTTTGTTGCAAAGTTATCTCCCCTTGCAGAGGTCCAGTTAAGGAGGGGTATTCAGCTCTTTTCCCTACAATTTCTCTCTTATTATTAAAGTAAACCCTATGTTGTGGATACTCAAAAGAATTGACCCACAACATAGAGTCAGAGGGTCAAATAAGGATTTTAGAACATGCAAAACGCCCCTTATCTAGAGCTCTGCCTTGTTCAATATTTTAATAGTGTAAACTTTGCATTTTTAGTGGAGACATATGTTTTTGATGCAGCACTCGAAAACAACCCTTTCTAGTTATAAATTCATTTATAGAGATTTTCCGGGGTTTTGCTAACATGCTTTCAAAGTCGTCTGCTGCAGATTTGTTGTATTTCGGTAAAGGTGAACTGTTGCAGCATTGAAAAGAATCTTCTGAACAAAAAAAAAGTAAGAGGCCAAACTGCAAAAATGAAAAAGGGAGATAAGCCCAAAAATACGCAGGCTGGAATTAATTTGTTCTTTGTATTGTTCTATTCTCCTGATCTTTATAATGTGTGTATACATGTTGTAATTTTGAAGTGAATCTACTAATTTATGATGCCAAACATAAGAGTTACAAGAGTTGCTGCAAGATGCAACAATTGGATGTTATCGCGGGAATCAGCATTTTATGGCTTAAGAAATACTGTTTGATTCGTGAAACATGAAACCCGCTCTATGATATAAATGTATGATAACAATAGTTTTTTAGTTATATACGTAAAACGAAAACAAAAATATATTTTCCCAACGTGTTGACCTCCATCTCCCAAAATTGTTGTAAACATTTGTCTGGGCATGCGCGTCGCCTTTTTTCCTTTTTAAAATCGCAAAATTTAGCACATTAACTTCGCATTTATGAAAATATTCCCATTTTCCTGTTATTAAAACCCCGGTGATTCCCAGTGATGTTACATAGACACCGCTCTGGTATACTGCTTGTGTTCAGTTGTGTGACTTCGGGTCGAAGTCAAGAGAAATGTAACAGGAACGGGGTATAGGTATAAATATCACTTCTACAGCCTTGCTGTGGAAGCCGGCTTTTAATGCGACGTTTGTAGAGTGTTGACCTTTTCGTAAAGTTAAGCAACGCATCGCGGTTAGTGCCTGGATGGGTGACCCGCGATGGCTTAACGCTGGTTCATGTTACACTTTGATTTTAATTTACATTTTAATTATTAAATAACTACTCGCATATAAATAGACTGGTCCACTAATCTTAATCTTCTATTGCAAACTCAAACTCAAACCGAGATCCGAGAGCTGATGGTAAAATACGGCGCGATCAAGACGATTGACAGGGCGCATGCGCAAGCCCATTGCACCAGTGGTAGTTCTAAACACAACCAATATATACGCTGGTGCTGATGCACCCGCGTAATGAAAAGTGTGAAGAATGGACATTGGAGTAGTAATCCCTATGTGTCTTACAGACAGGCAACACGAAACTGGCAGTCAACTTAACCCTTTCCCTCATATAGACGCTTTCTGATGCCTCTGCAGCAGGCGGATTTTTGAAAACATAGTGATAAAAGACGAAACTGCTCAAAACAAGCAATTTCTCCTTTTGCCACAATGTTTTACACTTTAAGTCATAGGTTATTCAAAGTTTTTCTGGCTTGTAAAGTCAACTGTATAAGAAATCGTTCTAAAATATAACATATTTAAACACTTATGCTATTTTTGTGATTGTAATGGTTTCCCACATAAAGTTGCCGAATCAAGAAATTTTAGTATTATTTGAAAGTAAAATGGAATAACAAAATTTAAGTACAATTATCATAAAAATGATAATTCTTTGACTTGTTTTAAAATAAACATACTGATATTCCTTAGTGTTGTTGTTGTTGTCAGAAAAAATTGTGTCCCAATCAATCAAGCCTTTTTAGCATTTTTTCAAGAGCTACTGTAGAATTCCTGGAAAATACCATTTTGACAATACCATTTTGACTTTGCAACTAGAGAAAATGAGATCATTGCACCTTATCTGTACTGTTGAAGTTCAGGCATTCTTAACCCTTTTCCCTCATATAGAAGCTTTCTAATGCCTCTGCAGCAGACGACTTTTTGAAAACATAGTGATAAAAGAAGAAATT
Source organism: Serripes groenlandicus (assembly GCA_031761405.1). Classification (NCBI taxonomy): domain Eukaryota; kingdom Metazoa; phylum Mollusca; class Bivalvia; order Cardiida; family Cardiidae; genus Serripes; species Serripes groenlandicus. The sequence continues at coordinate 108,379,246 of JASEVX010000001.1, read as the reverse complement.
GCTCAAAACAAGCAATTACTTTTTTATCACAATGTTCCACTTTTAGTCATAGGTTATCCATTAAATTATAGAGATTTTCTATTTTTTGACAAAATATGTTTAAAGTCGTTTGCTGCAGAATTGTTGTATGTGGGAAACGGTTAACAGACAACTTTGAAAACAGCTATGCAAAAGTATGGACAATCTTTATAAATAGAAGTAAACATCAAAGTACAAAGTACTGAATGTAGAATTGCGATCGTTTAAGAAGAGATACAGAAGTGCATATATGAATATTTATTTTACCTGTTACCTTCAGGCAAAGTTTCAAGTGTGTAACCCTTTCTAGTGCTGAGATTTTGCCTCAACCTGAAACTTTAACCAAAATGTTGACGAACAGACAGACGGAGAGACAGACATCGCCAATCTATAGACCGGAATTGCTAGAGCAATCCGGCCAAAAATAAAAAAAAATCATCAATTTTAGCAGTAAAATCCTGCCAAGAAGTAATGAATTGAGAAATAAAATGTGCTGAGAGGTCCATAATTTCAAACTTGCTAAGATTTGGTCTGTGCAATGAATGTACAAATTGAAAAATGTATTGTTGACATGTATTTTCTACACCATCATTGTAATGTTGTTTATCATAAATAAAATTATTCCTTTTTAGCTCAAGGTGAGTTATTGTGATTGCCTTTTGTCCGTCGTTCGTCGTTCGTCGTTCGTCGTCCGTCGTCAACATTTGCTTGTTAATTCACTAGAGGCAACATTTTGCATCCAATCTTTATAAAAGTTTATCAGAACATATATCTCGATCAACTCTAGGCCAAGTTCGAAACTGGGTCATGTGGGGTCAAAATCTAGGTCACTAGGTCAAATTTAAGGAAAATCTTGTTAACACTCCTGAAGCCACATTTTTGGCTTGAGCATGTTGAAACTTTGTCAGAATGTTTGTCTTAGTGATATCTAGGCCAAGTTTGAAAATAGGTCATGTCGGGTCAAAATCTAGGTCACTAGGTAAAATTTAAGGAAAATCTTGTTAACACTCCTGAAGCCGCATTTTTGGCTTGAGCATGTTGAAACTTTGTCAGAATGTTTGTCTTAGTGATATCTAGGCCAAGTTCGAAAATAGGTCATGTCGGGTCAAAAGCTAGGTCACTAGGTCAAATTTAAGGAAAATCTTGTTAACACTCCTGAAGCCGCATTTTTGGCTTGAGCATGTTGAAACTTTGTCAGAATGTTTGTCATAGAGATATCTAGGCCAAGTTTGAATATAGGTCATGTCGGGTCAAAAACTAGGTCACTAGGCCAAATTGAAGGAAAATCTTGTTAACACTCTGGAAGCCACATTTTAAACTTGACCATGTTGAAACTTTGTCGGAAAGTTTGTCTTGATGATATCTAGGCCAAGTTCGAATATGGGTCATGTCCGGTCAAAAAGTAGGTCACTAGGCCAAATTGAAGGAAAATCTTGTTAACACTCTGGAAGCCACATGTTTGGCTTGAGCATGTTGAAACTTTGTCAGAATATTTGTCTAAGTAATAGCTAGGCCAAGTTCGAATATGAGTCATGTCGGGTCAAAAACTAGGTCACTAGGCCAAATTTAAGGAAAATCTCGTTAACACTCTTGAAGCCGCATTTTAAACTTGAGCATGTTGAAACTTTATCAGAAAGTTTGTCCTGATGATATCTAGGCCAAGTTCGAATATGGATCATGTCATGTCAAAAACTAGGTCACTAGACCAAATTTAAGGGAAATCTTGTTAACACTCTGGAAGCCACATGTTTGGCTTGAGCATGAGAGAGTTATGTCTTAAATAGCCCATTCTCAGGTGAGCGATTCCAGGGCCTCATGGCCCTCTTGTTTTAAATAAACTTTTAATCAAAATGTGTGTCTCAGTGTTGTCTTCTTCAGCAGTTTGACAGAAACAAAGCCTAAATCTGAAATTGTGTCAATGTGTTATTTGTCAACTCTGTCCCATAAGTTTTGCTTGTGATTTGAACTCTCATAAAAAAAGCACGGAAAGGGACAACTTTCCCAACTTTGATTAAATATGTTTTCAATTAAATTGTAAAAAATATTTTTCTTGTTTTTTGAAAGTGTTGTCATTATTATTTAAGACGGACATTATATACTAGAATAGCCAACTGACTATCATTTGAAAAAGTGTTTCTTATTTAAACCTTTCCCACTTGCATACGTAATTGCAGCCGACGACTTTTGAAAACATTGATGCAGAAGAAGAAATTGCTCATAACAAGCTTTCTCCTTTTGCAACAATGTTTTCAACTATATTCAATGATTACACTTCCAATAAATGTGATTTTCTGTATCTTTGCTCAGATTTTTTTTAATTCGTCTGCTGCAGAGTTTTTATATTGTGGGGTGGGTTGTGATTTGTTAAAGGGCAAGCAGGATTGGGAATTGAGTGTTGCACTTATCCTAATGAAACACTCGCCTGCCTGTGCATGTTTTAGCTTAACTTAACTTGTTAATGTTCTTTCCATCATCAACTTAGTCATCTGTTAGTAATCAACTTAGTCATCTGTTAGTAATCAACTCTATGAACGAAATAATCGCGTCAAAATCTTGAATCGCGTCAAAATCATAACGAACAAACTGTCAAAATCTAATTTTGAACTGTGTAATACAAATTTAGAATAAATGGATGAATCAGTTATGTTGTAACAACCAATATCCGCGGGTCATTTACCTGATTTTGGCCGAAAGAAATGATCGATTTCTTGCAAGATTTATTCGTTATTCGTTCTGCCTATTATAATCAAAGTATTCTAAACGCTTTATAAACAAGTGATTTAAAGCGCTCAAATCATTTGATGAAATTTGTTTCTTTAGACGAAGACCTTATCGAAAGCACCTATCCAAAATGCAAGTCATCGTTAATCGTTGTCGAAGGAATAGATGGACTGAGAGAAAGAGAAAGAAAAGGCTTAGCAATGCATACTATCTTTATGAATAAGGACATGAACGAATATGTATGGACTAGCGCCTAGAATTTCGTACTAGCCGATCCTTCATTCCACTCGCTTATGCTAGCGGGCGAGTGGATGTTTACATCTCTGCCGAGAGGGAAAAAAGGGTTACAATTTACAAAGGGTAATTGCGCGAAGCAGTGCTATATTGGCGTAGTGATATCTAAATAATTGTGTACACTTTAAATATGATATTTACACTTACAAGACTTGTTATTTTCTATTATAAGCTTGAATAATCGGATTTTTTTTCGTTACTCTATGTTTGCTTTTGTGAGCATTCGTAAATTAGTCAAACCACAAATTGCACTTAATTGTTGGTGGTGAAGGACATATACATCACGTGACTTCAAACTCACTATGACTATGGCAGCCTCTGCGCATGCGCAAGTCTACCAATAAAAAACCAGTCAAAAACAGTTTTCAAAAGTCTTCTACTGCAGATGCATCAAAATATGTCAAATATGTCTGAAGCTTTTGAAGAATGGTTACTTCTCCAAAAACAGTTACCAGTATCATTTTTATAAAGTTGAAAACATTGTAGGAAAGGCAGAACATGCTTGTTTTGACCAATTTCACCTATTGTCACACAATAACCAGAGTTGCATGTTTAAGAAGTTATTTATCAGGCACTGAAATGTTGTACTTTGCCCATTAGGTAAATGGTTTTATATGCAGTACTGTAGTCTATGAATAGAGCTGCAAATTATCCTAACCCCTTCCACACTTAACAAAATTTAATGTGCAGCAGAGGATGTTGAAAACATGTAGGCAATTATATGCTACCAAGAACTACAACATTTGGTATGAAGATGCATGTTCAGAAGAGGGTGTGTCAAATTAAGGTTGCTGTTACTTTGACCTTGACCTTTGGGTCATATTTCCTACACTTTTACACATAAGAGTTACCTGTTTGCTGTATTTGTGAACCATAGCAAGATAGTATATCACACAATAATAGTACTGTGACCTTGAACTTTGACACATATGCTACTTCTGTAAGGTTAGTAGTCTTCTTTTAGTACCCCTTTAATGAATTATTTACAATTCTTATTATTGTTAGTGTTGAAAATACTGAGGCAAAATGATAAGTTGCTCATTATAACCAATGTCTCCTTTTGCAGATGCATCAAAATATATCTGCATGTTGGAAAGGCTTAAGTGTTGGCAGAAACTTGATGTGTTTTACGATACAACATTAGGTATTGCTGGAATCCATATAATTATTACATTGTGCAATTTCTCTGCAGAAAAACTCATAAAATTTATATCCTGATATAAAGATATATGGTAAATGTAGTAACACAGTCTGTTCTTTGAATTAACTGGGGGATTGTTAACCTTTTCCCACATCAACACATCTACAGCATACAAACATGAAAACATTTACCAAAAATTATTGAAAATCTTTATAAATGGAAGTAGAACTATTGAATAGAGGTGAAACATTTTAGCTAAAGGAGAAATTCATTATGAGCCATATCTTTTGCCACACTTTTTTCAAAAGTCGTCCTCAAGTGCAAAACGATTGAACAAAGCTTGAGTGTTTTATCTGGATGTATGCATATGCAGTGTTACAATGTTCTGACACTGGAAGCGTAATGCAATTGCTCTAGGTAAAGGACATGTTTTTCAAGTTCTTAAATCCTTTCTTTGCCTTCAAATCCTATGTTGTAGGTATACTCAAAAGAATTGTCTCTTGGAGCTAACCACTTGTGAGTTTGTACATTATAGGGTTTATTTGAGTAATAAGCGAAATATCCACCCCTGCAAAAATGTCTGGAACAGTTCTAGTAAATTCTAGAATAGTTCTAGTACAAATGTACAAGAACTGTTCTTCAATCATTCCATGTATGTTCTAGAACACTTTCAGAATGATTCTACAATGTTAAATGGCAGAGTTTGTAGAAAAATCGGTTCTAAAAACGATTGTTCTACGAACTCTGCTGTAAATTCTATAATAGCTCTAGTACAAGTGTCCTAGAACTGTTCTTGAACCATGCCATGTATTTCTAAAACACTTTTAGAACGGTTCTACAGTGGTACCTGTACAAAACATTCTGGGTGGACTGGAAATTGATTCTGTACAGAAGATAATTCAGAAAGCCTGTGCAGATTCTGTACAGAAAATATTCAGGTTTATTAAAACATAGTTGAACCAGAATTCTATAAAAAATATTTTTTATATGAAGACATGGCTTCTTCCATATGTGGCAATATGATACTTTAATAAATCATGAACATAAACATGTTGTTTATGACATAGCACTCCACAATATAATTTGACAAGCATACTGCGACGATGGTTCTCTCTTGTCTCTACTCTCACGACAACGCACAAATAATTAAACAAGCTATCGAGTTGTCGTGAGAACAGCATAAAATTCACTTGAATATTTCTTCTCCTCGTGTAAAAGGATGGGAAACGGAAGTTGTAATGGCTATGTGAAGTGCTCTCTGGTTGGTCAATATTTGGTTGTGTCCGGATTTTTAGCCAATCAGCGATCAGGTAATAGGAAACCATTTCTTTTTGTGTCGATATATTTAGTTTTAACGTGTGTTTTCTGCGGAAATGGTACCCCTTACGGCAACTCAAATATTAAGAAAACGAAGAGACGGATCAAAAATCGGGATGATCATTCGATGTAGCACAACGTACACCGAGTGGTTACTAAATTCGAAAAAAACTGTGGGAGGAGATAGTTTTCGCCCATTTCCATAGCAACTGTCGTTTCTATGGCGACCATACTACAAAAGGAACAACTAGAGCCTAGACCCTTCATCCCTACCAAGTTTGGTCGAAATCCGTTGAATAGCTTTGGCGCTACGCTTGCCACAAACAAACAAACGGACAGAAACGAAGACTGACTTTAAGGGTCTCTAGAAGAGAGAGCTAATAATTTAATAAACAATGTATCATTTAAGACATTTACCAAATGTGCATATCTAGTTGTTCATAAGAAATTACAAAACTCTTCTCTGTGCCTTTGAACCACAACATATTTGTCTCACTAAAAAATGTAAAGGAAGTAGTAGACATTACTTAACTCTTCTTGAAGAGTTCCTGTGTTTTATGCTAGAGTAAATTGCCTTGGTATATTTCAAATTCAAGTCCAGTTCCAGTGGTATGATTTGGTTATTCCACTGGTAATCCAGTAACATAGCAGACAGATACCAATGCATTCCACTGGAATTGCTTTTATAAGAACTTTTTTGGTTCTAGAAGTGTTCAAAAAGTTTTCTTATTTCTCTATTCAGAATGGAAATTCAAGTGATTCACACTGCACTGAGTTAAAAATTAAAATTAAATTGACTGAGTAAAAGTATTATTTTAAAATCTTAAAAGAGTTCTTCAAATGTTCCAGAACTCCACTTAAAAATACTTAAAATACTATGTGACTGTTCAAAACATTGAAGATCATTGTTTAAGAATTCTACATGAACTGCTCTTGGCAAGAAATGATAAATGAGACAATTTCTTTTTAGCTCACCTGAGCTTTGCTCAAGGTGAGTTATTGTGATCGCCTTTTGTCCGGCGTCCGTCGTCCGTCGTGCGTCGTGCGTCGTCCGTCAACTTCTTCTCCTCAGTAACCAGTGGGTCAATTTGGATGAAACTTCACAGAAAGCATCCTCTCAATGACCTCACCAGAATTCCTTCAAATTTTTGGGATCCATGCAAAATTCTGGTTTCCATGGCAACGAAACCGAAAAAACTTCAAAATTCTTCTTCTCCCAAACTGGTTGGCAGATTTTCAAATAATTTTGTAGAAATGTTCCTTAGATGACCCTCTATCAGATTCCTTCAAGCCATGTTGATTGGTCGAAAAACATGGCCGCCAGGGGGGGGGCGGGGCTATTTTGCCTTATATGGCTATAGTGAAAACTTAAAAAATCTTCTCCTCCGAAAGTGTGCGGCCGATTTTCAAATAATTTTGTAGAAATGTTCCTTGGGTGACCCTCTATCAGATTCCTTCAAGCCATGTTGATTGGTCGAAAAACATGGCCGCCAGGGGGGGCGGGGCTATTTTGCCTTATATGGCTATAGTGCAAACTTAAAAAATCTTCTCCTCCAAAAGTGTCAGGCCGATTTTCAAATTATTTTGTAGAAATGTTCCTTGGGTGATCCTCTATCAGATTCCTTCAAGCCATGTTGATTGGTCAAAAAGCATGGCCGCCAGGGGGCGGGGCTATTTTGCCTTTTATGGCTATAGTGAAAACTTAAAAAATCTTCTCTTCAATAAGTGTCAGGCCGATTTTCAAATAATTTTGTAGAAATGTTCCTTGGGTGACCCTCTATCAGATTCCTTCAAGCCATGTTGATTGGTCGAAAAACATGGCCACCAGGGGGCGGGGCTATTTTGCCTTATATGGCCAAAGTGTAAACTTAAAAAATCTTCTCCTCCGAAAGTGTCAGGCTGATTTTCAAATAATTTTGTAGAAATGTTCCTTGGATGACCCTCTATCAGATTCCTTCAAGCCATGTTGATTGGTCGAAAAACATGGCCGCCAGGGGGGGCGGGGCTATTTTGCCTTATATGGCTATAGTGAAAACTTAAAAAATCTTCTTCTCCGAAAGTGTCAGGCCGATTTTCAAATAATTTTGTAGAAATGTTCCTTGGATGACCCACTTTCAGATTCCTTCAAGCCATGTTGATTGGTCAAAAAACATGGCCGCCAGTGGGCAGGGCTATTTTGCATTATATGACTATAGTGAAAACTTAAAAAATCTTCTCCTCCAAAAGTGTCTGGCAGATTTCCAAATAATTTTGTAGAAATGTTCCTAGGGTGACCCTCTATGAGATTCCTTCAAGCCAAGTTGATTGGTCTAAAAGCATGGCCGCCAGGGGGCGGGGCTATTTTGCCTTTTATGGCTATAGTGAAAACTTAAAAAATCTTCTCTTCAATAAGTGTCAGGCCGATTTTCAAATAATTTTGTAGAAATGTTCCTTGGGTGACCCTCTATCAGATTCCTTCAAGCCATGTTGATTGGTCGAGAAACATGGCCACCAGGGGGCGGGGCTATTTTGCCTTATATGGCCAAAGTGAAAACTTAAAAAATCTTCTCCTCCGAAAGTGTCAGGCTGATTTTCAAATAATTTTGTAGAAATGTTCCTTGGGTGACCCTCTATCAGATTCCTTCAAGCCATGTTGATTGGTCGAAAAACATGGCCGCGAGGGGGGGCGGGGCTATTTTGCCTTATATGGCTATAGTGAAAACTTAAAAAATCTTCTTCTCCGAAAGTGTCAGGCCGATTTTCAAATAATTTTGTAGAAATGTTCCTTGGATGACCCACTTTCAGATTCCTTCAAGCCATGTTGATTGGTCAAAAAACATGGCCGCCAGTGGGCAGGGCTATTTTGCATTATATGACTATAGTGAAAACTTAAAAAATCTTCTCCTCCAAAAGTGTCTGGCAGATTTCCAAATAATTTTGTAGAAATGTTCCTAGGGTGACCCTCTATCAGATTCCTTCAAGCCAAGTTGATTGGTCGGAAACTATGACTACCAGGGGGCGGGGCTTATATAGCTAAAGTTAAAAAAAAAATATCAGGTGAGCGATTCCAGGGCCATCATGGCCCTCTTGTTTATTAATATCAAGAACAAATTGGATCTTAAAAGTTTCTTCAACAATTAATCAAGAACTTACTTTTAAGAAGAGTGTTTGAACATTTGTTCAAGAACAAATCAGGAACAGTTAATGAATTTTAATTCTTCAAATGTTCTTGAAAGTTTAAGAACACTTCTTGAATTATTGTGCAACACATATCTGGAACTAATCTTGAACTGACATTGAAAGGTTCTTGAAATAACCAAAACCAGTTGTAGAACATTTCAAGGGTTATTGTGCACAAACTGTTCAAGAACTCTTCTTGAACTATTGTTTGGGGAACACATCATGGACTGTTCAGGAAATATTCTTGAACAACAGTTTAAATAATTATCGGAATGTTCTAGAACATCTTAAAATGAACAAAGTCCATAACATTTAGAAGAAACTTCCTACTATATCAATACAAAATGGGCATGCAATCTAAAAATGACCTTATGTACAACCCTGCATACTGTATAAGCATACATTTATTAGTGTCTAAAATTATAACTTGATATTACATAACATATTACACATGTAACTGTAGTGATAAAGTTGTCATTTTCATTGTAGTTTTTTTTTACTAGAAATCACTGAATCACCAGCTATTAATATAAGTTTACGTGTCAAGTCTTTCCAAATAAGTTAATGACGTTGTCTTTTCGAAGTAAATCATGTAAGTTTTAAGCTCCATTTAACAAGATTTATCTCTATGGTGTGTAGAAAAGTTAAGTACAAGTCCCTATGAACGTAATATTTGATGAAAATCCATGGTTGCTGTCAGTTTTGTGAAAACATTGCCTAAGTTTAAAACTGCCACATGATAAGTATCCATTTTGAAAACTGGCAGTTTCCTGTTGTTGTTATAAATCCCCTACCGTTCGGAGACCCGTTTGGGGACTAACGGTTTGCCTGTGTCCGTCAGTCCGTCACAGTCTGTTAGTCTGTCAGTCCTACCAAAATTTCTTGTATCTTCCACATGCTTGAATGGATTTTGATATTACTTCACACAATTATTCTCCATACCAAGATGATGTGTCATGCACATCACCCAGCCGACTTCTCCCAAGGTTACGGTTAAGGTCACAGTTTGGGCTCAAACATTGTCAGTCCGTAATTTTGTGTCTGGGCTGTATCTTCCACATGCTTGAATGGATTTTGATATAACTTCACACAATTGTTCTCCATAACAAGATGATGTGTCATTCATATCACACAGCCTACTCCCAAGGGTCAAGGTCACAGTTCGTCCCTCTGTCAGTCTGTCGGAATGTTGTGTCTGGGCTGTATCTTCCACATGCCTGAATGGATTTTGATATTATTTCACATAATAATTCTCCATACCAAGATGTGTCATGCACATCACCCAGCCACCTACTCCCAAGGTCAAGGTCACAGTTTGTTTCAAACAATATCCATCCGCAATTTCATGTCCAGGCTGTATCTTCCACATGCTTGAATGGATTTTGATATTACTTCACACAATAATTCTCCATAACATGATGATGTGTCATGCACATCACCCAGCAACCTAATCCGGAAATCAAGGTCACAGTTTTGGCTCAATCATTGTCCATCTGCAATTAGTGTCCAGGCTGTATCTTCTACATGCTTTTATTAATATTGATATTACTTAACATAATTATTCTCCATAACAAGATGATGTGTCATGCACATCACCCAGCTACCTACTCCCAAGGTCAAGGTCACAGTTTGGTCTCAAACATTTTCCATCTGAAATTTCTTGACCGGGCTGTATCTTCCACATAATTGAATGTATTTTAATATTACTTCACACAATAATTACCAATAACAAGATTATGTGTCATGCACAACAACCAGACACCTACTCTCAAGGTCAAGGTCATAATTTGGGCTAAAACATTCTCAGACTTCTCTGACATGTTTGGGCTGTGTCTTCCACATACTTAAATGAATTTTGATATACAGCACACAATTATTCTTCATAACAAGATGATGTGTCATGCACAATAACCAGCCACTTACTCCCAAGGTAAAGGTCAGACTTGAAGACTTTGTTCCGCAATTTCATGTTTTCAACTCTAGAACTTCACACATTAAATCAGGACCATTAAAAGACCATGTCTGTCAAGGGGCATTACTCTAAAATGAGGTTTGACAGAATACTGTGCCGTTTTCAACTTATGATTTTTTGTCCGGTAGGGAACTTTTGTTTGATCATGTTTGCATTCATAATTTTTTGCACTATTTTTTGGGCGTACTGAATTTAGTAGAAATGGTGTTCTCAGTCATTTACATCGCATGACTTCAAAACTTTACCTGAAACTATGGTAGCCTTACTATCACAATTCTGCCAAAAAAAATGCTTGAAAAAAAGCTAATAATGGTGTTTCTAACTTTTAAGATTTTGGCAGATTGTAAGGCAAAATCTACTGTTTCTAAATGGTTCTTATAAAGTCTTAAATGACTTTTAGAACAGTATTAGAACATTATAAGAACATCAAAGCTATTTATTTATTCTTCATTTGTTCTTGAATTCATAAAAAGTTCTTCAGCTGTTCTTATACTTATTTCAAGAACAGAAGTTGAACATAATCATTTAGACCTGAAAGTTTTCAAAATGATCTAAAGTTGTTCTTGAAATGATTTGTAGAACATTTTAAGAACAATATCATTTTGAACTGATGTTCTCGAGCTCTTAAACAGTTCTTTAGTTGTTCTAAAAATAAATCAAGAACAGTTGTAGAAAATATTAAGCACTAAGAGTTCCTAAACTGCTCATATGATATTCTTGAACTGTACAAGGCCATTTAAAAAACTTCAGGCCTTTTTTAATACATTCAAGAACTGTTCTAAAACAGCGTTCTTGGACTATTCAAGTACAAATGTGCTTGAACAGCCATCAAGAACTGTTCATTATGTTCTAGTACAATTCTTGAACAGATCCAAAACATAAGAATTGAATTTCGCATACACATTCAGGGTTCTCTTATTCTTTTTTGCATCCATATGCCTATGTTATAGGTACTCAATGAGATAATTATGAGTACAATATAACATAGCACATAACCTTTCCTGATGCTCTCTGACGCCTCTACAGCACACAGCTTGGGAAAACATTGTAGCAGAAGGAAATATTGCTCAAACATTATTTTGACTTGATGTTTTCGAAGGTGTCTGCTACTTATTTGGTGTATGTGGGATGGAGTTAAGTGAGTAATAACTAAAAAGATACATTTTTAGGGTTAAAGACCTGTTCACTCCTCCTTATCAGTTTGTAAAGTTTCGAAAATCAGTATTTATTTCATCTTAAAATACAAACAGTGGTTTCCATAGCCATGTGTACTATTATCTAAAAATAAGCTATTTATTGCATAACATTTCAAGTTGTTATGCTACAACATTTTTGGTTTAAAAAATAATAAAAAGACATGAATATAGGGCTTGTTATTGTTTTACTGCATTTTTTACACAAAATTTCCTTAAATTTAACAAATTTAGCCTTTTTGGGTTAATAGAATGCAACTTCTATCTTTAAATAGGAGGTTTCGGTACATTAATTTGTGAAATCTAACAGTTCAAAGGTGTCTTTCAACAAATATGAGGACATCTAGACATAATTGAACAGTTCATGGCCGGAAAATTGTACAAAGATCAACATAGAAACATAGGAATTCCGATAAAATCCAGGTTGCATATTTCAATTTTCAAATTTCCGGTCATGAAGGACCAGATTCATTTACCCCCATATCGGCGCTGTTTATTTATGGGGGTAAATGAATCTGGTTCTTCATGACCGGAAAATTGAAATATGCAACCTGGATTTTATCGAAATTCATATGTTTCTATGTTGATCTTTGTACAATGTTAACTTTCTATACTTTAAAACTCTCTTCGTCTGACCTGTACTCACAATCAGTGCTCAAGTATCTGATGGGTCAAAATCAAATGCATCCAATTTACCAATCGGAAATCTAATATGGAGTATTGAGTTTATTTTTGAGCAATGAAAACGTTTTTATAGTTTTATAATTTCGAAGCCTTATAAATTTCTCAATTATATGCCAAGATATGTTGGTATCAATCAAGTTGCATTTATTTACCCATGACTTACAATGTCTTCTATTTGGCAACCAAATGTTTTGGCTATCAAGGTAAAATGTTGCCATACAAATGGTTTGATTGAGTGCAAGTGTGTTGTTGAGCAAACCATCACTCTAGCATGGTACCATATGACACCCTTGGCAATTTGTTAATATGTCAGATTTATCTGCTCAATGATCCTGTTGGAGAATTATGCCATGAAAAGCTTGAATGCAAAGTTTACAGTCATTTGTCTTGTTGATTTATTCATTGTATATAGATTATAACCTCCCATATTGTCCTACTTTCAGAAGTGAGTCTTGAGAAGTTATTTAGTTTGTTGTATATCCACTGCTATAGTATTAGATGGTTTCACACAAAATGGTTCTATCTACCTCTTGTGAAAATATGTAATTACAATCATTTTGCATGAGCAAATTGAAGGAGTATTTTCTTTTGCAAACCTCCACTTTAGCTACCAATTTACATATGATAAAATGTGTTTTTATATCAAAAATACATTACCAGTCATTTAATACCTGATATATCATCTCTATACACCTTAATTATCCAAAAAAAACGCCCACGCTAGCATATCCCTCACGTATCCGTGACATACACGGCCGCCCGGAAGTACGGGCGCGCACGTGAGCGGGTAGTCACTTTTCATTTTTGGATTCACCGGAGTAGTCGATAAGAAAAATTTATATTATTATTTTCTTCTTCCAATTAACTCTTTTGTTTCATAAGGCCCTGCCTTATAAACATTTAATTGTCCAAAGATATTTTGTCTACATTAACGTCACAGCCGTAAATTATTTACTTTATTGCTGTATTTATTGTTTTGTAGCAGACGATACGCTGAGAAGCACGTGGTTTACCCCACCCGCTAATTTCAGTTACCGTCTTCGGGTGCGGAAGTCTTGCTGTTTTCAATACTTTTTCCCTACCCTGTTAGCGATAGTACTTTAACTATTGCTGTATGAATTGTTGACTGTCCTATTTCAATATTTGTGGAAAAAATTTGAAACAAATTTATTTTCAATTAACGTGTCCAAACTGCCGGTGTCACCGTAGTGTGGATATATATTAAAACGGATTATAAACGGATTATATACGGATTATTTCCTGTTTGGTGAGTATTTTTGAATTATGTCAATGTCAATTACTGGTGAAGGGATGCGGAGCCCATGTGGTCATGCTGTACACCTATGGGATTCACATCCGACCTGCGTTGTGTGCACCAAATGCACACAGGCTTCACCTTGCGAGTACTGCTCGACATGGCCTATTTCCGTTTGGAAAAAGGTCGTGCGGAGTAAGACTCGTAAAAGCAGGAAGATAAAGAAGACCCCTAAGAGGGTGCCTTTATCTTCATCGAGTGAGGCAGAGTTCGAGGGGTTCTCCCAACCGGACTCTGCAACGGTGTTGAGCGAGTCGAAGGGCGATGCTGAGCCTTCTTCTCCGCTCAACACAGCCGTTTTTCCGCGCGCTGAGGAAATTCGGATGGTAGCTTTGGGTGAGAGTTGCTCCGTCGGGAAACTTCAGAAACCGTACGGAAACAGCGGGGAAAATGCTCAGCTGGATCATTTAACCGCTGAACCTCGCCATCTGTCGCCTGGTGTTAGGGCTGGGCCTTCGCAAGAAGGAGTGCCTTTGGTAGCTTTCCGGGAAACCGCAGGTTGTACCAATCCGACACCATACTCTGGGCTACAGCGGTCTTCGGACAGCTGCAGAGTACCGGTTACATACGTTGGGGGACGTAGTGTTCCGGAGACTTTGTATAGTGCAGCTTCACTCCTGCCTATGCATAGTCAACCTGGGTTTTGTTGGGCTGAGCAACAAAACCCAAATACCGAGGCACGTCAGGTCACCGGGCAACCGGAGAGGAGTCATTCGTTAATGACGCGACCTTTCACCAGTCAGTCCGGGTTGGACTGGACTGGGCCAGTCAGTCACGTTGCCATGACTAGACCAGGTAGTCGCTCACGTATCTGTGATGCGACAGGGCAAAGGTCCGATTGCAAGGACCCAGCCAGGCAAAAGGTTGATCGTTTAGCACCGATTCATCCTGGCAGTCAGACTATCTTAATTGATTCGACGACTGACAAAAATCGCGCGCATGGAGACATGCCGCATCAGGTCAGTAGCCCATTTCGTTATGGTGCTACGGGCCAATCGGTCACGCCTGTGAATACGACACAAACCCCAGTGTCTTATGTAAACACAGGCCAACCGAGTAGTGGGGCATTTTTTAATGCCTCGTCTACACTGCCAGACGACTATGTACACATGGCGCGTCAAGGCACGGGTTCTGTGGTGATAGACCGAATCGATTCTAATTATCGATCGATCTCTGCTCCACTACAGAATCAGAATAATTTTAACCCTGGTGTTGCACCGGGTTCGGTTATTCCTCTGTCTTCCATCGGGTATGGGGGTTACGAAAAATCTTTTTCTTCCCCTGGGGGGACAGTGTATGTCGCAAGACAATATGCTGCTCCTCAATACCAGCCACCGGTCCATAATATGGAACCGTTAGGTGTTAGACAGAGTTCAACAGCCTACCGGGATCAGCATTACCCATCTCATGGGAATTTACTGCTCTCGGGGGGACACCTACTTGATAGGCAGTCCGATTACAGGCAACCTCGGGATCAGAATACATTGCGTCATTCTGTGAACGAGAGGCCGAGACCGTCCCATACGGTTAGTTCGGCCCCGGCAGAAGATCTTGTACGGCCGCCCTCTGCTGCGGAGAGGGGGCCTGCTTCACAAAATCTTCGGCAGAACATGGATTATTCTGAATTATCCATGTCTGAGTCGGACATTGATCTACCGGTTGGGAGACCGAGTGATCAACCTCATAGGAGTACACACAACCCTTCATCTTCGTCTAACGATGATGAGGGAAATGGGTCTCCTTCCGATGAGGAGCCAGCTGCAGAGCGTTGGTCTTTTCAGCAGGCTATTGACGAAGTATTTCGGGTGGTGCCGGATACTTTATGCCCTAAGGTTGACGCTCCCCCACGTCGGAAAAACCTTTCGAGCCTAGAGGAGCTTAATGTACAGGCTTTTACGCCAGTGCAATTACTTCCTCAAGCTAACAACTTGGGCAGGTTGTTAGACCAATTGCAGTCGACCAGGTCTCTAGAGGCTTTGCCGTCAGGCTGGTCGGTCCCAGGACCCATTTCTAAGGAATGGGTCAATCCTAAACCGTATTCTACGTCTAAGGAGTTCTTCCCTGTCAAAGTGCCAGCTTTAGACGGGGATGCAGCTAAACTGGGGTTAACTGCACCCGCTTCTGTTCAAGTCTCTACTAAGATTCTAGAGAAGTGGGAGGCCAGAGCAAGACTGGGTGTAATGGTGTCATCTCATGACAACCATTTCGCAGTCGCTCTGTCTTTGTTGTTAAAAGAGGAGAATGTCTCTAGCCTAGGGGCTAACAGAATTCTCGAAGCTTTCGACACAGGCAACAGGCATCTCATGGCACTGAATCTTCAGACCGCCACAGAGATACTGTCCATGAGGAGGGACGCAGTGCTAGCTGCTCCTAACTCATTGCTAACGGCTAGCAAGGACAGCCTGAGGGCCGCACCATTGGAGTCGAAACAACTCTTTGATGGAAGGATTGCTGCAGTGACGGTTTCTGATGCGTCAGAACAGTCCCGACGCCTTTCGGCGAGCGCAGCTAAGGCTTTTGCGCAGGGCCAGAAACGTTCAGCGTATTCTGCGAATGTGGGTAGTTCTAAGAAACCCAACCCAGCAAAGAAGCCAAAAAGGGATGTAAAGGCGTTTCAGCCTAAACAAACCCCTTCCACGGGTCAAAAAGCGGCTAAACCGAAGCGCCCTTATCAGGGTACTAAGCATCGGCAGCCTGCTAGAGTTAACACGAACCCGAAGCCGCAGCCCTAGGGATTCGCTCCTCTCTATGACAATCCCAAGGTCGGAGATTGCAGTCGGGGGCCGCCTGTCATTTTTCACGGAAGAGTGGGAAAGTATCACAGAGGATCGTTGGATTTTGTCTGTGATACAGGAAGGGTATCTGATTCCCTTCATTTCCCCCCCTCCGCTGACAAGCGTGCCGATCGACATGTCATCACGTCATCCGGCCATGTCGGAGGTGATTTCATCACTTCTGAAAAAGAATGCCATAGAGAGGGTTCTCAACCCCAATTCTCGGGGTTTCTACAGCCGTCTTTTTCTTGTTCCGAAGAAAGACGGCAGGTGGAGACCGGTTATAGATTTATCTGCGCTAAATCTATTGATTCCGGTCGAGAAATTCAAAATGGAGTCGACCCGCTCCATCCGAGTAGCAATTCGGAAAGGCGACTGGGCGGTCTCTCTAGATCTAACAGACGCCTATTATCACATCCCGATCGCATCCTCCTCGAGGAAATACCTTCGGTTTGTGATAGAGGGAGAAGTGTTCCAATTCAGGGCTCTTCCCTTCGGCCTCAAGTCCGCCCCTCGAGTGTTTACGAAGATAATCAGTACTGTGGGAGCCTTCCTTCGCAGGAAAGGACCCCAACTTCTTCAATACTTCGACGATTGGCTTCTCCACAGGACGGATCGTGTACTTTTACTTCACGATCTGTCCCTAGCCTGGCGGACCATTCTGCGATTGGGTTTAATACCCAACACGCAGAAGTCGGAATTAATTCCGTCAAAGAGGTTCACGTTCGTGGGTATGACGTTTCTCACCGACTTAGCGGTAATTCAAGTACCTTCGGACAGAGTCGATTCTCTGTTACAGAAAATCGGTCTCGCTCTGGATCAGGCTGCGGTAACAGCCCGATCCATGCTGTCACTTCTGGGTTCCCTGAGTGCAGCAGCCGACCTAGTCTTTCTAGGAAGGCTCCACATGCGACCCCTTCAGTTTCTTTTTCTGTCCCGGTGGCGTCCGTCTGTGGACTCACTGGATCAGGAGATAGCTCTGACGGATTTCTTCAAGTCCCACCTTCGGTGGTGGCTGGATCCGTTAATCTATCAAGAAGGGGTACCCTTACTCACACCACCTCCGGATCTGTACCTATTTACAGATGCCAGTGCTGCGGGTTGGGGAGCTCATTTAGAGCCGCAGGGCCTAACAGCCCAGGGCATGTGGACAGCGGAGGAGAAGTGTTTTCACATAAACAACTTGGAACTGAGGGCGGTCCTGCTAGCCCTCAATCAGTTCTCTGCCTCCGTTGCGAACAAAACTGTTTTGTTGTCGACGGACAATACTACTGTTGTGTCGTACATTCGCAGGCAAGGAGGAACGCACTCCCATCTTCTCTTTTTAGAGACTTGGAAGTTACTCCTTTGGTGTCAGGCGACGTCGTTAGTACTTCTAGTAAAACACGTCCCAGGTCGTCTGAATGTCTTAGCAGACAGTCTATCCCGCCAGAACAAAATTCTTCCGGCGGAATGGACATTGAACCAGAGTGTGTTGAACTCAGTGTTCATGCGGATCGGGACACCCCTGGTGGATCTTTTCGCCACCAGAGTCAATCATCGGCTGCCACTTTATGTATCCCCGATGTACGATCCTGCAGCTTGGGCAGTGGACGCACTGACCCTCGATTGGAACCTCCTGTTCGGGTATGCGTTTCCCCCGTTCATACTGGTTCCGATCGTACTTCAAAAGGTTCTTCGCTCGCAACAGTGCAAAATACTGTTGATAGCACCCTGTTGGCCCCAGAGGTCGTGGTTCAGCGACCTCCTGGCCTGTCTCTCGGCAAATCCAATACGACTTCCTATTCAAGAAGACGTACTGTTTCAGCAACCAGGTCGGCGTCTTCATCCCAACCTGGCAATGCTACATCTTCACGCCTGGACATTATCAAGCGTTCTGTCCGAGAGAGAAACTTTTCTCAAAAAGTTGCCTCTCGTATCGCACAATCAAGAAGACGATCCACTAGAATCGTTTATGATTCCAAGTGGAAAGTTTTCTCAGATTGGTGTGGTACAAGGTCGATCAATCCGGAGTGTCCCTCTGTAACTCGGATTGCCGATTTCCTTCTTTTTCTCTTCGAAGAAAAACAACTGGCAATTAGTACGGTGAAAGGCTACCGTTCTATGTTATCGAACACGTTTAAGTTCATTGGGGGAGAGAGTATTGGTTCAAATCCGTTTCTCTCGGAACTTATACGCTCGTTCGAATTAGAGAAACCCGTTTGTAGGAGTTTAACTCCAAAATGGGATTTGTCTTGCGTCCTTTGGTCGCTTACTAGAGCTCCATACGAGCCTCTAGTATCGGCGTCTTTAAAGTTTTTAACTTATAAAACCGTCTTTCTTTTAGCTTTCGCTACAGCTCGTCGAAGGAGCGAGTTACATGCTCTTTCGGTAGAAACAGGGCACATCAGATTCAATGAGTCTGATGGCTCTTTTACTCTACTCTGTCAACCGGGGTTCCTGGCTAAAAACCAATTACCTTCGGTTTCACCTTCGCCAATCACAGTTCCCAGCCTTTCGGCGACCTGTGGTCCTTCTGATTCCGACAGAACCCTTTGTCCCGTTAGGTCTCTTAAGCATTATCTTAAGAGAGTTGAAGGGACTCGGGGTCGGAGAAAGAGGTTATTTCTTCCTCTTATAGGTGATAAAGATATTTCAGCGGCGTCTATTTCCCGCTGGATATCTATTACTATAAAATTAGCTTATAAAGACCTGTCTAGTCGAGATCTCTCGTTTCTGCGGATTCGTCCGCACGAGGTTAGAGCTCTCTCTACAAGTTGGGCATTCTCTAATAATGTTCCTCTTGAAGAGATTCTTCAAGCGGCAGTATGGAAGTCGCAATCTACCTTTTCGTCTTTCTACTTACGTTCTATGGCTAGTCAGTCAGATAACTTGTTCTCTCTGGGTCCCCTTGTGGCTTCTCAGCGAGTTGTTCGCTAATTATTATAATCCAACACATAAATAAAGTGAATACCGATTGAACATTTATTCAATCCCCACTATCACTTTATACTACCGTTGGAATCAAGTATGTTTGTTCTGAAAAATATGGAATAATATACTACTACGTACCTGGAACTACAGTAAGTATTGGTCGAACCTCCCGTCCTATGCTACGAAGTCATCAGGTATTAAATGACTGGTAATGTATTTTTGATATAAAAATGAAGTTTTTTAAAGTAAAACATATTTTTATTAGAAAATACTTACCAGTCATTTATAGAGTCCCACCTCCCAACCCCGCGTCGGCACCAATACTTAACGGTGAATGAAAAGTGACTACCCGCTCACGTGCGCGCCCGTACTTCCGGGCGGCCGTGTATGTCACGGATACGTGAGGGATATGCTAGCGTGGGCGTTTTTTTTGGATAATTAAGGTGTATAGAGATGATATATCAGGTATTAAATGACTGGTAAGTATTTTCTAATAAAAATATGTTTTACTTTAAAAAACTTCATCTTTGTTTTGAAGGTACTTACATTTTTGACTCAGACACCAATTACTATATTAATCCTTTCCCACATACATGTACAACAAATCTGCAGCAGACATCTTTCAAAACTCTTACCCGAAAAAAATTGGAAACTCGCTTTAAATGAAATTACAATAATTGAACAGAATTAACATTGTGACAAAAGGAGAAATTGCTTGTTTTGATCAATTCCTTCTGTTGTTCTCATGTTTTTCAAAAAGCTGTCTGTTGCAGAGGCGTCAGAAACCATCTACATGAGGATAAGGGTTAAGGTATTCGTCTATTATTGATAGATTAACATGAAAATTAGTTATGATCACTCTAAACTCATAATTAACCCTTTCCCTCATATAGACGCTTTCTGACGCCTCTGCAGCAGACGGCTTTTTGAAAACATAGTGACAAAAGAAGAAATTGCACAGAACGTGCAATTTCTCCTTTTGCCACAATGTTTTCCACTTTTTGTCATAGGTTATCCATTCAATTATGGAGATTTTCTATGTTTTGACAAAATACGTTCAAAGTCGTCTGCTGCAGAATTGTCGTATGAGGGAAAGGGTTAAGAAACCATTTACTTGTTAATGTGTCACGTTGGTAACCTATTAGGTAGGCAGGGAGACACATAAGGATCTGACTTCTCCATTATCTATTTGTCTGTCATATTAACACTTACTGACAAATTCGTAGCGACACATTTGTCTTTTTATTTTAGTCATAGGAAGGCTGTTAAAACAATTCAGGTTTACATTGTAAATTTAAAATATTGAGTTAAAAATATAGTGATAAAAAGAAAACAATATATATTTTTTTTTAGGGGTATCAAAAGTCATCTGTATCAGTGAAAGGTTAGATTATTTTTTTCTTTCTAAAAATTTATGAGAATGGAATTTTTGTATGAAAATTATCTACAGACAGTTCAAGATTATAATTATCTTGTTATCTTGAGAAATGATGTAAAAAATGGCACCAAGTTGAATGGCTGACCTGTGTTATGAACCCTTTCTGATGCCTCTGAAGTAGCCGAGTTTGAAAACATTGAGACAATAGGAAACATTGCTCAAAACATTGTGGCAAAAGGAAATATTGCTCAAAACATGCAATTTCTTCATTTATCACAATGTTTTCAATTTTTTTCAGTAACTATAATCTTCATTTATAGAGATTTTACATGTTAGTGTTTTTTTTTTTTTTTTTTTTTTTATATATAAAAAGACGAAGTCCGAGTGAACCTATGTATACCAGTTTCTCTGTATTCTTGCAGTGCTTATTTTGATATCAGTGTTTCATAACTATGTATCTTAAACTATCTTTTATATCTTTTCTGACAGGTTTATGAAAGCACAGAATATAAGTTTCCAAAATAATAAAAGTGAAAACACTCTGCCTTTTTAACTATAATTCCATAACAAGAGCTGTCGGAGGACAGCGCGTTCGACTATTCCACCGCTTATTTAAGTTACTGAGATAATGGACTCTAATGTAGTTGCATGCAAAACATTAACCACAATTTCTTAGTGGGTGATAATTTGCATTATATGCAGGATAGTGTTATTTAACATGATTATTTTCATAGGTGTGATGGGTAGATAGGGTTGTATAACCTTTCAATGGAATGCATCAAGTAGTTACTAAGATATGGACTCTTAATGTAGTTGCACGCAAACCTTTAACCATAATTTCTAAGTGAAAAAAGGGCAACAATTTGCACCATATACAGGATCGAGTTATCTTAATTGGTTGTTTTTATGTCAAAAATACATTACCAGTCATTTAATACCTGATATATAATCTCTACACCCTTAATTCATCCAGAAAAAGAACTCGCCTTGCGTATTCCTCACGTATATGTGATATACACGGTTGCCCGTAAGAGCGGGAAAGCACGTGATATCCTGCCACTTTTTTTTTTTCTGGATCCGCCAGCTAGACAGGCTAAGAAATTACATTTATTTTGGGAAAGGTTGTATAAAGTTTCAATACAATTTTTCAAGTTGTTACTGAGATTACACTCTAAATGTAGTTGCAAAACTTTAACCAGAATTTCTAAGTCCAAAAAGGTCCATAACTTGCATAAAATGCTGGATAGAGTAATCATACTTGATTGTTTACATAGATGTGATGGTTGGTAAGGGCTGTATAAAGTTTCAATGCAATGCATCAAGTAGTTACTAAGAGATGGTCTCTTTATGTAGTTGCATGCAGAACTTTAACCAGAATTTATAAGTCCAAAAAGGCCATAACTTGCATAAAATGCAGGATAGAGTTATCTAACTTGATAATCTACATAGGTGTAATAGTTGGGTAGGGTTGTATAAAGGTTCAATGCAATGCATCAAGTATATACTGAGATATGGACTCTTAATTTAGTTGCATGCAAAACTTTAACCAGAATTTCTAAGTAAAAAAAGGGCCATAACTTGCATGAAATGCAGGATAGAGTTATCTTAGATGATAATCTACACAGGTGTGATAGTTGGGTAGGGTTGTAGAAAGTTTCAATGCAATGCATCAAGTAAATACTGAGATATGTACTCTTAATTTAGTTGCACGCAAAACTTTAACCAGAATTTCTAAGTAAAAAAGGGCCATAACTTGCCTAAAATGCAGGATAGAGTTATCTAACTTGATAATCTACATTAGTGTGATAGTTTGGTAGGGTTGTAGAAAGTTTCAATGCAATACATGTAGTATTTAAGAACTTGCATGCAAAACCTTAACCAAAGTGTGACGTGGACGCCGACGCCAGGGTGAGTAGTATAGCTCTCATATTCTTTGAATAGTCGAGCTAAAAACTAATAAATCCAGTGTTTAAACTGGGTTGGCTTGTTTTGTTATAATATGGTATAAACTTGAGTGGTTGTTTTCATAAAATTGTGAATTTAAATATTACAGCTATGTAACTTAATAATAAGCCGTTGTCTGTATTAAGGATTGCATTACTAGCTACGATCATCGTCAGTTTGAGTAGCAGGGGATACGGTTTGAGATTTAGATGTAGGCGATACGGACCCTAGAGGATCGTTTGGTTCAGTTAAAACTGTTTCAATGCTTGGCCCTGGTGAAGGTTCTGTACGCTGCACAGTATCATGGCTAGTGTCCAATTTTGCCTTACAAAATAAAAAATTGATCGTTTTATAGCCTTTTTCAGGCGCTGATGGTAGTTTTTTCTGATAATATTTATTATTTCTCGACATTGTCAAATCGTTTTTATTAGTGATGGGACCGAGTATGCGAGTACCCGGGTACTCGGTCGGACATCCGAGTACTGGTTGTCAAAATAGGTATTCGAGTACTCGATTATTTATCTTCCATTTTTTTCTCTTTTTCATCTTATAAAAGTATGTTAAAGTAAATAAAAACTTAAAATGTATTGAATCTGTTTTTCTTATTGAGTTACTAAAGAAGTCGGTAAATCAGCGGTGAAGGTAAATTAAACAAACAGCTAACACCTTTTCGTCTGAAGATGGTTCTTAATCCTTTTTATTTGTTGTTTTGATTGCATTCACGAGTCAAAACTACGAACAATGTGACAAAACAGGGCCGTCGGTTTTTCACACCTTCGTCGTAATAGTGATTTCAATTGTCAACACGTTTTAATTGGATAGTTGTAAGAAATACACATCAATATGATTCGATAAGAACTGTTGCAATTGTTTGAGTAATTGTTCGTTAAATCATTAGAACCATCCTCTATCATTTGTATCTATTCGAACGAAAGGAAAACAACAAATTTATAACCATGCCTCGTACTAAATCCGCCGTCTGGAAACATTTCAAAAGCACAGCAGACGACAAGTCAGTTAAATGCATGCTATGGAGTACAAATATAACGGACACCGGTAAAATCGAAATCCGAAAAAACAAAACACATTCAGATTGTTGATTTATATTCCTTATTTTCACTGATGATAAAGATATTCTTTTATTAAATGTATTGTTTATCATTCTTGGTTTTGTCTTCCTTTCACCGTTTGACTTGCTTTATTTTTGCGACTTTAAAGAGATATACAGCCGCACGTTTGGATGTTTTCGCCAATGCAAATCTGAATGTATTTGTTGAATTATTTAGTTTTAAAATAAAACAACTAGTTTTTCTTCAAATATCAAATTTTAAATGTGAGGTGAAAACAAACGCATGTTTGTTCTTATAGAAACGATTCAAATTTAGTGCACGGGGACAATACTAGTCCGATGGACAAGACGTTTTATGAAAGAATCAATACGTTGCGATTATCTGCGAGTACCCGAGTACTCGATCGGAAGACTTCACGAGTACCCGAGTACTAATATTGGTACTCGTTCCCATCCCTAGTTTTTAGCTCACCAGAGCACGTAGTGCTCAAGGTGAGTTATTGTGATCGCCTTTTGTCCGTCGTCCGTCGTTCGTCGTCCGTCGTCAACATTTGCTTGTTAATCCAATAGAGGCAACATTTTGCATCCAATCTTTATAAAAGTTTATCAGAACATATATCTCGATCAACTCTAGGCCAAGTTCGAAACTGGGTCATGTGGGGTCAAAATCTAGGTCACTAGGTCAAATTTAAGGAAAATCATGTTGAAACTTTGTCAGAATGTTTGTCTTAGTGATATCTAGGCCAAGTTCGAAAATAGGTTATGTCGGGTCAAAAGCTAGGTCACTAGGTCAAATTTAAGGAAAATCTTGTTAACACTCCTGAAGCCGCATTTTTGGCTTGAGCATGTTGAAACTTTGTCAGAATGTTTGTCTTAGTGATATCTAGGCCAAGTTCGAAAATAGGTCATGTCGGGTTAAAAGCTAGGTCACTAGGTCAAATTTAAGGAAAATCTTGTTAACACTCCTGAAGCCGCATTTTTGGCTTGAGCATGTTGAAACTTTGTCAGAATGTTTGTCTTAGTGATATCTAGGCCAAGTTCGAAAATAGGTCATGTCGGGTCAAAAGCTAGGTCACTAGGTCAAATTTAAGGAAAATCTTGTTAACACTCTTGAAGCCGCATTTTTGGCTTGAGCATGTTGAAACTTTGTCAGAATGTTTGTCTTAGTGATATCTAGGCCAAGTTCGAAAATAGGTTATGTCTGGTCAAAAGCTAGGTCACTAGGTCAAATTTAAGGAAAATCTTGTTAACACTCCTGAAGCCGCATTTTTGGCTTGAGCATGTTGAAACTTTGTCAGAATGTTTGTCATAGTGATATCTAGGCCAAGTTCGAATATAGGTCATGTCGGGTCAAAAACTAGATCACTAGGCCAAATTTAAGGAAAATCTCGTTAACACTCTTGAAGCCGCATTTTATACTTGAGCATGTTGAAACTTTATCAGAAAGTTTGTCCTGATGATATCTAGGCCAAGTTCGAATATGGGTCATGTCATGTCAAAAACTAGGTCACTAGACCAAATTTAAGGGAAATCTTGTTAACACTCTGGAAGCCACATGTTTGGCTTGAGCATGAGAGAGTTATGTCTTAAATAGCCCATTTTCAGGTGAGCGATTCCAGGGCCTCATGGCCCTCTTGTTATCATAATCTACTAATCATCTAGACGTTTTAGTTATAAATGCATGCGTCTTCAATAAGTAATTTTGTTCTCATTTATCCGCCGGCGCGGTTAACGTTATCATCATGTTAACATCATAGACAGCTATAGCAACGATCAAATAAATCATATTTAACATTAAATTGGTTCTAAAAAATATGCAGCTATTTCGTTTGGCGCCATGTTTTTTCTTAAAAACACGTGGTTAAGTCGACAAGACGAAGCGGGTAAAAAATATATAAACGAAATGTCACCCAACTCCCAATACTTATTGAACGAATAAGAAATATAATTATTTCGTTAAATATTTGTTTCAGATAAATAATTGCGACACCTGAATGGATAACGTCACTGATAAATGTTGCGATTTGTTTTAAAATGTAAACAACAGCGACTTTTTTTTTGGTCCGTAAAAAAGTTTCGGTCGGCGGTAAAAATGGACGGTCGGTCGGGTTACCAGAAACAAACCTATTTTTTTTTAGGCCTTATCAACAATTTTGAACAAATTTTCTCCTTATGCCACAATGTTTTCAATCTTATTCAATAAGGAGAAATTACTCATGATAAGCAATTTCTGCTTTTGCCACAACATTTTCAAAAGTCATCTGCTACGGTCATCTGCTACGGAGGCATCAGATTAAGCTTCTGTATATGGGAAAGGGTTAAAAGGATTACTCTGCAAATTTCGTTGGGGATCTTGGCCATTAGTAATTCTCAAATAAAAAAGCATCAGTGTTGTCATTGTGTCTTAAATTGAAGGCATCTCCTTGCAAAATGTTGTGGCCTGACAATAATGCAATTGTAGAAGGAATTACACTTTAAACCACATATAACAAAACTGCAGCAGACAACTTTGAAATTATCCAAGCAAATAAATAAAAGATCTCTATAAATGAAAATTTAATTACAGAAAAGAGTTGATTTGTTTTCCTTTTGCCACAATGTTTTCAAACACAGTATACTGCAGATGCTTCATAATGCGTCTAAGTGGGAAAGGCTAAGTTAACATAGACTAAATTGTTCAATTAGAAAATATTTGAAGAAAAAAATTTGGAACCGTATAATTGTTTATTCTAAAGCAGAGAATAATTTATCCTTTTTGTATCTCATGCCTTGGGATAATGACACATTGGAATCGATCTGCCTGTCTGTCTGTATGTGAATTATGGGTGTGAGACCAGTGTTTTTCTTTAACTCTTTCCCTCATATAGACGCTTTCTGACGCCTCTGCAGCAGACAGCATTTTGAAAACATAGTGATAAAAGAAGCAATTGCTCAAAACGAGCAATTTCTCCTTTTGCCACAATGTTTTCCACTTTTATATAGTCATAGGTTATCCATTCAATTATAAAGATTTTCGTCTGCTGCAGAATAGTCATATGAGGGAAAGGGTTAAACACTCTCGTTCCACAATGTTGTCAAATAATTCCTGCCACAGATAAACTAAATACATTGCCATGTTATAGGATGAAAAGACAGGGTTGAAAATCCAATTGATATGAACTTATAGAGAAAGTTCCACCATTGAAATTGCATGCTCTTGATATTAGGAGTTGTGAGTCATAAGCACTTGGTGGTGCAATATACTGCTGTAATGGATAAGAAAAAGACATAAAATTGTCATAAAACTGGGAGAAAATTAAATGCTTTTGGTTTTTAAGGTTACATGGAGAGTCAAAATCTGAAGTGCATTAACTAACTTGCAGACACATTTTGATGCAATCCCATGCAGATGACTTTCTAAAAACATTGTGGCAAAACGAGAAATTGCTCAAGATGAGCAATTTCTGCTTTAACCACCATATTTTCAGCTTTATTCACTAGTTATTCTTTCATTTACAGAGATTTTCCATACATTTGCCTTGAAGTTCTAAAGTCGTCTGCTGCAAATTCGTTGTCTGTGGAGAAAGTGTTGCCTGTTTTATGTCCCAGAATTATTAAATGTGCTTTGTCTGATTTAGTGTCTGTCTGCCTTTTAACCCTTTCCCCCTATATAGATGATTTCTGACACCTATGCAGCAGTTGACTTTTGAAAACATTGTGACAAAAGGAGAAATTGCTCAAAACAAGTAATTTGTCCTTTTGCCACAATGTTTTAAACTCTTCAATAATCACACTTTCAACTAGAACATTTTCATATTTTTGTCTAGACGTTCTCAAAGTTGTCTGTTGTATATTTGTTGTATGTGGGAAAGGGTTATATAAGCCTGTATGTGCAATAAGGAACCAGTTGGTTTCTGTGAACATTATAGATCCAGATCAGTACATCTGCACAGTCTGATCAAGATCTACACTTTTCACATGTTACTTGAATAAGATTATAAGAAGGTTTTATCAACTTGTGTAGATTCTGATAACACAGGGTGGATTGACATACTCCTCCGTACTTACACTGTTGAGAATTTATGAAAACTTGTACCATTTCACACAGACATGCTCAAATTTGCTTGACTGCATATTTCTCATGTGTTGGTTATTAACACTTTCCCACATACAATCTCTTTCGGACGCTTCTGCAGCAGACAGCTTTTGTGATCGTTCGTCGTCTTTCCACAATTTCTGGTGAACACGATAAAGTCTTCATTTATTATCCGATGTTTACCAAACTTATTCAGTAGCTAGAAAACCAGCCAGATCCGTTCATGCATGACAGGATTATGGCCCTTTATGAATTGGCAAAATTGCTATAATTGACCTTGTGAACAAGTTAAAGTCATCATTTATTATACGATGTTTACCAAACTTATTCAGTAGCTAGATATCCATGAGAGCTCGGTTCCTTTCGAAAACCAGCCAGAAAATTGTTATAATTGACCTTGTTAACACGATAAAAACTTCATTTATTTGTCACATGTCCTTTACATTGATTTATAAACATGTGACCATGCCCGTAGTGTGATCTTTTACAATCAAATATCATCATTGTCTTTGGATGGCCTTCACCTTGAATTTTTGACCTTCTTTCTTATTTTTGTAGAGCAATTAAATTAGGACCCTAAAACACTTACTCAGGTGAGCGATATAGGGCCATCACGGCCCTCTTGTTGAAAACATAGTGACAAAAGAAGAAATTGCTCAAAACAAGCAATTTCTCCTTTTGTCACAATGTTTACCACTTTTAGTCATAGGTTATCCATTCAATTACAGAGATTTTCTATTTTTTGACAAAATATGTTCAAAGTCGTCTGCTGCAGAATTGTCGTATGAGGGAAAGGGTTAACACTTTCCCACATACAGACACTTACTGACGCCTTTGCAGCAGACATCTTTTGAACACATTGTGACAAAAGGGGAAATTGCTCATAATGAGCAATTTCCCCTTTTGCCACAATGTTTTTAACTCTATTAAATAAATTAACACTCATTTATGGAGATTTTTACGTTTTAGCCTAGAAGTTTTCAAAGATATCTGCTGCAGATTTTTTGTATGCAGGAAAAGGATTAAGAACATGAATTAAAAATATTCTCAATAAGAAAGCTTGCAGTTAAAGAGGTATTCCTTAAAACAAGACTTGAGGGCCCTATAGCATATATATATAAATTTAGAACATGCGAGTTTGTCAATTGTTATCATCAATTTACCTGTATTAACTTAAAAAAAAATTCACTAATTGCAAATCGTAACCTTGTATGATATGTTTATCCCCCCTTTCTTATATACAACAAGAGAAAGTTGATGCAAGGCATCAATGTCGCCGGAAAAGACTGCATTGATTTATTTTTTAACACACATGTCTTTCATTAGTCACATAAAGTTTTCATAAGGACTAATTCTAGGATTTTTAAAATTCCACATAGATCTACATATTTCAGGATTTCTTTTGGTCAGGATTTTGGATGTTTTGTATTTGTCAATAAAACCACAACAAATTAATACATTTTGGGATTTAAATCTACATGCAATAAAAAGCTATTAAACCCTTTTCATGTCTGAAGCAATAAACCCTTTCCATGTCTGAGGCAACAATGAAAACCTTTAAACGCTTAAAACATTGAGAAAACGGTTAAATTGCTGAAGACATGAACTTCCTCCTTTTTAATAATAATTATAATAAATATTTCACAGATGTTTAAATTTATCCTCATATGTTTAAAAAGTAGACCACACTTGAAACAACATATCAGCTAAATTGTTTATCTAAATCGTTGATGCATACAATATATGTTTGGCGCAAGAGAAATGCCAGTTGCGAGTCCCATTACTATTTAATAGGTGGCAAGTATGAAATTAATTGGGTGCGAAAGAGCAGATTTTCTTTATTTCTAAATCTATTGTTTATCAGAGTTTGTTCTTCTCTTAATTTGTTTCAAGCCAAATAATCATTTAATATCACATATATTTAATCATTTAAGTGTGTAATATTAGCTATCTATCTGTAATAAGGTGTTTGAGCATTCTTTCGAAATGTTGACCCTCAAGATCGAGTCGTAGTGTCAGACATCGAAAAAAAATCAGGCAAAGCTTTAGTGCATGTTTTATTCCACTACATTCGAGAGAAAAAAACCTTTCTATAGTATCTGTCTTTCTCCTATATTCGACCCATGCACTCGTTTCGTGACGTTTAAGAAATCAATTTGTTGTGCGACATTTTTTGTCTGCATAAACAAGTCACTTTTCTAAGTTTACATTTTACTTCCGGTTACTTCGCTTTGTTTACATTTTGGCAATATGAAACTAGGTCACGAACTGAGGAAAAGGCGTTTCGACATTCACGACCGATAAACAGGCTTATATTTGAGACATATTTTCAGAAAATAATTCTTATTTTGGTTTCTGTTACCAGTTTATGTTGATACTTATCTATTAAAAGAAGAATTTGACGTGATTTTCATATCGATAGTCTGCTGCGCAGGTGCGCGTATATTAACAAATTAGACTGTGCGACGTAAAGGTTTGTAGTTATCGCCTTTTGATTACATAGTTTATGAAAATAAAGTATCCCAGTCTAGCTAATAGGGACTGTTTTGTCTTCGTAAATAAAACACAAAAACGTAAATGCCAGTCGAAATAAAGAAACTGCGTGCAATACTTAAAACATCGGAATATTTATTTCATTTTAGATGTGTCATAACTTAGTGTTTTTAAACAAACGCAATTGTAATATGTTCAAGACATTTAAAAAAAAAAAAAATCTAATAATAACCCCCCCTACCATGTCATTTCCGAAAACCTATTAAAAATAGAAGTCGCGGGCTTCTGCCCGGCGACTAATAAATCTGCAATGGATATCTTTGGAAACAGCTTGGCAAATGTATGTGAAAAAAATCCATGAAAACATTATAACTATTGAATAATGTTAAAAAAGTTGCGGCCAAATGAGAAGTTCCTCATAACAATATCTAGGCAAAAATATGGAAAATCTAGGAACTGAAATATAATTATTGAATAGAGTTGAAAACATTGTGGATATTGCTCACTACAATTATATTAGCAATGTTTTCCCTTTTGTAACAATGTTTTTCAGAGTTATTTGATGCAGTTGTGTCTAAACGCGGCTGCACATGGAAAAGGTTTAATCATGCATGGCAGATGGAAATATTGCCTATTATTGGATATAGCCCTACTTGTGACACACAGCCCAATCTATTAACTGAATGGAATATGATGCACCACTCTGTGACAAAGGTCCGGTAAAAAATAATGAATGTCAATTAAGTAGGAAAAATAGCAGACAGTTCAATTATTGAAATTGTCATTTAAGGTTGGAAAATATCTCTTTATTGGTCATGTCTCCCGCACTTTATCCTTGTCAAGCATTCTTCCTGAGTGTTATGCTGGATGCTCTGTGACAGCTATAACCCTCAATCCCGTTCCTGCATATAACAAATCAGTAGCAGACACTTTTGAAGGTAACTAAGCAAAAACATGGAAACTATCTATAGATGAAAGTATACAATTAATGAAAAATGTTGGAAACATTGTGATAAAAGGAGACATTGCTAGTTGAGAATTGAATGAGAAATTGAGCAATGTCTACTTTTGTCCAAATGTTTTCAAAAATCATCTGCTGCAGAAAGTGTCTATAAGTGGGAAAACTAGTTTGTTGATATGATGATTTTAAGAATCGTCTCAAACTATGTTTTTTTATGGGAAGCTTTATTATGAACCCTACCTTTCCCACTTGTAGATACATTTTTATGTGTCTGATGAGGATGTCTTTTTTCAAAACATTGTAGACAAAGGAGAAATTGCTCACCACAATGTATTCAACTTAATTAAATAATAATAAATTCATTTATTTAGAGATTTTTCGTATTTTTTTCCTTAACTCTTTCCCTCATACGACATTCTGCAGCAGACAACTTTGAACACATTTTGTCAAAAAATAGAAAATCTCTATAATTGAATGGATAACCTATGACTAAAAGTTGAAAACATTGTGTCAAAAGGAGAAATTGCTCGTTTTGAGCAATTTCTTCTTTTGTCACTATGTTTTCAAAAAGTCGTCTGCTGCAGAGGCGTCAGAAAGCATCTATTGGATGCCTCTGCATGAGCATTTTTCTCCATTTCTACAAAGTTCTCTACTTTTTTTAAAAGAATCAAACTTTCATTTCTACCGAGCTTTTTCATATCTTTGCCAAGATGTTTACAAAGTCGTCTGCTGCTGATTTGTTGTTTGTGGGAAAGGGTTAAATTGTTGCTGAAGTTATTTTTCAGCAACTTCTGGTGGGAAGCATAGTTCCAAGATGAGCCAGGTCCTACAAACATGACCTTGTGGTCAGCGTAGAGCCAGATAAGCCCGCATCTCGGATCAAGTCTGATTTAAATATCATTCCTGTTCAAATGACCATAATTATAGTAATAAAGTATGCAATTGAATAGTAATTATTTAAAAAATCTGATGGTTGTTGTTTAATTAATATACAGTCAACTTGCGATCAGCAGCCACCCAAGGGACATGATAAAACTGGCTGCTGATCACAAATGTCATGACTTGGCTGGATTTGTTCAAGTTTTGTCAGTTCACATAATATTACATGTAACTGTTAGGTATAGTCATTACATGTAACTGTTAGGTATAGTCATTACATATTACAAATAGTAAATTGTCTTTATAAATTTGTATTTAAACATTGTTATGAAGATTTGTAGCTTTTTTCGATCAATATTTCATTGTGCTATATATTCTTTAGTTTAAACTGATGTTTACAACTAATTTGACAATCAAATATTTTTTTACTTTACTTTGAAATTCGCCAAATAACGTATCCGGAAAAATTAGTGTCCGAATCTACATCTACATCTTACATAAAATTTTCCTCGATAATTTAAAATGTAATGGGAATATAAATTGATTTGGGGCTTCAAAGTGGAAATTAACTTTCATTTTAACATATAAATGTACTGTTTTTCGGTCTTAAACGCTCATAAATATCTTTTTTCAATATATCAATTTTGCCCGACATCGTAACAGAAAAGAAACTAAATTTGCAACTTCTTGTTGATGAATCATGCAACTATCATTCGGCAAACGTCGGCTGTTTTCGGTACCCTAGATCTAACATGTAAACAGCTTACGCTTATGAAAACACCCGATAATGTGATTGTCATAGTATGCTTTATTACCTGTATGTATTAAACACCGATAAGTTAACACCTTGCGAATCCAAGTTGTGTTTTGATTGACCGTTGAACACAATAAGATTAACCGCTGATCAAGGCAGTTTATAGAGTATAATTGGCAGGAAGGGGTTTAAAGTGACCGTTTAACCCCGGTGACCGCTAATCGCATATGACCGCTCACACAAGTTTGACTGTAGTGTTCTCCTTGTTTGTTCATGGCTCATGTTGAAGAGAATTTCAATGAACTCTCCTAAATTCCTTCAAATTATTTGGGTCGATGCAAAATTCTGGTTTCCATGGCAACCGAAAAAAAAAAGGTGTAAACTAAAACGAAATCTTCTCTTCCAAAAGTGTCAGGCCGATTTTCAAATAATTTTGTAGAAATGTTCCTTGGGTGACCCTCTATCAGATTCCTTCAAGCCAAGTTGATTGGTTGAAAAACATGGCTGCTAGGGCGCGGGGCTATTTTGCCTTATATGGCTATAGTGAAAACTTAAAAAATCTTCTCCTCTGAAAGTGTTTGGCCAATTTTCAAATAATTTTGTAGAAATGTTCCTTGGGAGAACTTCAAACCATGTTGATTAGTCGAAAAACATGGTCGCCAGAGGGCGAGGCTATTTTGCCTTATATGGCTGTTTGGAGATTTAATTTTTGCCTAATGGCCAAGGAGCGATACTGGCCCTCTTATTTATACAAACCTTAGATGATGTGTCAGCAGAAAAAAAAACTTGTTTAGATAAGGGTTAGATAATTCCCAGTTTGCTGTTTGAATGACAATTTGATTAGTTCCTCAAATCCTATGGCGATATTAAAGTGCAATTCCATAATAAAACATTTTGTTCATATGATACAGCATATGATGCAGGAAAAATGTGCAGCTGATATTTTGATTGCTTGTGTTGGCAACCAGAGACTCTGTTAACCCTTTCCCTCATACAACAAATCTGCAGCAGACTACTTTGAAAACATAGTGATAAAAACCTGAGAAATCTCCATAAAAGATGGCTTAATTGTTAAATAAAGTTGAAAACATTGTGGCCAAAGGAGAAATTGCTCATCACAATGTTTTCAAAAGTCCTCTATTCCTATTGCTAATTTGCGTCAAAATGCGTCTGCAGGTGGGAAAGGGTTAAATTATGCCATTTCCTACATACAAACAAATCTGCAGACCAGTTTGAAAGTTTTGTTGAAATTATAAAAATTGTCCAGAAGTAAAAGTATAATCATGTAATATTGGGGAAAACTTTAAATTTTCACAAATTAAAGTATTAAGTATTGAGCTGAATTTTTAGCTCAACTGAGCTTTGCTCAAGGTGAGTTATTGTGATTGCCTTTTGTCCGTCGTCCGGCGTCCGGCAACTTCTTCTCCTCAGTAACCAGTGGGTCATTTGGGATGAAACTTCACAGAAAGCATCCTCTCAATGACCTCGCCAGATCTGGGATCCATGCAACGTGGCAACGAAATGAAAAAAAAATCAAAATTCTTCTTCTCCCAAACTGGTTGGCAGATTTTCAAATAATTATGTAGAAATGTTCCTTGGATGACCCTCTACCAGATTCCTTCAAGCCATGATGATTGGTCGAAAAACATGACCGCCAGATGGGCGAGGCTATTTTGCCTTATATGGCTATAGTGAAAACTTAAAAAATCTTCTTCTCCAAAAGTGTCGGGCCGATTTTCAAATTATTTTGTAAAAATGTTCCTTAAGTGCCTCACTTTCACATTCCTTCAAGCCATGTTGATTGGTCAAAAAACATGGCCACCAGTGGGCAGGGCTATTTTGCATTATATGGCTATAGTGAAAACTTAAAAAATCTTCTCCTCCAAAAGTGTCAGGCCGATTTTCAAATAATTTTGTCGAAATGTTCCTAGGGTGACCCTCTATCAGATTCCTTCAAGCCAAGTTGATTGGTCGAAAACTATGGCCGCCCCGTGGCGGCCTTATATAGCTAAAGTGAAAAAAAAAAATCAAGCGAGCTATTCCAGGGCAATCATGGCCCTCTTGTTTTTGGAAAGGTTTAGTTTCTTAGGCGTAATTTCTACTTAAGCCACAAAGTTTTCAAAAGATGTCTGCTGCAAATGTTTCAAAATTAATGTTACATATGCATGAAGGAAAAGATTGAAAGCTTTCTACTCTTAGAATTTTGTGTTCTTTAATGCAATAATATTTTCACTTAAGGGATTATATAATGGTTGAGCTTGGTTTCCGAAATGTTGTTTAAATCGGCAGCAGAAGACTTAATAAATATCTAGGCAAAAATATGAAAAGTCTTTTGAAATGAAAGTGTATTTATTGAAAAGAGTTGAAAACGTTGTGGAAAAAGGAGAAATTGCTCATCCGATGAGCAATTTATTCTTTTTCCACAACGCTTTAAAAAGTCGTCTGCTGCTGATACAGCAGATGTCTCAGAATCTAAGCACAAACTTGGAGAATCTCTATCAATGAAATCATAATAATTGAATGTAGTTGAAAACATCTTAGCCAAATGAGAAATTGCTCATACTTATGCCACAATGTTTTAAAAAACAATCTAATGCAGATGCGTCAATATGCTTCTGCATATGGGCAAGGGTTAAAATTACCTATTGCAGGATAAGGGTTATACTGGATGCTATGTTTTCATGGATATTTTTCTAGACTTGGCTCCTTGTTGTTGTATCTTAACAAAATGGCAATCACTCTGTATGAAATACCCAAGTGGGTTTTTCTTGGTGGCGTTAATGAAGTTACGCTGGTGTAGTCTCGTTCTAAATGAATATGGATATGATGTGAAATTATTCAGTTATTATTGATTTGCTTGGTGTTTCGGCTGTTTACCAAAAGTTTGCTGAATTGCTTTAGACCCCTGGTCTTCAAGTGGCTTGAGAAATGATTTGTTGTATAAGCAATTTTTTATGATAGCCCGCTAGGGAAACATAGTTCTATTCAGATGACTAGATAAGAGGGAGCGAACAGGTCTTTTCCCCACAATATTTCTCTTATTCCTCAGCAAAATCCTATGTTGTGGGTACTCAAAAGAATTGTCTCATTGAGACGATTCTTTTGAGTACCCACAACATAGGGTTTGAATGTCAAATAAGGATTTTAGAAAATGAAAAATGCCCTTTATCCTGTTTATTTGAACAATCTTTCTATGATTGCTCCAGAGTGCTAGCTAAGGGGACATATTTCATGGCCGAAAACCTTTGTTTGGGCCTAAAACCCTATGTTGTGGTACTCATTGAGAACATAAGAGTTTTGTTGGTTAACCCTTTCCCACATACAACAAATATGCAGCAGGATTCTTTGGAACAATCTATGCAACAGTATGGAAAATCTATGAAAAATATAGTACAATTAGTGAATATAGTTAAAAGCATTGTAGCAAATGTAGAAATTGCTAAGGATAAGCAATTTAACCTTCTGCCATAATGTTTTCAAAATTTGTCTGCTGCAGATGCATCAAAGTGCATGTACTTGGGAAAGAGTTAATATAATAGGTGTTGTTGGGTGAAATGAACAATCAACCCTTTCACCGACTGACTCTTGTCAAAAAGTTTGAAAGAATAGATCTTACACATGTATAACAATATTGGACTTATTTCGAAATTATGTATTGTATTTGAGTCGGAAGTTGGCATTTCCGTTCTTTATCAAAATGAGATGTGCAGTGCCTGATGGCTTTCGAGTTGAGTGATTTTTGACAGAGTTATAGCCCCCGTTATGATTTTACATAGTGTTTTATACCAACATTCATGTCGGTTCTATTTCTCAAATCCCTGGATGGAATTCAATCAAATTGTACATGAAGCTTCTATACCAAGGCATTCCTGTTGAATGTTATTTGACAGTTATTGCCCCCTTGAATATTAAACATAGTGTTATATACTAACATTTGTGTTCTCAGAAATCATTGGATGAAATACAATGAAATTTAAGAGGTATTATAGCTTCTAAAGCAAGGGCACTGTTTCCCCTAAGATTACCTCAATGGTGAGAGAAGTGAAAGGTAACGATGCCTACAGTGATATTTGGATGTTCATTTTACTACCGAAAAAAGGATGTTTGACAAAGCTAAATAGTGTCCATTTTTCCACAAGTCCTGTCCTGTGACAAGGAGCTTTATGGGGGTAGTCATCACATTCAGTGATATTTCTAGATTGTTATATTTATAAAATTTAGTATAAAATAATGATCAATATTTATCAATATTTATAATCATAGTCACATCCAAAATGTAAAAGAAAGGTATCATATTTGTCAGGTTTAGGTTATAGTGTGTACAAATCATATTTTTAAGATTGTCTGCCATGAACAAATCTGTGGAAAAAGCATAACAACTGGCAAGTTGTAAATGATGAGTAATTTCTTCTACAGAGTTAAAATGTTCATTCTGAGCCATTTTTGGTAGAATTGCGATAGCAAGGCTACCATAGTTTCAGATGAAGTTTTGGAGTCATGTGATGTAAATGACTGAGAACACCATTTCTACCAAATTCATACGTCAAAAAAATAGTGCAACAAATTTTTGACTGAATTATGAATGCAAACATAAGCAAAAGTCAAATAAGTAAAATATAAATCCCCTTATTCTAGGTCACCAAATAAAGAATGTGTAAATAATATTCAAGTGTAATAAAGGATAAGGATATCACTACAATATTCTCATCTGTATTAACTTGTCTGATACCAATATAATGTGGTATAATTTTATCATTGGATAACTCTCTACAAATACAATCATATTGATTGGTTGTTAAACACGGCAATCAGACAGAATAAGAAAATGGGCAAAATGACAAAATTTAATACTACATTTTTAGCTCTACTGGCCAAAGGCCAGAAGGGCTTATGTCGTGGCGATTTGTCCGTCGTCTGTGCGTGCGTGCGTGCGTGCATGTGTGCGTGCGTGTGTGCGTGCGTCCGTGCGTGCGTCCGTAAACAATTTCTTGTTAACACGATACAGTCTTCACTTTTGATTGTATCTCAACCAAACTTATACAGTAGTTAGATATCAATGAGAGCTCGGTTCCTTTCGAAAACCAGATCCGCCCATGCATGACAGGATTATGGCCCTTGAAATGGTCAAAATTGCTATAAAAGAGCTTGTTAACACGATACAGTCTTCACTTTTGATTGTATCTCAACCAAACTTATACAGTAGTTAGATATCCATGAGAGCTCGGTTCCTTTCGAAAACCAGCCAGATCCGCCCATGCATGACATAAAATTGCTATAATACAGCTTGTGAACACAATAGAGCTTCCATTCACTATCTGATCTTCACCAAACTTAGATGGTATTTGAATATTGATGACATATTGGTTCCTTTTGAAACAAGCCAGATCAATGCCAGTAGAGCATAGGCCCTCATGGGCCTCTTGTTATGAAAGTGCTTGTCTGATTTCAAGATAATTTAGCAGAACTGTTTATTCAGTGACTGGTTGAAAGTCGTAGAAACCAGATGGCATCTAAAAAGGAGAACATTTAACGTTTAGCTTCAAATAACATCTCATCCTTATCCACTGGAAAAAAACAACAAGGACATTTTTGGCGTTCCTTTTCTTAATTATGTTCTAAGTAGAACTCTTGTTTGTGCGGTATCTGAGAAAGGGAGTAAAATGCCCAATATTTAAAATTCTTGTCTGATTCCATGGTTATTCAGTAGAAATGTTCCTTCAGAGACTCTCTACGAAAATTGTTCAAGCCATATTAATTGGTTTGAAAAAGAGGAGCAAGGGGGCATCAGAGAAGGGTTAAATGGCAACATTTTAAAACTCTAATCTTATGAAAGCGCTTGTCTTAATTGTTATGCCCCCTTTGAAGAAGAGGGGTATATTGCTTTGCACATGTCGGTCCGTCCGTCCGTCGGTAGACCAATCTTGTCTGAGTGATAACTCAACAATGCCTGGACCTATGATCCTCAAACTTGACTTGGAGGTTGGGGATGACCAGTAGACGAACCCTATTGATTCTGAGCTCATCAGGTCAACGTCAAGTGACCTTGAATGCAAAAAGCTTGTCCGAGTGATAACTCAACATTGCCTGCACCCATGCCCCTCAAACTTGACATCGAGGCTGGGGGTGACTAGTATATGACCCTTATTGATGTTGAGGTCAAAGGTCAAGGTTACAGTGACCTTGAACCTGAAAAGCTTGTCAGAGTGATAACTCAACATTGCATGCACCCATGGCCCCCAAACTTGACATAGTGGCTGGGCCTGACCAGTAAATGACCCCTATTTATTTTGAGGTCATTAGGTCAAAGGTCAAGGTCACAGTGACCTTGAACCTGAAAAGCTTGTCCGAGTGATAACTCGACATTGGCTGCACCTATGGCCCTCAAACTTGACATGGAGGCTGGCGTTGACCAGTAGATGACCCCCTATTGATTGTAAGGTCATCAGGTCAATCGACAAGGTCACTGACCTTGAACGCAGAATTTTGTCTGAGTGATAACTTGACATTGCATTCACCCATGACCCTAAACTTAACATGGAGGCTGGGGGTGACCAGTAGATGACCCCTATTGTGAGGTCATGATGTGAAAGGTCTAGGTCACAGTCGCCATGCATGTCCGAGTGATAACTAAACAATGCCTGGAGCTTTAGTCCTCAATCTTGACTTGGAGGTTGGGCCTGACCAGTAGATGTTCCTTTTAATTTTTAGGTCATTGGGTCACAGTGACCTTCAACACAAAAAGCTTGTCAGAGTGATAACTCCAAATTAACTGCTCCCATGGCCCTAAAACTTGACATGGAGGCTGAGGGTGACCAGTAGATGACCTCTACCGATTTTGAGGTCATCGGGTCAAAAATCATCCAAATTATTCCGACAACATGAATAAACAAGCGTTTAGTACATTGACTCGCAAGCGTTTGCCAGTCGTCGTAATTCAAAGCGCTCAAATGATTTGATGAAAGTCGGGAATTTAGATGCAGACCTTGTAGAAGACACCTAAACAAAGCATAAGTCATCGCTAATCGTCGACTTTCGGCGAGTGCTAGCAGCGATCGCTGAATACTCCTGAGAACACTATTTATTCATATATTTTAAAAACACTTTTAATAATTTTTTGATTGTGGCACAGATTTGAACTGGCGATTTTGACAAAACGAAAAGGCAATGATTTGCCGGGTGCCCGTCTTTATTGAAAACCCTGATTAATTTATTATGCGAGTTATAGAACGCGCAATGATATGTATTATCTGCCAGAACATGAAGAAAGATAATATTTACATAATTTAACTCTATGTAGATATTATCTGAATAAATCTCAAATCTTAGTATCAATCCGGTACCAAAGTAGCACTGACATGATTATTATTAATTGTGTCTCTGCATCACTGATGGAACTATATATTTGGCGGTTTAACGGATGTAGGTTAATTGGTTTGCAGTAAGGAATAAAAAGTCAATGGGCTGTACAAAACTGACTATGTAAATTTATTTGTTGTTGTTGTTGTTAGCATTGTGGCGATTGTCAAATCAATCGCCAAAAAAAAGTGCCATGTGAATCGAATGATATATTCAGATTTAGGGTCATTTAATTTTCACAAGACCAACAAGAATTTATGATCTTGGAAATATTTTATTCCGGCATTATTACTCGTCTGTCATGGTGGGCATTTTTTTTAGATAAATATTTCTATATACAATCCTGCATCTCCTCTTAACCGATCACAATTCTATCTTCCGTACATTCAGTACTTTGATTACTTTACCTGCAATAAGGAACGAACATATGGTTTTATTCCCCATATTGTCATCTGCTTCAGAAATGATCTGTATGGAGTTTAAAGCTCTTGTGTATAAAGTTACTAATCATTTTCATTTCTTTACGCACAAACCAACTTTTTAGCCCTACTGCCTAAAGGCCAGAAGAGCTTATGCTGTGGCGTAGTGTCCGTCGTCTGTGCGTCCGTCCGTAAACAATTGCTTGTGAACGTGATACAGTCTTCAGTTTTGATTGAATCTCAATCAAACTTATACAGTAGTTAGATATCCATGACAGCTTGGTTCCTTTCGCAAACCAGCCACATCCGCCCATGCAAGACTGGATAATGGCCCTTGAAATTGTCAAAATTGCTATAATAGAGCTTGTGAACACAATAGAGGCTCCATTTACTATCTGATCCTCACCAAACTTACACAGTAGTTAGGTATCCATGTGAGCTTGGTTCCTTTTGCAAACCAGCCAGATCCGGCCATGCAAGACTGGATTATGGCCCTTGAAATTGTCAGAATTGTTATAATACAGCTTGTGAACGGGATAAAGTCTATCGATTGTATCTCCATTAAACTTATACAGTAGTTAGATATGCATCAGAGCTCGGTTCCTTTCGAAAATCTGGATTATGGCCCTTGGAATTGTCGAAATTGTTATAATAGAGCATGTGAACACAATAGAGGCTCCTTTTACTATTGGATCTTCACAAAACTTAAATAGTAGTTAAATATTGATGAGAGCTC
The DNA here is from genome assembly GCA_031761405.1 of Serripes groenlandicus. Lineage (NCBI taxonomy): Eukaryota > Metazoa > Mollusca > Bivalvia > Cardiida > Cardiidae > Serripes > Serripes groenlandicus. The sequence continues at coordinate 108,337,681 of JASEVX010000001.1, read as the reverse complement.
GGGTCCTTTCGAAAACCAGACAGATGTGCCCTTGCATGACTGGATTATGGCCCTTGAAATTGTCAAAATTGCTATAATACAGCTTGTGAACACAATAGAGCCTCCAATTACTATCTGATCTTCACTAAACTTAGATAGTAGTTACATATTGATGAGAGCTTGGTTCCTTTTGCAAACCAGCCAGATCTGCTCATGTAAGACTTGAGTTATGGCCCTTGAAATTGTCAAAATTGCTATAAGAGAGCTTATGAATACAATAGAGGCTCCATTTACTCTCTGATCTTCACCAAACTTAGATAGTAGTTAAATATTGATGAGAGCACAGTTCCTTTAGAAAACCAGCCAGATTGGGCATAAATGACGAAAATCTCTTTAAGTTAAATTACTGAATAGAGTTGAAAACAAAGTGATAAAATGAGAATTTTCTCGTTAGGATTATTTTGCCACACTATTTTGTAAAGTCGTTTGCTTTAGATGCTTCAAAATATGTGTGCATGTGAGATTACCCTTTCCTACATGTATACGCTTTCTGATGCCTCTGCAGTAGCAAATTTTATCCCAAGATTTTCAATTTGATTTAATTATTGTACTTTTTAAAACAAAACGTTTTCGAAATCATCTGCTGTAGATTTGTTGTATGTGAGAATGGGTTAAATCAAGTCACTTTTGTTTTCAATTTCATTTAATTATTGTACTTTTTAAAACAAAACATTTTCGAAGTCATCTGCTGCAGATTTGTTGTATGTGAGAATGGGTTAAATCAAGTCACTTTTGCAGAGCATTAAATTGGTTATGAAAATTTCATAACTTCTGTGTATACATACAACAATGTCCTCATGCAACACAGTTGTAACTTCATCTTGTAAAAGCAGTGTTTTGTTACTGTCTTGCCCTCAGCCCTCAATATTTATATGCCAATCACATGAATTTTCTACTGATGTTTTACCAAGATATTGCCAATGCTTTATGTAGATGTACTGAAATATAGATTGACCAGATTATGTTTTTTTCTGAGAAACATCATAAATTTAGCACAGTTGAAAGGAACTCTGGAAACTTCTTTTTTTATTGCTCATACTGTTTAGCTCGAGTTTGTTTTGTCTTGATGAATTTTTTGGATTTTGAAACCCAAGAACATTTTATAAACACTTATTGACAGCAAAGTGTATATTACAGTTGTTGGGAACAAATTCTTGTTTTGTTTCTCCAGAAAAGGAAAAAAAATGGGGTTACTTATAAAAAGAGTACCTGCAACTGAATCACATAAAAAATAATGTTTTATCTCATAAACAGCAAATCTTTCAATAGGTTATATCAGATGACACAGCTCCATGACTATAGTGAATCGTCATGCAAACAGGGGAGATTTTTTTTGGCCTTTAACTCTTTCCCTCATATAAACGCTTTCTGACCTCTGCAGCAGACGGCTTTTTGAAAACATAATGAGCAATTTCTCCTTTTGCCACAATGTTTTCCACTTTTAGGTTATTCATTCTATTATAGACATTTTCTATCTTTTGACAAAATATTATCAAAGTCGTCTGCTGCAGAATTGTCATATGAGGGAATTGAGTGTTAACCATTCCCAAATACAACACATCTACAGCAGTTGGCTTTGAAAACATTAAGTAAAAAACATGAACAATCTTTTTTAATAAAAATATTATTATTGTTGAAACCATTTTGGCAAAAAGGGAATATGCTCATAATGAGCAATTTCTCTGTTTGTCACTTTGTTTTAACCCTTTCCCACATACGACAATTCTGCAGCAGACGACTTTGGACATATTTTGTCAAAAAATAGAAAATCTCTGTAATTGAATGGATAACCTATGACTAAAAGTGGAAAACATTGTGTCAAAAGGAGAAATTGCTCGTTTTGAGCAATTTCTTCTTTTGTCACTATGTTTTCAAAAAGAGGCATCACAAAGCGTCTATATAAGGGAAAGGGTTAAGAAATTTTCTGCTGGAAGTGGGAAACTCCAAATCTTGTATTTGCAAGCTGTTGCAACTCTGATGATCCTGTGCATTGTCCTAACCCTTTCCCACATAAAACAAATCTGCAACAGACGACTTTGAGAACCTATATACAAAAACATGAAAAACTTCCATAAATGAGAGTTAAACTATTGAAAATGGTTGAAAATATGTGGCTAAAGGAGAATTTGCTTCTTTTGAGCAATTTCTTCTTTTGCCACAATGTTTTCAAAAGTAATCTGCTGCAGATGCGTCAAAATGCGTCTACATGAGGGAAAGGGGTTAATTAAGTGAACAAAAAGTGTAGACAAATTGGTTGTCGACAATATGTCTTTGAATGATTCCAAACCGTGTGTTAAATGCAATTAAATCCTATGATTTGGACAAGACCAATGACTCGAAGGTCAATGTCATAGTACATGGTCAAAGATGAAAACAAATATAAGTGTGAAATATTATGCTTGGATGTTCAGGTAAAGAAGATGGTGTGTTGTTTGAAAGAGACCCAGGGCTGTAACTTCAAGGTCAAGATCATGGATTTTAGGATTAAATACTAATTAAAGAAGATTTGTGCAATACTGTCTAATGCATTTGATTTTAAATAAATTTTGATTAATATTTATGGAGGGGAAACATTTGTCTCCTTACAAAATGTCAATGTGAAGGTTAAAGTTCAAGGTCGCTCTTGTTAGTCAATTGGATACACATTGTTCAGTCTATAACTTCCTGATGCATGTTGAATGAACAAGCTTGGTCATTATAATGTGACATGAAATACTCTTGTTTGTAACTTTATCAAACTCCTTTCTTCATTCACAGATGTGTTTCAACGTTACTTTGTATAATATGTATCAAGATAAATGCAGAGGTCCATTTAAGGAGGTGTATACAGCTCTTTTCCCCCAATATCTCTTGTATTATCCAACCAGACTATGATGTGGGTACTCAAAAGAATTGTCTCGATGACAACATAGGTTTATTATGGTCAAATAAGGATTTTAGAACACGCTAAACGCCCTTTATCTAGAGCTCTGTAAATGGGTCCGTTACATGATCTGTAGATAAAAGAATAAAAGGTGAATATCTGTTTTTACTTGGATGATTGGTCAATCTTATGGCCTCAAGATGTTGCCCTTGGTCATCTAGTGTAAGTTTAAGCCTCACCAAAAGTTTACAGTTTTTAAGCTTGGATTTCACCCTTTTCCACTTCCGACACAATTGCAGCGGACAAATTTTGAAAATGTTGTTCATAACATAAGTCTGTTCATAATTAGTAATTATTCTATCACCAAAGTGGTTACAATTCCCTTTTTATTCTTTCATTTATATAATTTGTTCATGAATTTGTTTTAATGATTTCAGACGTCTTCTGGTGCAGATTAATGAAATGCGGGAAAGGGTCCAGTTATAATCAAAGTACTGACAGTACTGAACCCATGGGATTTTTAAGGTAGTATGGTAACATAAAAATCAATTAATTTTTTAACATATTTTTTTCCTTTCAAAAGTGGAACAATGGGGGTGAAACCTGGTAAACAATGGGCCTGAAATGACCTGATATATTTCTTCACAGAAGAGAGCCGAGAATTTACCTCAGGGTTTTTTCTGAGGATGGTTTTATTTATCCACATCAGAATGATGACTGATACTTACCAAGGACATTTAGCAATATGGATCAGTTTTATTAACTGCTACCCTTGGCTGACAGTTTCCTTAGAAATTGAAACCCCTGTTTTGCAATTTGAGATGAATACAAATTTGGTCGCATTCAATGATATTTCTTGAATTAAAACGGTGAGATGGCCTCCACTTAAGTAGCAAGTTAGGATTTGGTGGAAAACTGCCATGTTTTAGGGGATGCAGTAAAAAAAAAAGTCAATAGGCCATATATTTTACAATCCTTGTGATCTTTAATCCTTTCCCTCATATAGATACTTTCTGATGCCTCTGCAGCAGACAGATTTTTGAAAATTAAAGGGAGTTTCCAAAGTCGTCTGCTGCAGATTTGTAATATATTGGAAAGGGTTAAGGTGATCTACCAAAGTCTAGTTATGATCATCTTTGTATATTGCAATTATTGGAAAGATAACAGACAGCAATTGTTACTACTGTTCTATTGGTTAAATTTTAAAGGCTCCAAATCTATGACCAGTAACATACAAATTGCAGACATTTTGATCCCGAGACTATTGTCTTCAACCTTTCTATTCACCTTATTTACAGAAACCATCGAAGTCCACTGCCAGCAACATTCAGATACAACTTTGAATAATTGTCTGGGATTATAATGACCTATTTCTGCAAGAATTCCCATTTGAGGAAGAGATATTTCTCAGGAAGCTTATATGTGCCATGTCATGTCAAAAAGCATGTCTCACTGCATTTTGCGATGAACAAAGAATCAGATCACCCATTCCAGATGCACAGTCTTGTCCTCAAACTACATTAATTATACATATTAGCGCATGAATCCACATGCTGACACAACCTGCAGCAGACAACTTTTGAAAACATTGTGGCAAAAAGGATAAATTGCCCAAAATAAGCAATTTTTCATTTTACCAAAATATTTTTAACTTTATTCAATAGTTTTTAGCTCACCTGAGCTTTGCTCAAGGTGAGTTATTGTGATCGCCTTTTGTCCGGCGTCCGTCGTCCGTCGTGCGTCGTCCGTCAACTTCTTCTACTCAGTAACCAGTGGGTCAATTTGGATGAAACTTCACAGAAAGCATCCTCTCAATGACCTCACCAGAATTCCTTCAAATTTTTGGGATCCATGCAAAATTCTGGTTTCCATGGCAACGAAACCGAAAAAAAACTTCAAAATTCTTCTTCTCCCAAACTGGTTGGCAGATTTTCAAATAATTTTGTAGAAATGTTCCTTAGATGACCCTCTATCAGATTCCTTCAAGCCATGTTGATTGGTCGAAAAACATGGCCGCCAGGGGGGGCGGGGCTATTTTGCCTTATATGGCTATAGTGAAAACTTCTCCTCCGAAAGTGTCAGGTTGATTTTCAAATAATTTTGTAGAAATGTTCCTTGGGTGACCCTCTATCAGATTCCTCCAAGCCATGTTGATTGGTTGAAAAACATGGCCACCAAGGGGGGCGGGGCTATTTTGCCTTTTATGGCTATAGTGAAAACTTAAAAAATCTTCTCCTGCAAAAGTGTCAGGCCGATTTTCAAATAATTTGGTAAAAATGTTCCTTGGGTGACCCTCTATCAGATTCCTTCAAGCCATGTTGATTGGTCGAAAAACATGGCCGCCAGGGGGCGGGGCTATTTTGCCTTATATGGCCAAAGTGAAAACTTAAAAAATCTTCTCCTCCGAAAGTGTCAGGCTGATTTTCAAATAATTTTGTAGAAATGTTCCTTGGATGACCCTCTATCAGATTCCTTCAAGCCAAGTTGATTGGTCGAAAAACATGGCCACCAGGGGGGGCGGGGCTATTTTGCCTTTTATGGCTATAGTGAAAACTTAAAAAATCTTCTCCTCCAAAAGTGTCTGGCAGATTTCCAAATAATTTTGTAGAAATGTTCCTAGGGTGACCCTCTATCAGATTCCTTCAAGCCTGGCCTATATAGCTAAAGTTAAAAAAAAAATCAGGTGAGCGATTCCAGGGCCATCATGGCCCTCTTGTTTTATTTTGCATGCATATTATTTGCCTGGCCGTTTTCAAAGTCTTCGTTTATTTGTACAGCCTGAACCTGGTGAGCTCTGATATATCTTATGTTATTTACAGCCACCTTTCTACCAAAAACGCCATTTGACAGTTTTTACCATGGCAAGGCTCATTTCATTGATGGGACTGTGTTTGATTGGTTTGACCAGAATTTCGTTCCAGTGCACAATTTAATCGAATCAGTTCTATCATAAAACCTCTTCTCTTCAGAAAATTGAGAAATGATAGCAGTCTTCGTTCACTTGATCTTTAATCCCCACACATCAAATATTGGAGTCTGATATTAATCATAAATCTGAGATTGTCTTCTATAGGCCCTAGATGAATTTACAGGGTTTTTTCTCAGTGTCAGACATTTCATGTAAACCTTTAGAATACTAGTGTTTGTAGCCAATAAAGATGAACCGTGCATGGTGTTTTACACTGCCTCAATGGTATTTCAGTCATATCACAACGTTTCCTAGGTAAGTTACCAGTTTTGTTAGTAATTAAGCTTATTATGGCACCAGCTCATCATTCATAATGCTATCCCTGTAACATTGAGCTGGGGCCCTCTTCTACCATATTAGATATGACCAGAATTGGAATCAAACCCTGTTCTATTGCTCTTGTGAAGGATGCTCTTACCACTTTTCCACCGAGGTAGTCTTGATTTAACCCTTTCCCTCATATAGATGCTTTCTGACACCTCTGCAGCAGACTGCTTTTTGAAAACATAGTGACAAAAGAAGAAATTGCTCAAAACGAGCAATTTCTCCTTTTGCCACAATGTTTTCCACTGTTAGTCATAGGTTATCCATTCAATTATAGAGATATTTTATTTTTTGACAAAATATGTTCAAAGTCGTCTGCTGCAGAATTGTCGTATCGGGAAAAGGGTTAAATAAAAAACGAAAAGGTTTCATATATTGGGGAGAAACTTCTATCTATGCCTATGGACCTGATCACCTGATTTCAAAAGAATGAGAATTTTAATTTATAAACTAACATAATTTATTAAGCTGAGGATTATATAATTTGTTTTTGTATTTGTCTGCTTTGGCAAGTCCTCTCCCCCATCTGACGTTCTGTCTCTAATGAATTTACTTAAAATGACGGACAACCTTGGATTACATGTTTGTTTTAGGTTGCCTTTTTTGGTAGGAGGTCATATAGATATCAGTTTGATGCAATCTGTCTGTCTCTCATGCTATCACTAGGTGACAGGTGTGTACCTGAAAACACTCTTGTTTAAGGATAAATGTCATTTTACGAAATGGTATAAAGCATTGATTGTAATGAATACTAATTAACGAAACAGTTTAAAGCATTGATTGTAATTAATACTAATTAACAAAACAATATAAGGCATTGGATGTAATGACTAACAACTGACGGTATTAAGCATTGGTTGTAATAACTAACAATTGAGGGTATAAAACATTGGTTGTAATGACTAACAACTGACGGTATAAAGCATTGGTTGTAATGACTAACAATTGATGGTATAAAGCATATGGTGGAATTTCTGGGGCTAGGTTACAGACGAATGGAAAAGTTTCTGTCATTGCATTTATAAACATTGCTTGTTTTATATTTTAATGTTTAATTACATTGTTGAATTTCATGTTCAATGTATGATTGTTGAGGGCCACAGGGAAGATTAGTGTAACTAACTGTGTTACCCTCAATAAATAAAGTATTATTATTATTATTATTATTATTATTATTGGTTGTAATGATTAATAATTGAAGGTATAAAGCATTGGTTGTAATGACTAATAACTGATGGTATAAAGCATTGGTTTTAATAACTAACAATTGATGGTATAAAGCATTGGTTGTAATGACTAATAATTGAAGGAATAAAGCATTGGTTGTAATGACTAATAATTGAAGGTATAAAACATTGGTTGTAATGACTAATAACTGATGGTATAAAGCATTGGTTGTAATGACTAGCAACTGACGGTATAAAGCATTGGTTGTAATGACTAGCAACTGACGGTATAAAGCATTGGTTGTAATGACAAACAACTGACGGTATAAAGCATGGGTTGTAATGACTTACAATTGAAGGTATAAAGCATTGATTGTAATGACTAGCAACTGACGGTATAAAGCATTGGTTGTAATGAATAACAACTGATGGTATAAAGCATTGGTTGTAATGACTAGCAACTGACGGTATAAAGCATTGGTTGTAATGACAAACAACTGACGGTATAAAGCATGGGTTGTAATGACTTACAATTGAAGGTATAAAGCATTGGTTGTAATGACTAGCAACTGACGGTATAAAGCATTTGTTGTAATGACTAGCAACTGACGGTATAAAGCATTGGTTGTAATGTTGTAATGACTAGCAACTGACGGTATAAAGCATTGGTTGTAATGACTAGCAACTGACGGTATAAAGCATTGGTTGTAATGTTGTAATGACTAGCAACTGACGGTATAAAGCATTGGTTGTAATGACTAGCAACTGACGGTATAAAGCATTGGTTGTAATGTTGTAATGACTAGCAACTGACGGTATAAAGCATGGGTTGTAATGACTTACAATTGAAGGTATAAAGCATGGGTTGTAATGACTAACAACTGACGGTATAAAGCATTGGTTGTAATGACTAGCAACTGACGGTATAAAGCATTGGTTGTAATGTTGTAATGACTAGCAACTGACGGTATAAAGCATGGGTTGTAATGACTTACAATTGAAGGTATAAAGCATGGGTTGTAATGACTAACAACTGACGGTATAAAGCATTGGTTGTAATGACTAGCAACTGACGGTATAAAGCATTGGTTGTAATGACTAGCAACTGACGGTATAAAGCATTGGTTGTAATGTTGTAATGACTAGCAACTGACGGTATAAAGCATGGGTTGTAATGACTTACAATTGAAGGTATAAAGCATGGGTTGTAATGACTAACAACTGACGGTATAAAGCATTGGTTGTTATGACAAACAATTAAAGGTATAAAGCATTGGTTGTACCTAGTTGTAATGACTAACAATTTGCAGAATAAATTTTTGTTCGAGCCTGGACTAACTACTCTGATGTCATGTTAGAAAAATGGAATAAAGATAAAGATTACTAATACATTTAGCTTAAGTATTTCATTTCATTTTCAAAGGTTAAAATTATTTTCAGCCTGTTAGCTTTCCAAACTGCTATTCTATATCTGACTGATGTTAAACACTACTTATTTTGGATGTTTTTTATGTCTTGGAAGGCAGACGGTAATCACACTGTCTGTCTGTGATAGTTTCATTGTCTGTCTGTCAATTTGTTGTGTCATGCATGTAAGATATATAGTACATGTGTGTATTGATATTTTTCTTAACACAAGTTTTAAAGCTAAAGGAAGTCCTGTGATCAAGCAGATTAGAGCAGGTCAGTAAGACTAAATGCTAAATGGTCGGGAATAATAGTGACTTTTGCAATTCAGTTTAGACAGTATTTCAGTTACATCATGATGACAGTAGATTCAATCATCTCATGGTAACTATCCAATACTAGGCTGAAGCAGAGAACTTTTAAAACATCTGGTCAAAATTATTGGTAAGTTTTAATCAAATTCAGGTAGCCCAATCTCAAATCCTGCAAGCTTTCCACCTGGTGACAATGGATTCCTCTCACACGGTTGACAAACATATGAGCCGTTCCACAAGATAACCAACATTAAGGTCTCGGCGCACTGTATCGACCCAGATCTGTCTGCACAGGCTAATCGGGCTGACACATTCAGTCACAGGGGAAAGAGGTATAGAGTAATGATTCCTGAAACAAAACAGGAGGCTAAAGGTCTCTGTCCGGGTTAGCCTGCGATGCATTATTAATTTATTTGGCCATTCAGTAGTTCAACAATGGTGGGAATAAGGTAATTCACTGACAGGGCTTTAACTCTTCCACTGATCAAATGATTGATTGATTGATTAGATTAAATCTGTATTCAAAGGTATTACACAGAGTGTAAGGCTGTTGTATTCAATGGCATCTCATAGAGTGTAACACTGTTACCAATGGTATCTCACAGAGTGAAACACTGTATTCAATGGTATCTCACAAAGTGTAATGCTGTATTCAATTGTATTTCACAGAGTGTAAGGCTGTATTCAATGTTATCTCATAGAGTGTAACACTGTATTCAATGGTATCTCACAGAGTGTAAGGCTGTATTCAATGGTATCTCACAGAGTGTAAGGCTGTATTCAATGGTATCTCATAGAGTGTAAGGCTGTATTCAATGGTATTTTATAGTGTAAGGCTGTATTCAATGGTATCTCACAGAGTGTAACACTGTATTGTATTTCACAGAGTGTAAGGCTGTATTCAATGGTATCTCATAGAGTGTAAGGCTGTATTCAATGGTATTTTATAGTGTAAGGCTGTATTCAATGGTATCTCACAGAGTGTAACACTGTATTGTATTTCACAGAGTGTAAGGCTGTATTCAATGGTATCTCATAGAGTGTAAGGCTGTGTTCAATAGTATTTCATAGAGTGTAACACTGTATTCAATGGTATCTCACAGAGTATAAGGCTGTATTCAATGGTACTTTATAGTGTAAGGCTGTATTCAATGGTATCTCATAAAGTGTAACACTGTATTCAATGTTATCTCATAGAGTGTAACACTGTATTCAATGGTATTTCACAGAGTGTAACGCTGTATTCAATGGTATCTCAAAGAGTGTAACGCTGTTTTCAATAGTATTTCATAGAGTGTAACACTGTATTCAATGGTATCTCATAGAGTGTAACACTGTATTCAATGGTATCTCACAGAGTATAAGGCTGTATTCAATGGTATCTCACAGAGTGTAAGGCTGTATTCAATGGTATCTCATAGAGTGTAATGCTGTATTCAATTGTATTTCATAGAGTTTAACACTGTATTCAATGTTATCTCATAGAGTGTAACACTGTATTCAATGGTATCTCACAGAGTGTAACGCTGTATTCAATAGTATTTCATAGTGTAATTCTGTATTCAATGGTATTTCGCAGAGTGTAACGCTGTATTCAATGGTATCTCACAGAGTGTAAGGCTGTATTTAATGGTATCTCATAGAGTGTAACGCTGTATTCAATGTTATCTCATAGAGTGTAACACTGTATTCAATGTTATCTCATAGAGTGTAATGCTGTATTCAATGGTATCTCACAGAGTATAAGGCTGTATCCAATGGTATCTCATAGAGTGTTATGCTGTATTCAATGGTATTTCATAGAGTGTAACACTGTATTCATTGGTATCTCATAGAGTATAATGCTGTATTCAATAGTATCTCATAGAGTGTAATGCTGTATTCAATTGTATTTCATAGAGTATAACACTGTATTCAATGTTATCTCATAGAGTGTAACACTGTATTCAATGTTATCTCATAGAGTGTAACACTGTATTCATTGGTATCTCACAGAGTGTAACGCTGTATTCAATAGTATTTCATAGTGTAATGCTGTATTCAATGGTACTTCACAGAGTGTAACGCTGTATTCAATGGTATCTCACAGAGTGTAAGGCTGTATTCAATGGTATCTCATAGAGTGTAACGCTGTATTCAATGTTATCTCATAGAGTGTAACACTGTATTCAATGTTATCTCATAGAATGTAATGCTGTATTCAATGGTATCTCACAGAGTATAAGGCTGTATCCAATGGTATCTCATAGAGTGTAATGCTGTATTCAATGGTATTTCATAGAGTGTAACACTGTATTCAATGGTATCTCATAGAGTGTAATGCTGTATTCAATGGTATCTCACAGAGTATAAGGCTCTATCCAATGGTATCTCATAGAGTGTAACGCTGTATTCAATGGTATCTCACAGAGTATAAGGCTGTATTCAATGTTATCTCATAGAGTGTAACACTGTATTCAATGGTATCTCATAGAGTGTAATGCTGTATTCAATGGTATCTCACAGAGTATAAGGCTGTATCCAATGGTATCTCATAGAGTGTAACGCTGTATTCAATGGTATTTCATAGAGTGTAACGCTGTATTCAATAGTATTTCATAGAGTGTAACGCTGTATTCAATAGTATTTCATAGAGTGTAACGCTGTATTCAATAGTATTTCATAGAGTGTAACGCTGTATTCAATAGTATTTCATAGACTGTAACACTAGCTGTATTCAATAGTATTTCATAGAGTGTAACGCTGTATTCAATAGTATTTCATAGAGTGTAACGCTGTATTCAATGGTATTTCATGGAGTGTAATGCTGTAGTCAATGGTATTTCATAGAGAGTAACGCTGTATTCAATAGTATCTCATAGAGTGTAACGCTGTATTCAATGGTATTTAATAGAGTGTAACGCTGTATTCAATTGTGTTTCATAGAGTGTAATGCTGTATTCAATGGTATTTCATAGAGAGTAACACTGTATTCAATAGTATTTCATAGAGAGTAACGCTGTATGCAATGGTATTTCATAGAGTGTAACGCTGTATTCAATAGTATTTCATAGAGTGTAATGCTGTATTCAATGGTATTTTAGTTATAACACCGCAGCCGGTTCAATTAATGTGCATATCCTGGATTTTACGGACAAATGTTGCTTGTCACAATGACTTTTGTCACTCATGGACAAATGGACAATGGTTCAAAGTCGCAAATCCTGGATTGATATCCTTCGTCGTAGATGACCTCTACTGTTTTGTTGGTCAATTGCCATGGTCTTTGGGGCTATGAAATTCAAGTTGGTATCTGCTGAGTAGCTCAAAAATCCTCTGACCCAGAGTTTGCAAACTTCACAGGATGGTTAGCCTATGTGAGCAAATAACCCTATGATTTTACAATGAGGGAGACAAACACCTTTTTAGAAAAAGTTTCTTCTATTTTTGTTCACATTCTAAAATAAAGATAAATAAAGATTTATATTGACCAGCTGACTGTGAAAAACGACATCAATGGGATTAAAGTACTTTCCATGATAACAAATGATGTGGACGCCTGACTCCTAACTGTTGCACTTTCATTTGAAATAATCTTTGCACAAATGTGGAATCAAAGTTTAATAATAGAAAAGACCTGAAATCATTGTTGCAAAGGTATAAATTGCATGCTCTTCATCGGCAATTTCTCCTTTTAACACAATGTTTTCAAAATTTCCCTGCAGCAAATGCATAGAAATGTGTCTGCAAGTGGGAAAGGGTTAAATCAGGCATGTGGTTTATGAATTCCTGTATATAGAGGGTATAAGTTTTGCCAATTCAATTGTCTGGTATTAGCTTACAATGACATATGAAGCTGGTTTTGACAAATGCAAGTTCTATAGTGTTCAATAAAGAGTTTTTTCGCTTTTCCACATTCAGCAGATGACTTCTGAAAACATTGTGGCAAATGGAGAAATTGCTCATCATGAGCAATTTCTCCATTTACCACAATGTTTTCAATTATATTTAATGATTATATTTCCAAATTTCCATATTATTGCAGAGAAAAATTGCAAAGCTGTCTGATGCAGACTTTTTTGCATGTGGAAAAGTGGTTCAATGTGTTTTGGGAAAAAGTTGTATTTTCTATTCATATGACATATAATATTTGATGAAATTTGATGCAGTGCTGAAATCCTAGATTAAATTATTGATTTGAAATATTTCCTCATTTTTTAATAAATCTTCCCTTCCTGAATCAATAGTAATATTGTACAACTTAACCCTTCACCGATACCCACACACACGGATTTTTGTTCACATTTTAGAAATAAGAATAAGAATCTTGTTAGCTCGTCTTTGTCTGCTACTTTAATCTTAACCCATAACTTATAAACCAATTAACATTTTCAAATAAATCTTGGTACACATGTTCCTGAGGAAGAATATGCATATGTCTATACCAAGTCACATAACTCTTGCTTTAATAATTATTTAGGAGAACCCATTTTCCGACTTAAAAAAAGCAGATTTGGTATTCCTTGCTGCGCTCTTACTTTGTATTAGCCCTTATCCAATATAAATGACTTTTGATGCCTCTGCAACTGATCACTTTATGCTTTCAGATATTTCTGCTAAAGCCTGGCATCGTCGTCTTGCCTGTTGACATTCTTATCCTCAACCAATGTATCAAATTTAAAATAATTTAAAATAATTGTTCCTTAGGTGGTCCTCTTTCGAAGGTGTTCAAAGAATTCAATTCCATATAGAATTTTGGTTGCTGGGTAATCAGAAAGACGGGAAAATGTCAAATATTTAAAAATATTCTTGTTCAAAAGTGCTGGCCTGATTTGAAAATTATTTTGCACAAATGTTCCTTGGGTGACCCTCAACCAAGGTTGTTCTAATTATTTCAATCTGTTTAAATAGCAGGGCTTGTTTTCATTATATTTGTATAGTAAAAACTTGAAAAATCTTTTCGTCCAAAAGTACAATTTCGAGAAGTTTGGCAAGTAAATTCATTGAACTCCCAAGGATCATTCCTTCCAAGTTTCGTCAAAATCAAAGCAGTTGTTTAGGAGGAGAAGTCATTTAAAAAAAGGGTTTGACTACGGACAAGCATACAAATGGACAACAGATGACAGTCATCAGGCCTCACTATAGCTCGCCATGAGTTCAGGTGAGCTTAAAGTATAAGTATTAAATAAAATTGAACATTATAGCAAAAAGTTGTCTCCTGCAAATGCCTGCTTGTGGGAAATGGTTATCATCTAGACTTTAGTTGTTTGCTGATAATAATAAGAATCAATAAAATGATTTCTACTGCTGCTTGCTCCCCTGTATAGCAGATATATATTTGAGGTATCTATAGCAGACAACTATTTAAAACATATGAGTAAGGTGATTGGTGAAGGCTTTACAACTTTGGCTAAGCATGCTTATAAAATTAACATTTTGTCTGTTAAATAACTGAAGGAAAATAGGTTTCTGTCATCATTTTATATTAACAATTTTTTCTTATTAGTCCCTCACCGGTTGGAGACCGTTTAGGGAACATAGGTTTGCTCGCGTCTGTCAGTCCTATCGAAATTTCTTGTCCTGGCTGTATCTTCCACATGCTTGAATGGATTTTTATACAACTTCACACAATTATTCTCCATAACAAGATGATTTTTCAGGGTTCTCCCTGGCTCATTTTTCCTTTGCGCCAACACTTTCGCCAAATTCAAAAAGTTGGTGCCATTTTCAAGACATTGGAGCCAAACTGGAGCCAGACCATTTTTTCTTAAAAACCTAAATTATGTGTACTTTGGGAAATACTGGTGCACTTGTATTATGCTATCTTCACTAGTCAGGTGTCATAATCTATTCAACATTAAATTGATCAAAAAGATTGGCTTGGCCATGATTCATTAGATTCCCATATGGAATGAATCATGTTCTCAAACCTTATGCATTGTGGTAGCAGGAATAATTTCTAATATTGAGTCTGTGCCTGTCTGTCAGTGCTTTCATTCTAAACACCAGTAAATAAACTATTATGTAGTGAGTTGTATTATCAATACACATTTATTGCACTAAACTTTTACAATGATTACATTTAAAACAAATAAGAATGAGTATAGGTAATACTTTCTTGAATGACATTTCCGATTTGCAGAAAGAAGAAAATGCACGAAAACCCATTACAATATGTATTTTCTACTTCAGTCTTCATTATTTTTCATATTCTTAAAAAGAAATTAACTAAAATGGACAAAAATGTAATTTAGTTTTATAGGTAAGTATTTTTTGACAGCTGACTGTAAATTTGATAGATCTTTATGGTAAAAAATCGGCAATTAAAAAAGAATTTCCTATGGATTCGTGTAAACAAAAACACAATCTTTGAACAGTTCAATTAAAATAGGGACATTCTTTAATCATATCCTAGTTTTTATTTGTTTGGAACAAACAAATTTAGTAGCTGCAATTCTGAAGCCATACGTCTTATGGAAAAGTTCCTAAATTTCATACGCGTGAAAGTAGTACTCAATACTTGCTCTTACTTTTCAAATGTATCACGATTTTTGAAATAATGATATATTTATATCGTCTTTGTTTTCTTATGTGGTTCTTATATTCAAAGAGAATTACGAAATAAAATTAAACATTGTATTTTAAAACATGAATGCGGAGAGATTTATAAATCTCAATGAGTGAACTGCTACAGGGAGAACTATTTCCGATTTAAGCTCCAGATACGGTATTTGAATTTTCAATCACGCATTGCAAATGTAGATAGAAACAGAATTGAAAATATTTTCTTTGTGCCTTGTCGGCCATATAAATATAGTATAAAGAATTAAAAAAACAAATATGTGCGTCATAAAATGCATTTAAAATGAGAGTAACACATTTGCAGAGAAATCGTGATCGTCGAATTCTATTTATAAATACAACGGTATGGGGGGAGGGTCTAAAGTGCGGACGCAATCTGCGGACAAATACATTATAGAGGGAAAATGCGGACAAATGCAATATAGAGGGAAAATGCGGACGCTATGATTTGTTGTAAAAAATGTTTAATTAAAGATGGGCAAATGTGTATAATTTGTTACATATGATCATATCCGGGGTTTTCTTTGTAAATATATAATGTGTTTGATTGCTTTTATCAGTGATATAGATTAAACCAAAAATCGAGATCATGCTGAAATGGAATCTCTTTGTAAAGTGTTTTAACGACTTTCCTCTTTATATCATATCTATAGATATCAATAAAGAGAATTGATGGATTGATTTTCCGACAAGTAAATGTCTTTTGACGCATCTGCAGCGGACGAAATTTGAAAACATTGCAAGAATAGAATAGGTTGCTAGTAACTAGCCATAGGTTTTGCTTCAATTATATCCTCTCCTTTACAATCGATTGAAGGGTCATGAGTTCTAGGTCCTTACTTAGTTCGCTCAAAACAAAACAACAACACTACTCTATGTTGTGCGTACAGAGAGACGCGTGTATTGGCAGTCGACACACATATATACAATGTACATATATATAACAGGCATATGTTTGTAATAAATACATTACAGAAATGTAAAAGAAATACATGTTTGTACCGGTACTCAGACATTAGTTACTGCGTATGGCTGACTCGCCCAGGAACAACCAGAGATAAAACTAATAGTAAAAAACTCTGGAAACCTGTGTCCATTTGTCAAATGTCATACCATGAAATGTCGAACCTCATTTGCAGTATTAATCCTTAAGATATCATTTAATAATGTATGAGTATACTCATATGTATTGAAATAGGAATACTATCTAACAAAGATTTCCAAACAGAAATAAATATAAATACATTATTCCCTTATCAAATAATATATAAAAAATGATATCATTTCCATTTCAAAATTCTAACATGTTATATAACCAAGAAATATCTAATTTTAAATCTTAGAAATGCGACTGCCTCTGTCGATTGTCTCGCTAGAAGTGAGTTCTCGAAACGCCCAAGCTATAAATAGCTATCGCACATACATCCCGTGCGTATACAAAACCGGTTTTGTAGCTTCCCTCCGTGAGGACAAAGGTACTCGGCTATACGTTGTACCGTCGAGTACCAGCAAGTCCTTACTTAGTTCGCTCAAAACAAAACAACAACACTACTCTATGTTGTGCGTACAGAGAGACGCGTGTATAGACATACAAAGTTTAGGGGAGTTTACGAAATCAAATTCGATACTTATATGTGTTTGTAAATAATATTTCTACAAACTAAAGGTTCAAAACCTTAATCACAGACAATCTGTTCTCAATGCAATCCTTTATATAATCATCCTTAGCTATGTCGGTTTTCCACCGACCATGCCTTTTCAAACACCTTTCAGATATAACTGAACTATTTGCTGCAGATGTAACCCCGCTTGCTCTCAGGGAATGGGTACCCAGTTTCAAATCCGGTGCAACCAGTTTAAGTTTCTTAACTATAGTTTCTCTAGCTCTGGTATAGCTTAATTGCTTATTTTTCTTAATAAGAGATACTCTATTTTTTTAACAGAACCCCGGCTTAAATAAATAATCATCCGATGATGAAGAGATACCAGCTGCATTCATATATCTATATAACAATGATAAAGGACAAGCTTCTGAAACACCTTTGCAAATGACAACTTCCGATCCGTCTCTGTAAATGTCTGTTTTACTTTTTCTGATCTTTATGACTATGTGATCGTCGTTGAAATGAACATCTTTACATCGTAATTCTGTTACTTCGCTAATACGAAGAAAACCGGTATATGCTAACATGATCATACACAAATCTCTTTAGTCTAAAACGTTAGTGCAATCAGTGTACATAAAACACAAATTCTTCAACATATCAGAAGTTAAAATGTCTTTCTTTTGAACTGGTTTCGAATTGTTACGCTTGGCACATTCTAATAATTGTTTCACAATGCTATTTTCAGTCGGATCAACAAGATCGTTAATGGTATGTGCCCACTTAATACCGTAATATGCGGACGTTATTACACTAACTGATTTCCCCTCGTCCAAAAGAGACGTGAAATACATGGCTACACTAATTGGCAGCGCGGATTTGACACTAAGATATGCTGAAAACAGAATTTTTCAAACAAAGCAAAACAGCTCTTGTACTTTTTGACCGTATTGTCCGCCCTTGACTGAAGAAGATATCCCGCCATTCTTTCCGCAACTGATGATTGTGTATCGATCTGCACTCCTGCCTGATCTAATTTACATTTTAGTGTTTGCTTCAAACCAATACCTGTTACAATATAAATAATGGCTAATTAACTATCTTCAAACCCCAAATTCAAAGCCAACATATCAAATGTCAATGGGGTTTTAGCAAAACAACCGTTATTTCCTAAACCTGCAGATATGATGTTTTTTCGACCTAGATTTACAAAATCTTTCACCAATAGCTTGAATTCTCCGTTCTCATTAACTAGTTGTGGCCAAAATGGCGCACTCTTCCATTTCGGTACTATCAAAGTACTGTTAGCCCTTTCTCTGATTATCTTTCCAATACATTTTGAAATTAATCTTGGGGGAGGAACCAGCCAATTTCTATCGTTACTCCACGATTGCTGAAAACAATCAACAGCCTCTGTTCCTGGTACCCACCATCTTGAATTAAACCTGATACATTTAGTATTCAAATGGGAAGCAAATCTATCAATTGAATGGGAACCCCATTTTCCATCTAAACTGTTATAAACAGAATCAACGATTGTCCAATCATCGCAATCGTAACACCTACTAAGGTAATCGGCTTTGACGTTTTCGCGCCTTGGAATCCATTCAGGACAAAGCACAATGTTTTCTTTATCACATACAACATTCAAGTTTACAGCAATATTTTGAATTGCAGAAATACGACTGCCATTAAGCAGAACTGAAATAACATTTTTATTGTCGCAATATACCTTGACTAAGGAATTCTGTAAAACGTTCGCATACGAACTAACGATGCGGTATATTGATTCCGCTTCTCTCCAAGTCGAACTTTCGTCGTGCTCAGAAAATGACCATAAACCGACCATTTCAGAGTCAAACTGCAAATCCGCTTCCGGGGACAACATTTCTTCCAAAGAACCCACATCCGGGATTCCTAAATCATACTCGATATCACGAGTTTCGGTCACTTCCGGGACCAGACAATTTGTCTCAAAATCCACTTCCGGGGATCTTTGCCTCACATCATTCGATGACTCGTACTCATTTATACTTAAAAATGGTAATTGGAAATTTTCCTTGAGGTTTATGCACCGACTTACAGTCGGTATCCCCCCAGTGGGTAAATATTCTACATAACCACCATAACCTGTCCCACTGGCATCTGAAAATAGGCTATAACTGCATAACCGACCATCTTTGTTGGGTTTTCCACGCTCATTTAGACTGACCAAATTTGTGTTCCAGAACGTTAGCTCAGTAATTACTTCAGGTGTAATTCTTACTGGGGCGTTCCAGCTAGCTCTTGAATCAATACATTTGTACATATACCTAGTCATCAATCTGGTCTTTCCACAAAAAACACTTTGCATAGATACAATCTGACCGATTAAGTTCGCCAGATATTTAACATGAATGAGAAACATAGTTTTGAACTTGATCTCCTTCAAAAGGATCTTTACTTTGCCATGAAGCCTTTCTATCGTGTCTTTGGCAATATATAACCGATTATTGTGCATGTCTAAATCATGACCTAACCATGTGACCCTCAGTATAGGTATCCAATGACACTTCTCATGAGCCAACAAAAAACCAAATGCGAGTAACGTTTGCTTTGTAAACTCACTGGACCAAATAGCTTTTTCATAGCTAGCATCTCCGCCTATTCCGTCATCTAAAAACATAATGACTTTATGACCATTGCTCCTTAAGAACTTCACCACAACCCTCATAACTTTTGTAAATATATGACCTGCCGTTTTTATACCGAACGGAAGAGAATTGAAAATGAAATACCTCGTTTTATCGTTGTATTTACAACTAAAGCCAAGAAAAGTTCTATGCGCCTGGTATATATCAATATGATGATACGCTCCTTTCAAATCGAAAGTATACAAAAATGATCTATTATCAAACATACATTCCGTGACTTTAATATCTTCAAATTTGACTTTGAAAAGATGGAGATACTCATTTATGTGTCTGCAATCAAGAACCAGTCTAGGCTTATGTCATGGCGAATTGTCCGTCGTGCGTGCGTGCGTGCGTAAACTTTTTCCTTTAAACGACTTCTTCTCACTAACCACTTGGCCAATTTGGTTGAAACTTCATAGCAAGCATCCTCTCAATGTCCTCTCTTAAATTCCTTCAATTTTTTTTGATCCATCCATAATTCTGGTTTCCATGGCAACCAAAAGAAAAAAATAGTGAAAACTTAAAAAATCTTTTTCTCTGAAAGTGTCAGGCCGATTTTCAAATAATTTTGTAGAAATGTTCCTTGGGTGACCCTTTATTAGATTCCTTCAAGAAATGTTGATTGGTCGAAAAACATGGTCGCCAGAGGGCGGGGCTATTTTGCCTTATATGACCATAGTGAAAACTTAAAAAATCTTCTTCTCCAAAAGGGTTCAGCCGATTTTCAAATAGTTTTGTAGAAATGTTCATTGGGTGACCCTCTATCAGATTCCTTCAAGCCATGTAGATTGGTCGAAAAATATGGCCGCCAGAGGGCGGGGCTATTTTGCTCTATATGACCATAGTGAAAATTTAAAAAATCTTCTTCTCCGATTTTCAAATAATTTTGCAGAAACATTCCTTGGGTGACACTCTACAAGATTCCTTTAAGCCATGGTGGTTGGTAAAAAATATGGCCACTAGGGGGCAGGGCTGTTTGGAGATTTGATTTTTGCCTTATGGCCGTGGAGCGATACTGGCCCTCTTGGGCCTCTTGTTATTATATGCCACGGTCAAAGGGTTTACAACATGAGGAGGAGTTATCACCTCTGTAACTACACTCGTTTTTAACAAATTACTTATTTCGTCATGAACGAAACTCATATTTTCTCTAGCAGATTTATTATTCTTTAAAATTACTCTTTCTGGTACCATTTTTAAAGGTAACTTGTAACCGTTTTCAACAGTATCATGTATAAATACACTATCAGTGGCTTCTTTCCACTTTTCTAATTTAGCCTTTAGCCTGCCAACTGGTGTTATTACTTTTAATTCACCATTTTCCGTCTTTTCCACACAATGTACAACACTTGCTAAAGACCGTCCTACATTATTCTGAATAATTGCCGACGTATTTATACTTATCTTATTTTTCGATGCATTCGCCTGACAATCAGGCGAGCCCCTCCAATGGCCTGGTTTACCACAATCAAAACAAAGCCCCTGTCTGCGGGTAGATTGTGCAGGAGACGGCGTCGACGTCGTTGATGCATTGTTAGCCCCTTTCCGATATGGCCAAGCATTCGATGTCCGGCCTTTCTTCGTCTTTTCAGCTTTTATCTTTTTGGAAGCTCTAGCCTCAGCCTTGTACATGCGTTTCTCATCATCGGAGTCACTGGCAAGAGGGTTGGCCTCATACTCAGTTACCACCCGCCATCCTAATTCCGAAGAATCCGCCAATTTTATCAATTTCTGTCTGTGCGCCACTAAAGTCTTGGCTGAAATTTAAAACAAAAATTCTTTCACAAATACTATATTTAAATCGTGTCACTAGTACCGACAACATAATCAATAACGTTGGCAACTTTCATAATGCCTACGCGGTAGGAGCACTGCCATTAAATCAATAAATTTAAAATATATATGTTTATATATATTACTGAAGTAATGAATATCCTTTAGTAAAATTTACCTTCTGCTATCTTTTGTCGACATTCAAATTGTTTGTCAACTTGCAGCGAATGATCAGCCTCTTCTAGAGCAACATTGACTTTCGAGTTGAATTTGAACTGCTCTTCATTAGATTTTCGTTTAAACCCACTTATTATGTTGCTAATCTGTGATAATTGATGACAATTAGAAGTCCCACTTATCTTTTCAAAGACGCTTTCCATGCTGGCTATAATCTCCGCTTTATGCGTCTGGAGTGATACTCTAGGTCCTTCGTCTATCAGTTGTTGGATGCTACCATTTGAATTCGGATCATCTTCCATGATTTTAAATCTTAGAAATGCGACTGCCTCTGTCGATTGTCTCGCTAGAAGTGAGTTCTCGAAACGCCCAAGCTATAAATAGCTATCGCACATACATCCCGTGCGTATACAAAACCGGTTTTGTAGCTTCCCTCCGTGAGGACAAAGGTACTCAGCTATACGTTGTACCGTCGAGTACCAGCAATTATTGTTGGGCCTCTTCATTTTCTACTTTGTAACTTTCAACAGTTTTCCATGTGCCATACTACGAGGCAAATGATCCATGCAACATTCTATTCTGTAGGGTACTTGGAAGGGGCAAAATAATTTAAATAACAAATAAACAATAAGTATATATATATATACAACACTTTTAATCTTAATTTGTTTCTAGTAATTATATATATATACAACTATAATACTAATCTATAACAAATAAGTTAAATGTTTTTTTCTTGCTGTGTAAACAGTAAAAAGCAACATATATTGAAAACATTGTGGGAAAAGGAAAATTTGCTTATTTAAACAATTTCTTAATTCCCATAACCTTTCTTTACCGTCATATAAACCAAATTTGTATTTGAAGGCTGTTATAAGTAAAAAACTTAAATGTTGCCAATTTAATCACATATCTTATCATTATAATAGCCAAATAATTAACAAAAGTTACAATTAAAGTCCGCATCTGTTGTCGAAATATCCACAGGTGCATTAACACAAGATTTGTGAAACCAATTTGTGCATATATCACATTGTACCATGACGGTATCGACACATCCCGGCAAGTTACAAATACATACATGTATATGATAGGTTTATTGGGAAAAGGGGTTACATTTATAATTGTTTGGAATGACACTCGTACACAATGGTAATTAACAGTGTATGGTCACGCATCCTTAATTGATTTGGCAAGCTTAAACACCCTTTAAAGGAAACAGCGGCCAGCTTAGGTGTATACTGTAGAGTAAAATTCGGACGGCACAGGTATTGGTTTTCTCTGTCACATTTAATCCTTTTATAATGCAAATGAATTCAAAAGCCTCTGAAGTCTGAAGCATGTTTCTTTTAAAGTGCTCATATAAATATTAGTACTGCCTTTTTCCACAATATTTTCTACATGATTTCAATCACTCTTTCATTTGGATAGATGTTTCTTTTTTAGCTCACCTGAGCACGAAGTGCTAAAGGTTAGTTATTGTGATCTCCTTTTGTCCGGCATCTGTCGTCCGTCAACATCTTCTCCTCAGTAACGAGTGGGTCAATTGGGATGAAACTTCACAGAAAGCATCCTCTCATTGACCTCACCAGAATTCCTTCAAATGTTTGTGATTTATGCAGAATTATGGTTTCCATGGCAACGAAAATAAAAAAACTTTAAAAATTCTTCTTCTACCAAACTGGTTGGCAGATTTTCAAATTATTTTAAACAAGTGTTCCTTGGCCGCCAGGGAGAGGGGCTTTTTTTGCCTTATATGGCTATAGTGTAAACTCAAAAAAATCTTCTCCTCCAAAAGTGTCAGGCCGATTTTCAAATAATTTTGTAGAAATGTTTCTAGGGTGACCCTCTATCAGATTCCTTCCAGCCAAGTTGATTGGTCGAAAAACATGGCCGCCAGCGGTCGGGGCTTTTTTGCCTAATATGGCTATAGTAAAAACTTGAAAAATCTTCTCCTCCGAAAGTTTTTGGCCAATTTTCAATTCTTTTTGTAGAAATGTTCATTGGGAGACCATCTATCAGATTCCTCCAAGCCATGTTGATTGGTCGAAAAACATGGCCGCCAGGGGGCAGGGCTATTTGGCCTTATATGGCTATAGTGAAAACTTGAAAAATCTCTTGTTAAGCAGGAAGCTTTTGAGTAAGATTTTAGAAAACCCTTGGTCAATTGTGATTTTTTTTGTAACAAAAATTGGTAAATACTTAGATGAGTGAGTCGGGGCCATAATGGTTATCCATTTGTTTTACATGTCTTTTGAAACTTGGAAATTAAATATTCACATGTATATCTCATGATTTATTTTTATAGACAACTAAAATGGCATTTAATTTTAACGGATGCGTCATTTATTCTTTTACCCGAAGTTGTAATATTTATAAACAATGCATAGTTTATAAATCACACATCTATGCAAAGGCAAATGTTTGAACAGTTTTATGTACCCAAACAAATTCAGTGCCTTCAGCGCTTTGATTTATTAAGTTGTTTATTGAAATTATTTTCCCCTAAACTGCTTGAACTGAAAAATAGTATTGATTGGCTTGAAGGCGTGATCGAGTGTCATAAATGGGGATGGAGTACGCATTCTCGAGAGTGATTGGCCTAAATCTCTAAGTTTAACGGTCACGTGACCTACTCTTATCTATCGCCTGCAGCGTTGTTGGTTTGATAACACCTTGTGTATAGTACTGGGAAGGGCCCCTTTATCTCTGCCAACAGCCATAGGTGTGTAATTAAACCCTTATTCCTTCAATGTATACTTTGTTTTACCAAAAATCAAATTAAAGTTGTGTGCAAAAAGTTGATGTAAATAGGTTGGCGCCATCAATTTGCACCAAATATTATTTTCTTGCGCCATTGGCGCCATTTGCGAAGCCCAGCGTGAACCCTGTGTTTCATGCATATCACCCAGTCACCTACTCCCAAGGTCAAGGTCACTGTTTGTCCTTTGTAAGTCTGTTAGAAATTTCTTGTCCAGCCTGTATCTTCCGCATGCCTGGATGGATTTTGATATTATTTCACACAATTATTCTCCAGAACAATATGATGTGTCATGCACATCACCCAGCCACCTTACTCCCAAGGTCAATGTCACAGTTTGGGCTCAAACAATGTTGTTCTCAATTTCGTGTCGAGACTGTATCTTCCTCATACTTGAATGGATTTTGATATTACTTCACACAATTATTCTCCATAGTCAGATGATGTGTCATGCACATCACCCAGCTAACTTCTACCTAGGTCAAGGTCACAGTTTGGGCTCCAACATTGTCTTTCCGCAATTATTTGTCCTGGCTTTATCTTCTACATGCTTGAATGGATTTTGATATTATTTCACACAATTATTCTCCATAGCAGGATGATGTGTCATGCACAATAACCAGCCACTTACTCCCAAGATCAAGGTCAGACTTGAAGAGTTTGTCCCGCAATGTCATGTCTACAACTCGCACTTTAAATCAGGACCATTAGAAGACCACATATGTCAAGGGGCATAACTCTAAAGTGAAGTTTGACAAAATAATGTGCCTCTTTCAACTTTCAGGACCATTAGAAGACCATGTATGTCAAAGGGCATAACTCTAAAGTGGGACAGAATAATGAACTTATAAATTTTTGTCCGTTAGGGAACATTTGTATTGCTCACAAACATCAAATTTCATTTATCAAAATATTGCATAATATTAAACTTTTCCTACATGCAGAAACACTTTTATATGTCGGCCGCAAAACAACTTAGCTGTAGCTGCAATTTTGATGTAAGTGTGAAAGGGTTAAAAAAAAAAAAAATCTAAGTTTGCTACTGTTCACCACTTAAAAATGCAAGCTAGACAGAGTTAATGCAATTCTATACATCAGTGCTTTCCTAAAGGCCCTCCATTCATAAAAATAGAATTTATGACTTTTGCAACAGTTTGAGATGAAAGGTCACTCAAGATACTTTATATCCTTGGCGTCTTGTCATCTAATTTTGGACACACTTGCAAAAGATATCTTTTGATAACATACAGAAATCTAGCCATTTTCATGATTTGTGGCTAAAATTCCTTTTTGACAATATTTGTTAACTGACATCTTATAGAAAACGTGATATTGTAAACAAAATGTTGTAGAGTTCTCTGTTTGTTCTGAAGTTGCTTGCTTAGATATGCAAGTTAGATAGATTGATTGATTGTTTGGGGCTTAACGCTGTTTTCAACAAGTTTTCAGTCATTTCACATCGGCCAGTTCACCTACTCATGTGTTTCCTAGCTTTCTCACACCAGTACTCCACAAAACATAATTTCAAAGCAACTGGCTGGTTTCCACATAGACTGTTAGCCCAATGGTGAAAGACTAATGAAGAAAAGTCTATAATATAATCAGATGTCATCTTGATATGTATTTTATTCCTGTTCATTTACCGTTTTACTGAATACAGATGGATGACATTTGACGCCTCTGCAGCAGATGACTTCTGAAAATACTATGGAACAAGGAGAAAGTGTTCAAGGCAAGCAATTTTTTTTATTTTCCATTTACATTTGCAACCATATATCAAAATGATATTTTAACATTTCAAATCTACAATTGATATTTGGAATTTTATTAAAGTGCTACTTTTATTGTACAATATCGATTACTGAAAGCAATATTAAACATATCATTTTCCCTCAGATGAAATTTGCTTTAGAGACAATACAATGTTTTGTTTTGACCATTTACTGCCTGAATTCTCATTTTGACGCATCTGCAACAGATGACTTTTGAAAAACATGGTGCCAAAAGGAGTAAATGCTCAGGGATCATATGATCATAAAAAGACCGCCTAAGTGTTGTAGATGTTAGTTCTTTGACCTTGATAGCAGGATACCAGGGTTTGATCCCTGGTCAGGTCATACCAAAATATGGTAGTAAAGGCTTCCCTCCTTGGCCCTCACAGGGTTGCAGGAATACCAGAAGGACTGATGCAGTGCTGTCAGGTCATACCAAAATATGGTAGTAATAGCTTCTTTCCTTGGCCCACAGGGTTGCAGGAATACCAGAAGGACTGATGTACTGCTGTCAGGTCATACCAAAATATGGTAGTAATAGCTTCCCTCCTTGGCCCTCACAGGGTTGCAGGAATACCAGAAGGACTGATGCAGTGCTGTCAGGTCATACCAAAATATGGTAGTAATAGCTTCTTTCCTTGGCCCACAGGGTTGCAGGAATACCAGAAGGACTGATGCAGTGCTGTCAGGTCATACCAAAATATGGTAGTAATAGCTTCCCTCCTTGGCCCACAGGGTTGCAGGAATACCAGAAGGACTGATGTACTGCTGTCAGGTCATACCAAAATATGGTAGTAATAGCTTCCCTCCTTGGCCCTCACAGGGTTGCAGGAATACCAGAAGGACTGATGCAGTGCTGTCAGGTCATACCAAAATATGGTAGTAATAGCTTCTTTCCTTGGCCCACAGGGTTGCAGGAATACCAGAAGGACTGATGTACTGCTGTCAGGTCATACCAAATTATGGTAGTAAAGGCTTCCCTCCTTGGCCCTCACAGGGTTGCAGGAATACCAGAAGGACTGATGCAGTGCTGTCAGGTCATACCAAAATATGGTAGTAAAGGCTTCCCTCCTTGGCCCTCACAGGGTTGCAGGAATACCAGAAGGACTGATGCAGTGCTGTCAGGTCATACCAAAATATGGTAGTAATAGCTTCCCTCCTTGGCCCTCACAGGGTTGCAGGAATACCAGAAGGACTGATGCAGTGCTGTCAGGTCATACCAAAATATGGTAGTAATAGCTTCTTTCCTTGGCCCACAGGGTTGCAGGAATACCAGAAGGACTGATGTACTGCTGTCAGGTCATACCAAAATATGGTAGTAATGGCTTCCCTCCTTGGCCCTCACAGGGTTGCAGGAATACCAGAAGGACTGATGCAGTGCTGTCAGGTCATACCAAAATATGGTAGTAATAGCTTCTTTCCTTGGCCCACAGGGTTGCAGGAATACCAGAAGGACTGATGTACTGCTGTCAGGTCATACCAAAATATGGTAGTAATAGCTTCCCTCCTTGGCCCTCACAGGGTTGCAGGAATACCAGAAGGACTGATGCAGTGCTGTCAGGTCATACCAAAATATGGTAGTAATAGCTTCTTTCCTTGGCCCACAGGGTTGCAGGAATACCAGAAGGACTGATGTACTGCTGTCAGGTCATACCAAAATATGGTAGTAATAGCTTCCCTCCTTGGCCCTCACAGGGTTGCAGGAATACCAGAAGGACTGATGCAGTGCTGTCAGGTCATACCAAAATATGGTAGTAATAGCTTCTTTCCTTGGCCCACAGGGTTGCAGGAATACCAGAAGGACTGATGTACTGCTGTCAGGTCATACCAAAATATGGTAGTAATAGCTTCCCTCCTTGGCCCTCACAGGGTTGCAGGAATACCAGAAGGACTGATGCAGTGCTGTCAGGTCATACCAAAATATGGTAGTAATAGCTTCCCTCCTTGGCCCTCACAGGGTTGCAGGAATACCAGAAGGACTGATGTACTGCTGTCAGGTCATACCAAAATATGGTAGTAAAGGCTTCCCTCCTTGGCCCTCACAGGGTTGCAGGAATACCATAAGGACTGATGCAGTGCTGTCAGGTCATACCAAAATATGGTAGTAATAGCTTCCCTCCTTGGCCCACAGGGTTGCAGGAATACCAGAAGGACTGATGCACTGCTGTCAGGTCATACCAAAATATGGTAGTAAAGGCTTCCCTCCTTGGCCCTCACAGGGTTGCAGGAATACCAGAAGGACTGATGTACTGCTGTCAGGTCATACCAAAATATGGTAGTAATGGCTTCCCTCCTTGGCCCTCAGGGTTGCAGGAATACCAGAAGGACTGATGCACTGCTGTCAGGAAAAGCTTAATTGCAGTTTGGGTAATTTTCCAGGGAAACACCATATGACAGAAAAATTGTTGAAAGTACCTTAAGGTGGAATCATACCTTTGAAATAACGTCGTTTTGACGTCAAAACGTACGTTTTTTGCGACAATGACAGTGTTGTTTAAGAAATCACCATGACTTTTTCGTTTGAAGTGGTATTCTGACAGAGTTACCACCAGACCGAAGAGAATAAAATTACCTACGTAGTGATGTAATTTTCATACAACTGCCAAGACAATTAACGTTACATAAGGGGAGTTAAAATGAAACTTTCGCTAAAATATTTTAACAGTAATTCGGTTATTTCAAATTTATTAAAAATTCGCCCGAGAGATTTTGTTTAAAAACTTATATAATTTAGAACAACCTTTTGTCTACCATTTACCAAAGTTTCAAGACAATCTATCGTGCAGATCTTTAGTAAATCGCAATGACGTTAAAGCTCTGTCACGCGACAAACCGTACACTGCAGAATTTGAATTGAAACGTACCCAGGGTTATTAAAATGAACTCCCGATTTTTCATAAAAATAATCAATTTTATTCTTTTACGAAAGTGGTAAATTGTATCTATCATACTCCTTTAAATATTACATATGTTTTATATAAATTGACCTGTCTACTTCGCTGTTTATCTGTTAAATCATTTTTTCACATTCCATGTATTAGTATTAGTCTCAAACCGTCGCTTGCAGTTCTTATAGATAAATTTTATTTCACTTATTCGAATACATGTAATTCGTCATTTACATACATACATTTACATAAACAAATTGATACGGGAACATCAAATAGTAATTCGATATAACATTAAGTTTCATGAGTTTACATAACCCAACATTTCTGATACGAAATTCTTCAAACAAGAGCATCGTCAGAATTATCATGGAAGACATTTTTAATATATTTTATTATTACTTTCATATTTGTCACTCTAGGTATTTTGTGATGTATTTTCAGATAACTGTAAATACAGAATGCGTTTCTCTTAATCAGGCGAAAAGCAAGTTTCAGAACTTCAAAGATTATAACTGAACAGCATGCAAAGCTGTCTATCTATTCTATCCGTGATTATGCTTTTGTTATTTAAGGAAACACGTTATATGATAACACATCGAGAATAACTGTTTGACGTTCTTCCCTTTGGAAAGCCTTGTGTACAAGATTTTATGAGAGTTTTGACTTGATTGTATTCACACAGCTCCGCAGTTCAACTCAATCTAGAGCTGTTTGAAAATAGGTGTTTATTGACAATATTTTCCTGTATAGTTTGGGTAAATACCCCTCTATTATTGTCTACATACATATCCCGTGGAGTGCTATCACATCGTTGTCTGCACTATGTAGTGAGCCTTCGATGTCATTGCACAGGTGTCTAGAAATTGTAGACAGTTTATAGTCGGATAATGATACATTTTGTGTTATTAGTGGAAGTGAGTCGACAACACAAGTAATTAGGTACGAACATGTGACCAAAGGTGTGATCTTTTACGGTGTTATGGCATTGTGATTTACTTAAAATCAACCCAATAGCTTGTCTTGAAATTTGGGTTTAGGGTAAAAAAAATAACAATTCTCAAGACAAAACCAAGCAAGTACCGGTGGTTTTAAAATAACGGGAACATACGGAGTAAAAAAAGAAAGATAGAAGAAAGGATGGGTGGCTGTGTTTCATTTTCAGTTCCACAATGCGCGTACCGGCGCACGTCCGCAGTATTACGGCATAGCGTTTTACTAAAAGTGCGCCCGATATATTTCCAACAAATTTGAGTAAATTGGAGAAATAATGGTGTTCTGAATTATAATGATTTCTTTTAAAAATAATATCTAGGGCATTTTTTTGTTAGTAAATTATACGTAAGGTAATAACTGTATTAATATTCAGCGAGTTCGTTAAATAAACCAAGTTTTGCTTTAAAATTATTTAAGGAAAAATTGTGATCTATATATCATGACGGAGTTTATATTATTCGCTTCAAATCGATGTTAATATAAGATGAGCTGGTAATGGTCATTCCTTTAATCACACATAACTGCCCAGCTGTGTAAACACAAATTACAATTAATCAAAAACTTGCCGCAAACGACAACAACATTATCACGGATAGAATACCAAGAAAGTTTTGCATGACAGGTATAGACTTCGAAATTCTCAAAATTGCATATTGAGAACAACATTTGTATACTTTTATCTCAAATACGATACAAACAAATATTGTAATATTTGTGATAATTATATTTCATTGTTAAACAGTTGAACAGGAAAGTTAATGAGTCAGTTTATACATACGACAAATCCAAATATTTTGTTGTTGTTTTTTTGCTAAATTATTTACGACCGTAATTACTTTAATTCTTTAAATAGAAACACATATATACTACCTACCATTTTTCTTTAGGGGATAGCTTAAATTTAGAATGAAATTGATAATTATAAGGAAAAAATAAGTATTCATTTTAATTACCTTGGATGCGTCTCAATGTTTAATTCCGCAGTGAACGTTACGACGCACACAAGAGGTTTAACGCAATTGAGATTTGTTAAAAATCGACACGATAGATATTCTTGAATGTTTGACAAATGGTAGATGAATAGGTGCTCTATGTTATATATTATTTTAAAAAAAATCTCTCGGGCGAATTTTAAAAAAAATAGAAATAATCAAATTACTGTTAAAATATTCTAGCGAAATTTCTACTTTAAGTCGCTTTATGTTACGTTAATTGTCATGACATATGTATATAATTGATATCATCACATAGTTTATTGTATTCTCTTTAGTTTAAAGTTAATTTTATCTTAATTCAAATTGAAATGAGGAAGCAATAGTGATTTCTTTAACAACACTGTCATTGTCGCAAAAACGTACGTTTTGACGTCAAAAACGACGTTATTTCAAAGGTATGATTCCACCTTAAACACCATACAAACAAACCATACAACATAATGAACACAATTAAAAAGACTTCTTGATATAAAGATAATGCTTCCTTATTGAAGTCTCATGTTTTGCAAATATAACCCTATTTCCACATACAACAAATCTGTGTCAAACAACATTGAAATTATTGAGTCAAAAATATGGAAACTCTCTATTAATGAAAGAACAATACAAAAAAAAAAAAATTGTAAATAAGCAATTTCTACTTTTGTCACGTTGTTTTCAAAGGTCGTCTGGTGTAAAGGCTTCAGAGAGCGTCTAGCTATATGTGGGAAAGGAACGATCCCGTTCGCATCTTTACTAAGCACTTTGTTTTTTATAAGCTCACTTTAGCCCAACTAATCATGGTGAGCTATTGTAATGGCCTGAAGTCAATTGTCAATATGTCCATCTTCAACTATTTCTTTAAATGACATATCCTACTAAGGCGCTGTTTGGATTTTCACTAAACTGGGTAGAAATGATCATTGGTGATCCTCTTTCAAAGCTGTTCAAAGAAATGAATTCCATGCTAAACTCTGGTTGCCATGGTAACCGAATGAAAAACTTATTGTCTGAAACAGAAAGGCCTAGAACTTTTATATTTAGTTTGCTGCTGGGGTCAGATTTGGCCCCGTCTCGGGGGTCACCTGTTTTACATAGAGATATATAATATAGGGAAAACGTCTTGTCTGAAACAGAAAGGCCTAGAGCTCAGATATTTGCTGTGTAGCATTGTCTCTGAAAATGGTCCTCTACCAAGATTGTTAAAATTATCCCATGAGATCGGAATTGGCCCCTGCTCAGAGGTCACCTGTTTTACATAGAGATACATAGAAACAAACTTTGAAAATCTTCTCGTCTAAAACAGAAAGGCCTAGAGATTACATATTTGTTGTGTAGCATTGTCGTGTGGTCCTCTACAAAGATTGTTCAACTTATGACCCGCTCCTGGGGTCACCTGTTTTACATAGAGATATATAGAGGGGAAAACTTGTTCAAGCTTTGTCAGTTGGTAAAAAAACAATACATTACCATAAATGGAATCCGCTGTGGTCGAGTGGTTGGCGTCGGGGATTTCGAAACTGGGTGTCCCGGGTTCGATCCCCAGTCGCGGCACTACGGTCATGGTGGAGTGCCCTTGGGCAAGGCACATTTTCTAGCCTAGTACTGGTTTGTTTACCCAGGGATCATGAATAATTAAATTTAATTTGCGCGCTAAATGACCTTAGCTGTCGATGCGCCATAAAACAATATACATTCATTCATTACCATAAATGGCAGGATTGGTTTTCTCTATATTATTTTAGTGGAAATTTTTAAAATCTCCTTGAACAAAACAGGCTCTCTTATCGGAGCATTAAAATAGCCATCTGTGCACCCCAAGCAGGACGTCAGAGTCCCCAAATGCAAGCTTAAAACTCATCAGTGCGGTTTTGACTTGAGTAGAATGCAAAAATATGATTTTCATTTCCAGTATACATTACCATCTACATTATTGTCATTTTAGAATTAGAAAAAAGGAAGATAGTGATGAGGAGGAGAAGAAGTCAGAATAAAAACATGTGAGCATATTTAATTCTCAGACCTTTTAAAAATCATAAGACGTCCTTTTAACAATTCTTATTAGCTGATCACAGAACATATTGAGATTAACAACTATGTCTTGGCTGTTTATCTTCAACTTAACCCTTTCCCACATGCAGAAGCTTTCTGACGCCACTGCAGCAGCAGACGACTTTTGAAAACATTGTGGCATTTTCCCCTATTGTCACAATGTTTTTAGCCATATCCTTTTAGTATATTTCATTTTTAGCTCCCCTGTGAGCTTTTGTGATCGTCCGTCGTCTGTCCACAATTTCTTGTGAACAAGATAAAGTCTTCATTTATTATCCGATGTTTACCTTTCGAAAACCAGATCCATCCATGCATGACGGGATTATGGCCCTTTAAAATTGGCAAAATTGCTATAATTGCATAATTTAGGTGAGCAATCTAGGGCCATCATGGCCCTCTTGTTGAAAGCATTCATGCAAAAGGAGAAGTTGCTGAAAGCCAGCTGTCGAGCTTTGGTCATGGCAAATTGTCTGTTATGCGTCTGTGCATCAACATTTTGCCTCAAACAACTTTTCCTCCCTAACCATTTGGCCTATTGTGAAGATACTACATAGGAAGCATCCTCTCAATGTCCTCTCCTAAATTCCTTCAAATGTTTTGGATCCATGTAAAATTCTGGTTTCCTTGGCAACCAAATGAAAAAAACTTTAAAATTCTTCTTTTCCTAAACTGGTTGGCCAATTTTCAAATCATTTTGTAGAAATGTTCCTTGGATGACCCTCTATTAGATTCCTCCAAGCCATGATGATTGGTTAAAAAACTTGGCCGCCAGAGGGCAGGGCTCTTTTGCCTTATATGGCTATAGTGAAAACTTAAAAAACCTTCTCCTCCAAATCATTTTGTAGAAATGATCCTCAGATGACCCTCTATTAGATTCCTTCAAGCCATGATGATTGGTTAAAAAACTTGGCCGCCAGAGGGTGGGCTCTTTTGCATTATATGGCTATAGTGAAAACTTAAAAAACCTTCTCTGAAAGTGCCGATTTGCAAAACATTTTGTAGAAATGTTCCTAGGGTGACCTTTTATCAGATTCCTTCAAGCCATGTTGATTGCTTGAAAACTATGGCCGCCAGGGGGCGGGGCTTTTTTGCCTTATATGGCTATAGTGAAAACTTAAAAAATCGTCATAAAAAGTGTCGGGCCGATTTTCAAATTATTTTGTAGAAATGTTCCTTGGGTGACCCTCTATCAGGTTCCTTCAAGCCATGTTGATTGGTTGAAAAACATGGCCGCCAGTGTGCAGGGCTGTTTTGTGTTATATGGCTATAGTGAAAACTTAACAAATCTCTCGGATGAAAGTATCTGGCCGATTTTCAAATAATTTTGTAGAAATATTCCTTGGGTGACTCTCTATCAGATTGCACCAAGCCATGTTGATTGGTCTTAAAATATGGCTGCTAGGGCTGTTAGCATTATATTGGCTTTAGTGGAAACTTTAAAATCTTCTCCTCCGAAACTATTTGGCTGATTGTCAAATTATTTTGCAGAAATGTTCCTTGAGTGACAATCTACGAGATTCCTTCAATCCATGGTGATTGGTAAAAAAAACATAGCCACCAGGGGGCCGGGCTGTTTGGAGATTTAAATTTTGCTTTATGGCAGTGGAGCGATACTGGCCCTCTTGGGCCTCTTGTTTTAGCAAATGATGTTGATGCAGCTGCGTAATGGCAAATAGGCATGTACACCCCTAACTTCAAGTGATACAAATTTTCCATTTAATATCATCAAATGTTTCATAAGAGCATATCAGAAACATTACTTTCCCTGATACAGAAAACATTCAACAGCGTTTGAAAACATTCTGGCAAAAGGAGAAATTGGTTACAATAAGTAATTTCTCCTTTTGTCACAATGTTTCCAACTCTATTTTATAATTATACTTTAAAAGTTATCTTTTAAAATTTGCTGTATGTGAGAGAGGGTAAAAAACCCATCGCACTTGGTATGAATGTTCAGCAGCATTTCCTCCAATATCATGTTTGAGATCTGCAAAAAGAAAAAAAAAAGAAATTCTAAACAAATCAAATAGTTTTATGATCTTTAGCCGGATTTTGAAATATGTAGAGTACAAGAGAAAGTTGATGCAAGGCATCAATGTCGCCGGAAAAGACTGCATTGATTTATTTTTTAACACACATGTATTCTTGACTTTCGTTAGTCCAAACATACACATAATATTTTCATAAGGACTTATTCCAATATTTTAGAAATTCCACATAGATCTACAAATTTCAGGATTTCTTTTGGTCAGGATTTTGGATGTTTTGTATTTGTCAATAAAACCACAACAAATTAATACATTTTGGGATTTAAATCTACATGCAATAAAAAGCTATTAAACCCTTTCCATGTCTGAAGCAACAATGAAAACCTTTAAACACTTAAAACATTGAGAAAACGGTTAAATTGCTGAAGACATGAACTTCCTCCTTTTTTTTATAATAATTATAATAAATGTTTCACAGATGTTAAAATTTATCCTCATATGTTTAAAAAGTAGACCACACTTGAAACAACATATCAGCTAATTTGTTTATCTAAATCGTTGATGCATAGTTGCGAGTCCTATTACTATATAATAGGTGGCAAGTATGAAATTAATTGGGTGCGAAAGAGCAGATTTTCTTTATTTCTAAATCTATTGTTTATCAGAGTTTGTTCTTCTCTTAATTTGTTTCAAGCCAAATAAACATTTAATATTACATATATTTAATCATTTAAGTGTGTAATATTAGCTATCTATCTGTAATAAGGTGTTTGAGCATTCTTTCGAAATGTTGACCCTCGTTTCAAGATCGAGTCGTAGTGTCAGACATCGAAGAAAGTGAATAAAAAATCAGGCAAAGCTTTAGTGCATGTTTTATTCCAAGAGAAAAAAGCATTTCTATAGTATCTTTCTTTCTCCTATATTCGACCCATGCACTCGTTTCGTGACGTTTAAAAAAATCAATTTGTCGTGCGACATTTTTTGTTTTGTCTGCATAAACAAGTCACTTTTCTAAGTTTACATTTTACTTCCGGTAACTTCGCTTTGTTTACATTTTGGCAATATGAAACTAGGTCACAAACTGAGGAAAAAGCTTTTCGACGTTCACGACTGATAAACAGGCTTATATTTGAGACATATTTTCACAAAATATTTCTTATTTTTGTTTCTGTTACCAGTTTATGTTGATACTTATCTATTTAAAGGAGAGTTCGACGTGATTATATATCGATAGTGTACTGCAAGCAGGTGCGCGTATGTAAATAAATTAGACTGTGCGATGTAAAGGTTTGTAGTTATCGCCTTTTGATTACACAGTTTATGAAAATAAAGTATCCCAGTCTAGCTAATAGGGACTGTTTTGTCTTCGTAAATAAAACACAAAAACGAAAATGCCAGTCAAAATAAAGAAACTGCACATTCTTAAAACATCGGAATATTTAATTCATTTTAGATGTGTCATAACTTAGTGTTTTTAAACAAACGCAATTGTAATATGTTCAAGACATTTAAAAAAAAAAAAATCTAATAATAACCCCCCCCTCCCATGTGATTTACGAAAACCTATTCAAAATAGAAGTCGCGGGCTTCTGCTCGGCGACTAATTAAAGAAATTGCTCATGATGAGCAAGATTCCATCTGTACCAATTAATCTATCTTGCGGGTCGAACTGATACACAATTGGAGAGAGTGCATGTAAGCGGCCCGGTTAGCTCAGTAGGTAGAGTACTTGCCCTGAAAGTGAGAGGTCCCGGGTTCGATCTTTGGACTGGCTGCATGTTTTTCTCTCCTTGTGACATTGGCGCCCAATAAAGGACCGTGACATCACTGCTTGGTCAGTCTAACAGTGCTTGCAGTGCGATTTATGACATCCTTGGCACTGGAATTCCGAAATTTGAAGACGAATTTCAGGTTAAGCAGGGGTGAATGTCGCGGTCTGACTTTGTACATAGTTAGAGAGATTACATGTAAGCGGCCCAGTTAGCTCGGGATGAGCAATTTTCTTCCTTAAATTTGCAGCAATGTTTTCATATCTATTCAATAATTATACTTGAACTTACAAAGAGTTTCTACATTGTTTTGCTTAGATATTGTTCAGTTATATCTGCATCATATACATGCAGGGGCGTAGCTCCCTTTAGGCACTGATCCGGATCGATACTTTGCGCAGAGTCTACAACGTTGATTCTCACGAGACGGCCTACACATTGATTATTGTCAAGCTACGCCCCTGAAATGTATGTTGTATGTGGGGGATGGTTCATAAAAAATATAATGTTAATGATTGTGATATCTATAGCAAGAAATTGAATTCTTGTCTAGCAGTTGAGTGCTTGATAAATGGAATATTCAGTTTAATGTATATAATCCATTAAACAAATCCCATCCTGGAAATGCATTTTAAAGTCATTTGTCAATTTATGGCTCTGAAATGTTACAATGTATACATAGATTTCCAAGACAGTTCCAATAAACTCAAGTTTACAAATCAAGTAGTCTGCCAAAGTGGAGTACTCTATTGGGAGAGTGAATAGACTCCACCACACATGTTCTGCTAGTTCTAACAGAGATTTTAGAGGAGTCAGACGTTGCTCATGAGTGCCTTAATGATGTAAATTGATTGGATTAAGTAAACAAATGTTTATTTTGTTCTCGTTAAGAGTCGAGGAAATTCTAGATATTGAATCATATTATTGATAAAAAACTTCCCAGTTTTAAACTTTCCTACCCTGTAATTATCAGGCAAGTGTTGGATAGTTTATGTTACAAGTGATTACATCGCTACAGTGTTGATTATTTCGTAAATTTTTAGTTTTCACTTGAAAAGAAACACTTGAGATAAAAACAACAATCTTTGGGATCTGTTTACTTCAGACCCAAAAAGTTACATTTTTGAACTTGAATTGTTTCTGAGCATATCTTAGAAAGACTGTAACATTTTAGTTAGTATCCTTGGTTTATTGTATGGATTCAGTGTGAGGATTTATTAACAATATTATCAATCTATCGTTATTGATTATTGGATCTATTATTAAGACCTCATACCAGGTGAGTCAACTATGTCACTGGATGATGGATCATTAATCTAGATTTGATTTCTCCTTAACTCTTTTAATGATCCAGGCAGCTTTTGACACCTCTACTTGCAGACCGCTTAAAACACTTTCCCACATACAGGTGCTTTCTGATGCATCTGCAGTGGGGTGCGTTTAAAAACATTGTGACAAAATGTGAAATAAATAGAGTTTACAATTTTTTTACTAAATGTTTTAAAAGTCATCTGTTGCAAATTTTTAATAAGTTGTATATGGAAAAAGGTTAAAAACAGTGAGGGGTAAAAGATAAATTGCTGATAAGTTATAAAAGCCAACTGTTTTGTCAAAATAAATATATTTTTTCACATTACTAAATGTACCATGTTGAAATGTTTCCAGGAAGGTGACACTAACAGTTTGATATCAGGTAAACAATTAATGTTTATCATTTAATCCATAGATGTCCTATAATTTTACTAGTAAGGTGTGGAAAGAAGATATTCCTTAATTTGTAGGTTGTAAAACAACCAAGTTACTGTAAGGAAAATATCATGGGAAGAGAAGAAACTTATGAGTTTTGAGAAATCGTTGATTTTCTCTCATTGAAATTCAATAGTTCATTTACTTGGACTTTGGGTAATGAGTATGCAGGAGTCAAAGGGCCTGGTCAATGAAACAATTACTTGATATTTGAACATATATATATAGTATTCTTTTACTTGACACACAGTCAACTCACTGTAAATAATTTAATTAGTGAACAGTTCAAAAATTGTGGTATGATGATGGAGAAATTGCTCCTTTTGTCACAATGTTTTCAAATGTAGTCTGCTGCAGATGGGCCAAAATGCAAGGGTTAATTTTTTTACTGGAAATGAATATAGTTAAATGTCTCAAATTGAAACTTTTTTAAACTTGAAAAATTAGGACATAATTAAGCAATTAAGTCACGTCCCCTTGTAGGACAATGTATTTAAAAATGAATTTGAATTTTGAAATATGATATTGAAAAACTTCCAATCTATGGACAATTTCATTATATCTTTTCTCAAGAACTACCCATTAAACCATTTCCAACTTGCATACACATATTGTCGCAACTGCAGCAGATAAGCATTTTATCCTATTAGCAGACTGTTTTTACTTGATTTAACAATTACATTTCTATGTATGGAGATTTTCCATAAATTTGCCTAAATGTTCATGTTTTTAAAGTTGTCTTGTGCACATTTGTTGTATGTGAATAAATGATTTTTGAAAACAAAGCGGGAAAAGAAAAAATTGAAATCATATAACTTCACAAAACTATTAAAAATCTCTATGAAGAAATTATAATCAACGTAAAGAGTCGAAAAACATTGTGGCAAAAGGAAAGATTTGAAGTATGTATCTATTTACCACAATGTTTTCAAAAGTTGTTTGGTGAATACTCATCAAAATGGGTTTGATTTGTTGGAAATGCTGAAAGTTATACATGGTCCTGAGTGTCTTGTCTCTCTATCCAAATAACATTTGAGTGGGCATATGTGCATAATTTCTCATTATATGATAATTAACAACTTCTAATTGCGCAGTAGTTATACACATCCACTTAATGTTCTTGTCTTCAAAGTTTCTCAACCCATTCCAAAACAACAGTATTTTCAGAATGCAGTCCGCACTTTAACCCTTTCCCTCATATAGACGCTTTCTGACGCCTCTGCAGCAGACGGCTTTTTGAAAACATAGTGACAAAAGAAGAAATTGCACAAAACGTGCAATTTCTCCTTTTGCCACAATGTTTTCCACTTTTTGTCATAGGTTATCCATTCAATTATGGAGATTTTCTATGTTTTGACAAAATTCGTTCAAAGTCGTCTGCTGCAGAAATGTCGTATGAGGGAAAGGGTTAACTCTTTGACTGTTGGAATCAAGATTGAACCGATTTTGTCAGGGGCGTAGCTCCCTTTAGGCACTGTAGGCACGTGCCTACACATTTTTTCTAAAAATGCCCCAAAATGCAGCTGCAGCGATATTCATCTGCGTAATGTATCGACCAGATCAGCCTGCGCTGTCCGCGCAAACTGATCTGGCCGACGCATTCCATCTAAGGGGGGATAAAAATCCACATGAGGCGAAAAGTGTCTATCCTGGTACGCCTGTGTGGCATGCTTAGGCTGATCCGGGTCGATACTTTACGCAGAGACCACAATGTTGATTTTCTCACGAGACGGCCTACACATTGATTATTGCCAATCTACGTCCCTGTTTGTGATGCCTGTTCCATCAGTATAGAGCCAAAGCCCTGAACTGTTGGCTGCCCGACTCCATGGTTTTATCTTGATATTCCTTAACCCTTTCCCTCATACGACAATTCTGCAGCAGACAACTTTAAACATATTTTGTGACAAAATAGAAAATCTCTATAATTGAATGGCTAACCTATGACTTAAAAAACACTGTGGCAAAAGGAGAAATTGCTCGTATGGAACGATTTCTTCTTTTGTCACTATGTTTTGCTGCAGAGGCATCAGAAAGCGTCTGTATTAGGGAAAGGGTTAAATTGACATTAGATGCTTCCAAATGCAAAGCTGGACAAATCCATTTTAAGAATTCGGCCTTGAACTGCTGTACATGAAACTGAAATTATCCAATTTATTGTTATATTCAATCATGTTCTGAACACGTGACTGCTTCCTTGAGTCATTGGGTGAGAATAACCTGTAAATGATTATCAATCCTCACAGATTAAGATCAGAAAGCAGCACAGATATGCAATCTGATCTTGGTCTTTAATATGAATAACAGGATAGACCATCCTTTTTTAACAGGATAAGTGTTAACATAGGTGCTGATAAAAAACAAAGTCAGTAAGAACTTGGCGCCTTTTTTATTCACAGTAGACTTCTTGAGCATGATTTATAACTTTGAAAACTTTTTTATCCCCCCCAACATCCCTGAACTCTCTGCAAGGCTCTTTACATCTAAATCTACAATGTTCATTTATAACCCTTTCCCACATACAGACTTTGCAACAATAGGATTTTAAAAACATTGAAACAAACTAAGATTTGGCTGTTAATGAGCAATTTCTCTATTTGCCAAGTTTTAGACTTTATTCATTAATTGTTCCTTCATCACTTTTTTTATATTGTTCACATTTAAGTCTGTTTTTAAAGTCTTCTGCTTCAGATTTGTTGTATGCGGGCAACGCTTAATTTGTTTTCTGGGTCTTTGTGTATTGAACTGCATGTTTATGTTGCGTCTATAGTTTGGCAAAGACTCGATGCATGAATATTTTGAAATTGGAAAGGGGAAAAAAATTATCTGTCTTGTTAACCCTTTCCCACATACAACAAATCTTGCAGCAGACGACTTTGAAAGCATCTTCGCAAAAATATGGAAACTCTCTCTAAATAAAAGAATAATTATTGTATAAAGTTGAAAACATTGTGGAAAAAGGAGTAATTGCTTGTTTTGAGCAATTTCTTCTTTTGTCACAACATTTTCAAAAAGTCATCTGCAGCAAAAGTGTCAGAAAGTGTCTGTACGTGGGAAAGGGTTAACCCTTTCCCTTATATAGACGCTTTCCGACGCCTCTGCAGCAGACGGCTTTTTGAAAACATAGTGACAAAAGGAGAAAATCGAGCAATTTCTCATTTTGACACAATGTTTTCCAAATTTAGTCATAGGTTATTGTTGTATGGGGGAAAGGGTTTATCGTGATGTTTGACATCTACTTTAGGTATTTATAAAAAGGATGAAGGGTTTAATTGGTATTTAGTGTTTTACTTATGACCAGGGATATAAATGTTGTACTTGGAAACTTTGTGAAATGTCTGATTACAATGTCAGGAAAATTGTTATCCTTTTTCTAGAAAAGTCTCCTGAATAGCTGAAACAACTTCGCCCATTTATATAATACAGACACGATTTGATGTATTTGCAGCAGACAGTTTTTGAAAACATGATTAGCAATTTTCTCCTTTTGCCATAATGTTTTCACCTCTTTTATAATAATATAGTTTCATTTAAAGAGTTTTTTTATAATATTGCTTGTGTTTTCAAAGTGGTCTGCTTAAGATTTGTTGTATGTGTCAGAGCTCTTAGACTAAGATAAGAAGCGTTTTACATGTTCTAAAATCCTTATTTGACCCTCTAACCCTATGTTGTGGGTACTCATAAGAATCGCCTTATCTGGACCATTGTGTGAAAGGGTAATATCAGCTAGTGCAACATGCACTCCTAGTCAAAATGATTTGGATGTTTATTTACTCGTTTGTGACTTTTGCAAATCTCCGGTAGCTCAGTCAGTAGCGATGTGGGCTCCCAATCCAGGAGTTGTGAGTTTGAACCCCAGCTTGGCCAACATTCCTTCCTACGTTGACAAAATTAGCTGTGACAAGCATCATTCATTTTCCACCAATGGGTTAACAGACTATGTGGAAAGGCAGCCAGTTGCTTGGAAAGTCTGTTGTGTGGAGTACTGGTGTGAGAAAAAACAAGAAACACATGAGTAGATTAACTGGCTGCTGTGATAAGATAAAATTTATTTTCAAAAACAGAAAAGAACAGAATGATAAATCGAAACCGACAATAGATCTGGCTGTAAAGACAGGAACTGCTCATACTGGGTCTCAAGATTGAATTGCTTTTAGGGCATTCGCTTATTCATCAAATCTTAATTTTGATATGTGCCATTTGTCTTCGACCAATAGGATAAAATGTGGGTAGGTAAACTGTTGCTTCAGAATAAAGTTGTGTGAATGACTGGTCATTTACTGGGGTAAGTTAACTGATATATTTTGAAAACTTTGTTTACATTTTACCACCTGCTGTAGCATTCTGACGCCATCTACAGCAGAAACTTTTTGAAATCTTTTTGATAAAAGTAGAAATTTCTCATAATCAGATTTTGTGCACACATTCATCTTGTGAAGAGGGTATGTTGCACATCCAAATTAAGAAACTTTGACCTTGACCTTTGACCCCATGTGAAGAAAGATTTTGTCCAAGCCATCATTTTCTGATGTATACTGTAAGACTCACTAACATGTACCAAAGTTGGTATGGAAACATATGAGTAGGTGAACTGGCCGCCATCATATGACTGAAAAATTGTTAAAAAACGGCGTTAAACCCCAATCAATCAATGGTATGCACATACATCTTAGGAGAAGATATATGTTGGGTAACAAAATATGGTAACTGTGACCTTGACATTGCCCAATGACAGGTACAATATCTTTACTTGTTACAATCACAGTATTTTCCTTATGTTTTGCTAGGTGCGCTGCATCTTGGAACATGATACAATTTGTATAAAAAGTTGCTTTATAAATCACTCTTTTGCATTGTCATCTTTCTTTAATCACACTACGATGCCTATCAATCTATCAATTTAAGACTTCAATCCACCAAATGCTGTCCAGTAGTAGACTGTGTCCCAGAATTCTGAGACAGGAGCTTTATTAACCTATTTTCAATCAGACCAGTCTCAGTGCTTTAGTACAAGAGCCTCTGCTTTGAGTGTGGGAGGTTGAAGTTTGATGCCCTGCAGGGTCATACAAATGACTATTAAAATAATATTAATTGCTTACCTTCCTTGTTGCCAAGAAATGCGCGGTTAGCATTTCAACTGACTGGCTGTTGTCAGGATAAATGTCATGATGACAAGCCCAAGAAATGCTGCGATATAACTGAAATCTTTTTGAAAGTGGCAAAGAATTCCACACAAACAATCAAACAAACATATCAATTTAACCCTTTCCCTCATATAAACGCTTTTGGACGCCTCTGTAGCAGACGGCTTTTTGAAAACATAGTGACAAAAGAAGAAATTGCACAAAACGTGCAATTTCTCCTTTTGACACAATGTTTTCCACTTTTAGTCAAAGGTTATCCATTCAATCATAGAGATTTTCTATTTTTTGACAAAATATGTTCAAAGTCGTCTGCTGCAGAATTGTTGTATGAGGGAAAGGGTTTAGACTTAATCCACCTTATGCTTTCTAATACCAGACTGTCTGTGAGTTCTTTATTGACCTATTTCCACTCGGAAGAGCCTCAAGGCTATAGTGGTAGAACATCTACTTATGGTGCGTTGCGTTTGGTTGCTGGTTCTATCACTGGCCAGGTCATACTAAAGACTTTTAAAGTGGTATTAATGGCTTTCCCTCTTTGGCAACTCGGTAATGTGGTGTAAACATTACAACTGACTTGCTGTTGTCAGGATAAATGGACTAGTAGTAGTGATAACTTACCCAGGAAAATCATATCAATTAAAGACTTTAATCCACTTAAGCAGACTTTTGTCCCCAAGCTCTGAATCATGAGCTTTATTGACCCATTTCCAATCCGACAGTTTCAGTACATTGTTACTTGGGTATGATACAATTATGACCAATATAGTACTGTTTATAAACAGTGATTATGACTCAAACTCTTGCAAATTTGCTTTTCAAATTCCTGAAAGTCTTTATCTGATTTTTGAGAGATATGTAAATCTATCCTTTACTACAAATATCATATTCCTTTCCAACATACAGACGCTTTCTGATG
Organism: Serripes groenlandicus; assembly: GCA_031761405.1. Classification (NCBI taxonomy): domain Eukaryota; kingdom Metazoa; phylum Mollusca; class Bivalvia; order Cardiida; family Cardiidae; genus Serripes; species Serripes groenlandicus. Next base: position 108,292,804 of record JASEVX010000001.1, on the reverse strand, counting down.
CCCTTGCAGAAGACAACTTATGAAAATATTGTGGCAAGAGAAGAAGTTGCTCATGATTAGCAATTTGTTTGTTTTGCCGCAAGTTATTTTTTAACTTTATTCAATAATAGAGTGTTTTTATATTTTGGACTAAATGTTTTCAAAGTCGTCTGCTGCAGAAATGTTGTAGTGGGAAAGGGTTAACTAGCCATCCCAGAATTTTATCTTTTCGCTTGGACCTTTTTCAATATGTTAGACTTAGGTTTTAAAGCATTGAGGTTTGACCAATTATTGACACTTTCCCCACATGCAAAAAATTCTGATAAACAATCTCAGAAATATCTTGAAAAATCTTGATAAACGAAACATAGAGATATTGAAAAACATTGTTATAAAAATTTCTCAATGTTTATCAATGATTTCAAAAGTCATCTGCTGCAAATTCTACAAGATGCATGTGCATGTGGGAAAAGGTTAATACAACTGTAAATACTTAGGCTCACACTTGTCACCAGAACATGAATTGTGTACCAAAAATAGTGTTACAAGGATGTGGTTTGTAGGAGAGGATCCACCAGTATGTTGTAAAAAACGTTAAGCATAATCTCTATCAATTATACTTAACAAACTCAGTGGTATAGAGATTGGAGCTTCCACCATGAGAGCAGAAGTCTCAGGTTCAATCCCTGGTTGTGTCATACCAACAACTTAATAATGGAGAAGGAGATATTTGAAGTAATTCATTTAGTAATAGAACTTTAACAATAAGGACTGATTCCACTCTAGATTGAGATTAGTGTCTTTGGAATTTGCCTACCATAGCAATTAGCTCAAAAGAGCCCCTTGCTAAAACTGATAGAAGGGGGTTCCCTCCTTACAGGTCAGAATATTTACAGTGTTAACCCTTTCCCACATACACAAAATGACTTTGAAAACAATTTAGTAAAAAAATAACTGTCTTTAAATGAAAACTATTTTTGAATTAAGTTGAAAACGTTATTGCAAAAGGAAAATTGCTCATTATGAGCATTTTTTCACATTGTGCCACAATGAGGCTTCAGAGGCTTCAGAAAGCATCTATATGATTGTGGGAAAGGTTTAATATTGGGACTGCATGATCTACCAGTTTCAGAATTACCATACTGGAAGTGATGACATGACTTGTCAGGAGATAGTATGACTAACTATTGAAAGCAGCCTAAAACATGATTTTAACACATTTAATTAGACTTGGATATGTCTAGACTGTGCCTTCTTGTCCACAGATGTTTCAATTTAGAAAAATATTAAAATGTCTATCAGGTAATATGTTAAAGTGCATGTATCTATACAGATTTTTATCACACACCTCTCTGTAACATAGAATCCCAGAAGTCTTGGTTTCCAAAATACTAATCTGAACTGATAAGGGGTCAGATAAGGGCCTAGCGGCTTTGCTGATAATGGATCTAGTCAAAGGGCTTCGTGGGGGTCACCTGTCCATTATCCCTTTATAGAAAGGGGTAAATTTTATACAGATCACACTTCAAAGGTAATGCTTGAAAAAAGTTTAAGATGTATGCTTTTAAACCTTTTTGTAACCATTTAGTTACATTCATGGAAGATGAGCCAAACACTTTGATGAGATCTGGCTTCTTTTCCCCTGATAATATTTCTATTTATAATGTTGAAGTTATATCTGTATTTTACATCTTGATACAGGAAAGGGTAAAATCAGTCTGGATGAGTTGAAACTTTTGAAAGGTGATGAGGAAGAGCTTATTAATTACTGGTTCCATTATTGTGACTGACAGCAATGGTGTTGGCTCCCTGCTTGCTTTGAGATTACTCATCTGACCTCTGGATTGGTGTTTTGCTTGGGCACCATTCAAGGAGCCACATGAATGTAGATTGTATCTTAATCCTTTCCCACATAAACACACTTTCTGATGCATCTGCAGCGGACGACTTTTGAAAACATTGTGGCAAAAGGAGGAATTGCTCATGATGAGCAATTACACCTTTTGCCACTATGTTTTCAACTTTATTTAATGATAAAACCCTTATTGATGGAGATTTTTCAAAGTCGTCTGCTGCAGATTTGTTGTATGTTGGAAAGGGTTAATCCTTGCCCACCCTCTGACTCATATTGCTGTATCTGCAGACAATTTTTGAAAACATTGCGGTAAAGAAGGAATTGCTTATGTACAATTTCCGCTTTTGTCTAAACGTTTTCTGAACTCTATACAATAATTAAACTTTGATTTGTTGAAATTTTCAATATTATTGCCTTGATGTTTTTTAAGTTTGCTGCTGCTGATTTGTTGTATGTGTGAAAGGGTTAACTGAACTGTTCTCAGACATATATGTCAGGGTAGATTTAGAGCTCATGTATAATTAGGTTGATAGTAAAGCCTTTGTTGAACCAATGCAATGTCACAATAACTATGCTTGATTCTACATTTCCCACCAAAAGTCCATAGTAAAAATTTCTATTTGAATGATTCTCGAGAATCTGTTGTTATTGAAAAGTTGGTTAGCTATTTCATTTGAGTTTTGAGTTTTATGAGATTCATTTTGGATCTTTGTGCATTTTCACCAGTATTTCAGTAGTGAAGCTGGAAATGGCTCATCATGGGGTTCAAACTCTGGCTTGGCCATTCTTTCTTTGAGATGATTGACAAAAGACATTATGACTAGCTTTGTTTGTCTTGGTGGGAAAAGCCAGGAAACCCACTTTAGGTTAACTGCAGGCCTCTATGATATAACAAAAATACTGTTGAAAACTCCTTTAATCAATCAGCTCATCTGGGGAATGCTATGTGTTTGATGGTGATGTCAAGATAAAGTCTTATTATGTTTTCCCATACATCACAGTCTGTCAGTGAAAGCTTTTGATAATCTTAATCTGTGGTTACACTTGTTTCATTTGCATCTGGTGATTAGCATCCATGACAAGATGCAGTGTTAGGATAGTGTAACATGGTTTGTTTTAACATCTACTTTATGACAGGGAGATAAAGAACAGCAACTGTTAATCCTTTTCCACATGAAAACTCATTTTGATGCATCTCCCAACGACCACTTTTGAAAACATTGTTTTAAAAAGAGCAATTTCCCATAATGAACCATTATTTGTTTTGCCACAGTATAATGTTAATTTCTCTTCAATGATTACACTTTCATTAACCCTTTCCCTCATACGACAATTCTGCAGCAGACGACTGAACATATTTTGTCAAAACATAGAAAATCTCCGTAATTGAATGGATAACCTATGACAAAAAGTGGAAAACATTGTGGCGAAAGGAGAAATTGCACGTTTTGTGCAATTTCTTCTTTTGTCACTATGTTTTCAAAAAGCCGTCTGCTGCAGAGGCGTCAGAAAGCGTCTATATGAGGGAAAGGGGAAATAGTGTTTTTTTCTATATCTTCATGTCTTCCCTAAATATTTCGGACCTGCAGACCCATTTTGACACAATAGCAGCAGACGACTTTAGAAAACATTATAGCCAAAGATGAAATTGTTCATGATGATCAATTTCACCTTTGGCCACAATGTTTTCAACTTTATTAAACAATTAGGCTATCTTTTATGGAGATTTTTCCGGTTAGCACAATGTTTTCAAAGTTGGCTGCTGCAGATTTGTTGTATGTGGGAAAAGGTTAACCTGCTACCAAACAATATAGTTCATGATGATTGCATGCTGCTGGAATAAAAACAATTCATAAGAAAAGACAAACACTTCATTACTTTTGCCTTTTTAACTTTTCATTAGTGTACACAGTTTGATAAGGTCAAAGTGTTCAGCATGTGAAATGTTAACCTAGATAAGAAACATTAATGACAACATGCTTTACAGTTGTTACAGAAAAGAGTGGGAATTAACCATTGTGAATGAAACAAAGAGAATTGAACCCTTTCCCACATGCAGACACATTTTGACAAACCTGCAACAGATGCCTTGAACACTTTGGCAAAAGGAAAAACTACTGAAATATATGCCAACAATGTTGACGTCTCTATCATAAAATTATAATTTTACTTTCGAGAGATTTCCCATATATATTAATCATGACACATTTCAAATGGTACATTACTTAGAAAGATACAATATCCAGAAACTGGTGTTGAAACTCAACCACAATATTTGAATTAACAGCCATGTATCAACAAAACAGCCATCTTTATTCATGTATCAACACCCTATATTTCTCTGAAAAAACACCCTTTTTAACATACAGACGCTTTCAAAAAACCTATGGTGCAGCCATATTTGAAAACAATGTGGGTTATGTTGAAATAGCTCATAATCAGCAATTTTTCCTTTTTCCAGTACGTTTTTGAAATAGTTACATCAACTCTTACAAACTTGAGCTTTGTCACCTTTTTCCACTTGCAGGATTAATCTGATTCATCTGCAGCTGACAGCTTTTGAAAACATTTTGGCTTAAGAGAAGTTACTCATAATGAGCAATTTCCCACAATGTTTTCAATTATATTTAATAAAAATGCTTCCATTTATAAAGATTTTCCATATTTTTGCCTAGATGCTTTCTTCAAGGTCTCGGCTTCCAGTAGATGTATTGTATGTGGGAAAGGGTAAAAAACTCCAAAGAGCAGTATGTACAGGGACCTGTCAAAACAAAAGAGAAATAGCTGGAAGCCTTCATATATGATACCTTTTTTTGCCTCATGGTCAATTTGCCAAGAATGTTCAAAAGTGAACTTCAGTAAAACTTTATTTGTGGCCGCTAAATTGATGGGTAAAACACAACCGTGTTGAAAAAGAAAGTTTTGTATGTAGTAGACTATCCGATTTTCTCAATGAAATTCTCTCATATTGTTCACTGTAGTAATTACACCAAAACACAAACAATTCTGGATGATAGTAAATTCTTGAGGAACGCGGACAAAAAGCGTTACTGCGAAAATTCCTTCACTGCGTGACTGCTGTGGGGTCTGAGAGAATGGTTTGTTTGATTTACATATTGATCTAGTTTACAAAGAAAACAATTGGCAAACATATCTACTGCGTTCATCCTTGCATGAATAGAAACAGTCAAATAACATAAACATTATAACACACCATCGTGTATGCCATGGCCATAACAAAAACAGGATAAGTGCTGTTAACCCTTTCCCACATACAGCAAATCTTCAACAGACGACGACTTTGAAAACATAGTGACAAAATCCTGAAAAATCTGCATTTAAGATAGCTTAATTGTTAAATAAATTGAAAACATTGTGGTCAAAGGAGAAATTGCTCATGATGAGGAACTTCACCTTTGGCCACAATGGTTTCAAAAGTTGTCTGCTGCTATTGCGTCAAAATGCCTCTGCAGGTGGGAAAGGGGTTAAATAAAGAGTGTTTATCCAAAGATAACTTATTATGCTACAGGATAATTGAATTAATTGGTGTATATACTATTTTTCAGCAGTATTTCAGTAAATTTTCATCTAGCCATGTGTTTCCTGGATATCTTGCACCTGGTGCTAAGCTGAACATTATTCAAAGGCAACTGGCTACCTTAATTCCTATACATTTAATCCAAAGAATGCCAGTCACAATTATTATACCCCCAGATACATAGTATATGGGGGCTATATAGGAGTCACGCTTGTCTGTCCGTTGGTCTGTGGACATTTCTTGTGAACACTATTTCTCAGCAACCCTTGGTCAGAATTCAATATAACTTCACAAGAATGATTGATACCAAGCCTAGTTGTGCATATTGTCGGCGTGTTGCACTGGAATTATTTTTAAATGAGTTATGGCCCCTTGAATTTCTCATACATATGTATATTGTCAGGCACCAGCTGAGGGTATTCATCACCTTCAGTGATATTTCTAGTTTCTTTTGTCAATTTATAAGTGGAAAGACTGCATTGCTGGAAGGAGGGCCTGGGTTGTGCTCCACTATACCATGTTGGCCCCACAGTGAAAAATTATGAGGGTAAACGTTTTGACAAGCCTGAAAAGGAAGTTGAACATATAATTTACTTGAAACATATTAGTTGTTGAGCAATAATAGTTATAGTAAATTCAATTACAAGGCAGTGTAGCTGAAATTAAATTTGTTATAATATATATCTATATCTATAAGTAAGTCTTAAAATTGTGTTGTTATTATATGCAATGGACAATAATTAAATTAAATTGTTGATAAGAAGTTAAATTAGATCATCTGTTGTTGTTTGACAGATCACAATCCTGACTCTAGTCCAATACAATGATTATATGACATAAGATGGGAATATGTATTAAACTTTCATGGACTCACTTGGATGATTGTGGTTGATTGAACTTTTATACCGTTTTCAACAGTATTTCAATTATATACCTTACGTCTTTTTCCTTGTACTCTCACTCCTGTACTCAAAACAACTTTTTTCATAGGTAACTGGTAACTATGGCTACCTTCCCACATATACCATTTAGCCCATTGGAGAAAACAAATGACATAACTCACAATGACTTTAATTAATCCTTTCCCTGATACGACAATTCTTCAGCAGACGACTTTGAACGTATTTTGTCAAAAAATAGAAAATCTCCATAATTGACATGGATAACCTATGACAAAAAGTGGAAAACATTGTGGCAAAAGGAGAAATTGCATGTTTTGTGCAATTTCTTCTTTCGTCACTATGTTTTCAAAAAGCCATCTTTTAAACTATATTCAATAATAGTACTTTCATTGACAAAGTGATTTTCCATATTTTTTGCAAAAGTATTTACAAATTTGTCTGCTGCAGATTGTTTGTATTCTAGAAAGATTGTGTTGGCAGTTCCTGAACCAGTAGCTTTTGAGGTAAAAGTCTGGAATAAACTGTCGTGAGTAGGTCATGGAATGTTGCCGGTTCATTACAGGAATGTGGGAAATACGTTAGGATAATAAAATAATAGGAAGTTCTGGAGTATACTGGACGAAAATATTTACATGAAAAATGCCAACCTTGAAAGAGTTCAATATGTTTGATGGGAAATGTTGAACAGAAATTCAGCAACTTTTTATAACCATGTCCTTCATTAATTGTACTAAAAAGGCTTTTTTCATATTTGCAACAAAAAAAAGATTCTGAAATGTGAGATAATGTTATTTGCTTTTCTGATAATTGAGATACAGTGGTATAACCTGTGTGACCCCGGTTTCTGGTCCAACCCAGTATAGCACTGGTCATGTACCAGTGGGACCTGTTGGTCTACCATTAGTGGATCGAGTACTCTCAAGCACCACCAGATTACCACATACTATCACGGTAGAGCCCTGGCACTGCACCGGACATTCGATGATCACGCCGGTTCTGGATATTTATCCCTGTGTCTCCAGGTTGTATTAAACATTTTAAAACATCCGGGATGGTCTGCCGGAACGAGCTGGAACAACAGGGTTCATTACAGATCATCCCGACTTTCTACAGTGCCGTCGCGGTTGTCTTCCCGGTTTGAGAAGGTTTCTCCCGAACCACCGTCCAGGACAAACCGGGGCGCCAATCTGGGTCAGTGAGAATGAGGCTTTGATTGGAAGTATTTTAAAACATAATTCAATATTATGGGAATAGGAGTAATTCTTTTCCTACCTACAGCAATATTTGTTCAAAGATGACTGCTACAGAGATGTCAAAGGTTGTTTTTAATAATGGGATTGGTTGAGATTAATACCGTTTTCGTCAATTTTTCAGTCATATCAAGGCGGCCAGTTCACCTACTTGTGTCTTTCCTGGTTTACTCTCACCAGTACTCCCCACAACATACTTTCCAAGCAACTTGCTGCTTTTCTACATAGACTGTTAGCCCCTTGTTGGAAGATGAATGATGCTTGTCACAATGACTTTTGTCAAGCGACAGGAATGTTGGCCGAGCTGGGTTAATAAGGGGAACACGGTTAAATGATATTTTGTTTTATTTTCCAAATATCATTAGCATGTCTTTTGTTAACTCTTTCCCACACGTACAAGTCGATAGCAGACCCCTTTGCAAATATTTAAGAACATTTTATTATAAAGTTAGTGATGAAAACATTGTGGCCAAAAGAGAAATTGCTCATTATGAGCAATTTCTCCTTTTGCCACAATGTTTTCAAAAAATGTCTGTTGCAGATGAGTTGAAACACGCCTGCAGGTGGAAAAGGGAAATGAAAGACTGGTGTGTCTATGAGTACAGGCCAACAATTGGCATCAGTTAACAGAGGACTAGATAAGAGGGAGTGAACAGGTCTTTCCCCCACAATATTTCTCTAATTACTCAACCAAATCCTATGTTGTGATACTCAAAAGAATTGTCTCACTGAGATGATTCTTTTGAGTACTCACAACATAGGGTTTGAATGTCAAATAAAGATTTTAGAACATGAAAAATGCCCCTTACCTAGAGCTCTGAGTTATGCATATTTTGAAAAACATGGAGAATGAGAGCACAAGGTTAATACTTTTTCAATAAATAATGGGGAGGCTAGCATAACTTGTTTCTGTTAAAAATATCAGTGCTATGCAATTTTGCATTCTTGGTTTTGGAAAATATTTGTAAACAGTGCAACGAGGGTAACTGAGATTGGAAATGGATACTGGTGAAGAATGCACCTCATTTTGTACAGTGTTAGATAATATAACTGACATTATATTCAGTCAGAAATTTTAACTTGTTAATCCTTGCCCATTAGTTTATTCTATGGAAATCATAAACTTTAAAGTGAAAGAAGGAATTGTCTTAAACAAGCAAATTTCTCTTTTTCCTGCAATGTTTTTCTACTTTTTCTAAAAAGTGAACTTTCAATTTGCCTGATGTTACAAGTTTTTCTTCAGACATTCCCACAGCAGACGGCTTAAAAAATATCATACCATGAAAACATTTAAGGATAATCAAAACCAAATGTGTATTGCAGTCTAGATTTCCTCTGATAGTCTTGCAATAAAGTTTTTAAAAGGTTAAATTATGCAAATTAGAATTGGGTTTACCCTTGGTTCAAAATTTTGTTTTTGGAAACTAATTATTGTAGATAATATACTTTCAATCTGCAGCAGACAACTTTGAAAAAATCTAGACAAAATTATAGAAAATCTCTATTTATAAATGATTATGAGAAAGAGTCACGGCAAATGTAGGAATTGCTTATCATGAGCAATTTCAGTGCATTGAAAAATTGACAGCTCTGATGCATCAAAATTTGTTTTTGTCTGAGAAAGGGTTAAATATTGCATAGCATGCATTGGTTCATTTTTAGATCACCTGAGCTGAAGGCTCACGTTAGTCAGTTGTGATCACTCATGGTCCATCGTCCATTGTCCTAAACAATTCCTTCACAGAGATGTTCCTTTGGGGGGGTGGGGGGGGGGGGGGGGGGGGGGGGGGGTGGGTGGGTTACCTGTTTTGCATAAATAGGGAAAAACTTTGTCTGAAACCTTAAGACCTACTCAGAGCTTAGATATTTAATGTGCAGTATTGTCTAGTTGTCCTCTACCATGATTGCTCAAAATTGGCTGACCTGGTTTGCATAGAGATATAAATGGAAAAACTTTGAAAATCTTCTAGTCTGAAACCAAAATGCCTAGAGCTTAGAGATATGTGGTGTGTAGCATTGTCTAGTGGTCCTCTACAAAGATTGTTAAAATTATGCCCCTAGGGTCAAAATTAGCTGCGCCCTGGGGGTCACCTGTTTTACATAGAGATATAGAGGGAAAAACTTTGAAAATCTTCTTGTCTGAAACAAAAAAGTATATCATAAAGCTTAGATATGTGGTGTGTCATCGTCTAGTGGTCCTCTTTCAAGATTGTTCAAAATTGGCGCCATCCTGGGGGTCACCTGTTTTGCATAGAGATATATATAGGAAAAAACCTTGAAAATCTTCTTGTCTAAAACTGAAAGACGTAGAGCTTAAATATTTGATGTCTAGTTGTCCCCTACCAAGAATGTTCAAATTATACCCTTGGGGTCAAAATTGGCCGGGCACGATGGGTCACCTGTTTTATATAGAGATATATATAGGAAAAAACTTTAAAACTCTTCTTGTCTGAAACCGAGAAGCATAAAGCTAAGATATTTGGTGAGCACAATAGTCTAGTAGTCTTCTACCAAGATTGTTCAAATTATGCCTCTAGGGTCAATATTGGCTCCAACCTGGGGTTTTACATAGAGATATATAGGGAAAAACTTCGAAATTTTCTTGTTAGATACTAACTGGTACATAAACATTTCTTTAGTGACAGACATCTTTTGAAAATAGGGTGGCAAAAGAAGAAATTGATAATGATTACCAATTTCTTTATTTGCCATTCTGTTTGTTCAACTCTTTTCAATAATTTAACTTTCATTTTAGAAATGTTCTAAATATTTAAAGTATCATGCATGGGAGGTTGATCTGAGTTTGGGGTTAGTATGACTGACTCTCAGGTTTAAGGAACAAATGGACCAGCAGTACTGATAAATTAGCCTGGAAATGCTGTGATATAACTGATCATATTTACTTGACAAAAGTCAGTCAATATAGGGTGTGGGTCTTTCGCTCTGTGCCCAGGTCCTCTTTGGCCTCTTGTATTAGCTAACCTTATCATCATCCGTCTGTCGTTTACTTTTAGCTTTAAATAACCTCGCCTCCTAAACCACTGGAACAATTTCAACTAAACTTCACAGGAATGATCCTTGGTGATCTTCATTCAAAATTGTTCAAAAATTTAAATTCTATGAAGAACTTTGGTTTCTGCGCCGTCAAAAAGGGAGAAAATTAGCCAATCTTTAAAATTCTTCATCTCTGAAAACACTTGTCAGATTCCGATATAATTTGATAGAAATGTTCCTTAGGTGACGCTCTACACAAATTGTCAAAGCCATAATGATTATAGTTAAATCATATTAGCGAAAACTAATCTAACGCAAATAAAAAGTGTTTTACAGTACTCTAAAGTATCTGTTTATCAAAAAAAAAGTATTATTTACAGTTAAAAACATTCATGGAAAATGAGATATTTGCTTGAAATCAGGGGAATATGGATCTTTTCTCTATGTGTGTTTATATCATGTTTTGATTTTACTGACAAGAAAACATATTTGCCTTTGAAAACTCTTACTGAACAAAGAAGCCTTTAACCCTATCTCACATACAACAAATAAGCAGCAGACGACTTTAGTCAAAGATATGGAAAAAGTCTATAAATGAAAGAGCAATTATTGAATAAAATTGAAATCATTGTGACCAAAGGTGAAAATTCCTCGTTTATGAGCAATTTCTCATTTGGCCACAATGTTTTCAAAAAGTCGTCGGCTACAGAGATGTCAGAAAACATCTGTATGAGGGAAAGGGTTAATGACATTCTGGGTGCTTTGCCATCTTTGGAATGCAGAAAAAGCCTTGATAACATAATTAGCTTATATCAAAAAGATGGAGTGTGGATTTACACACCTTGTCACTTTGAAGTGGAAAGCTCAGCCCTTTCTAATGTACCGACGATTTCTTACGCATCTGCAGCAGACAACTCTTGAAAACATTTAGAATAAAGGAGAAATTGCTCATAATGAGAAATTTCTCCTTTGGCACAATATTTTCAACTTAATTCAATAATTGTTCTTTCATTTATAAAGAGTTTCCGAATTTTTGCCAATATGTTTTTCAAAGTCATCTGCTGCAAATTTACTGTAAGGGTTAATTTATTCTTATACTGATTGTTAAGATACTGCACTCTTTTTTGATATGATAATTCAAGATATTAAATTAATAACAGTTTTAATTAAACGAAAATTTATCCAGTTACACTAAAATTCTCAAGTTATAATATTACACTGTCCGTCTGTCTGTCCATTTGTCTTGTAAGCGCAATGGGGGGTATCCTTTTGTGAGTTCACCCACAATTCTAGTTTTCAATAGTTGTCCTTTTATTTAAAGAGTTTGCATATGTTTTACTAAATATTTTTAAAGTCTTAATTCTTCTGCAGAGTTTTTTTTTATGTGGGAAAGGGTTAAAATACCATGAAATAGGAAGCAGTTCTTTAAGTCTTTTAGTAGCAATAACTGTCTACTTATTAGTCGCCGGGCAGAAGCCCGCGACTTCTATTTTTAATAGCTTTTCGGAAATCACATGGGAGGGCGGCTTATTATTAGAAAGAAACAAATCTAGATGATTTGAACATATTACAATTGTGGTTGTTTACGAACACTAATAAATGACACATCTAAAATGAAATAAATATTCCGATTTTTTAATGTTTGCAGTTTTTTTTATTTCACTCGCATTTAAGTTTTTTGTCTTATTTACGAAGACAAAAGTGGTCCCTTCAAGACGTGAACCAACACCCCCTAATGCAGACTCTTATGTGTCATCATTGAGGTCAATTTCGGATTCTCCTTTTAATAGCAATTTTAACTTACTAAATGTTGTTTTCATGTTCAAAGAGATGTCTTGATTTGTGTAGAATTCATTTAATAATGTTATCCATGAATATCTAAAGTAGGAACTGTTTCTAAGCTAAATATAGACCCTATTCTGTTGTGTAGTTTCGTGACCTTTAACATCGATTTTCGCGCATGCGCATTTCGATATGAAAAAGCGAGTGATATTATTTTATTTTAGACAACTACAAGACGAATGTTTGACGCAAAGCATAAAAGAGAAGCCGCAATATTTCGTTGTACATGTAGAAATAAGAAAAAAAGAACATTTTTAAATCCACAAACAATAGAACAATTTAAACTGTAGACGGTAATGCTGATATATTTCTCCTTTTGAAGACTTTTGTTTTCTTCAAATTACCTCCCTTTAAAGCAATACCAGGATATTTACCTTGTGATTCGAATAAGATTGACAAACATTGAAATAATATGAATGAATACTATTATTTAAATAAGTAACAACAGCAAAATTAGATAAATGTGTACACATAAAATTTATAAGCAAATGTTTTCATTACTACGTTCCTAATGTTTGAATAGACTAAGGAAAGTCAAGAATACATAAATAAATCAATGCAGTCTTTTCCGGCGACATTGATGCCTTGCATCAACTTTCTCTTGTAACACTCATTTATACAACAAATCTGTAGCAGACAACTTTGAAAAATAAATATGTAAAAATATCGAAAATATAAATACGTGAAATTATGAAACGTTACATGTATTTTAGCTAAAATTGGTTAAAGTCTGTTTGAAATTTTGTTGTTGTATGTATCATATCTCTAAAAGAATTTGAGCTGGAGTCCTGAAAGTTTTCACAAATGTTTATCAGAATGCAATGTTTTGCCCCTTTGGATTTGATGCGCCATTAAAACGCCTAGTTTCAGCAGAATTATGGCTTTTGGCTTAGTAAAAATTGGAAACTTTAAGTCCATTATATCTCCAAAAGTATTCATGTTACGGTCATGAAAATAAGTAAGAATATTTGTCAACATGTGAAGATTTGTACCTTAGGTTTGTTCTTTGCCATTTAATTAAGCCTGGTTACAACTTTGACTTAGTTATAAAGTTTTGAAACGTTGTTAAATTGGTACATCTCCAGAAGTATTGGAGTTATTAATAGTTATGAAACTTGACAGGACTTTTCCATTTCAGAGTCTTCCGATGCAGATTTAATTGTTCTATGTGTGAAATATTATAATACTGCATCATATATGCCTGCTGATCATTGACTGATTATAAGTTGGCTATAAATTAAATCCAGCTGTATTGGTATTAAATTTAATGTTTCAAATCTCAAACTTTTATAATGTGAGATACAAATCTGCATATGAAATTTTATTTATTTTGATGATGGTGGATGCAGATGGGAATTTTTACATGAAATTTGCATTATTTGAATCTATATTATGTTTTTCTCTTTTCAGCTTATATTAATCTTGCTTAAATTTACTCTTTACCTTATATTTATATGACATTCAAAAACATAGCAGTAAAAGATTGATTTGTTCAAACTTATCAATTTTTCCTTTTCCCACAATGTTTTAAAAAGTCATCTTCTGCATATTCGTCAGAACGCGTCGCTTAATAACGAAACCCCTTATGGTCATTACAGTTCATTTAAATAGATAAATCCCATCTACCAACTCACAGTTTGAACTTTTTAGTCCCCTACCGGCGTGCCGAAGGGGACTCTTAGGTTTGCACTCCGTCCGTCAGTCAGTCCGTCAGTCCGTCCGTCAGTCCGTCCGTCCGTCAGTCAGTCAGTCCGGCAAATCAGTTTTCCGCACTTTTTTTCTACATGCTTTGAGGTATTGAGCTGAAATTTTGTATATGCCTTTGTAATCATGTGTCACAGATCAAGTTCGCGTTTCCTGGGATTTCGTCAATTTTTTAATGAGTTATGCCCCTTTTTGGACTTAGAATATTCGTTTTCCGCACTTTTTTTCTACATGCTTTGAGGTATTGAGCTGAAATTTTGTATATGCCTTTGTAATCATGTGTCACAGATCAAGTTCGCGTTTCCTGGGATTTCGTCAATTTTTTAATGAGTTATGCCCCTTTTTGGACTTAGTGCAAACCGGTAGGGGACTATGGTATTGCTTGCAATCCAGTTACTTGTTTTTTCAGTGCTGAAAAATGCAAAATCTACAAGTTCTTGTCTAAAGCAATGCTGACTATTCTTGAATTACTGTTTTATTTATTTGTATCGGTGAAGTCATTGGACATCAAAGGACTGATAGGTTTTTACCAGGTACACTGCATCCCAATTTGCCTCCGCCCGAAACATCAAACGATAACAGATATCATTGCTACTAATCTGTGTTCAAGTATATCAACCCATAAATCTATTCAAAATAGATTTATTAAATGTCATTTGTAGTATTAGCAATACTAAATAGTGGATAAAAGGCATTTTATGCTAATATGGTCACCTAATGAAATACAAACTGCCCTGGTTGAACACTGTCTACCTGCTTTCAATATAAATCATGTATTTGTTAACCCCTTTACCACATGCAGATACATTTTGATTTATCTGCAGTACACAGCTTTTGAAAATATTGGGACAAAAGGAGAAATAGTTCATGATGAGCAACTTCTCTTATTGCCATATCATTTTCAACAATTTTCTATTTCTAATGCATGTGTACTTTCATTTCTAGAGATTTTCCATAGTTTTTGCCTTGATGTTTCTCCTGGAGATGCTGTGTGATGGAGAATGGGGGTTAACCTAGCCAGCGTTTGCCAGCTGCTGTGTTGATAAATAGTTATTTTGAAGATCGTTCTTTAACAATATTGAAATAGCAATTTGAACATCTGACACATTTTGGTTTCATCTTATCTTCGATGATAAACAATGACTCTTTTTTGTTATCATGGTGTGAGGAAAATTTGAAGCATGTGGGAAATGATTAAAATTCATATTTCAACTCTCTGAAAGTAGCAGAAGGCTTGGTTTTCTGACCTTGTGTTCTGTTCCTGTAAGATTCATGGCATAAACATTAAATCTTATGCCGATTCTGTTCTGACCCAGCATCATTTCATCTTCATCTGACTTTGTCATGACTGCATGAGCATAATTTCATCTTCACCTGACTTTGTCATGACTGAGCATCATTTCATCTTCACCCGACTTTGTCATGACTGAGCATCATTTCATCTTCACATTTGCCACAATGTTTTCAACTCTATTTAGTATTTATGGAGAATTTTCACATTTTTGCAAAGCTGTTATCAAAGTCGTCTGCTAGCAGATTTGTTGTATGTGGGAAAGGGTTAATCGTATCAATTTGATTCTTATGCAATTGATTATCCTTACACAGGTGAAGCCGATTTTGGAAAACAATGTGACAACAAGATAAATTGCTCATAATGAGCAGTGTCCATTATGAGTAAATTTCCCTTTTTCTGCAATGTTTGCAACTCTAATCAATTATTATACTATCATTTGTAAAGATTTTTCATATTTTTGGTCATCTGCTTCCAATGAACTACTGTATTTGAGAAAGGGTTCAGGGATCATTCTGTCTTCAATCTGATTTGATATCCTATCATTAATCGAAAAATGCTGAATTGGAACAAACTCGGGTTTCCAAAAATTAGGTAAATAGCCAGACTACATTTTCAGATTTGGGGAGCCCTGGCAGTTAAAGCTCTCTCTTCCTTTATCGGAGATTTTAATTTCATTTTTATTATAGAGATTTTCAATGATTACTTCTATCCCTGCATTTTAGGTGAAACTTTGACCAACTTGCTAAAGCTTCAGTCAAACCAAACTAGTTCTCAAAACGTACGAGCTGGTTCTAAAAATATTGTAAAATGGTTTGTGGTCTGGCAAGAATGTATAGCTTTGGCCGGACAATGTCTATAATGCGACCCTTGTTAGTTCATAAACAGTTCTCGATACGTCCATCTCGTCTTTATCCTGTTTATATCAAGTTTAGATCGAGTAAAAGTGCCCTGTTCACCATATGGGGACACCGTTTCCAAGCAGTCTAAGTCCGTCAGTTTAAACCAGTTTGTAACTAGATCGATCTACTTTGTTCCTGTTACGTCGCAAATCCGTTCTAACTAGTTTTTAACTCGATCACAGACAGTTACACTCACTTGTTCTGATCAAACTACGTCCTCATCATGCCCCTAGTGCATTTAGAACTTAATTGCAATCACATCCTGGCCTGATGGCTATAAAAACCCATCACATTTCTGCCAACTAGTACTCATTCTTGTTTGCTGCTTCAAGCTGTAATGATAAAGTCCACAACAGTTGTCCATCTGGTTTTAAGTACGTTGTCACTCGGTCTAATTGCAGGTCGGGATGGTTGGCTGAAAATTTTGAGCAGGCTCTCAACGTTCTGAAGCACCATGCCCGATCAAACCAGTCCGAGCCCATGCATGAAGCTCTTAAACAGACCGTAAAAAGTTGCTACTACGTCTACTCTATTTGCACACAGATTTAGTCTATTTGGCTATATTTTTCAGAACGTTAAGTGAGAATGAGTTTGGTGTGATGGGACTTTAAAAGAAAAACAAGCCCAAATTTATAAACTGATAACCTGGTCAGTAGATGATCTGTGATAAAACTGTACCCATTAATTTCATATTTCTGATTCAACAGAAGCTTTTGATTTATTGCAGGCAATTTTAAGATAGAAAAATCTTTCATAATGCAATAAAGAATGATATTCACCAGGGCGAGAGTGGCCCAGGACCACCAAGGTTGAGTTAAATACCACCATAAACCAAACAATATCTCGATCAAAACTGATTAAGTTGATAACTGGGCTCTCTGGTAGACTAGAAAGGTGATTAATTGCTAAATGAGTGAGCAGGTTGCTTTTAAAATTAAATGGTTTGTCAATTTAAATGGAATATATAATATATCTGTATTAAAAGTCGTCACATAATATTACATGAGTATTAATTATCATAAAGCCTGGTTAAAAAGAAATCTGAATCTTAAGTGTTATTTAACCCTTTCCCTCATATAGACGCTTTCCGACGCCTCTGCAGCAGGCGGCTTTTTGAAAAAATAGTGACAAAAGAAGAAATTGCTCAAAACGAGCAATTTCTCCTTTTGCCACAATGTTTTCCACTTTTAGTCATAGGTTTTCCATTCAATTAAAGATATTTTCCATTTTTTGACAAAATATGTTCAAAGTCGTCTGCTGCAGAATAGTTATATGAGGGAAAGGGTTGAGTGTTATTTAAATGAGTGCAACCTTATATGACTGATCAGGTAAGACCTTGCTTCCACGCAGTCTTACCTGATGAACATTCACTGTTTGCTGATGAACATTCACTGTTTGCATTTATGCTGAGGATATTTTTTGCTTGACATGGGCTTAATTGTGAAATTCATGCAAGACTGATGTTGCTACACCTAGTGGCAAGACGAAGTTACTACTGTATTGTATACGTTACCACCAAATGTTACCTGTCAGATTACATTTCAAACCGAGTTTAGATGGTATGGTTACATGAGGTCACATAGATCTTGCCTACGAAAACCTTTGATGTAGATAAATATGAATGACACCGAAAAGTGCATGTCAACAAGAAGTCAAAGATATGCTTCAACTTGTATGGAGAGTAAGTATTGCAATACTTAAGGCTTATTATAACAAATTGTTTAAAGTAAAGTAAAATTGACAGTTCTTAATAATTCTTATATCATAGAATGTCATGAACTCCTTTGCCCATAAAGTATTTATGTTGGAGAGATGTATTTATACCCCCTTCAAAGAAGAGGGGGTATATAGGAGTCACTGTGTCGGGCTGTCTGTCTGTCTGTCGGTCGGTTTTGTCCGGCCTATTTCTTACAAACCACTGGATGGAATTCAATAAAAGTTTACATGAAGCTTCTATACCAAGAGGAGATGTGCATATCCTAAAGGGGTTACAATTGCATGTTATTTTACAGAGTTATGCCCTTTTACTTATTAAGTTATGGTGTAGGTCAAGGTGCTGTTTAGGGGGTATTTATCATCTTCAGTGATAGTTCTAGTTTCTTTTCTTGTAGGTAAAATGTTGGTGTGAAGTATTTGTAACTAAAACAGTTTGAATCACACCATATAAATGTGCTGTAATCTGAAAGCAGAGTAATACCATGACACACCAGAAAGTATGAGAACATTATCAGAGAAAGTTGTTTTCCTCTTACTTTGTACAACTCTTTACCACATGCAGAGGCGTTTTGACACATCTCTTCACAATTCTTACCAATATATTCAATATTAACCCTTTCCCTCAAACAACAATTCTGCAGCAGACGACTTTGAACATATTTTGTCAGATGGATAACCTATGACTAAGAGTGGAAAACATTGTGACAAAAGGAGAAATTGCACGTTCTGTGCAATTTCTTCTTTTGTCACTATGTTTTCAAAACGCCGTCTGCTTTAACCCTTTCCCTCAAACAACAATTCTGCAGCAGACGACTTTGAACATGTTTTGGCAAAAAATAGAAAATTTCTATAATTGAATGGATAACCTATGCCTAAACATGAAAAACATTGTGTCAAAAGGAGAAATTGCTCGTTTTGAGCACTTTCTTCTTTTATCACTGTTTTCAAAAAAGGGACTGCTTCAGAGGTGTAGGAAAGCTTTTATATGAGGGAAAGGGTTAAACCTGCATTTTCAGAGATTTGCCATTTTATACCTCAATGCTTTCTAAGTGGGCTACTTTAGAATTGTTGTATTATGTTGGAAATTAAGGGTTATATTATATAGAAGTACAAATTCCTAACTATGTAGAACAAATGAGACATGTTAGAAATGAGAAATTAACTTGGTACAAATTTAGAATAACAAATGGCTATGTGTGGTTGTAGTAGGTCATTGGTAATTTGTCATTCTCCTTGTCTAGCTTACAGTGTGCCTTTTTCATATTGTGTAATGAGATAATTAATCCTTATTCTGGCAGGAATGACATTGCAACAGATGACTTTACAGAACAGTGTGGGAAGTAGAGACTAACACAATTAACCCTTTCCCTCATATAGACGCTTTCTGACGCTTCTGCAGCAGACGGCTTTTTGAAAACATAGTGACAAAAGAAGAAATTGCACAAAACGTGCAATTTCTCCTTTTGCCACAATGTTTTCCACTTTTAGTCATAGGTTATCCATTCAATTATGGAGATTTTCTATGTTTTGACAAAATACGTTGAAGGTCGTCTGCTGCAGAATTGTCGTATGTGGGAAAGGGTTAATAGCTTATGTTTTATTGTAGTTGGTCAGAGGTCATTTGTAACTTTCATTTTATTCTTTCCAACATTAACCCTTTCCCTCATACGACAATCATGCAGCAGACGACTTTGAACATATTTTGTCAAAAAATGGAAAATCTCTATAATTGAATGGTTCACCTATGAATAAAAGTGGAAAACATTGTGGCAAAAGGAGAAATTACTTGTTTTGAGCAATTTCTTCTTTTGTCACTATATATGTTTTCAAAAAGCCGTCTGCTGCAGAGGCTTCAGAAAGCGATTATATGAGGGAAAGGGTTAATAAAACACAACTTCTGAAAACATTGAGGGAAACGGAAAAATCTCATTATTAAAGAGCAATTATTCCTTACTTTAAAGATTATCCCTCATTTATGGCGAGATTCGTACAAAGTCGTCTGCTGCATATTTGTTATATGTGGGAAGGGTTAATATAATGTACTCATAATAGCCTTTGTATAAGAAGCAAACACTTGAAGAAGAGTGAAAAAAAGGAATACTAGTTGTGTCCAAAACTTTTTGGGCACCTAGCTACTCTAAATTAAAACCCAAACATGCTAACAACACTGTTATGGCGCTGTTAAATCTACCATGCATATGCATCCTGTTGGAACCAATCATTGGAGTGAACTTTTACTTATCCACATGACAACGCATCATCAGAACAATTTGGTTTACCTTTTCATGGACGCTGACTCGGATCGCGGACTTGGATCGTAAACAGATGAGTAGAATTAATTATTTTTAGCTTATCCCTTTCCCACATACAAGAAATCTTCAGCAGACAACTTTGAAAAGGTCAAGACAAAAGCACAGAAATGAAATAACAATAATTGAAAACATGGTGACAAAAGGAGAAATTGCTCGTTTTGAGCAATTTCTTCTTTTATCGCCATGTTTTTAAAAATCCGTCTGCTGCAGAGGCGTCGGAAAGCTTCCATATGAGGGGATGGGTTATACGGAATAAACTGGAATAAATCTTTTTCAAGTGCATATGGAATAAACTTCATTGCTTAAAATAAATTGAAAAGTTGTGATCGGTAAATGCAGGATATCACTGAAATTAAGTTATTTATTTACAGAGTGTCTGAGGCCTCGATAGAGGCTCGGGACACAATGGCTGATTGTGCTAAACGTTGCACGGTCAATATTACTGTCCGATCAACAGACACTTTGCTTGTGAATACTCCAGTCACCGAAACCGAAAGCAAGGTGAATGTTGAAAGTTGTCATAAGACAAAATCTTAAGTATATGATGAATACTTGGGATTATCCGCAGTAGCGCCTGCTGGGAATTGGGAATTCATGATCGCATATTTCCAACAAAACACTGTTAAATCAACAAATCATTGTTAAACAGCTGCTAAGCAATCTATGTCTGCACTTATCAATAAAGTTGATATCTCCGATTATGAAGATGTTTTGTCAGATCAAGAAATATAAATATATATATAAAGTTTCAGAAAATAATACCAAAAGTGAAAGTGATGCATTATTAAACGTTGACAAAACAGCAAAATACATATGAAAATGACTGTTCTGTTAATCTTTTGTACACACCAATTGCTGGTTTGCCAACGCAGCTTAAGATATCGCTGCTACGTTAATGTCACTTGTCATCACTGAATGTCTTAATTTTTTCAAAGTAGCAGCGCTATTATCAAGATTCTTTTGGAACCGTCTGATCCCGGATTGAAATATGCTGTCATACCATTCTACTGTGAATTTCTTTACTACCGAGTTTACATGTATCAAGTAATTATGATTGTCATGACGAAAAACCATGTAGTTCTTTAATAATTTTGATAAGATTCCTTATCAGTAGGGAAGATAGATTGTGTGCAATGTAAACGTTGCTTAACTCCAAGCTGAACCTTTAACTCTAAGCTGATCATTTGCAATGTTAATATTGTGTAACTCTAAGCTGATCATTTTCAATGATTACATTGCTTAACTCTTAAGCTGATCATTGCTTAACTCTAAGCTGATCATTTGCAATGTTAATATTGTGTAACTCTAAGCTGATCATTTGCAATGATTACATTGCTTAACTCCAAGCTGATTATTTGCAATTTTAACACTCCAAGCAGATCCTTTGCAAAGTTAACATTGCTTTAATCCAAGCAGATCATTTTCAAAGTTAACATTGCTTTAATCCAAGCAGATCATTTGCACAGTTGACATTGCTTTAATCCAAGCTGATCATTTGCGATGTTAAAATTGCTCAAAATCCAAACAGATCCTTTGCAAAGTTAAATTTGCTTAACTCCAAGCTGATCATTTGCACTGTTAAAATTGCTTTACTCCAAGTTGATAATTAGCAATTTTAACATTGTGTAACTCTAAGCTGATCATTTGCAATGTTTACATTGTGTAACTATAAGCTGATCATTTGCTTTGTAAGGTTAACATTATGTGTAACTCTAAGCTGATCTATTGCAATGTTAATATTGCTTACTCTGAGCTAATTAATTGAAATGTTAACATTGAGTGTAACTCTAAGCTAATCAATTGCACTGTTAATATTGCTTAACTCCAAGCTAATCATTTACAATGTTAACATTGTGTGTAACTCTAAGCTGATCAATTGCAATGTTAAAATTGCTTAACTCCAAGCTAATCATTTGCAATGTTAACATTGTGTGTAACTCTAAGCTGATCATTTGCAATGTTAACATTGTGTGCAATTCTAAGCTGATCATTTGCAATGTTAACATTGTGTGCAACTCTAAGCTGATCATTTGCAGTGTTAACATTGTGTGCAACTCTAAGCTGATCATTTGCAATGTTAACATTGTGTAACTCTATGCTGATCATTTGCAAAGTTAACATCGTGTGTAACTCTAAGGTGATCATTTGCACTGTTAACATTGTGTAACTCTAAGCTGATCATTTGCAATGTTAACATTGTGTGCAACTCTAAGCTGATCATTTGCAATGTTAACATTGTGTGCAACTCTAAGCTGATCATTTGCAATGTTAACATTGTGTAACTCTATGCTCAATCATTTACAATGTTAACATTGTGTGTAACTCTAAGCTGATCATTTGCAATGTTAATTTTGTGTGCAAACTCTAAGCTGATCATTTGCAATGTTAACATTGTGTGTAACTCTATGCTGATCATTTGCAATGTTAACATTGTGTATAACTCTAAGCTGATCATTTTCAATGTTAACATTGTGTAACTCTATGCTGATCATTTGCAATGTTAACATTGTGTAACTCTAAGCTGATCCTTTGCAGTTAACATTTCTTAACTCCAAGAGAAAGAGAGAAGCGTAAGTGGAATAAGTCGGGCCTGTTGATGCTTTCTACAGCATCAGCTGACGTCTATTGAAATCATTGTGAGTGATTTCTCCTCGTTTCAAAAGTTTCCTGTCTGCAAGTTGGAAAGGGTTATGAGCCAAATTGATATTGTTTTTGTTACATTTTTCAAAAGGACAATAAGTCAAGGTTTTTGGTGGTTTTCATTCATAGAATGTTTTTACAACTATAGAGTCAAGAGTCTTCACAGATATTGTTGGTTATAGAAGGGATTATCCCTTTTTTACATACAAAAAATCAGCAGCAGACAACTTCTAGGCAACATGTAGGCAAAACTATATAAAATCTCTATGTATTGATGAAATTCATTTAAAGGAGTTGAAAAATTTGGCAAAAGAAGAAATTATTTATGTTGACATTAATTATGAGCAATTTCTCTTTTTACCACAATGGTTGCATCTGCAGATGTGTCAAAATAGGTCTGCATGTAGGAAAGGGTTAAGTAAATATTGGCATATCTGAATGTAAGCTCCCTCTCAAGTATGTCTAAATATTTATAAGTCCTCATGTTAGACAGAATGTGTGAATCAAATTCTCTAAGTTAACCCTTTCCCAGTGATACATAAAGACATTTCGCGGGTTTGCAGCAGAAGAAACATAGCAACAAAAGGAGAAATTGCTCTTGTTACCAATTTCCCATTTTGCCACAATGTTTTCAACTGTACTCAATTATTATACTCACATTTATAGAGATCTTCCATATTTTTGCCTATTATATATTTTCAAAGTTGTAGACTTGTTGTATCTGGGAGAGGGATAACCAGGCAAAACAAAATGATTACTTCTTATCTCAAGTTATTATCATTTTCTTGTGAATTATTGTGAAATGGGCTATTATTTGATATAATCCAGTCTTTTTATAAATCCTTCTATTGATTTTGGAATGGAGACACAAATGGATAAGTTCTTGGTTGTCTGTCCTGTTATTCCCTCTCTCTGTCACTGTTTCATTGGTAGGCGCCGATCCCTGGTAGTTCAGTCCGTGACTGTGCAGGTTGTCAATCCGGGGGGCTATGAGTTTGAATCTCAGCTTGGCCAACATTCTATCCGAAGTTTGACAAAAGCAATTTTGACACATGTCATTCATCTTCCATCAATCACTGGCCCCTGTGAAACAGTCTTGAACTATTTTAGAACTATTCTAGAAAATTCTAGAATTGTTCTGGAACTCGGGTCTAGAACTGTTCTGAAACTGTTCTAGAATTTTATGGCACAGTTCTAGAATGTTAAGTGAGACAATTTTTCCAGAATAATTGTTCTGGAACTATCCTAGAACTAGTCTAGAAGAGTTCTAGAACAATTCTTCTGGAAAAATTGTCTCACTTAACGTTCTAGAACTGTCCCACAAACATTCTAGAACAGTTCCAGAACAATTCTAGAAATTTTTAGAATAGTTCAAGAATGGTTTCAGAACAATGAAGGTTTGTTCCAGAAATGATGTGGGATGGTTCTAGAATAGTTCCAGGACACCTGCTCAGTAAACAGCTGAATCATATTTGTAATATTCTGTTCTAGAGCTTGGTTGGGATGTAACCAAATATTAAACAATTTGTAGATTTTGTCCTCTGTAGATTTTGTCCTTGAAAAGTTCTAAAAATGTTCTAGAAAATTTCAAGAACACTTTCAGAATGAGAATAATTAAGTTCAACAAATGTTCTGGATTTATTCTAGAATGATGTTCTAGAACAGTAAAGCCAAGTGGTTCTGCATCCTTTTTTCCCCACATATAACAAGTCTACAACAGAGGACTTTGAAAACATATATCTGGAAAATCTCAATAAATGTTGGTTTAATTTTAGAATAGTCTCAGTTGAAAATATTGTGTCAAATTTCTCTTTTTGTAACGTTTTCAAAAAGTTGTTTGCTGCATTTGAGTAAAAAATGTGTTCTAGTTAACATTTGGCAAAGGGTTACTGCAATCAGATGCAATTTGTATTTTTGTTAACTTTGATTTTTACAAAGTTACATTGTTACATCAGTCTGAACATAGAAACTGTTGTCTAACAAATAAGATATCAATTGTTTTCCCTCTTTCATTTTGATGATTCCTTCTTGCTTAACCCATTATCCCTTTTCCTGTTACGACAATTCTGCAGCAGACGACTTTGAACATTACTTTGTCAAAACATAGAAAATCTCCATAATTGATTGGATAACCCATGACAAAAAGTGGAAAACATTGTGGCAAAAGGAGAAATTGCACGATTTGTGCAATTTCTTTTTTTGTCACTATGTTTTCAAAGAGCCGTCTGCTGCAGAGGCGTCAGAAAGCATGCATTTAACTCTCTCCCTACTAAACTGTCACTTCCCACATGGGTATGCATTCTTATGTACTTGTAGATGACTACTGAAAACATTGTAGCTAAAGGAGAATTTCAATTCATACTTTCACAAAGATGTTTTCAAAGTTGTCTGCTGCAGATTTTAAGTAATTAGGAAAAGGTAAAAGCAATTTTAATAGATCTACATTTTGGGAAAAGGAAATATTGCTCATGTTTCAATATCTACATGTTAATTTTTATTGTCACGTCTTTTTATTTTATTTGCCCTGCTTATAATTCAATTCTATATTGCATTATGATGTTGAATTAAAAAAGTCTGCTGTCAGGTAATGGGTTAATGTACTTCGAAGATAAGGTTGTAATACAGTCTAATGATTTGAAACACGAACCATGTTCTCATCATGTGATCTGTTTGTTGATTGTCTGCGCAACCTTGTTATCCCTTTCTCACATATAACAAATCCGCAGCAGACGACATTTGAAATCATTTGGAGAAAAATTATGGAAAATCTCTTTATTTAAAAGTTTAGTTTTTGAAAACATTGCGGCAAAAGTCGTTCGTGCTACACTGAGGCATCAGAAAGTGTCTATATTAGGACAGGGTTATACAATTATCTTCTTAACTCTTTCCCTCATACGACAATTCTGCAGCAGATGATTTTAAACATATTTTGTCAAGAAATAGAAAATCTCTATAATTGAATTAATAACCTATGAGTAAAAGTGGAAAACATTGTGGCAAAACGAGAAATTGCTCGTTTTGAGCAATTTCTTCTTTTGTCACTATGTTTTCAAAAAGCTGTGTGCTGCAATTTGAGGCGTCAGAAAGCGTCTATATGAGGGAAAGTGTTAATTCCGGTGATCATGCATGTCTGTAACACAATGTCTACGGGTATATGGAGATTTGCATATATTTTTGTCTACATGTTTTTAAACTTAAAGATATGACTCGGGCTTAAGCTGTTTTTACTAATAAAATCTGCCAATCATTTCTTTTATTAAATACTTTGTTTTTGTCATTTTGGATGATTCTAAGCACTGTTTGATCATATAAGCGAGCAGCTTATGTAACAGATGAACAGTTGTTAACCCTTTCCGGCCAATAGCAAATTTGCAGCAGACTACTTTGATAGAATCTAGACAAAATATGGTGAATCTTTATAAATGAAAGTATAATTATTGAATTAAATTAAAAACATTGTGGCAAAAGGAAAAATTGCTCAAAATGAGCATGAGTTGTCTGATGCGTATGAGGGCGTCTGCCGGTGGGTTAAACCTTATAAACCCTTTCCCACATACAGCAAATTTGCAGGAGACGACTTTGAAAATATTTACACTAAAATATGAAAAACCTCTGTAAATGAAAGTATATAATTACTGAATAAAGTTGAAAACATTGTGGCAAAAGATGAAATTGCTTGTCATGAGCAATTTCTCCTTTTGTCACAGTGTTTTCAAAGGTGGTCTGCTGCAGATGTGTCAGAATACATCTACAAGTGGGAAAGGGTTAAATAATGATAATTATATGACCAGTGTAGATTAAGATTAACCAGCTAATTGATTCAATCTGCAAGAAATTGCGAGAATTGATTGGAAAATAGTTTTTGTGTACAAAAGGAGACTGCTTAATATGATGAGCAATTTCTGCTTTAGCCACAGCGTTTTCAAAAGCTGTCTGTTGCAGATCTGTATGTGGGAAAGGGTTATAGATATTATGGGGTATACGTTACAGTGATCAATCACATAGCACCTCTGTGTTTTAATGTTTACATTTTGTAAAAATTACATAATAAATTGACTTAATTCAAGGACCTCTTTCCTGTAGATATCAATGTTACCCCTTTCCCAGATGTAGATGTATTTCGACATAGCTGCAGCAGACAGCTTTTAAAAACATTGTTGGCAAAAAGGAGAATTTGCTTAACATGAGCACTTTCTCTTTTTGCCACAATGTTTTTTAATCTTTATTCAATAATATGCTTTCATTTCTAGAAGCTTTTATATTTGTGTCTAGATGTATTCGAAGATGATCTGTTGCATGTGGGAGAGGGTAATATCCTTTAGTCAGGTGTTAGTTGAGTCAGACATAGGAAACTCAACCCTCAGGAGCTTGCTTGTCAGTGTAGTTAGGTTATTTTGAAAATCCTTGTTTAACCCTTTTCCTCATATGGACGCTTTCTGATGCCTCTGCAGCAGCTTTTTGAAAACAAAGTGACAAAAGAAGAAATTGCTCGAAAACGATGTTTTCCATTTTAGTCATAATATTTTAGGCTCATAATCCATTCAATTATAGAGATTTTCTACTTTTTGACAAAATATGTTCAAAGTCGTCTGCTGCAGAATTGTCGTATGAGGGAAAGGGTTAACCATGATTTTCATGTTCTTAACCCTTTCCTACATACAACAAATTCGAAGCAGACAACTTTGAAATCACTGAGGCACAAACATGGAAAATTACTTCAAATGAAAGTATTATTATGATGAGTTGAAATCATTGGTGCAGACTGCAGTAGTAGACTTTTGAAAACATTATGGCAAATGGAGAAATTGCTAATTATGTTATCCTTTTGACACAACGTTTTCAATTTTATTATAAATTAATAAAACTTTCATATATAGAGATTACTCATATTGTTCCCCAAATATTTTCAATGTCCTCTGTTGCAGATTTTCTGTAAGAGGGAATGTGTTAAACATCTGATATAATATTGATGGAGATGCTGATTGATTGGACTTTAACCTTGTTCAACATTATTTCAGTTATATTACACTGTGTTTCCCTGGCTCTTTTGCACCTGAGCAGACATGGACAGTGATTAAACCTTTCCCACATACAGACACATTTGAACACATCTGCTACAGAATACTTTTGAAAACATTGTGATCAAAGGAGCAATTGCTCATAAAGAGCAAGTTCTCCTTTGGTCACAATATTTTCAACTTTATTTGATTGATAAAACTTTCATTCATAGAAAACATATATTTGAGCCTAGATGTTGTTGATTCTTGCAGATTAATTTTGTTGTATGACGGGAAGGATTCATATGAGTGGTAAGGGCTTGCCTCACAATCAATGTAATACAAATAAGTTAAAAACTCACTCTTCCTTTGCTAGAGCCCTTGGCTATCAGGTGAATGATTGATTAAAAACCTGCTGGATGAAAATTAAATTTGTTTGATCATGCCATGTGTTGACTTAGTAGTTCTTGTTCTACCACACTCGTTTTATGACCAGACTAATTATTTAACATGTTATGCATACGATTATGCTAATGATTCATTAGCCTAGTTCCTAAAGTATCATATGGATGATTCACAAATATTACGTATTTCACTGCAGTTCTAGCAATTCTTTGTTTTCCACAGGTGACAATTGAATATTCTATGGATGTATACTCCTGCTATAAAGTTATCTCTTTCCCTCATGCAGATGCATCTCGAGTAAATTGATCGTAAAGAGTAATACTCCTAATTTTTCCAAATCTATCATATGATAATTTCTTTCACTTTATCCCTTTCCAGCATAGTTTGTCAAAAAATTGAATATTTGAATGGATAACCTATGACTAAAAGTGGAAAACATTGTGGCAAAAGGAGAAATTGCTTGTTTTGAGCAATTTCTTCTTTTGTTACTATGTTTTCAAAAAAGCTGTGCAATTTCTCCTTTTGCTACAATGTTTTCCACTTTTTGTCATAGGTTATCCATTCAATTATAGAGATTTTCTATTTTTTGACAAAATATGTTCAAAGTCGTCGGCTGCAGAATTGTTGTATGAGGGAAAGGGTTAAGGGCCAAGATAAAGAGGAGTCTTTTGCTTCATGATATGTCTTATCATTAAGCATCTGTATGTTGGAAAGGGTTAACTTTTTAATGAAAGAAAAAAGTTCTTCTTAAAGACAATTTCTTTAGTTTCACTTGTCTTCAGATGTCGAACCTACAACCTCTTTGAAACAAAGCAGATGCTGTAGTCACTTAACCCTTTTCCTCATATATACGCTTTCTGACGCCTCTGCAGCAGACGGCGTTTTGAAAACATAGTGACAAAAGAAGAAATTGCAATTGCACAAAACGTGCAATTTCTCCTTTTGCCACAATGTTTTCCACTTTTTGTCATATATGGGTTATCCATTCAATTATAGAGATTTTCTACTTTTTGATAAAATATGTTTAAAGTCGTCTGCTGCAGAATTGTCGTATGTGGGAAAGAGTTAACCACAGTGAATGCTGCCATGGAGTGAAAATAACTTTAAATTCTGTCAAATATGCAGGTGGTAGGCGTAGTTAAGGGAAAGAACTGCAAAATGCAAATGAGATGGCCGTCTAGTTTTGATAATCAATTATTCAACAGAAATTTTACAGGATGCTGGTGAAATTTTGTCT
Source organism: Serripes groenlandicus (assembly GCA_031761405.1). NCBI lineage: Eukaryota > Metazoa > Mollusca > Bivalvia > Cardiida > Cardiidae > Serripes > Serripes groenlandicus. The sequence goes on along the minus strand of JASEVX010000001.1, from coordinate 108,263,240 downwards.
GGAATTTCAGAAATAAATTGAGAGATTTTGATAATGGAAGTTATCTTGACCTGTTGAAATTAATACTCCAGGCATTCATTTCAAATGAGTTCTTTTAAGTCTTTCCCACTTATAGACACATTTTGAAGCATCTGCAGCAGACGAGTTTTGAAAACATTGTGACAAAACGAGAAAGGACTCATAATGAGCAATTTCCCCTTTTGCCATAATGTTTTTAACTCTTCTGAATAATTAAACTTTTATTTCATAGAGATTTTCCATATATTTAGCTCACCTAAGCTCGAAGTGCGGGCTGAGCTATTGTGATCACTCAGGGTCCATTGTCCTTATCGTCTGTCTGTTCACATTGTCTTACAAACTCTTCCTAAACCAATGAAATCAAAATAATTACACAGGAATGTTCATTTGGAGGTCATCTTTCAAAGTTGTTCAAAAAATTTAATTCCATGCAGAATTCCGCAGCATCATGTCAGAAAGAGGGGGAAAATGCCATAACTTCAAAAATCTTCTTGTTCAAGCGAAATTACAATTTTTATCTCTCACTGGCCAAAGAGCTTATGCCATGGCGTTGTGTCCGTGCGTCCGTAAACAATTGCTTGTGAACGCGATTAAGTCTTCAGTTTTGATTGTATCTCAATCAAGCTTATACAGTAGTAAGATATCCATGAGAGCTCGCTAACCAGCCAGATCCGTCCATGCAAGACTTGATTATGGCCCTTGAAATTTGTCAAAATCGCTATAATAGAGCTTGTGAACACAATAGAGGCTCCATTTACTATCTGATCTACACCAAACTTAGATAGTAGTTAAATATTGATGAGAGCTTGGTTCCTTTCGAAAACCAGCCAGATGTGCCCATTGCATGACTGAATTATGGCCCTTGAAATTGTCAAAATTGCTATAATACATCTTGTGAACACAATAGAGCCTCCATTTACTATCGGATCTTCACCAAACTTAGATGGTAATTTAATATTGATGAGAGCTTGGTTCCTTTCGCAAACCTGCCAGATCTGCCCATGCAAGACTGGATTATGGCTCTTGAAATTGTCAAAATTGCTATAATACTTAGAGCTTGTGAACACAATAGAATCTCCATTTACTATCCGATTTTCACCATACATACATGCTCTAGATTGAAAATGACCAAAGATATCGAACCATCCCGGTAGAGCATAGGCCTTCATTGGACTCTTGTTCTGAAAGTTGTCCACTGCAAATGCGTCATAATGTGTCTGCAAGTGGGTGAATAATCACTCACGCGATGTTCATCTAAATCCAAGTAAAAACCTTTATTTCTTTTTTAAATATTATTCATCTTGCAGATTAAATCGTCACATGTTGAATGCATTTCAAGATCAATTTACATGGAATACACTTAGATCACTGTCCTAAAAGTTATGTAGCAATGACGAGTCAATACGATTTGACCACATGGAAAATGATATCACTTATAAAACAAAATGGATAAACTGTTTCTGATCTAAGAAGACAAATATCTCACTTTTATTGTTAACATTGTTGCAGAAAGGATAGTCACTCAGGGTAAAAAAAAGGACATGAAGTTAAAATGCTTTGAATTTAAAAACTTTCTCTCAATCCCATGTATTTAATGAAGAATGGATGTCGGAACTGTTATATTTTGTGTAGTTACGATCAAGCAATCGTTTGATGTATATTTTCAATATCTGACTAAAGCCCATAAAATAATTTGAATCGATTGGAATGAGCTCCTGTTTTATGTATGGACCGCATTTATACAACTTTAACATGAACAACTCTGACCGCGTTTTATGCAATACGGATGTTGTAAATTGAATTAAAACCTCTCCTACCTGCAGACACATTTTGATGCCTCTGCAGCAGACAAGTATTGAAAACATTGTGGCAAAACAAGGAATTGATCATGAGCAAGTTCTTTTTTTGCCATAATGTTTTCAGCTCTTTTCAATAACTATGTATGAAAACATTGTGGCAAAACAAGGAATTGATCATGAGCAATTTCTCTTTTTGCCATAATGTTTTCAGCTCTTTTCAATAAACTATGTACAGTTTCAATTAATAATAATAGAGATTTTTCGCTTTCTTGCACACGTTTTCAAAGTCGTCTGCCGCAGATTTGCTGTATGTTGTAAATTGAATTAAACTGATCTTTGATACAGATGCCATTTGATGCCTTCCCAGCAGACAATGTTTGAACACATTGTTGACAAAGGAAAATTTGTGCCAATCAAGCAATTTCTCCCATTATATTTTCAACTCTGTTTCAAAAGTAAACTTCTAGTTTTCCAGATTTTACAATTTTTGCACAGACATTCTTAACACTTACACAAATTTGCAGCAGACGACTTCGAAAACATAATGACAAAAATCTGAAAAATCTCCATAAAAGATTGCTTAGTAGTTAAATAAAGTTGAAAACATTGTGGCCAAAAGGAGAAATTGCTCATCATGAGCAATTTCACCTTTGGCCAATTTTTTTTCAAAAGACATATGCTGCTATTGCGTCAAAATGCGACTGCAGGTGGGAAAGGGTTAACCGCCTCACATGTACAACTTACCTGCACTAAACTGGTTTGAAAATATTTAGAGGGAGAATTTATGAAAAATCTTTATAAATGTAGGCATAAGCATGAAATGTAACGCGAACGGCGAGAGTACTGGTTAAGTATCAAGGAAGCAGACATCGAGCGTGATTAATATGAGCTTAAAGCTAAATGTTTCCCAATTGATGCAAAAAAAATATGTATAGAATTGAAAACATTGTGGCTAAAGGACAAAATGCACATGGCATGCAGTCTCTTCTTTTGCCATGTATTATGTACATTATGTTTTTAAAGGTTATCTGCCACAGATGCATCAATTAAGAAGGAAACTGTTAGGTCATTCACTTGAAGCTTTTATATATGAAACTATTTATCAAATTTTAACAGTTATTGTATGATAATGATTTAAACCTTTCCCTCATATAGACACTTTATGACGCCTCTGCAGCAGACAGCTTTTTTAAAACATAGTGACAAAAGAAGAAATTGCACAAAACATGCAATTTCTCCTTTTGCCACAATGTTTTCCACTTTTAGTCATAGGTTATCCATTCAATTACAGAGATTTTCCATTTTTGGACAAAATATGTTCAAAGTCGGCTGCTGCAAAATTGTCGTCTAAGGTGTTATAATCCACTATCATCTTCCTGTCATAATTTAGGACTGCAACAGATGACTCGCAAAGAAAAAGGAAAAAGAAACCCAAAATGAGCAACAGATTGTCAATTTTTGCCCCTGTTCTAGAATATATTAATGTTTTCTTTTATTCATTAACCCTTTCCCTCATATAGATGCATTTTTACCTATCTTCAGCAGGATGTTTTCAAAGTCGTCTGCTATAGATTTGTTGGGTTAAAAACCAATTAATCTGGAAATGAATACAAAAAATGTGAAATTCATTAGAATCTATATTTTTAAATGTATAAAAAATCTGATTTCCAATTGAGAGAATAAGCCTAAGTCACCCCATAGACTCCATATCCATTTAACATTTATTTATAAATGTCTGGCTGGATTTCTGTGTCGGCTGGTCCTGGTTGTCACTGAATGAATTTCACTTTATTTCCTCCGATCAGACAATCAGATAGAAAATGTCAGATATCAGTCGAGAAAAAGATAAACGATAATTTAATGAAGATTCTTTAATGCATCAATAAAGAATAAGAAAAGAGGAAAATATTTTTATATCTGCCTTTGTTGTGATTGTTGATGCCCTAGATCTTGTTACGGTTGTTTAGCGCTTTAAGGGTCCTTTGTATCATGAGCGACAGCATGTCAGAATCCCCTTTTATTAACCCTTTCCCACCTACCACAAATCTGCAGCAGACATCTTTGAAAACATCTAGGCAAAAATATTGATAAGTTTCTATAAATGAAGGTATAACAAATTATAAAAGCTTAAAACATTGTGGCACGAGGAGAAATTACTCATGATGAGCATGTTCGCTTTTGCAACAATGTTTTCAAAATGTGTCTGCATGTTGGAAAGGGTTGACCCTTGTTGTTTTACTAAATTTATGCAATAAATTATTTTGCTTTTTAATTTTGATCAATCCCTCGTTATTAAAATGAAGTCATAATATTCTAACACCATGACATAATAGTGAACAGTATTGATGAAGATCATTGTTCACTTAATATGAATAATAATCTTGGCCTACAATGTTAAAAATGGGCACGCTAAGTTAACACCAGAATCAGAAGGATTAATCTGTACTTTTATTTCACTGGAGCGTATCCGGATCCAATACTTTTTTGTTTAAAAATCCCGTAAATTGAATCATCAGTTACTTTAGCTGCTCCCATAAAGGACAGCTGCCAAGCTTATTATTTTATGAGAGCTTTGAGGAGCTGGGAGAGAGAATAAAGTCAAGGGGAGGAAAGTTTGTGATGATGGTTGGCAATCGGCTGGTTTTGAAAAGTTACCACCCTGCTTTATACCAAGCCAGGCATATTAAAGATTTTCAGAGAGTTTAGTTTCGACACCCAGTGTACTGACTGGTGTATACAGTAGCAAATGTTGTCTGATAAATAAGACAGACCAAGCTATGTTGTAGTAAATTATAGGGCTATAACTTCACGTTTAACCCTATTTAACTTCAGTTCGCCAACCTTTTTGTATACATATCCAATTGTATGTTTTATATACAGAAGGTAACAGTGTAAGCTAGGTACAGCAACTGATGTTTGGTGCTGGATACATGTTTAAGGATTTTTTTATAGCTTTTTGTGTTCTGTTTAAATTTGTGGATTTGTTTATGGATTGAAAAAAAAAAGCCAGAATATTTTAGTTATAATTAAGCGTTCAATGTTCTGTATAAAGAGTGCATGCATATGTAAATTAGTTTAGCGTATTATATTTTGGCATGAGGTTATTTTAAACAGAGCAATCAATCAAGCGTGTGGGTAGAGATCACCTTAACAAATGTAACAAGAGCGTGGACTTACTTTATCTACTGTCAGTCAACTGTTATTGGGTGCAACGTTAATTTAATTTGTGTTTGTAATCAGGAGATGGTATACAATTAATAACTAAATTTATATATGTATATCTGATACGGAGTGTGATAAACCTGGATTATTTCAGTTATATGTCAAATATGTGTGAATAAACTGGATTATTTTGCTTTGTTTGCATTGACAACCTGTATTGTAGCTATTTCTGAGAAATGTCTCAGGACTTGGACTTTGACAATTCTAATGTGTATCAAAAATGTAAATGGTTTATTTTAGAATTTAGACTTTAATTTTGGAACGAAAAAAATACTTATCTACTTATCAAATAAGGATAATAAAATGATGTGTTAATTTAGAATTTTAATTAAATGTGTATTTTGATTTCAGGAGTGAGCTAGTGTAATATCTAAAGTGGGTCTATGGATTTTGCAAAAGATAACTAACATTTGGATAACAGCGAGGAAAAAGAAGGAATTTTGATATATTTTAAACCTAACAAAAGTTGTGAACAAACTATGTGTGCTGGATTTTAATACCATGAAGAACTTCGGATCTTATTGTCAATCAAAAGGTAAGTACTGGATTGTTAGTAACTCTTTCCCTATTGACGATGTATTTTGACACATATGCAGCTGAAGACTTTTGAAAACAGTGCGACAGAAGGAGAAATTGAACATTATGACCGACCATTGTAGAACCAGATAAATCTGCATATCCTTGCGTTTTAAGGCTTTTCACTGTTCACTGATTCATAACAGAATAGGTTTCAAGAAATCTTGGACAAGAATTGTCCATTTTGCATACGATAACATAGATAGATACGCTGGCAAGTCTTTTGTACAATTATAATAATTAACCCTTTCCCTCATATAGACGCTTTCTGACGCCTCTGCTGCAGATGGCTTTTTGAAAACATAGTGACAAAAGAAGAAATTGCACAAAACGTGCAATTTCTCCTTTTGTCACAATGTTTTCCTCTTTTAGTCATACTCACTTAAATTATAGAGATTTTCCACTTTTGACAAAATATGTTCAAAGCTGTCTGCTGCAGAATTGTTGTATGAGGGAAAGGATTAAGCTATATAACCAGGTTGGTTTTTCTGGAGTTCTCACTGCTCAATTATTGAACAGAGTTGAAAATAATATGACAGATTCTTAGTCCTCTGCTGCACATTACCTGCATGTGGGAACATTTAAACAAATGTGGATTTAACTTTCTACAATGCTTTTAGAATCAAGGTTGGCATCAGAGGCCAGATATATAAGCAGCTCAGCTTACATCTTAATCCAGACTCAACAAAAAATATGGAACATTTCTTTAAATATATTTTAATGTGTCAAACTGCCTGCTTGTGATGATATAAAAGAGTGAACCCATCTTCCCTCCTACAGACACAATTAATCTGATGCATCAGCAACAGACTATACTCTTAAAAACATTGGAACAAAGGCATAAATGGCTCATGAATGCATGAGCAATTACTCCTTTCGCCACAATTTTTTATATTTTATTCAATAATGTTACTTTCATTTTCACTGTTATATTGGGCAATATACTTAGTTCACCCTTCCGACTTGCAGACACATTCGCAGACGCAAATTCTCTTTTATATGTCACTATGTTTCCAAGATCTATTCAATTAATATTCTTAAGGTGTTTTCATTTTGTTGCCGTCTGCTGCAGATTTGTTGTTTGTGGAAAAGGGTTAAAAGAAGCTATCAAAGTGTTGAGAGTTCACTATATTGAAGAGTAGATCATAAATAATAATTGCATCATTTAATTCTGTGTGACAAAATATTCATGAACAAAAATTTGCCTACCCTACACAGCATTGCCTCAAAACGTTTTTTGATGGAGATTTTCAAAATCAGTTGTCTGCTGTAGATTTGCAGGCCTTTTTCTATTTTTTTTCCACTGGTCACCTATAATCGTATTCAGAGCAATTTTTGCTGCAGAGTCATTTGTATGAGGGGACAATTATGTAGTTTCTACAGTTCTCATTGTAGCATAGGTCAGGAATGTAGCAGATGATTTTAAACATATGACATGTGTTAGGTCTAATCCCAAAATTACAGTGTAGCAACAATTAAAAAAAGCCCGAGCAGTATTTTTCTGTGATGGCCCAGTGATTTTATTACATGGTAAAAAACCCAGAGCATCATATCATTTGGGTTACTACTACATCATTAATTTTATAACATGTGTGGATCAAACCATGAAAAATGTGCTGTTTTAACTCGTTCCCTCATATAGATGCTTTCTGACGCCTCAAAACGAGCAATTTCTCCTTTTGACACAATGTTTTACACTTTTAGTCGTAGGTTATCCATTCAATTATAGAGATTTTCTATTTTTTGACAAAATATGTTCAAAGTCGTCTGCTGCAGAATTGTCGTATAAGGGAAAGGGTTAACGCAGTGCTTTCTGAGATTGCAACAGATGACTTAAATTTGGAAAACATTGTGGCAAGGAGAAATTACTCATGGTTAGCAATTCCTCCTTTTGTCACAATGTTAAGAACTCTTTTTAATTATTATATTCCGATTTTGTGGAGATTAATCATGTCTTTGCTAAAATGTTTTCAAAGTCGTCTGCTGCTGATTTGTTTAATGTGGGAAAGGTTTAACTCTTACTCACATACAGAAAGAAAACTGTAGCAGATGAATTTAAAAACAGGGGAGTAATTTCTCCGTTTCTATTATATGTTCAAATCATCTGCTGCTAATACGGCTGCATGCTGAAAAGGGTTTAACCCTTTCCCATATAAAACAATGACTAAAAGTGCAAAACATTGTGGCAAGGAGAAATTACTCATGGTAAGCAATTTCTCCTTTTGTCACAATGTTAAGAACTCTATTTAATTATTATATTCCAATTTATGGAGATTTTTCATGTTTTTCCTAATATGTTTTCAAAGTCGTCTAGTGCTGATTTGTTGAATGTGGGAAAGGTTTAACTCTTACTTATGTGCACATACAGAAAAAAACTGTAGCAGATGAATTTAAAAACAGGGGAGGGAGTAATTTCTCCTTTGCTATTATATGTTCAAGTCATCAGAATGCATTAACATACAACAATTCTGCAACAGACAACTTTGAAAATATACCCTAACAAAATTGGAAACTCCCTTTAAATGAAAGTACAATAATTGAATAGAGTTGAAAACATGGTGACAAAAGGAGAAATTGCTTCTTTTGGCCCCATGTTTTCAAAAAGCTGTCTCGTAACTGCAGAGGTGTCAGAAAGCATCTATATGTGGGAAAGGGTTAAGAAGATAACACTTTATTTATTGTTGACTCAAATCTAAAGAGTAAATAGCTACTTATAAATACAATTTGTCCTGTGTGGAAGTACTCATTATAAAATTGAAAGCATTTGAAGGATTGATTGGGGCTTTACATGGTTTTCAACTATTTTTCAGTCATATCAAATGCAGCCAAAATACCTTAGAAACCCATGCGTTTCCTTGCTTTCTCATACCAGTTCTCCACTCAATAGTATTTCCAAACAACGTTAACTGACTGCTTTTGCACATATGCCCATTGATAAATGTGGGAAAAGAATGTTTGCTGAGCTGGGGTTTCAACTGGTTAAATACCCTTGACAGACAGCCTCCATCTATCCGGGATTGGCACATTTGCTGAAAGAGAAATTTCTTGACAAAAAAAAGTTCTAAAATTTTAGGAAAGAAAATATTGTTTGCAACTGAGAAATTGTTATTATTGAAGATTTGTTTTCTTTTCTCTTCTAATAATATTTTCCATCTTGTCACAGAATAATTGCCACATGGAATGGTCTGAAATAAGTGTATTGGGTAGTGGGTTAATTAACCCTTTCCCTCATATAAATGCTTTCTGACGTCTCTGCAGCAGACAGCTTTTTGAAAACATAGTGACAAAAGAAGAAATTGCTCAAAAAGTCATAGGTTATCCATTCAATGAGATATTCCATTGTTTGACAAAATATGTTCTTAGTCGTCTGCTGCAGAATTGTCGTATGAGGGAAAGGGTAAATCTTTTCCTACAATGTAGACACCATTTGACTTAAATGAAGCACTGCTAGTTGACTTTTGAAAACATTATGGCGAAAGGAAAAAATGTTCGATTCAATAGATTTTTCCATATTCATATTTTTGCCTAGATGTTTTAAAAGTCTGCTGCTGCAGGTACATGTATATTGTATGTGGAAAAAGGTTAATTTAGAGTTGGTGTTGAGAAATACTAAATGATTTGAAACATAAACATTATGAACAATCCAGGAAGTGGTTTACCAATTGTCATGCATGACAATAATTGTAATCTTTTGATGTCTTTTTAAAATCGAGCAATTTCTCCTTCTATATACAGTTTTCAACTCTTAATTGTCATTATTTCCCACAGGTTACCTTTTTAGCTCACCTGAGCTTTGCTCAAGGTGAGTTATTGTGATCGCCTTTTGTCCGGCGTCCGTCGTCCGTCGTGCGTCGTGCGTCGTGCGTCGTGCGTCGTGCGTCAACTTCTTCTCCTCAGTAACCAGTGGGTCAATTTGGATGAAACTTCACAGAAAGCATCCTCTCATTGACCTCACCAGAATTCCTTCAAATTTTTGGGATCCATGCAAAATTCTGGTTTCCATGGCAACGAAACCGAAAAAACTTCAAAATTCTTCTTCTCCCAAATTGGTTGGCAGATTTTCAAATAATTTTGTAGAAATGTTCCTTGGATGACCCTCTATCAGATTCCTTCAAGCCGTGTTGATTGGTCGAAAAACATGGCAGCCAGGGGGGCGGGGCTATTTTGCCTTATATGGCTATAGTGAAAACTTAAAAAATCTTCTCCTCCGAAAGTGTAAGGCTGATTTTCAAATAATTTTGTAGAAATGTTCCTTGGGTGACCCTCTATCAGATTCCTTCAAGCCATGTTGATTGGTCGAAAAACATGGCCGCCAGGGGGGGCGGGGCTATTTTGCCTTAAATGGCTATAGTGCAAACTTAAAAAATCTTCTTCTCCAAAAGTGTCAGGCCGATTTTCAAATAATTTTGTAGAAATGTTCCTTGGGTAATCTTCTATCAGATTCCTTCAAGCCATGTTGATTGGTCAAAAAACATGGCCGCCAGGGGGCGGGGCTATTTTGCCTTATATGGCCAAATTGAAAACTTAAAAAATCTTCAACATCTTCTCCTCAGTAACCAGTGGGTCAATTGGGATGAAACTTCACAGAAAGCATCCTCTCATTGACCTCACCAGAATTCCTTCAAATTTTTGGGATCCATGCAAAATTCTGGTTACCATGGCAACGAAACCGAAAAAACTTCAAAATTCTTCTTCTCCCAAATTGGTTGGCAGATTTTCAAATAATTTTGTAGAAATGTTTCTTAAGTGACCCTCTATCAGATTACTTCAAGCCATGTTGATTGGTCGAAAAACATGGCCGCCATGGGGGGGGGGGGGGGGGGGGGGGGGGCGGGGCTATTTTGCCTTATATGGCTATAGTGCAAACTTAAAAAATCTTCTTCTCCAAAAGTGTCGGCCCGATTTTCAAATAATTTTGTAGAAATGTTCCTTGGATGACCCACTTTCAGATTCCTTCAAGCCATGTTGATTGGTCAAAAAACATGGCCGCCAGTAGGCAGGGCTATTTTGCATTATATGGCTATAGTGAAAACTTAAAAAATCTTCTCCTCCAAAAGTATCTGGCCGACTTTCAAATAATTTTGTAGAAATGTTCCTAGGGTGACCCTCTATCAGATTCCTTCAAGCCAAGTTGATTGGTCGGAAACTGGCTGCCAGGGGGCGAGGCTTATATAGCTAAAGTGAAAAAAAAATAAAAAATCAGGTGAGCGATTCAAGGGCCATCATGGCCCTCTTGTTTTCTTTCTTCGTCTTTCATGTAATCAATGGAGACACTTTAAGAAATAATATATATATAAGGTTAAGTTTTATAATAATGATACAAATTATGCTTCACTGACCAAAATCAAACCAGCAATCAATTAAATCAAATTAAATGTATTCATTCATCAATGGGGACACTTTTATGCTTTTGTTAGTGAAGAGTTTTATTAAATGCAAATAATATATTCATCTACAGATTTTAGCTCAGTCATTTAAGTTGATATATATTAAGATTAACGCACAATACATGGACTTTAAAATACATTTTTAGTTTTGCTTCAAGCCATATAATTTTACAGTCATTGATTTGTACATATTGGATATGTTGGAGGCTTATCAAGAAATAAAACCCTTTTTCACATACATATACAGTTGTATTTTGACGCATCTGCAGCAGACGATTACTGAAAACATATTTGAGCAACTTTTAATCTTCCGTGGATTTTTTCAAGTTATCTACTCAAAGAGATAAGTTAATTAGCATCTTCTTTTAAGACAAGCTGGTAGAAATGGCTTAATTTCCCTCCTTGGCGCTCAGGGCTGTGGGGTTAGCATTCTCGACTGACTGACTGGTGTCAGGATAAATGGACCAGTAATAATGGTAAATTACCCAGGAATCCCAGTGATATAACTGAAAAATTGTTGAAAGTGGCGTTTAACACCAAACAAACAATTAAAGACAAGCATTAACCCTTTCCCACATATAAACGCTTTCTGACACCTCTGCAGCAGATGGCTTTTTGAAAACATAGTGACAAAAGAAGAAATTGCACAAAACGTGCAATTTCTCCTTTTGCCACAATGTTTTCCACTTTTTATCATAGGTTATCCGTTCAATTATGGAGATTTTCTATGTTTTGACAAAATACGTTCAAAGTCGACCGATACAGAATTGTTGTATGCGGGGGTTAAAGCCCCAAGTTGTAGGCCTTCATATTAGATAAGTGTCACTTGCAATCACAATTTTAATGCATTTGCAGCAGATGACTTATAATAATTATTGCCATGTTTTTAACTCAATTAAATAATTAAGAATTTATTTACAAATGTTTTCTATAACAGTAACAGAATAATAGATAACATGTAGTTGAACTGTTCTCTGCAGTAACAGAATAATAGATAACATGTAGTTGAACTGTTCTCTACAGTAACAGAATAATAGATAACATGTAGTTGAACTGTTCTCTACAGTAACAGAATAATAGATAACATGTAGTTGAACTGTTCTCTGCAGTAACAGAATAATAGATAACATGTAGTTGAACTGTTCTCTGCAGTAACAGAATAATAGATAACATGTAGTTGAACTGTTCTCTGCAGTAACAGAATAATAGATAACATGTAGTTGAACTGTTCTCTGCAGTAACAGAATAATAGATAACATGTAGTTGAACTGTTCTCTGCAGTAACAGAATAATAGATAACATGTAGTTGAACTGTTCTCTGCAGATTTGTAGTGGGAAAGGGTTAAATTTCTAATCATCGATGTTACATTTTTTTTCTTTCTCAAATGGTATTAAAGCGTCACAATATTAGACCACAAAAATGGTATAACAGGTATTTGGTAAATTCTTTCTCACATACATGAAATCTCCTGCAGATGACTTTTGAAGCGTCTAAGGTAAACAAAAATATGGAGAGTTGAAAACATTATGGCAAAAGGGGAAAAAGGTCATTATGAACATTTTCTCATTTTACCACAATGTTTTCAAAAATCATCTGCTGCAGACGCATCAGTAATTATACAGCTCTTATCAGGTACCTAAACTATATTTTTCTAGCCTTAATAGATTAAATCTACCACTTTCCATCAATTTTCAATTTCACTAAAATTTATGTTCATTCTTAATCAGTTGAACTCTTTAACCCTTTATAGGTTACTTTTCAAAGTCTTCACGCAGTCAATATTTCTATTTTAGAGAAATTTAAGTAAATTTAATGTATGACTACTACCTTTTCCAAAATAATTACTTCTTTAAAACCCTTTCTCAAATGAAGACTGACTCACTATAATTCATTGCAGCAAGCTCATCCCATTTTTGTCACAAGGTTTTCAACTTTAATCAATAATAATACTTTTATTTAAAGAAACGTTCAATGTGTTCGCTGATATGTTTTTAAAGTCCTCGGCTACATATTTAACTTTGAAGTGACTGCATTAATTGTTATGAAATGCAAAATTAAATTGTATGAACCCCATGCAAAATATTGACACAATATTATAATAAACCTTTAAACTACAAAAAGTATAGCATCAACTTAACTAATACCAAATCAATGATTAACATTATTTTAGTCTATATATTATATATAAGCATGAAATTAAGAAATCAATATTTGTATAGACAGTCTCAGGTAGTAAAATGACTGTTACAACCTTTCCCATAAAATGTTCTTGTTGACATTTATGATTTAGAAACATATAACATAATAGATCTCTGATTTGCAAAGGGTTGATTGCATTATCTACTTGAGAATCGAAATGACATTGATGTATAGATCTTAACCATTTCCAACATATAGACGCTTTCTGACGCTTCTGCAGCAGACGGCTTTTTGAAAACATAGTGACAAAAGAAGAAATTGCACAAAACGTGCAATTTCTCCTTTTGCCACAATGTTTTCCACTTTTTGTCATAGGTTATCCATGGAGTTTTTCTATTCTTTGACAAAATAGGTTCAAAGTCGTCTGCTACAGAATTGTCGTATGAGGGAAAGGGTTAAAGCCTTCCAACATACATATACTTTCTGACACCTCTGCAGCTGAAGAGTTCTGAAGCAATTTGTAGCCCAGGAGAAACTGCCCACAAAGAGCAATTCCTTCTTTTGCCACAATGTTTTCAACTCGATTCAATTATTATTATACTTCAATTACATTTTTCCTAGATGTTTTACTAAGTCATCTACTGCAAGATTTGTTGTATGTGGAAAAGGGTTAATGTTTTGTGGGTGTGGCTGATCCTATCTGCTATCATTTTCATGGAAAAGCAGCTTCTGAACCTTACCCTGATAGAGAAAACATTAACCCTTTCCCTCAAATAGACGCTTTCTGACGCTGACGGCTTTTTGGAAATATTATGTCAAAAGAAGAAATTGCTCAAAATGAGCAATTTCTCCATTTGTCACCATGTTTTCAACTCTAATCAATTATTTTTCTTTCATTTAAATGGAGTTTCTAATTTTGACTGGTATGTTTTCAAAATCGTCTGCTGCAGATTTGTTGTATGAGGGGAAAAGTATGCCTTCAACCCTCTTCCACATACACAAAATATGTAGCAGACGACTTTGAACAAATTTAGTCAGAAATATGGAATATCTACAAAAATGAAAGATCAATTATTGAATAAAGTTGAAAACATTGTGGCAAAAGAAGAAATTGCTCTTTCTGCTACCGATGCATCTTAATACATCTGTTAGTGGGAACACTGGTTAACTAGATTTAGGTAAGCAAGCCTAACGACTCCGCCTTAAATCCATTACTTACTGTAAAAAAAAAATATTGGTCAAACAAGCTAGGGGACTTTATTACCATGAAAATGAAAAGTAAAATGCAAATTTTAAATTTTAGTAAACTACATATTGAAAAATGATTAAGCAGCTTGATATAGAGAGTTAACATGTATACTACTAACCCTTTTCCAACATGAAGGAGCATTTCGATGCATATGCAGCAGACAACTTATTGAAATCATTGTGGCAAAAGAAGAAATTACTCAATTATTGAGATTTAATTTCCACATTTTTTGTCAAAGATGTTTTCTTAGTCATCTGCTGCAGATTACTTTTACCTACCGTGTTTTTTTACTGTGTCATTTATTCCTTTCCCACATATAAACGCTTTCTGACGCCTCTGCATCAGACAGCTTTTTGAAAACATAGTGACAAAAGAAGAAATTGCTCAAAACAAGCAATTTCTCCTGTTGCCACAATGTTTTTCACTTTTAGTCATAGGTTATTCTTTCAATTATAGAGATTTTCTATTTTTTGACAGGCTATTCTCAAAGTCCTCTGCTGCAGAATTGTCATATGAAGGAAAGGGTTAACAAACTCATACAAGTTGTCTTGTCACTGAATTCAACTTTCATTTCATCAAATTGCTCATTTTTTAAAGGAAAAGTCTATTATATAATCATGTAGTGTGTAATAGCCTGAGCATATCAAACGAGCTGACTAGAAACAGGATGAGTGGTTTTCATGACAAAGATCCAGCAGTCATTGTATATGGGCAATGGTACATGAATCATTTTCACTGACATTTTTATGATCCTCAACTGTATAGAAATGAATAACAGGGAAAGGAAGATGGAGTGCAAGTTGATGATACAAGCAACATCCCTTGCTATTGCTTGGGGGATACAATTAATATTTTCCCTCATAGAAACATCTCATTGTCTCTACAGAGGTCTTGTGTTTGCTCCACAAAATGTTCTTATTCCTCGATTTAACCCTAAGTTGTTGGTACTCAAGAATGAGATGAAATAAATGTTTTGTTTATCACAATATAGGGTCTGAGGGCCCAATATGAATTTCAGATCGTCGAATTATCACTACCCTCATCTTAAGGGTTCTGTCTATATATAGCTATATGAGCCTGTCTCTCATACAGAGGTTTATACCCCCTTTACGCAGAGGTGGCGTTCATTGAGAGACCGTTGAACGATGAATAAAATAGCCAGATCTCTCAACGAGCTTTCAATGAGCGACCAGCAATAGCCATGGTCTCTCTTTATGATCTTCCAGTGATCTCCACAGTCGCCATGGTCTCCTCAAAGTTTTGTCTAAGTCCAAAAAAAATCTCTCAACGGTCGCGGAGGGAAGCAATCTCGCAACGGTCTTTCATTATGAGCGCCAAATCGCGCGCTCAACGGTTTTATCGAACTCCCCATGATATCTCACATGAATGCCATGGTTTCTCAAAGACCTCTATAGATGGCCATGGAAGTTGGCAAAACTTTCGGGGCTTTGAGAGATCGTCGAGAGATCGGGCCAATTTTGACCAATTTTGGATCGGCTCAATGGTCACCCAACGATCTCCGTGTGTGTAGGGGGCTTTATATACTGATGACTCTGCAGCAGACCAATTTTGAATAGCATAAATGAGCAACCTCTCCTTTTGCCACAATATTTTCAAAAGTCGTCTGCTGCAGAGGGGTCAGAAAGCTTCTGTATGTGGGAAAGGGTCAAATAAAAAGAACTGGAGAAGAAATTAGGACAAAATTTGGTATCGTAAACCTTGCCAGAATGAATATTTTAGACTAGTTAATATTAATAGCTCAGACAAAACATGCATTGTACTTGCTAACCTCTTATAACACTAAATGACTTTGACATCTTTCTTTGAATAGTTACCAGGAACCAATATGCAGACAATTAAGTTACATGTATATCTGTTCCCTCATTCTTTTTTGACCACTTTATAATTAATTGTCCAAAATTCATATTGACACGAAAGAATTCGTCTACAATGAATTTCTATCTGCGTTCTCTCATTCTTTCTTGACCACTGTAAAATCTTCAAAGAAATTGAATGATTGAGTCAGTCAAATTTCAAAGAATTAGTCCATAGTTTCATTATGATAAGGATCAATTATCATTAAAAGATAAAAGATGAGACACTTAATTAGCTGCAATTAGTATTGTTGTGTGGATCAAGTGCAAAAAATGTTTTTGGGCAATAATTCACTTTCTTTGTTGTTCTGGATGTATCCAATACATTCAGGGGATGTTTTTAACTTTTTGCAAGTTTTTGGCCGAGTCTGTAATATTAATACTTGTCATTTAATACATTTCGAGAAAATGAAAGAATTTACATGAATTTATTGTTATTTTTAAGACTAAGGGTTAAAGTGACCATCCACATACGTCATGCTTTTAACAAAATATTCATATCAGCCTTTTGCCACAGTGTTTTAAACTGTATTATAGGGCTAAACCTTCATTTATAAAAAGATTTTTTGCTAGAGAAATGTGCCGTTGCTGAGTGGGTTAGTGATGGGATTTGGAGCCGAGCGTCCCTGATTCGATCCTCAGTCGCCGCATTTGAGCAATGCACATATCCAAGCCTCAGTACTTAGATAGTTTGTTTACCTAGGGGTTATGAAAAAGTGAACTGTCGCCTTGATATAACTGAATTATAGATGAAAATGGCCAAAGCCCCAATATAGAGCAAAGCAAATAAAAATCCAAGATGTTTTCTGAATTGATTGATCAAAGTTTCATATGCAATGGTTGACAGACCTCTAGTAAGAGGCATTTGGCATATATTCTAAAGTTCTTATTGAGCTCTATAAAACTATGTTGTACTGGTACTGGGTACTTAACCCTTTCCCTCGTACAACAATTCTGCAGCAGATAACCTCTGTGACTAAAAGTGGAAACTATTGTGGCAAAAGGAGAAATTGCTTGTTTTGAGCAATTTCTTCTTTTGTCACTATGTTTTCAAAAAAGCTGTATGCTGCAGAGGCGTCAGAAAGCGTCTATATGAGGGAAAGGGTTAAAAGAATAGTCATAATAAGACATTTCTTTTGATTACCCACATCATAGTGTTTGGTTGGATAATTAGAGAGATATTGCGGGTAAAGGAGCTAATAATATTGTCCCCTCTTTAATGACATGTACTAAGTCATTGATATTTGCTAAGCCAAGTATATATTTCATTACCCGGTGTTATTTGAACATCAACCTTGTGTAAGAAATATCTCCGCTTATCAAAAACTAAATCTTAAATTTTGGTGAATTTGATGAGATAATAAAAAATAGAGTCACTGATTTTGATATTAACCCTTTTCCTAATATAGACGCTTTCTGACGCCTCTGCAGCAGACTGCTTTTTGAAAACATAGTGACAAAAGAAGAAATTGCTCAAAACAAGCAATTTCTCCTTTTGACACTATGTTTTCCACTTTTAGTCATAGGTTATCCAATCGATTATAGAGATTTTTTATTTTTTGACAAAATATGTTCAAAGTCGTCTGCTGCAGAATTGTTGTATTTGGGAAAGGGTTAAACTCTGAGCTTCCCCCTTAAACCCTTTCCCACATGCATCAACCAAAATCATAAAGCAATTGAAAACATCTTTCCACAAATATTGAAAATATGATTAGTGAAACGAGTTGTAAACATTGTGTCGACAAAAGGAGTAATGATGTTGAGCAATTTCTCCTTTTGTCACTATTTTCAAAAGTTGTCTGTTGCATTATAGGTCAAAATGTCCCCATGCATGTGGTAAAGGGTTAACCATTACCTGTTATTGTCACCATTTGAACGAGATGTATCTTTTGAAAACTTTGTGGGACATGAGCAAATTTGTCCTTTCACCACATTGTTTTCAACTCTGTATCGAGAGTATTATACTTATATTGTTTTCAACTCTGTATCGAGAGTATTATACTTATATTGTTTTCAACTCTGTATCGAGAGTATTATACTTATATTGTTTTCAACTGACTGTATCGAGAGTAATTATACTTATATTTTGTTTTCAACTCTGTATCGAGAGTATTATACTTATATTGTTTTCCTCGGGTGCTTTCAAATGTATATGACTCAAAAAATAATAGATTTTAACCCGGTCCCTCATACGACAATTCTGCAGCAGACAACTTCGAACATATTTTGTGTCAAAAAATGGAAAATCTCTTTAATTGAATGGATAACCTATGACTAAAAGTGGAAAAAAATTGTGGGAAAAGGAGAAATTGCTTGTTTTGTGCAATTTCTTCTTTTGTCACTATGTTTTCAAGAAGCCGTCTGCTGCAAAGGCTTCAGAAAGCGTCTATATGAGGGAAAGGGTTAAAACAAATAGTCTCTATTAAAAAGAGCAGTGAGGAGTTCACTATAATAGAAAATTTAATGTAAGTTAGCACCAGACCGTATTGTTACTTTTCTTGCATTATTTCAAACTTAACAATCATCTGTCTAAATAATACACCAACATGCATTGTAAGCATGAGTATTTTGTAGACTTGTCAAATCTGTAAATCACAACAAAAACTCATTCATTCAATCAGTCGTCGCCAGTTTTAATCTTTAGACATATCTACCATGTTTTTTTTTGCCGGGCAACCTACCTCAGATTTGTTTGATATAAAAAACCATTTTGATTGTTCATAGCCAAGTTATTGTCCCCTCTCCACTTACCTGTCGGCTGTATTTACCCTTTCCCACATACAACAAATATACAGCAGACAACTTGAAAATCATTTGGGGTTGATTTTTGAAAATGTCTATGAATGAAGGTTGCATTAAGCTTTGTTTATAATGCATCTTATACTGATGAAAACATTATTCCAAAAAGCATAATATAAGTAACACATGTTTATGTGGTTATATTTTTATTCCCCCCCCCCCCCCCCCCCCCCCCCCCCCCCCCCCCCCCCCCCAAAGGTGAATGGTAAATGGGTTGTCCTTCGGTCTGTCTGTCTGTTTTAAGCCATAAATAAGGCAATGTAATTCAATTAAAACTGTATGGAACAATGTTAACCACCATAGGGAAATGTCACTAAAATTGCCTCTAAAACTAGTTATGTGTAATTGGAACTGGTATATCAAGTTGGTCCATTAGCGTTCTTTTACAAAAAACCAATTGGGGGATCTCAATTCAACAAATTAACTTGATTACTTAGGAATGAAGGTATAATTTTAGAATATAATCAGAAATATTGTGATAAAAGAATGAATAATGCACTTCGTTTTGCCGTTATGTTTTCAAAGTTCATTTGTCTGCTGTGGCGCATCAAGCTGTTCCTCCGATCTTTTTTCCATGTTTATCAAAGTTGTTGATCTGCTTTGGGGAAAGTGTCAATTTCAAACAGGTGTAGTTGCATGGTTTTAATTCAGCACTCAAGCGGTGAAGACAATAAAGTACATGATCTCACTGACACATGAGCCGTGTCTAGTGACTATGGCTCTGCTTACAGGGAAGACTCAGGAGAGCCTGTACACACTTGCCAGTCTCACCAGAGCCTTCATCGTCTGTCTACATGTATTTCAGTCCTAGATGCATCATTTGACACAAAACTTGAAGTGTAGCCCAACTAGTTTTATGCCAATGTACCTATATATGATCCTTTTAAGTAAGAGTCATTTAAGACCCCAAATCATCAGACGTGGATCATATGCATTAATATATTTATAATCAAATTTACATACCTTAGATCTAGGACTTATGAGGGTATATCCCTAGCATAACAAATTATTAAAATAATGTGATATCTGTTAAAGGTGCTGAAATGTTGAAACTTCTGCAAATATTGCTAATAGTGACAACAAAGTAAGTAATACATAGTTCAAAACTGTTTTGGCAGTAAATGTTGAAAAACAGTCATCTGAATGACATGAAAATGTACAAAATTTGGCTAAATGGGTATCATAAATCTACCCAAAAAAATTGAAGCATAAACAATAAATATTTAAATGTTTATGGTACTGGAAAGTGAAATTGTTTCTCTAATTTTATCCCAAAATTATGATTCTAAATTATTTCAAGACAACCTTTGAACAGTTTTAAAACTTTGACTATAATATATATTTTCTGGAGTTCAGCACCTTTATGCAATGCAGCTTACTCTGCTGATATCATTCTGATGCATCTGCAGCAGACGACATTTGAAAACATAATGTGACAAAGGGAGAAATTGCCCAAAATCTCTCTAGTTGCAAAACTGTTTCTTTTATTGCAATTTTACTCATCTTTTCTTCATTTGGTTTAACCGTTTCACTCATACGACAATTCTGCAGCAGACGAATTTGAACATACTTTGTCAAATAATGGAAAATCTCTATAATTGAATGGATAACCTATGACTAAAAGTGAATTGCATGTTTTGTGCAATTTCATCTTTTGTCACTATGTTTTCAAAAAGCCGTCTGCTGCAGAGGCGTCAGAAAGCGTCTATATGAGGGAAAGGGTTAAATGTAAATGGATAACAGGGATTTATGCAGCTGCTTGAAATACAAGAATTATTCAAATTTACCCTTATCTGAAAAATCTAGATCCCTTTCCCACATACAGGTGCTTTCTGACGCCTTTGCAGCAGACGACTTTTGAAAGCATTGAGCAATTTCTCCTTATGACACAATGTTGTCAACTTTATTTAGTAATTGGTCTTTCAATTATAGAATGTTTCCATATTTTTAACCAAATGTTTTCAAAGTCGTCTGCTGCAGATTTGTTGTATGTGGGTAAGGGTAATGATGCTTTTCCTACTGTATCATAAAAACTTGTATCCTACATCCGTGATGGGGTAATTTTCAAGAGAATTACACAAGTTAATAGCACACAGAATTGTGGTTTATTGAGTTTGATTCAATTGATATCTACAATCAAATCTAGCCCCTGTCAACTATACTTTGTCAACTTATACATATATTGCCGATCCTAAACAACTAACTTGTCAAGAATTTGACATGGCGTAATGATTTGTCTTTTGTAATTGTGAAATCGCTTGTGAATGAATTCACTTTGGTAGCCAGACTAAGATAATAATAGGTCTTCAGGTTAACTATAAAGAAACAATGAAAACAAACATTAGTTGCATCTTGTGATATCCTTACACTTTTGAAATGTCTGTAGGATGGTCACCTCAGACAAACAGTGAAAAAAGGAGCAATTGCTCAAAAATAATGATACACAATTGTCATAATGTGTAAATTCCCTTTCTCTCATGATATATATTATTACCCTTTCCAATATAAAGATGCTACCTTACACCTCGGCAGCAGACAGCATTTTAAAAACATTGTGGCAAAAGGAGAAATTGCTCATAATGAGCAATTTCTCCTTTTGCCACAATGTTTCCTGCTGCAGGTCTGTTACGTATGCTGAAATAGATTGAAGTCTAAATATACAAAATATCTGTTTGTTTGCAGACGTTTTCATTATGGAACCTCTGTAATTAACAAGAAATTTTCAATGAGACCATCCGTTTCTGTACCGACATCTGATTATAGGGTTTAGTTGGAGAATAATAAAAATAATTTGGGGAAAAGAGCTGTACACTCCTCCTTATCTGGACCTCTGCTTGCTTCAATCAAGTAAAGAGAGCTGATCGAGAGAATGAAATACTTCAGTGGAATAAATAATGCTACAAAGGTAGATATTAATTAGTGCAGAGTAGATGAACTCTGGTTTGATGCTGACTGATCCCATTCATTGTTACCTAACCAAACACTTTGATCTGTTTAGAATGAGGAATCTGCCATTGTTGTGTGGTTAGCATTGGGGATTTGAAGCCCGGCGTACCGGGTTCGATCCTCAGTCGCGGCATGACGCTCATAGTGGAGTGCCCTTGGGTAACAGGCACATTTTCTAGCCTAAGTACTGGTTTGTTTACCCAGGGATCATGAATAAATGAACTGTCGCCGTAATATAACTGAAATAATGTAGAAAGCAGTGTAAAACCCCAATAAAATGAAATTAGAATCTCTCAGCACCGTAAATCATACAATCAAAGACAAGACGGACCTTACTATTGCATTATTCATAGTTTGTAACAAGCAATCATTAAATATCACACACTGATGTTAAAAGAAAGAGAATGAGTAAACCTTTTTCTTTACTTTTTCCCATGTTAAGACACAATTTGACATATCTGCCGCCGATACATATTGAAAATATTGTTGTAAAAGGAGAAATAGGTAATATAAAAGCCATTTCTCCTTATGCTACAATGTTTACAAATCTATCCAATAATATTACTTTCATTTATAGAGAGGTTCTAATTATTTCACATTCAGCAGAAATGAGTTGAAAACATTGTGGCAAAAGGAGAAACAGCTTGTTTTGAGTAATTGCTCATTTTGTCACGATGTTTTCACAAGTTGTCTGTTTCAGGGGCGTCATAAAAGCGTCTTCAAAAGTCGTCTGCTGCAGGTCTGTATGTGTGAAAGGATTAATTTGAGTTTATTTCAGTCATATCACTGCATGCAGCTTGTTGACCTAAACCATGTGTTTTCTTGCTCTTTCGCACTAGAATTACACACAACATTTGTCCTTTCTGAGGCAACCCACATTTAGTACGTGGAATGCCAGTTTTATTCTTGCACATTCGCATTTTCAATTTGAGCAAATCCGAAAGCTACTTTTTACTTAAGGTAAATGGTGTATACTAAAAATAATGCATATATATACCCAATGGCAATTATGAAAACTGGAAGTCTAATAACAGTATCAAATAATGTTATAATGTTCAATGGTTTGTGGAAATGATGTGAGCTAGGACAGATGTTTTTTTGTGGTATTTTTATATCCAGCTCCCAAAGGACTTAAAACCATGGTCTAGCACAACAGAAATGATGTAACTCCTGTTCTTAGATTCCTATCTAGAAGTTCAAAGATTAATTAATGTTACATATATTACATAACCCTTTCCCTGATATAGACGCTTTCTAGTGCCTCTGCAGCAGACGGCTTTATGAAAACATGGCAATCGACAAAAGAAGAAATTACTCAAAACAATGTTTTGTCACCATGTTTTCAACTCTATTCAATTCTTCTTCTTTCATTTAAAGGGATTTCCGGGTTTTTCCTAGACGTTTTCAAAGTCGTCTGCTGCAGATTTGTTGTATGTGGGAAAGGGTTAAGTTATCTGTTGGCTGAAATCATTAAACCATATGAGCTAAGTCATAAAAAAACTTCGAAAATAACCCTTTCCCACTTGTAGACACATTTTGACGCACCTGCAGCAGACAACTTTTGTGAACATTGTGGCAAAGTAGAAATTGCCCACAATGAATAATTTTTCCTTTTGCCACAATGTTCTCTACTCTATTTAATAACTTTATAGTCATCTTTGAAGATATTCAACATTTACCTTAGAATCTAAGTTGTCTGCTGCAGATAATAAACAGGGAAGATCCAGATCTGATATGAGCCCAAAGAACAGGCTGTATGTCAAATACTATATTACCACTTAATATAGTGATATGAACTAAATTTAACTATAAACGGCTTTACATAAAAAAATAGCAGACATAATACAAATTTTCTTCAGTAACCCGTTAATTATATCCTACAACTTTTTGACTGCATATATTTTTTTCATCCCGCCAATGTCTTATTACTTGAGAGAGGATTTAGACCGCGTCATGTAGCATACAACTTGACCCTTTCCCTCATATAGACGCTTTCTGACACCTCTGCAGCAGACAACTTTTTGAAAACATAGTGACAAAAGAAGATATTGCTCAAAACTGTTACGAAGCAACTTCTCCTTTTGCCACAATGTTTTCGACTTTTAGTCATAGGTTATCCATTGAATTATAGAGATTTTCTATTTTTTGACAAAATATGTTCAAAGTCGTCTGCTGCAGGTTTGACGTATGAGGGAGAGGGTTAAGGGACTTAGCAAACAGCCCAGATCAAGATTGGTCATGGCATCCAACAGATGAGGATTTTCACTGTTCTCCTCATCTAGTCTGGCATCCTTGAGAAAAAATGTTACCAATTAGCATTGCAACTCCAGATCTATACAATTTAATTGTTATTGCCATTACTTTAACCCTTTCCAACACACAGCAAATCTGCAGGATCAGACATCTAAGCAAAAATAAGTGAAAACATAATTATTGAATAAAGTTGAAAACATTGTGGCTTATTTAGAAATTGATCATTATGAGCAATTTCTCCTTTTGCCACAATGTTATCAAAATTTGTCTGCTTTGGAGGCAACAGAAAGTGAATGTATGTGGTAAAGATTTAGGTGGGTTATTTGGGTTGACTTGACTCATTTGTTTGATCCTTGATTACAATATCCTATCGTCTGCAATAAACCAACATCACCCAATATTAGCATACATAAATATTATCCAGGGATCAAAGATTGGGAAATTGTCTGGAGAAATACCAGTGCTTCTGCAAAGTAAATCTTATATATGCAAAGTAAATCTAAATTGTACATTATGCAAAGTAAATCTAAAGTGTATATATGCAAAGTAAAGCTAAATATTACATATGCAAAGTAAATCTTATAAACCAACATCACCAAATATTAGCATACATAAATATTATCCAGGGCTCAAAGATTGGGAAATTGTCTGGAGAAATACCAGTGCTTCTGCAAAGTAAATCTTATATATGCAAAGTAAATCTAAATTGTACATTATGCAAAGTAAATCTAAAGTGTATATATGCAAAGTAAAGCTAAATATTATATAATTATGCAAAGTAAATCTTATAAACCAACATCACCAAATATTAGCATACATACATATTATCCAAGGCTCATAGATTGGGAAATTGTCTGGAGAAATACAAATCTTATATATGCAAAGTAAATCTAAATCACATATGCAAAGTAAAGCTAAATATTATATATGCAAAGTAAATCTTATAAACCAACATTACCCTATATAAGCATACATAAATATTATCCAGGGCTCAAAGATTGGGAAATTGTCGGGAGAAATACCAGTGTTGTATGTATGCAAAGTAAATCTTATATATGCAAAGACTTTTCCTCCAAATATGCAAAGTAATGGAAATTAATACATGCGAGACCCATCTTGTGACAAAAGGAGATTTGGTGATCTTGTTGCATCTGCAAACAGTGAACACCAAGGTAAGTATGTGCAAACGCAAGAGTCTGATCACCATCTGTTCTCGAGTAATATATATTGATTGATTGGGGTTTAAAGCTTTCAATAAGTTTTAAGTCAATATCACGGCGGCCAGTTCACCTTCTCATGTGTTTCCGGGCTTTCTCACACCAGAACTCCATACAACATTCTTTCCAAGCAACTGGCAGCTTTTCCACATGGACTGTTAAATAACCCCATTGGTGGAAGATGAATGACGATGGTCACTGGGACTTTTTTCCGTCGGAAAGAATGTTGGACGAGCTGGGTTTCAAACTCGCAACCCCTGGCGAGCGAGTAATACATGTTTAGAACCAGCTGAAACCTCTCATGACAACTTGATTTATAGCCCCACAGTTGAAAAATACCATCAAATCCCTTTATTGGAGCCAGTTGCATGCAGAGAAACAATACGACCCCTAATCCCAGGATGTTGTAAACCGTATTATTTATTGAATATATATTTTAAACTACCATTTTTTAATCAACTCTTATGGCACAGCAAATATTTTATGTAACATCTGGAATATTTGGAAGTACAATTTGGTTAAACCTGTGACTTTTGGAAGGTCAGAGTCTTCAAATTGCCTATGTTGAGCAATTTATCCCTGTTTCCACCATAACAAATGTGTTTAAAATCCTGTGTGCATGCTGAGGTGCCAAAAAAATCTAATTAAGAGAAAGAGTTAACCTTTTCCAACATACAACAAATATGCAGCAAACGGCTTTGAAAATGTCTACTAAAAAATATTGAAAATCTCTAGAATTGAAGGTATAATTACAGAACAAAGTTAAAAACATTTTGGAAACATATATTTAAAGGTGGGAAAGGGTTAAATAGTTACACACACAATTGAATATTTAAGCAATTTAAAAAAAACTGTCCATTATCAAGGATTCCAATTGATTTTGATGTTTCAGACTGATAGCCATGTTGCCTATTGCACAGTTTATTGTCAGTCTGTTATAATTTGACATTGATGAATGGCTCCATATTCTAACTGTAACATTATCTGAGTAACCATTAAACAACCCCATTATTGGCAATAATTGGTCGGCCATTAACACCAAAGATACTGCAGTTTTCCTTTTCCCACACACAGAAGATATCTGATGCCTCTGCAGCAGAAGACTTTCGAAAAACATTTTAGCTAAAGAAGAAATTGTTCATAATGAGCAATTTCTCCTTTTGCCAGTGTTTTCAACTCTTTTTTATTAATTGCACTTTCATTTGTAGAGTTTTTCCATATTTTTGTCTAGATGTTTTAAAATTTGTCTGCTGCAGATGTGTTAAATATGGGAAAGTGTTGATATCTTCTTTGCTGCTCAAGTTGGTCCCTATCCCTGAAAAAAATGAAATTGAAGATTTGTGAAAGATAGAAAATGCTCAAAATCACAAAATGAGTGGCACTATCGCAAAATCCATTCTAATAAAGCAGTATGATATAGTTCTACACTGTTCACAATTTATATGTCAAAAAAGGTTTCATTACCCATTTCTTTTTCACTTTATAGAAATAATAAGGAATCACAGTTGGCTCTTTTCTACACTTGCTACAAGTTACAAAAGGCTGTTTGTCCTGTGGCATCACTCAAATAAGCAATTTAAGGTAATGGGTCGATTATTTGGTGCTCTTTTCAGACTGGATCCAATGCCAATTCAAAACTGCAGAGCATTAGATATCTTTAATTGGAACCTGCTTCAAAAGAAGTATGAAATTGCCAATTAGAGCTGGAGCTAATTATCACTAAATCTTCAGATTCTATTGGCTAAAGTTGGCAAACTGACATGGGGGCAATAGATGATGCTTCCACAAATTGGCTCAATTGGGTTCATAGTTAGCACCTTTCTAACTAGGACAATATCAAGCAAACCATTTATCATTACATCTTTGTTAAGGAGCTGATTGAGCTCAACAGGTGCTTTCATACATGGAGTGATATTTTTTTCCTTACTCATGGATGCTAATATATTCTTGCCTTTCTTCTGCTTGGTCTGCTAAACACATTAAATGCATCCCTCATAAATTTGGCTTTTCACTGAACTTTTGACTGCAATAATAGTCTTACGAAAATATTGAGGCAAAAGAAGCCATTTTGGCTCACAGGAATTGGTTTATTCGCCCTTATTCATTTTCATAATGAGCAATTTCTTCTTTTAATTGTCATAATATTTTTAACTTAATTCAGTAATTAACTATCATTTTTAGCTGGATGTTTCAAAAATCTTCTTTTGCATATTTTTTTTATGTGGGAAAGGGTTTAATATTACAGCTTCCATCAGTATTCTTTGCTTTAATCCTTTCTCACATACAAAAATCTGCAACAGACAACATTGAAAGCCTTTCGGCAAACATATGGAAAATCTCTAAAAATGAAACTGTAATTTATTGAATAGAGTTGAATTAAAGCATTGTGTTAATAGGTGAAATTGCTCATTATGAGCACAATGATTTCAGAAGTGGTCTGCAAGTTGGAAAGGATCCCTTTCCCTCATATAGACGCCTTTGCAGCAGACGGCTTTTTGAAAACATAGTGACAAAAGAAGAAATTGCTCAAAACCGGCAATTTCTTTGTTTGCCACAATGTTTTCCAATTTAGGTCATACTCAGGTTATCCATTCAATTATAGAGATTTTCTATATTTTGACAAAATATGTCGTATGAGGGAAAGGGTTAATACTATCTGATGATCTAACTTTTCAATAACAGGTATAGAACATAATTGATAATAACATTCAAGTGAATTTACCAAGTATGATAAGGGTTACTGGAGTTTGTGAATAATTCCTTAGTTTATTTGTTCTGTTACATCTCGTTTAGAATGGTTTATAAAACAGTGGAGGATCCTATCATAGATGTTTTCAAAGCATTTAGGGCAAACCTCATTATGTCTTATTTAATCGTTTCCCATATACAATAAATCTGCAGCAGACAACTTTGAAATTATTAAGTCTAAAATACAGAAAACATCTTTAAATGATAGTATGATTAGTTGAAATAATTGTGGCAAAAGGAGAAATTGCTTGTTTTGAGCAATTTCTCCTTTTGTCACAATGTATTCAAAAGACGTCTAATTATGAGGCGCCAGAAAGCGTCAGGGTTAACAGATAATTTGACAAGATGTTTTTAAAGTTATTTGCTTTGGAAACTTCAGGAAAATTGTCTAATAATGTTGGATCAGTGAATAGAAATTTGCACTAAGAACTAAAGGAAATCATTGCGAAAAGACAAGTAAACATATCCCTCTCATTTTCTGTGGCAGTCATCATTATCATTATCTCAATTTGACTTCCCCTACAATTATATTTTCTTTTTTCAATTAACCCTTTCTAACTTGCAGACGCATTTTAATGCATCAGCTGAGCAGACAACTATTGAAAACATTTTTTACAAAGGGAGAAATTGGTCATGTTGCTCTTTTTGTCACAATGTACTATAATTATATACATTTCCATAGATTTGCATAAATTTTTTCAAAGCTGTCTGGTGGTATAAGGGTAAAAAAAGCATAGTTGGTAAATATTCTTTAAAAAGATTTTATGTTATGATATCAACAAATTGTCTTAACTTACTCAGAGGAATCCACTGTGGTCGAGTGGTTAGCGTCGGGGATTTCGAAACCGGGTGTCCCGGGTTCGATCCCCAGTCGCGGCACTACGGTCATGGTGGAGTGCCCTTGGGCAAGGCACATTTTCTAGCCTTGTACTGGTTTGTTTACCCAGGGATCATGAATAAGTGAACTGTCACCATGATATAACTGAAATATTGGTGAAAGCGGCATAAAACCCCAATAAATAAATAAATAAATAAATAACTTACTCAGAAATGTCAATGGCTTAACAATATGTTTTGCTCCATTACCAATTGGGCTGAAATTATCCAATTGTGTTGTAATGTCAGGCATGCATAATCCTAAATGGTTCCGTTTTACTAGTAATATATGTCTGTGATATTTAATGAGCTGACTTTGCACAAAGTGCTCGAGGTGAGCTATTTTTACCAGCTTTGTCAATCAAACTCGTTGTGCACTTCTTAAACAAATTCTTAAACCATTTTTCACCTATTGACGCATTTTGATTCATCTGCAGCAGGCGACTTTTGAAAACACTGTGGCAAAAGAAGTAATTGCTGAAAACAAGCAATTTCAACTTTTGTCCCTTTGTTTTCAACTCTATTCAATTATTGTACTTTCACAGTTCATCCACACAGTCTGATCTGTGTCTATAATGTTCACATATTATGTACATATGCTTGTCAGATTCTGATAAGACAGAGTAGATGTACAGGTTGATCTAAATCTTATATAACCTATTCATGCGGAAATGCCAACTTGTACCTTTTCTCATGGACAGGCTCGTATATATTAACCCTTTTCCACTTATAACTTATATATCTTATGCGGACGACTTGGCAAACATATTGGCAAAAATATAAAACATCTCCATAAATGAGAGTTTTATTATTGAATAGAGTTGAAAAACATTGTGGTAAAAAATGAAATTGCCCTTTAAGAGATTTCTCCTTTTGCCACAATGTTTTCAAAAGTTGTTAACTGCACAGGTATCAGGTTGCACCTGTATAAGGGAAAGGCTAAATGGGTACCTACAACAAATGTTAAATTAAAGAAACAAGGACGTTTGTGTTGAAGAGCTTCTTTCATCTAGTGCTGTCTATCTGATAGAAAAAAATAAAACCACTATGAACCCACCAGTACTTGTGATGTAACTTGGTTGGAGAGATAATTAATGGTTTTTATTCCTTTTTTTATTGGAAATACTAAAACTTCAAACACATGAAAAACATTATCTCAGTAATGGCTATATGTTGTTATTGAATAAAAACTACTTAAATTTGGGGCAAAGATATTTTTTTAACAAATGACCTAATATGCCCTGTTAAGTCTCTTCAAAATTTTATTAGCTCACCTGCATCCGTCCGTCATTCATTATGCGTCGTCTACAATTGGCTTGTGAACGCTACAGGCAACATTTTGCATCCAATCTTCATGAAGGATTATCAATACATACATCTTTATTAAATCTTGGCCAAGTTTGAAACTGGGTCTTGTGAGGTCAAAAACTAGGTCTCAAGATCAAATTGAAGGAAAATCTTGTGAACACTCTATAGGCTGAACTTTTAATTTGAGCATGTTGAAACTGTTTTAGAATAATTGTCTTGATGATATCTAGACTAATTTCAAATATAGGTCATATCCATTCAAAAACTAGATCACAAGGTCAAATTGAAGGAAAATTGTGCTGCATTTTTAACATGAACATGTTGAAACTTGGTCAGAATATTTGTCTATATGATTTCTAGGCTAAGTTTGCATATATGAGAATTTGGCTGAAGTGAGCCAAAGGAGACATGCTTCTAAGTTGACTTGACTGCCCTAACCGGTTTCGTTCAACAGTTTGAACTCTTCAGAAGGAAGTTGTCTGTTCCTAAATGCAAACAACGTTTGCAGTTGATATGGTTTTAACCACCATATCAACCATAATTGTTTCGCACTATGTATACCCTAGTAGCCACCATGTAGCCACCTGGAGACACAAGTTCTATTTATAGAACAATGTTAGCTACCAATTCTATATTTAGAACAATGTAGCCACCCATTCTATTTTAAGAAATGTGTTGTTTCCAGCTCTATTTTTAGAGGCTGGATGCAGCTAGATCAATTTTTGGAAGGGTTATGCAGACTAGTGCTGCAAGTTCTATTTTTAGATGTATATGTTGCTGTTAATGATTCTAATTTTAGAACTTACAGCAACTATATCCTCCTATCTAGCAGGGTATGTGAGCAAAGTAGACTGAATAAGCATGATGAAACAAAGTGTTTCAGTGTTTCTAATCATGACAATCAGAATCAGGGACAGAGATGTAAGAACCAGACTAGCTAGTTTGAGCAAATGACCAGTAAGTCAGATCCCACATTGAGTTATGTTCATCTGACATTATATTTAGATGTCAATAGCATTGCTAGGGTTATTGATTGTGATGTCATTGCCGTTGCTAAGGCTGTAGTTTGCCTATAGATCTGGTTACGTCCCCAGGTTCCTATTGTATACCATACAACATGCTTGTCTTTGGTAATCACCCATTGTACCTACCACTCTAGGGCAGCCAGAAAACCGGACAAAGGAGTTTGAATATAGGGCATGTCCGGTCAAAAACTAGGTCACCAGGTCAAATTGAAGGAAAATCTCATGAACACTCGGGTGGCTACATTTTTTGCTTTGGTAGCTTAGATGCGATTTTCCAAACAGTAGGTAGTTCAATTCAAAACCTTTCACCTATACAACAGTAGCTCTCGAAAATGTGCAACAGTCATGTTAGACATTTCCAAACCTCAATCTAACATTGTAGATTGAACACAGGGTGTCTATAAGGGTATTCTCAAAAGGTTTAGAGGATAAAATCAGAGGTCCAGATAAGGAGGGGTTTACAGCTCTTTTCCCCACAATATCTCTCTTATTATCCAACCAAACCCTATGTTGTGGGTACTCAAAAGAATCGTCTCATTGAGACGATTCTTTTGAGTACCCATAAAATAGGTTTAGCGGATAAAAAGAGAGATAAAATAAGGATTTTAGAACAAGCATAAGGCTCCTTATCCAGTGTGTGTATACCACGTGCCTTTGACGTCACAAATGCTACGGTGCACAGAAATATTTTACTTCGGTTTAAAAGTAAAAACAAAGGTAATTTTTTTTTTTTCATCATTTTTAATGAAACATGGCGCAGTCTACGCCACTTACAGAGCCCTATCTCCGGTTTTTCAACTGGATTTTGAGAACAGGTTCGTCGAAGTGTTTGAAAAAACTAGACCACCAATCAAACTCCTGTAAACAACCGGAGATAGGACATTGTAAGCGGCGTAGACTGCGCGATGTTTCATTAAAAAGAGTGAAGAAATAAAAATGTTACCATTGTTTTTACATTTTTATCAAGAGCTATTTTTGCTGTCTGACCATGCAAATATGACGTCAAAAGTCCCGTGGTATACACACACTGTTATCTGTAGCTGTGATTGTGAGGGATTAATTTGTCTGTTGTACTACTAATTTAACCAGAAAATGTTGTTATGTAACTGAAGTAGTTTTTCAAGCTGCATAAAACATGAAGATGTTAATTGGAAAACTATGTTACATAAGTTAACCCTTTCCCACATACAATAATTCTGCCATATACAAATATGAAAAATCTTGGCAACATAGGAAAAGGAATTATAAATAAAGATATGACTTGTAATTAAATAAAATTGAAAACATTGTGGCAAAGGGAGAAATTTCTCATCAAGATGAGACAAAATGGGTCTGCATGTGGGACAGAGGTACAATGATGAAGCAGATTATACATAGACTGGGGTCATCCTTGAAATCTGATGACAAAATGGGAGATTATTGTTTGTTAATGACTGTATTAGATTCCTTATAACCTCACCTGTGATTTTGTTTTAACCCTTTCCCTCATATAGACGCTTTTTGACGCCTCTGCAGCAGACAGCTTTTTGAAAACATAGTGACAAAAGAAGAAATTGCACAAAACGTGCAATTTCTCCTTTTGCCACAATGTTTTCCACTTTTTGTCATAGGTTATCCATTCAATTATGGAGATTTTCTATTTTTTGACAAAATACGTTCAAAGTCGTCTGCTGCAAAATTGCTGTATGAGAGAAAGGGTTAATCCTTTCCCACACACATATATATATGAGCCGTTCCATGAAAAAAACTAAACATTGTGGACTCTGCGTAAAGTATCTACCCGGATCAGCCTAAGCATGTCACGCAGGCAAATATATAGGCTTTCTGTCATGCATCGAAAGCAGATGACTTTTGAAAACATTATTGGTGAGCAATTTCTCCATTCGCCTCGTATAATGTTTTCATCTTGTTTCAGTAATTAAACCTTCGTTTATAGGGATTGTCTGTGTTTTTGCTGATATTTTCAAAGTTGAGTGCTGCAGTGTTGTATGTGGGTTACTGTAACTGTTATAGTCTATGGTTCTTAGATATGATAACAATTCATAGTGCAGCCTTGATGAGCTTTATACTAAAAAGTATTTCTTCATAGATAAACCCTTTCTCACATACAACAAATGCAATGACCCTGAAAATCAGTCTGGCCAAAAATATTGAAAATGATTTAATGAATTAATTTTGAATAGAGTTGAAAACAACTTAAGTTCCAAAAGGACAAATTTCTCAAAATTTTAATGTTAGTACAATATGTGGCAAAAGTAGGAAAACTCATAATTAGCAATTTCTCCTTTTGCTACAATGTTTTCAAAAATATTTACTTTGCAGACGTGATGAAATGTGTCTGCAAGTGGGAAACTTTTAATCGCCACATCACTCTTATTTATAACTACTATATCAGTGAATGCCATTCCATCTATTTGTGTATGCATGCATGATTAGATGATTTTTCTCACAAGACCTAATCATGCAGAGGACTAGATAAGAGGGAGTGAACAGGTCTTTTCCCCCCCCCGCAATATTTATCTTATTACTCAACGAAATCCTATGTTGTGGGTACTCAAAAGAATCGTCTCGCTAAGACGATTCTTTTGAGTACCCACAACTGAGGGTTTGAATGTCAAATAAGGATTTTTAACATGAAAATTGCCCGTTAACTAGAGCTCCCTTACCTAGAGCTCTGCCTAATGCATGTTATGCACCCAGTCACATACAACACTTGAAAATAGATGCAGCAAGATAACCTGCCAAAATAATTCATGATGTTATAGAGTTATTTTAGACCCATAATTTGATTCTTAAATATGTGTTTTAATTAACCCTTTCCCTCATATAGACGCTTTCTGACGCCTTTGCAGCAGACAGCTTTTTGAAGACATGGTGACAAAAGAAGAAATTGCTCAAAACGAGCAATTTCTGCTTTTGCCACAATGTTTTCTACTTTTAGTCATAGGTTATCCATTCAATTATAGAGATTTTCTATTTTTTGAGAAAATATGTTCAAAGTCGTCTGCTGCATAATTGTCGTATGAGGGAAAGGGTTAATTCCTGGTTCTTGGTTTTTGCAAATTCCCATTTCATGAAATGATTCTGGAATATGACCTTCAAAAACATACCCATTTTAATTGTTTTTATCGCCCCAAAAAACAAAGTTTTGGGGGGTATATAGGAGTCACTGTGTTTGTAGGTCGGTCGGAAGCCATATTTTGTCCGGCCTATTTCTTACAAACCATTGGATGGAATTCAATAAAATTTTACATGAAGCTTCTATACCAAGAGGAGATGTGCATAACCTAAAGGTCTTACAATTGCATGTTATAGCCCTTTTACGTCTGTCCGTCTATCTGTCTGTCTTGTCTTGTCTTTGAACGAAACTTGGCACAAACATTCACCATGATGAGGCGGCGTGCGCGCTTAAGACCCAGGCCTGTACCGCAAATGTCATGGTTACACTAAAGTCTTGCATGTCAAAGGTTGAAATGAGTACTATTTGAAAGGACTGTACCTTGTCCGGCCTGCATTTCAACCATGCATCATAGGATTTCAAAGAAACTTGGCACAAACATTCACCATGATAAGGCGGCATGTCGCGCACACGACCAAGGCCTGTACCTCAAATGTCATGGTTACACTTGCATGTCAAAGGTTGAAATGAGTACTATTTGAAAGGACACACAGAGGTCAAAGGGTCAAAGGTCAAAAGAGTACTGTTTGATAGGACTACCTAATGTCTGGCCCACATCTCAACCATGCATCTCAGGATTCTCAAGTTACTGGACACACATGGTCACCATGATGAGGTGTCTCAAAGGTCAAGGTCACACTCAGAGGTCAAAGGTCAAAATGAGTACTGTTTGATAGGACTACCTTGTCCGGTCCGCATCTCAACCATGCATCATAGGATTCTCAAGTTACTGGGCACACATGGTCACCATGATGAGGTGGCTCGTGCCTCAAAGGTCAAGGTCACACTCAGAGGTCAAAGGTTAAAATGAGTACTGTTTGATAGGACTACCTTGTTCGGTCCGCATCTCAACCATGCATCTTAGGATTCTCAAGTTACTGGACACACATGTTCACCATGATGAGGTGGCTCAAAGGTGAAGGTCACACACAGAGGTCAAAATGAGTACTATCTAATAGGACTACCTATCGGTCGGTCAGTCGGAAGCCATATTTTGAGTCGAGGTGCTGTTTTGGGGGTATTTATCATCTTCAGTGATAGTTCTTGTTGTATAAGGACTTTGAGTAAGTAAACAATTTTCCGAATACTAACCATACAATTGCCTCAAAATAAAATAGTGATGCATTTGTAAGCTGACCATTTATGCTTTATACAAAATACCTATAGTTGATAACACATTCAGAAAGTTCTCAGAGGGAGGCTATTTTTCTACAGATTTTTTTTGTGAATGATGTCATTTTATGCAATTTCTCTTTTTCCGACAATGTTTTCAATCATTGTCTGCAGCAGAAGTTTCAAAGGTAGTGTGTAAAAAGGATAGATTATCAGGACATGTTTTCTTGCACAAATATTTTTTTTAATTATTTTCATATGTAAAGTGTATTCCTGCTATAAATCTGCCCATTGCTATGATTTATGGACGAAGAGATGATAAAGTGATGTTGTGTAACATGTTTATGATGCAACATTTCCTGTTTAGCACCATGTTCACATTCTACAAAGTAATGCAACTGTTGAGGGTGAAAACATAGTGACAAAAGAAGAAATTGCTCAAAACGAGCAATTTCTCCTTTTGACACAATGTTTTCCACTTTTAGTCATAGGTTATCCATTCAATTATAGAGATTTTTTATTTTTTGACAAAGTATGTTCAAAGTCGTCTGCTGCAGAATGGTTGTATGAGGGTTAACTGGTTTAGCACTTTCCCACATACAACAAATCTGCAGCAGACGACTTTGAAATAATCTGGGGGGAAATATGGAAAATCTCTATAAATAAAAGTTTAAATATTGAATAGAATTGAAAACATTGTGGCAAAAGGAGAAATAGAAAGCACAGTCTGCTGCAGAGGCGTCCGAAAGCGTCTATACGAGGGAAACGGTTAACGATATATGATATCTGACTCTTATGCAGCAGACACGTTTCGAAAATGTCAAATTAACCACAATGTTTTTTTAATACTTTTTGTTGTGTGCTGTATATTTGTTGTAATTGAGACTGAATGGCTGGAGACGTTGATCATGATCAAATTGTATCAAGGCATCACAGGTTGCACTGTGGTGAGTCTAGGTCTCGAAGATTGCAGGTTCCCTACCATTAGTGTTTGATTTGTCTGGAGAGGATGATCATGATCAAATTGTATCAAGGCATCACAGGTTGCACTGTGGTGAGTCTAGGTCTCGAAGATTGCAGGTTCCCTACCATTAGTGTTTGATTTGTCTTTTACCCCTCATACAGATTTGGAAAGTTTGCATTCACACAAGAAGTAAAACATCTCATGTTCATTTATAAGAATTGATGGAAAAACATATTTTTAGATTGCCTGTTTTTTTAAGAAAAAAAGTTGGGTATTGTGATACCATTGGCGACATCACAAAACTTTAACCATACCTCATAACTAATAAATGCATTCAACATTTTCAAATGAAATGTGGTACATATGTTCCTAGGAACAATATGCATTTCTATACCAAGTGGCTTAAATAATTATTCAGTTACTTTAAATGCCCCTTTTTTTAATCAGAAAATAGCAGACGAGTGTTGGCCTTCGCTTTCGGCACTCTTGTTAGAAGTTGTCTTCTGCAGGTAGGAGTATTAATATTTTCCTACTTACGTTCTGACTTGTTTGAAGCAAATGACCTTTGATTACATTGTGACATTAAGGAGAGATTGTTCAGATTGTTCATAAAGAATCATTTTCTTCTTTTGCCACACAATCTTTTCAACTCTATTCTTTTAATAATAATTGCTTTCTTTCATTAAAAAAATTCATTAATTTTGCCTAAATTATATGATTTTAAAAGTTGTCTGCTGTAAAAAAAAAGTCTGTGTTGGAAAGGGTTGAAGAACTTTTTAATTTAGGCAAGATCATGCAACTGGCATGATGTGACAAATGATCACAGTAATGGTTAAACAGTTCACAAGTGTCATCATTCACTGGTGACATTGAAATGATTATTTATTCATAGGAAATATGAGATATATCAGTATGTCTGATTACCTATAACAGTACAAGATCTCTATCTCTAAATCCTTTCCAATATACAGACTTTTTATGTTGCCTCTGCAGCAGACAACTTTTGTATGTATTCAATAAATATATAATACTTTCATTAACAGTGGCTTGCTATATTTGCCTATATGTTTTCAAAGTTGTCTGCTGCAGGTTTTATGTATGTGAGAAAGAGTTCATGATAATGAAATGGGGCAGGACAATTGGGATAAAAAGGCCTCTGGAGGTTTCAAAAATTAAAGGCATTAACGATATAATTGCATATTTGTATGACCAGTTTTGGCCAAACTCATTTAACTAATACTTCAGAGACATTCAAGGTTGAAGGATTAGCTGGGAAACATGGAATATCCTGATAAGTCTGTGTGGAGACACGGTCTGATCTCAATCTTTGCTGCAGCAGACAACTTAACTATTTAATCAAGATGAAAATGTTTGGCAAAAGGAGAATTGCTCACTATGAGGAATCTTTTCAACTTTTGTTATAATAATTTCAAAAGTCATTCTCTGCAGAGGAATTAGAAAGTGCCTGTGTGTGGGAAAGGGTTTAAACTTTGCTATTTGCATTCCCTTAATTAAAATGGACACTTTTCACCAACTATTCCTTATTGTCCTCTGTTTCAAAATTAGTCAAATGAAAACAAATCCTTTGCAATATACAGACACATTTTACACAATATGAAGGTAGGAGAAACTAAGGTTCTATTACTTAATTAACTCTGCTTTAGAATTGTTTGCTGTAGAAGTATAACACATTGTAACTGTTTCATACTCACATAATGTTTGAAGTATAAGATAGATAGGCAACTGTCAATAAAATATATTCATACTTTCAAAAGGTTTAACCCTTTCCTGATACAGACAATATTTGAAGCATTTGCAGCCAACAACTTCTTGATGGAAAAGGAGAAATTTCCAATAAATGATTAACTTTGTATCAAAATTGTCATCCCACTTTTCCTGATTTGCCAGTTAAATTTCTGGATAGTATAAAAGTACAGTTATTGAAAAGATCATTATGAAAAAGGAGAAAATGCTGATGAGCAATATTTCTTTTTGCATCAATGTTTTCAAAAGTGTTCTGCAGCAGATTGTTGCGTGAAAATACTTCTGAATATGGTGATGGGTTTAAAATAAGACGAGATCTTTTGTAGATGTTCAGTTAGGTCATAAAAAAGACGAAAGTTTATGTGTTTAATGTCACATTCTTTTGAAATAGAAACCTTTGGAAAGACTTGGCCATTTAACTGTTTAATTTAAGCAGAATTAATTATGCTGTGGTTGTTATGCTATCTTCTTTGATCTAATCTGTGTGATGTTAATGCTTTTTCATGGTGGCTTTAACAAAGGTTTGATTTGATTCACTTGAGTTTGACATTGCTGCCAACAGTATTTCAGTTTTATATATGCGGAATCTGCCATGGCTGTATGCTATTGTCCAAGGTTTAATCTCAGCTTTTGCTGGTAGGAATCAACCCTGGGGGAATTGGGAACCAGGCAACCACAACTTGGATCCCCACATGGGGAGTGCTGTACGGCAAGGCATATTTCCTACCCTTGTACTGGTTGTTTTACCTAGGGGTCATGAATAAGTAAAGTGTGGCCTCGATGTAATAATAAGTTAGAAATGGTATGAAATACCAATAGAACAAAAGTTTTGGCGGTTATTGTGGAATGCCTTTTGTCTACCAAGTAAAAATGAAGCATAAAAGTTCAAAATTTAGATGTTAATTGTACTGGAGAGCGAAATTATTACTCTAATTTTATCCCAGAATTATGATTCTAATATTTCAAGACAACCTTTGAATAGTTTTAAAACCTTGACTATACTATTTAAAATTTGGAGCTCAGCACCTTTAAGATGAGTAACTTTATACTGACAGGGGATTGAACCATGGTCTCACTCTCTTGAAGGGGATTGAATCATGGTCTCACTCTCTTGAATGGGATTGAACCATGGTCTCACTATCTTGAAGGGGATTGAACCATGTGGTCCCACTATCTTGAATGGGATTGAACCTTGGTATCACTATCTTGAAGGGGATTGAACCATGGTCCCACTCTCTTGAAGGGGATTGAACCATAGTCCCACTCTCTTGAATGGGATTGAACCATGGTCCCACTCTCTTGAATGGGATTGAACCATGGTCTCACTATCTTGAAGAGGATTGAACCATGTGATCCCACTATCTTGAATGGGATTGAACCTTGGTATCACTATCTTGAAGGGGATTGAACCATGGTCCCACTCTCTTGAAGGGGATTGAACCATAGTCCCACTCTCTTGAAGGGGATTGAACCATGGTCCCACTCTCTTGAAGGGGATTGAACCATGGTCCCACTCTCTTGAAGGGGATTGAACCATGGTCTCACTCTCTTGAAGGGGATTGAACCATGGTCTCACTCTTTTGAAGCCAAAAATATCTATCCACAAAACCTCTTCAGTCAGTCCATGGCTAGTCCATCAGATAAGATGGAGTTTTTATGGAAGATGAGATCAAATATGGGTATGTGCAGACATTACAAAAACTTCCCTTTGTGTGTCAGTTTATAGTCTGCATCTTGTAATTAATATGTCTTCATGCACATGAGTTTGAATGCATTAATTTTCAGCTCAGTGCTTGCCTTCAACCCTTTCCCACATGCAACAAATCTGCAGCGGAGGCCTTTGAAAACATATAGGAGAATTATGGAATTTCTCTCAAAATGAAAGAAACTATTGAATAAAGTTGAACACATTGTTGCAAATAGAGAAGTTGCTCATTATAATGAGCAATTTCACCATTTGCCACAATGATTTCAAAGTCAACTGCTGCAGAGGCGCCAGAAAGCGTCTGTATGTGGGAAAGGGTTAGCCCTTTCCTATTCTAAGAGTAGTCTGGTCTGTGAACACCAAGTCTACGGTGAGCAGCATTAAAATCTTGAAATTTTGAGTTTAATTTTAGAATTGCAGATATATGGAAAAAGGAAAAAGAAACAATCAGACTTTTTCACAAAACATATTCTAAATTTAATGTCTGCCATAGAGGCATCAAAAGTAGTTTGTTTCAGGAGAAAGGGCTAAAGGGAACTTAATATCCTTAACCTCCAGATATGCAAATCCATTTCCACATGCATTTTTATTTTATGCATCTGCAGTGGACAACCTATAAAAACATTTTGGCAAGCGGAAAAATTACTCATCATGAGCAATTTCTCCTGTTGCCACAATGCTTACTATTGAGTAATTTTAAATAACACTTTCAATTATAGTGATTTTCCATATGTTATGTCATCTGCTGCAGATTTATTGTATGTGGGAAAGGGTTAATGTCAATGGTTAACCCTCTCCCTCATCTAGACGCTTTCTGACGCCTCTGCAGCAGACAGCTTTTTGAAAACATAGTGACAAAGGAAGAAATTGCTCAAAACGAGCAATTTCTCCTTTTGCCACAATGTTTTCCACTTTTAGTCATAGGTTAGCCATATTCTATATTGTGACAAAATATGTTCAATTTCAGTCGTCTGCTGCAGAATTGTCATATGTGGGAAAGGGTTAAGACAATTATGACACATGGTCTTCTTAACCCTTTCCCTCATATAGACGCTTTCTGACGCCTCTGCAGCAGACGGCTTTTTTAAAACATAGTGACAAAAGAAGAAATTGCACAAAACGTGCAATTTCTCCTTTTGCCACAATATTTTCCACTTTTTGTCATAGGTTATCCATTCAATTATGGAGATTTTCTATTTTTTGACAAAATATGTTCAAAGTCGTCTGCTGCAGAATTATCGTATGAGGGAAAGGGTTAAAAATATTCTTTCTTATCTGTACAAGTCTTCAAATTTATAATGCTTGCACAAGAATTGTTGCTTTAGGTCAGCACTGGTAGTGAAAAGAAAGTCCAGAGTTCTGTGATCACTGTACAATGAGAAACAGATGAGCCCTAACCCTTTCTCACATACAGCAAATCTGAAGCAGACGACTTTGAAAATGTCTACTCAGAAATACGGAAAATATCTATAATTGTAGGTAAAATTACTGAAAAAGGTTTGAGCAATTTCTCCTTTTGTCATGATGTTTTCAAAAGTCATCTGCCGCTCCTATATAGCCTCCTTGCATGTAGTCTCAGGTACCCAGGGTTTATACTGCAGTAAATTAGTATGTCCGGCATGAACCAACAATGACAACTAGATTGGTCACCTAGCTACCATAACATATCCATTTCGCTTATATAGTAAATAAGTAAATTAGTAAATATATAATTGATTTTTGTGACCTCTTTAAAGTGTACCAATACAACTTAATGTTTGAAATCAATAATGAAGCAAACTATGCTGGAATTTGAAAGGTTAAACTGAGTTTGGTCCACAAAAAGGTTGTTTCTCAATATTTTGTTGGCTTGTTACACCATGTCCACAGGGGGCGGGCGGCACAATGGTGTTTACATTTTAGGGTCAGGCAACTCTAGACGAAGTCCTCAATATGACTGTCGATAGAAATTGCATAATTTTCAACTTGCCTATACAGCAAAGTTTCCTGTAATTTGTATGAGCAGAGAAAACTCCTTAGTGAAGAGTTCAGTTGAAATTCCGGCATGATTGTGTTATGTAAGATAAGGCATTACCTGAGATAGAATGGATGGATAGAACATGATCTTTGAATTTCCTGTTTTTGTGCAAATCAGATAATTGCTGATAATTTATCTCTGGAATCCCTTTGCCTTATGAACCTATTGAAACGTTCAATAATACTACTGCAGGCAATCGCAGATAAGAGAGGTAATTTATAATTGTAATTGCTACATCTTTTTATAAATAACCTTTTTCACACTTT
Source organism: Serripes groenlandicus (assembly GCA_031761405.1). Taxonomy (NCBI): domain Eukaryota; kingdom Metazoa; phylum Mollusca; class Bivalvia; order Cardiida; family Cardiidae; genus Serripes; species Serripes groenlandicus. Next base: position 108,220,796 of record JASEVX010000001.1, on the reverse strand, counting down.
TGAAAACATTGTGGCAAAATCAGAAATTTCAATTTCAGTGCAACCAGATATGCTGTTTCTATAAGACTTCTTCTATTCATAATATTATGAGAAACAACCATTTTTGTGCAATTTCTCTGTTTTATACTGTTACCTTCAGAGGCATACAACTAGTCTTTATTAGGAATGATAAGCCCATTCCCACAAACAACAAAACTGCAGCAGACAACTTTGAAACTATTATGTACCAAACAAACATTATTGAGGCAAAAGGAGAAATTGGAGAAAAAGGGCATGTATCGCGCTGGATCTAGAAAAACGTGCATGGAACAGTGAAGACTCAGGTTCATCCATGCAAATTCTAACCAAACTACGCTTCACTGCTTTCCTACACTTAGTAAAGCAATATTTGTAATTCAGAACAAACACTGGAATTGTGGCCCAATTCTTTCAACCAATATAATTATATGGTGCCAACACAGGGCTAGGCTCCGCAACATCCCTTTTGGACTGATGGGACTCAACCCTACAGAGGCCTAGACAAGGAAGAGTAAAATCATTTCTCCCCACAAATTATCTTGTCTTTTTCATTTAAACCTTTCCCTGATACAACAAATCTGCAATTAATGGATAACCTATGACTAAAAGTGGAAAACATTGTGGCAAAAGGAGAAATTGCACGTTTTGTGCAATTTCTTCTTTTGTCACTATGTTTTCAAAACGCCGTCTGCTTTAACCCTTTCCCTCATACGACAATTCTGCAGCAGACGACTTTGAGAGTATTTTGTCAAAACATAGAAAATCTCCATAATTGAATGGAATCCTATGACAAAAAGTGTAAAACATTGTGGTAAAAGGAAAAATTATGAGCAATTTCGCCTTTTGCAATGTTTTCAAAAGTTGTCTTCTGCAGATGCGTCAAAATGTATCTGTAAGTGGGAAAGAGTTAAACCTTTGTTGCTGGTATTCAAGAGAATGGCTCACTGATACGATGCTTTTGAGTACCTACAACATAGGTCATGGAGGTCAAATAAGGGTTTTAGATCATGAAATATGCCTGTTATCTAAACATGATCCTAAATACAATTGGTTGCATGCAGTAACACTTGACCTGTTGTGTACTGGCTGCAGACAGAAATCTTATTCTTTTGTAATTAAAACATATTTTATTTCTGTTATCCCTTTCTCTCATATAGACGCTTTCTGACGCCTCTGCAGCAGACGGCTTTTTGAAAACATAGTGACAAAAGAAGAAATTGCACAAAACGTGTAATTTCTCCTTTTGCCACAATGTTTTCCACTTTTTGTCATAGGTTATCCATTCAATTATGGAGATTTTCTATGTTTTGACAAAGTACGTTCAAAGTCGTCTGCTGCAGAATTGTTGTATGAGGAAAAGGGTTAAATCAGCACTCTAGCAGTAACATCATCCTAAGAAACAATGAGAAAAAAGGCAATTTAAGGTCTCTGATTAGGGGTATGATTGTGACAGATTTTCTCAATCTTTTTGCAACATCCTGTCTGCTTGCTTGGTTATTCCTCTGTAACAATAATCTTTTTAACCCTTGCTTTAGTGAAGACACATTTTGAAAACATCTAGGCATAAATTCTGAAAATGATTTTTTTTAACCCTTTCCCACATACAGCAAATCTGCAGCAGATGACTTTGAAAATGTCTACTAAATAATATGGAAAATCTCTATAATTGTAGGTGTGATAACTGAAAAAGTTGAAAACCTTGTGGCAAAAGGAGAAATCGCTTGTTTTGAGCAATTTCTCCTTTTGTCACGATGTGTTCAAAAGTTGTCTGCTGCACATGGGTCAAAATACGTATGTAGGTGGAAATATTGTGGCAGTGGGAGAATGCTCTCTGATTAGTGATGTACAATGTTAAATTTAGCAGAAATTTCTTGGAAACCTTTATCAAAGCAGTGCAGTTTTAGTTCACATATATGTGGGCAGCATGCACAACAGTTTAACTACACTGGATTAATTACTAGTTACAACCATTTTACATGAAGCCATCAATATGTAGATCAATCTGGATCTATGCCTGTCGCAAATGCCACTTTGTTGATTTTCATGAAAAAATAAAATAAAAATTTGGAAACTCTCTACAAATTAATGAATAAATATTGAATAGAGTTGAAATTATGGACAAGTCTTTTTGACAGACACTTACTTATCTATCCAACTGTTTTCATAGAAAATAGTAGTTGAATTCAGCTCTGAGCAATGTTTAATTGTTGATAGATTTTTAGCTCATCTTTTTTTTTTCAAAGAATAAAAGTTGGTTTATTGTGATAGAAAAATACACATGTCTATACCAAGTCACATAACTCTGGCTTGATAATTATTCAGTTATGACCCTTTTTGGACTTAAAAATTCATACAACCATTTAATCTTGCCCAATTAAGGCATAACTCAAAAACTCAACATTTTCAAATGAAACTTGGTACATATGTTTCTAGGAACAATACACATTTCTATTCAAGTCACATAACTCTGGCTTTAATAATTATTCAGAAGTGCCCCGTTTTCAACTTAGAAAAAAACCCAGACGAATGTTGGTGTTCGCTCTGCTGAGCTCTTGTATTTTACTGTCGCACGTTTGTTGTCTAATTACTGATTAAGGGACACAATGGGACTAATTGTTTGTATTTGTTTTACATTGCTTTAAAAAAAAAAATCAGGCTTTACCTGGGTAAGTTACTACTTGTCTATTTATCCGGACACAGTAGGTCTGTTGGAATGCTAACCCCACTATCCTGAGCTCCAAGGGAGGGTAAGCCATTACTACCATTTTAAAAGTCTTTGGTATGACTTGGCTGGTGATTGAACCAGAGTGTGACCTCCCACAACCAAGGCAAATGCTCTACCACTACACCACCAATTCAGTGACACTGTGTATGAGGGAGATGTGAGAACCTTCTTCACAATTGATGTTATATAAATAAAAAGACTAAGCCGAAAGTTAAACATGCTACTCAAAATATCATGAAAAGGCAATCCAACCATTTTGTTAAAGTCTCTGATATCCAATTGCTTGGGGCATTAATGCAGTGGTGTTTTATCCCTACACAAAAGATTTTTTGATTTAAGATAATAATTGTGTTTTATTCATTATATACCCCCCAAAATAACAATATTTTGTTAAAGATTTTAGATGCACTTAATATGCAAATGGGAGGGATGAATGAAGATAATAAAGTTATCTTTTTGATCTATCTAAATCAACTGGTGTGGTCATTCACTGGCCTTTGTTTGGAACAAAATAGATCTTGACCACTACCTTTTCCTTGCTATACCACATTGTACATCATCATTCTGTAAACTTATGATGAAACACGTCTGATCATTGCACAATGAAAATGACATTGGAAAATTGGAAATAAAGAAAATATTTTAGCAGTTTGTCATCCATTTATTTTTTTCAATCAAGCAACCAAAGAATATTGTTTATAGCTGTTTGTTAGTCCTCTGTTTTCTCCCATTTTTTGAATAGCTGAAAAGAGTTTACCCTTTCCAACATACAACAAATCTGCAGCAGAGGACTTTAAAAACATGCAAACAAAACATTTTGTATTGAAAGTGTAATTATTGAAAAGAAGTGAAAATATATATGAGCCAAAGTGGAAATTGCTCATTTTAAAAGTTGTCTGCTGCAAATGGGTCAGAATGTGTCTGCATGTGGAATTGGGGTTAAATAAACAAAACATTATAATGAGTTCTTTCAACAGTGAAATTAGACAGACTGTCTGAATATCAACAAATAAATGATTTGTCAAGATATCATTTTAAAACTTAGTCAAAATTTGGTTTGGTGTGTGAATATGCTGGCTGGTTTGTTTCATATTTATAAATTTCTTTGCTTTGCTCATTGTACATTATGACATTTAAACATACACGAAAGCCATTTTAGAGAAATAAATCGGATAAATCATTCTTCCATAGTTTACAAAATTAATGCTATTCAAATTATGTTGCCTTTATATTGAATTTTATGACAAGATGTATCAACATTAACAATTTCTCCTTTGTAACGATTGATGGGTTTATTTTTTATAGGGTATATCATTCTTTAACCCTTTCCCACCTGCAGACGCATTTTAACGCAATAGCAGCAGACGACTTTTGAAAACATTGTGGACAAAGGTGAAATTGCTCATGAGCAATTTCACCTTTGTCCACAATGTTTTCCACTTATAGTCATTGGTTATCCATTCAATTATAGAGATTTTCCATTTTTTGACAAAATATGTTCAAAGTCGTCTGCTGCAAATAAGTTGTATGTGGGAAAGGGTTAAGCCCCATTCTCATTGTCCCGGATTGGCACCCTGATACATCCCGGATGATGGTTCGGAAGAAAAACGGGAAGACAACTGCAGCAGCACTGTAGAATTTCGGGTTAATCCATAATGAACCCTGTTAATTGTTCCGGCTCGATCTGGTAGATGGTTCGGGAAACATGCCAGCGGGTAAACATAAATGTACAGTGCCAAACCAGGAACTTGCCTGGGTAATCCGGGATCAGACAGGAAGATCCGACTTCTAAACCTTGGGCACTTTGGGACAATAATGAGAATAAAGCCACCCTGACACTGGCACAAACTTTGTCCCCGCAATGCCATGCACTTTGTGAACGAGCGTGAGAAATGTGTGAAGGGTGCGGGGCTGCGTGCCATGTTGTAGAGAGAATTTTAAAATCTTCCAAAATTCGGCACGCATCAATTTTCGTACCATGCGCACCACTTGCATGAACCACGCAAGAACACTGCGAGAACGCCGTGCGAACACTGCCGACGGTGCGTGTCATTGCGTGCAATCGTTCACAGCGGGTCGAGGAATGAAGTTAGGTGTGAAACTACACGCTATATTTATATCGTGCCGCCAAGCGGGACAAACCATGACCAAAAATTGCTCCGACGACTTTACGCAGGTGACACTGCGGGACAATGCGGTATGGTACTTACCTAATGCGTAAACAAGTAGTGCCATTGCTTGTCAATGTGTGCCAATGCAGCCCATTTTTGGCCGTGCATTGTGTAGACAGTGCATAACTTATGCATGTACAGTGTGCAAACAGGCCGCAAACATCGCTTCGCTGCGTAGCACCGAAATGGCATGCCTTGGCATTGCGTGGCAAAATTTGTGCCAGTGTCAGGTGGGCTTTAGGCTTTACATGCAGACAATTTTTGAAAGAAATGTGGCAAGCCAAAATGTTTTTATTCTATTCAATAATTATATATACTTTGATTTATCAAGATTTTCCATATTCCATGATGTTTTTCAAGTCGTCTGCTGCAGACTAGTTGCAAGTGGGAAAGTGTTAATAGGTGCATAGAGTTTCTGACATACTGCAAAAATAGTGTATGTATTTATAAACAGATTTCATCAAAACTCAACCAGAATGTAGAATTACATAATAATCAAGTCATATCAAAGGTCTTTAAGCTTCAAGAATTCTGAATTATTTTCTTTCCCATGTGAATGAGTTTGTAACATACTCAAATGTTCATGTATAATATTACACACAAATGTATTTATTTACACTTTAGACTATTACATACAAATTGCCCGTAGAGCTGTTGATTAAGTTGATGCTTAGAAACCATTATAATGCCATCAGACAAAAAGCACTAAATCTTCCCATTAACCAACTCCTTTATGTAATGTATTTTCATATCTTACGCCCCAATTCCTTCAACCTAGCTGCAGATAGCAAGAGACTTTGTAGTTCTAAGATGAGTATTTTTCTACGAAAACCTTAATTGGTAGAGGAGAATGAAACATTTCTCAAGGTTCAAAACATTATTGGAAAAAGTGAAACTGTCATTTTGAGCAAATGTTTTCCTTTTCAATGTTTTCAAGTCATCTTTTTCAGGGAATTTGAGGGTTAACCCTTTACCACATACAACATATCTGCAGCAGACGACTTTGAACATATTTTGTCAGATGGATAACCTATGACTAAAAGTGGAAAACATTGTGACAAAAGGAGAAATTGCACGTTCTGTGCAATTTCTTCTTTTGTCACTATGTTTTCAAAACGCCGTCTGCTTTAACCCTTTACCACATACAACATATCTGCAGCAGACGACTTTGAAAACATGGTGACATAAATCTTAAAAATCTCCATAAAAGATAGCTTAATTGTTAAATAAAGTTGAAAACATTGTGGCCAAAGGAGAAATTGCTCATCATAAGCAATGTCACCTTTGGACACAATGTTTTCAAAAGTCGTCTGCTGCTATTGCATCAAAATGCGTCTATCACTGGGAAAGGGTTAACACTTGTATACTTTCTAATATGTTTACCTGTTAATTCAAGTTGAGTTCCATTTCTAAGAAAGCAACTTATTGAAGAAGAGCTCATATATAATATACTTTGCATGATACTGGTAATTTCATCATTTTAACCCTTTCCCTCATATAGACGCTTGCAGATTGTAGATGTGTAAGAATGCATCTACAAGTGGGAAATGCTTAAATTATTTTCGAATTATGGAAACTTGTTTGACATTCATATTAAAACCAAAGATTAAAAAGCTTGGACTTTTTGATGCTCCTTGAAAATGTCTGAGAGAGCATTATGAGTAACAGCATAATCTCTGCTTTGTGTCCAAGCTTAACTGCACTTGTAACAACTGTTGGCTAACATTTAATCAACCCAATAACTGTTGGCTAAAATTTAATCAACCCAATTATTTCATTTAGACATACTTTTGTGTATCTGTAACCTAATTTTTATGCCCCCGGAATCACCGATTCGGTGGGCATCTAGTTTTTGGCCTGTCTGCACGTCTGTCTGCACGAAAACACCTTTAACCTTGACCACTACTTTTGAACCATAACAGGTACGGCTACTATATTTCACATGTGTATTCCTTGTGACATGACCTTTCTGTCAGTACCAAAATTTTTGACCTTGCGACCTTGACCTTTGACCTAGATGTTGCCATTCTCGAAAAAAACTTTAACCTTGACCATTACTTTTGAACCATAACAGGTACGGCTACCATATTTCACATGTGTATTCCTTGTGACATGACCTTTCTGTCAGTACCAAAATATTTCACCTTGACCTTTGACCTAGATGTTGCCATTCTCGAAAAAAACTTTAACCTTGACCACTACTTTTGAACCATAACAGGTACAGCTACCATATTTCACATGTGTATTCCTTGTGACATGACCTTTCTGTCAGTACCAACATTTTTGACCTTGCGACCTTGACCTTTGACCTAGATGTTGCCATTCGGGGGCATCAGTGTTTCACAAACACATCTTGTTTTTTAAACTTTTTGATAACATTATGGCCAAAGGAAAAAATGCACATTATGTTAACATCTGAGATCGATGATTATACGTTCATTCATAGAAATCATCCATACTATTGTATAGATGCTGTCAAAGTTGCCTGCTACAGATTTGTTGTATGTGGGGAAGATGGGTAAATTTTATGGGAACCTTCACTACCAATTAATGTGGCCATGAGTTAAGCAAACAGCATATATCTCTTTTATTCTGTTAAAAGTGGTAAAAATCAAATTGATCACAAGGGTTATCCGTTTCCCACATACAAGAAATATGCAGCAGACGAATTCAAGAGCACCCGGTTAGAAAAATAGTTAACCTCTATAAATGAATGTTTGATCTTTGAGACTAAGAGTTGAAAATATTGTGGCAAACGAAGAAATTGCTCATCATGCAATTTCTCCTTTTGCAACAATGTTTTCAAAATTCATCTGCTGCAGAGGCATCAGAAAGCATCTATATTTGGGAAAGGGATAAATAATTGTTGATTTAGATGGTTATTGAATTGACTTTGTAACGTTTAGAAGGTTTACAGAGCTATCAAGAAATTACTCATTCTGTGATGGGTATGTTGCATTGCAATCATCCACTGACATGCATTATGCATTTGAAATGCATGTTTATTGTTGTGCATGGAGGCATAATGACTGTGTTTTGCGTTATCTTTTCATTTTATGGTGAAATGAAGGATGAATTGTATGTTGGGAAAAAACATTTGAAAATATTGAAAATCATCCATGGTTGCAGTGTTTGAAATTAATGGACCATTAACTGTGTACCTGATATGATGAAAGATTTGTTATATAACTCCATATTTATACCCCCCGGCAAACAAAGTTTGGGGGGGTATATAGGAATCACCCTGTCTGTCCGTCCGTCTGTCCGTCTGTCTGTCTGTCTGTCTGTCTGTCTGTCTGTCTGTCCGTATGTCCACATTCCTTGTAAGCACTACTCCTCCTAAACGGCTCAATGGATTTGGTTCAAACTTTACATGAAGGTTACACATCATATGTAGATATGCATGAAGGAAGATCACACGCCTCGGACTCTTCCAAGGGGAGATAATTTAACTTAGAGGTTATCTGCGAGGGACTCCTGTGCACATACCTCCACATTTCTTGTAAGCACTACTCCTCCTAAACGGCTCAATGGATTTGGTTCAAACTTTACATGAAGGTTACACATCATATGTAGATATGCATGAAAGAAGATCACACGCCTCGGACTCTTCCAAGGGGAGATAATTTAACTTAGAGGTTATCTGTGAGGGACTCCTGTGCACATACCTCCACATTTCTTGTAAGCACTACTCCTCCTAAACGGCTCAATGGATTTGGTTCAAACTTTACATGAAGGTTACACATCATATGTAGATATGCATGAAGGAAGATCATATGCCTCGGATTCTTCCAAGGGCAGATAATTCAACTTAGAGGTTACCTGCGAGGGACTCCTGTGCACATACCTCCACATTTCTTGTAAGCACTACTCCTCCTAAACGGCTCAATGGATTTGGGTCAAACTTTACATGAAGGTTACACATCATATGTAGATATGCATGAAGGAAGATCATACGCCTCGGATTCTTCCAAGGGCAGATAATTTAACTTAGAGGTTACCTGCGAGGGACTCCTGTGCACATACCTCCACATTTCTTGTAAGCACTACTCCTCCTAAACGGCTCAATGGATTTGGTTCAAACTTTACATGAAGGTTACACATCATATGTAGATATGCATGAAGGAAGATCATACGCCTCGGATTCTTCCAAGGGCAGATAATTCAACTTAGAGGTTACCTGCGAGGGACTCCTGTGCACATACCTCCACATCTCTTGTAAGCACTACTCCTCCTAAATGGCTCAATGGATTTGGGTCAAACTTTACATGAAGGTTACACATCATATGTAGATATGCATGAAGGAAGATCATATGTATCGGATTCTTCCAAGGGCAGATAATTCAACTTAGAGGTTACCTGCGAGGGACTCCTGTGCACATACCTCCACATTTCTTGTAAGCACTACTCCTCCTAAACGGCTCAATGGATTTGGTTCAAACTTTACATGAAGGTTACACATCATATGTAGATATGCATGAAGGAAGATCATACGCCTCGGATTCTTCCAAGGGCAGATAATTCAACTTAGAGGTTGCCTGCGAGGGACTCCTGTGCACATACCACTACATTTCTTGTAAGCACTACTGAGTCAAACTGTATATGAAGGCTACACATTATATGTAGATATGCATGAAGGAAGATTTTTCTCCTCAGATTCTTCCAAGGGAAGATAAGCAAAGTAGAAACTTTACCAATGTATCCGATGCTTTGGGAGGGGAGCGGGGGGTATTCTTTAGTGAGCTTTGCTCACAGTATTTCTAGTTTAATATAGATTTGATAAACCCCGCAACACTGAGCACAAAAAAGGGCAGCCATTACTACCATTTTGAATGTCATTGGTACGACGTGGTCTGGGTTCGAACCCACGTCTTTCCGCACCGAGGCAAACACTCTACTACTACACCACCGAGGCAGTATGGAAAGTCCCAATGAGTACTAGACACCGAGTCAGAAGCATCAAAAGATATTAAAATTTGACCTGTTAACCCTTTCAGACCTAAAGACACTTTCTGTCGCCTCTGTAGCAGACGACTTTTGAAAACATTGTGACAAAAGGTGAAATTGCTCATCATAACCCTTTACCTCATACGGCAATTCTGCAGCAGACGACTTTGAACGTATTTTGTCAAAACAGAGAAAATCTCCATAATTGAATGGATAACCTATGACAAAAAGTGGAAAACATTGTGGTAAAAGGAGAAATTGCACGTTTTGTGCAATTTCTTCTTTTGTCACTATGTTTTCAAAAAGCTGTCTGCTGCAGAGGCGTCAGAAAGCGTCTATATGAGGGAAAGGGATAAGCAATTTCGGCTTTTGTCACAATGTTTTCAACTTTATCTACAATTAAAGCTCTCATTTATGGAGGTTTTTCACATTTTTGACAAGATGTTTTAAAAGTCGTCTGCCGCAGATTTGTTGTAGGTGGGAAAAGGGTTAAACTGAAGGTGACCATTGTGGTATATTTTGTTACAGATGAGTTACAAAGGGAAATTTCACACATTCTTTTTTGTCATCTGAAATATACTGGATACATAATTGTATTCCCCTGACAGTGAAATAGCAAATTAACAGCTTTTATCTATTTTTTATTTCAGCTAGCTTATGAGTTGTAATCATGTCCCCTAGGGCATAACAAAATGCAGTAGTCTGGATCATCAAGTTAATAATTGTACACAACAAAATGGATCAATGAACTGTTTTTGATACTCAGTGGCCAATATAAATAAACAAAAAAAAACAATAATTTTTCAGTCATATCACGGCAGCCAGTTCACCTACTCATATGTTTCCTGGTTTTCTCACACCTGTACCCCACACAACATACTCTCAAAGCAACTGGCTGCTTTTCCACATAGACTGTTACCAATTGGTGAAAGACGAATGATGCTTGTCACAGTGTCTTTTGTCAAACTTCGGAAAGAATGTTGGCCGAGCTGGGGTTTCGGACTCACAACCCCTTGATTGACAACCCGCAACACTACCGACTGAGCTTGGCTCCAATAAAAATAAAGTGCGTAATATAGCATCGGGTTAACCTCAACCATGATATCATTATCTGTATGTCTTTGTAATACTTCATGAAAAATACTTTTTTATTCATTTCGAGCAATGCCACTGGGCTTTTAAGACCCCCCCCCCCCCCCCCCCCCCCCCAAATGATTTCCACTGTCCAAGCTTGCAGCATACTTTGAAAACAGTTTAGCAAGCAAAGTTTTCAACTACTCTTTAATTGTACTTTCATATATAGAGATTTTCCTTATTTATTTTTAGATATTTTCAAAATAATCTTCAAGATCAGGTTTAGTCCCTTGTCAGGCCGTACCAATTTTATTTATTTTACTGGGGTTTTACGCCGCTTTCAACATTATTTCAGTTATATCATGGCGACAGTTTACTTATTCATGATCCCTGGGTAAACTAACCAGTTCTAGGCTAGAAAATGTGCCTCACCATGACCGTAGTGCCGCGACTGAGGATCGAACCCGGGACGCCCGGTTTCAAAATCCCCGACGCTAACCACTTAAAGAATGATATTAGTGGCTTCCCTCCATGGTGCTCCAGCTCTGTGGTGTCGAATCAACTTAACCCTTTCCCACATACAACAAAATTGCAGCAGAAGCTTTGAAAACATCTAGGCAAAACTTCGAAAAATGAAAACATTTTCCTTGAATAAAGTTGAAAACAGTGAGGCAAAAGGAGAAATTAAATTGCTCATTATGAGCAATTTGGCCTTTTGCCACACTGTTTCAAAATGTCATCTGCTGATAATGCATCAGAATACGTCTATAAGTGTGAAAGGGTTAACAGAAGTACTGGTAAGTTAACCAGGTAACACCTTGATAACTGAAATACTGTTGATAGTTGCATAAAACACCATTCAACAAACAAATATTTGGCTACGGATTTGTTGTATGTTGGAAAAGTTTAAAAGATTTGGTTGGACAACTACTCCACTTCATTATTATAATAAACATCGTTGCACTAAATTTAGGATTGTCGGAATTCACACAATAAGAGTAAAGAGTAAATTGAGAATAGTAGTGATTGAATGGTGGGCTGTCAACGGTCAGTGTAGACCTACTACAGTGTCTATTGATAGATACTGGACCAGAAATTGTATATGTCCCCCGTGGATGACCACCATATTTCATATACATACATGATGATATATTGATTTGAGCCACGTCCCAGATATAACATATCTGCAGCAGACGACTTTGAAAAATCCACTGGACAAAAAGTCGAAAAAATCTCCATAATGAGAGTTGAATTATTAAATAGAGTTGATAACATTGTGACTAAAGTTGAAGCTGCTCATGATGAGTAATTCCACCGTTTGTCGCAATGTTTTCAAAAGCCATTTGCAGCAGTTAGAAAGCGCCTATATAAAGGAAAGTTTTTATTCATTTGCTAAGCGTGACGCATCTTCACAGTCTCACCAGAGTCTTCACTGTCTGTCTACATGTTATTTTATTAGATCTAGATGGATCTTTTGACTGAAAAACTACAACTTTACACAAGATGTTAATAAAAGTTGCTGCTGCAGAGACATCAGAAAGTGTCTGTATATGGGGAAGAGTTAAATGAGATGTCCTTCATGAGAATGAGTACCAAGTTCAGTGGTCATTGATAGGCGCTGGACCATTTATAATGGTGAACTACCTCATTGGATGACCATTTAACCCTTTCCCTCATATAGACGCTCTCTGACGCCTCTGCAGCCAACGGCTTTTTGAAAACATAGTGACAAAAGTAGAAATTGCTCAAAACAAGCAATTTCTCCTTTTGACACAATGTTTTCCACTTTTGGTCATAGGTTTAATCCATTCAATTATAGAGATTTTTCTATTTTTTGACAAAATATGTTCAAAGTCGTCTGTTGTCGTATGAGGGAAAGGATTAAAATCAGGGATGATAATATTTGTTGTAGGAGTTGTATTTAGGTTCACTTCTCACACCTTATATTCATACAATAATTGCCCTGAAACTATAACACACTGTGCTCAAATAGTTATTCAGAAATTAACTTTGTGCTCCAAATAAGACGTCTGATTGGTCAATTTCGAGGATGAATTTGCTTCCGACCAATCAGATACTTGACCACCAATTTTGAGCACAGAGTGAAATTTTATATTTTTTGAGCATAGCATGATTATGTATCAGGATGCATGTGTCATAATTGAAACAATCTGTCTCCTTTGATATCATCTATCTAATGCAAAGGACTTAATTAGATATTAACCCTTTCCCAGCTGCAGACCCATTTTGACACATAATCAGATGACTTTTTAAAGACATTTCGACAAACAGAGATGGCTTATATATATTTATGAACAAGTTCTGTTTTTCTCACAATATTATTTTTCATTCTTGGTTTAACATCATCATGATATACTACTGCGCAACTGACTCATGAACTGAAGCCATCAGACATACTGTTTTATAATTCACTGAACTGGAAAAGCTGACTGACAGTTTTCAACCCTGAAATATTCCCACATACAACAAATCTGTAGCAGACATCTTTGAAATTATTACAATAAGAATATGGAAAATCTCAATGAATGAAAGTATAATTATTAAATATTGTCAAAGAAAATTGTGGCAAAAGGAGAAATAGCTCATTATGAGAAATTTCTTCCACTGTAATGTTTCAAAAGTCTTCTGCTACAGATGAGTCTGCAGGTGGGAAAGGGCTATATATAAAGGCACCCAGTCAAAGTCTTGAAAAAGGATCTGAGGCTATTCTCTTATGAATTTAAACAAGGCCAAACACATTACTCTAATGACATTTGAAGGAAATTTCAAAGTAATTAACATATTATCATATGGAATTAAAACTGAATCCAAAATTTATGAAATAAATAAATGCCCACCAATTTGAATGGATAAAGATCATCCCAACTGCACCCAAACATGCATTCCCACGCCCAAAGATCTCTCAAGTTATTCTAATGATTTTTCCAGTAATGACAACTTGTAGGATATTTTGATAATTCTTCTCTTTTTTGTAATATTTCACTCATTTCTCTTGTTTATTTTAAAATTGTTTACCTCAAGAATGTTGATGTATGAGCACAAAATGACTCCCTCATGAAATATAGACCTGGATGCTTTGCATATTTAAATTTATCCATTTCCCACATACAAAACATCTGTTAAATAAGTAGACAACTTTAAACCTTTCCCACATATAGACACTTTCTGATGCCTCTGCAGCGTACTCCTTTTGAAATCATTGTGGCAAAAGGAAACAATTGCTCATAATGAGCAATTTTTCCATCTGCCACAATGATTTCAACTCTATTAAATTAAAATAGCCCAAACCAAAACAGCGAGCTTAATTAAGTTTGCAGCAAGGTTGCGGCAAGATTGCAACTAAGCGTGCCGTAATCTTATTTAAGCATGCGGTTAGATTGCGATAGGAACACTCGCGATCTTAATAGTAAGCATGCGCAAGCTTATTATTTAATTAAGCTTGCAGAATGGTAGTTTTTTGCGTACTTCCCGCAACCTTATTAAGATTGCGCAAACTTGCAAGGTTGCGCATGCTTGCGATAGGAACCTTTACAATCTTAATTGTGCGCTTGCAAGCTTGCGCAATCATACCTAGGTTGCAGGGTTGCACGCTTAATTGTGCGCTTGCAAGCTTGCGCGATCATACGGAGCTTGCGGGGTTGCAGGCATAATTGCATGCTTGCAAGGTTGCGCATGCTTGCGGTAGGAACCTTTACAATATTAGTTGCGCGCTTGCAAGCTTGCGCAATCATACCAAGGTTGCAGGGTTGCACGCTTAAATTTTTGAAAACATACAGCCACAATTGTATAAAACAATAATTAAAGAATAGAGTTGAAAACATTTTGGCAAAAGTAATATTGCTTGTTATGAGCGATTTCACCTTTTGTCACATTGTTTTCAATAGTTATCTGCTTGCTGCATGTGTATCAAGATGCATCTATATGAGAGAATGGGTTAGTAATGTCTTTAGAATCATATCTGATACTTTCCTACAATGATATATGAAATAGAAAACTTATATATGTCAAATAGAAAGCTTCTATGTAAAATAGAATTATTATACTTATACCCAAACCAAAACAATAGCAATCTTAAGATACGTTTGAGCTTCATTTAACTGTTTTATGGTCGTATAAGACCTTTCACCCATTCTCATACACAACAAATCTGCAGTAGGCAATTGAAATAATCAGGACAAATATATTGAAAATATATTTAAACAAAAGTAATGTTTTTGAAAACATTGTGACGAATGGAGAAATTGCTCAATATAAACAAATTCTTCTTTACCAAAGATTTCAAATAACATCCAAAATCATATTGAAATTTTAATTATTTTATGCATAAATTGAAAATATATATACTAATTACTGAAATTTTCTGTCTTAACACTTTCCAACATAATAAATGTTCACTATAAATCACTGAATAAACAGTCATTAACTAAAGAAGTTTACCTGTCAAGAGTTTCCATTTCACCAGTTGCAGACATTGCCATTTCTGTACTTTTAAATCTTCATTTAAAGTTTATTTTATCTGCATTTTCTTTATCATGTAAAGAAGTGTTACTGACAAGTCCCTTTGAAAATTATATTTGATGATAAAGTAGCATATTGTGAAAAACATTGCCTAAATTTTAACTGCCACATGGTAAGCCTCCATTTTGAAAATTAGAAAATCAACTTCCTGTTGTTGTTGTTGCAAACTTGCAAGCTTGTCGCAAACATAACTAATTCTAAGTTTGCGGCAAGCTTACGAGAAGTTTGCGAAACAAGAACTATCCGCAAGCTTAATGTCCTTGCGCGCGCCAGCAGACTTAAATTTCTAGGGCTGCAAGCTTAATAAGATTACAGTGAGCTTGCGCAAGCTTATGGCGCACTTGTCACGAGCTAGCTGCAAGCTAGTATTTTGGTTTGGGAGTATCATTTATAGAGATTTTCCTTATTTTGGAGTTGATTATACTAAGTTTCAAAGTTGTCTGCTGCAGATTTATTGTATGTGGAAAAGGGTTAATGAAACCTAAGGCACAAATTTGGAAAAGCTCTATATATAGATGAAAGTTTAATTATTGAATAGAGCTTTTAGTTATTGAATAGAGCTGTAAACATTGTGGCAAAAAATAGAAGTTGCTGATTTTGAGCAAATTCTCCTGACATACCACAATGTTTTCAAAAGGCGCTGTGCAGGTGGGAAAGTTTTAAATCAGATAAAAAGTGTTTACCCTTTCCTACATACAGACCTTTTGAAAATTTAATGCAGCAGACACATTTTGAAAACATTGTGGCAAAGGAAGAAATTGCTCATAATTTTTTTCCATAATTTTTGCATTTTTCCACAATGCATTCAACTTTATTCAATTCTTTTTTTTAATTTCATAGATTTTTTATATTTTTACCTAGATATCTTCTAAGCCTTCTGCTGCATTCTTGTTTTATGTTGAAAATAAGGGTTTAATTTAAATGAGGAAAATGTGATTAACCTTTTTTCACATGCAGAAACCTAAGATTTTGACAAAGTAATAATAATTATGCAGCAGGCATGACTTTTGGCAAAGGTTGAATAAAAGTGAACATTGATAAATAAATTTTGTTGGAAAAAATTGCTTTTTTGTCAAACATGAATTTGCTATTCCTGTTAAAATTGTTTAGCTGATCATGTTTCACATTTGGTTTGAAATATCAATGTTTGTACCATTTCCCACATATTTAGACTAATCTGCAGCCGAAGACTTTGATATCTTCTGGAGAAAATTTATGGAAACACTCCTCAAAGTTTTGTTTTAGAATAGAGTTAAAAAACATTGTGGCAACTGGAGAAATTGCTCATTATAAGCAATTTCTTCATTTGCCTAAATATTTTGAAAGTCGTTTGCAGCAGACTGGCCTCAGAAAGCATCTGTATGGGGAAAGGGATAAAAAGTATAAGGATTTGCAGATATGAGTATTTTAACCTTCTCCCATGTACAGTAATTTAACTGCAGCAGACAACTTTTGAAAATATTATGAAGATGAATAGATTACTTGAATAGTATTGAAATCAAGTCTTCATTTTCAACAGTAAAAAAGCACACATATTGCAGCCAGGCTTCAGCTGTATTACATAACTTTACTCTAAGCAAATGGCACATGACTTAAAGCCTATCCCTTTTAACCCTTTCCCACATACAACAACATTGGCAGCAGACGACATTGCATACAACTAGACAAATGTTTGGAAATTCAATGTAAATGAAAGCATAGTTCATGAACAAATTTGAAATTATTTTGGCCAAAGGAAAAAATGCTCAATATGAGCAATTTCTCTTTTTGCCACAATGGTTCCAAATATCATCAGCTGCAGATGCATCAAAATGCATTTATATGTAGGAAAGGGTCATAACCTTTATACCATGTTGTATTCTTCTGATTTGAATATTTGAATTATGAACTTAAATTAGATAAAGAATAAAAATTATAGTAAAATTTAATTAATAATGATGCAAGCAATTTCTACGAACTTCAGTATGCAGTCTGCTTCAAATCTGATAAAATATGTTTCTATGAGGGGAATGATAAATTCCTTCTTGATATTAATTATCATTTTAATTAGGGTAAAAGTGAAAGCAGATGAGCCAGTCAATAAAACTGTCTGTATTGCAATATACTCCACCAGAACTTCAAAGATTTAGTTGTTCCCATGGAAAACTATTCAGCATTCTGTGAAAACGCCTGAACCAAAACGTTGTTATGGATTGTTTTATTGTTTTATTGTGTTTTTGATGCCGTTTTCTACATTATTTCAGTATATCACGGCAACAGCACACTTAATCATGATCCCTGGGTAAAAGTTGATTGACTGATTGCTGCTCAACAATCGGGCTCTCCCATCAATTCTACCAGGGTAACTGGCTCCCCTTCCTACAGTCAGCCCATAGCTGGAAGATAAATTGAGGGCTTGGCGTGAAACAGTTGTTACTAAAATTGGTATTCTTTTACCAAGGTTAATCACCTCGCCATGAAGTCTTTATAAGCGTTAAATCATTTTTCTTGGTAAACAATGGAAATTTAGGTGCCATTGCTCGTTCAGAGCATTCTGAGCAATGGCACCTAAATTTGCATTGTTTACAAAGGGGTCAAAATTGCCCTTAAACCAGGGTTTTCAAAATAGGTTTTCAGTTACAACCGTTTCCCACCAAGCCCTCGAAATGAGGGTATAGTCACATTGACTGTAGTCAATCATAATGTAATTAATGAATGGCTGATGGATTTGCCTTGCAGTCTGCTGCTGGTTCTGTCGCATGTGCATATTCTTGTCAACAATTGGGGGCGGGGCGCCAACATGACACATGGAGCTATGAAAATATTAGGTAATTTTCGAACTATGAATCAAGAATGAAAATTAAATGTTTGTGTCATACTTCTTTCATTCACAGATAATTATTGAAATACTGTAAAATCCTTTAAATTAATCTTATATTGATACTGACTATGGAGTTGCAGTCTTGCAGAGGATTCCATTGTAATGAATAACAACTCCACACAGACATGTATGATGTTAAAAGTTATCTTTATAATAATAGCTTTGTGAGCGAAGTTGAACTTTTAAGTCCTCATTTTGAAATTTTAAGAAATTAAATGAATAATTCTACTTCAATAAATGGGTTAATTTATGACGAATATTTGTAATTCTGATTATCTTTGGAATGACAAAACATCATGTGCCAAGTTGACCCATAGGCATTGTCATATTTTGAAATCACACTGGAATGATGCAGGCGCACCATAAATCTGAAGCCCTGATGTGGGAAAAGTGTTATTTGTGTAATACATGCAAGGCTCATTAGCACCATGTATGTTTTTATCATCATATGTTATCAAGTATGTGTAGTTTGTTCTAATTTATGTGGGCCTGTTACATAATCCGTTACATAACCAGTGATGGATACCTCTGTTTTGTCTCATTATAAACTGGGGCAACTTAGAGGTCTTTAACCCTTTCCCACCTGCAGACACATTTTAAAGCAATATCAGCAGACGACTTTTGAAAACATCGTGGCCAAAGGTGAAATTGCTCATGATGAGTAATTTCCCCTTTGGCCACCATGTTTTTAACTTTATTTATTTTAACTTTATTTAACAATAAAGCTATCTTTTATGGAGATTTTTCAGGTTTTTATTGTGTTTCTATGTTTTCAAAGTAGTCTGCTGCAGATTTATTGTATGTGGTTAACCCTTTCCCACCCACAACTCATTTGTAGCAGACGACTTTTAAACTATCTAGGTCAAGATGTGGAAAATCTGAGCAAATGAAATTGTAAATATTGAATATGGTTAAAAACCTTTTAGCTAAAGATGAAACTGCTTATTATGAACCATTTCTTCTCTTGCCACAATGTTTTCAAAAGCCATCTGCAGCAGATGCTTCTAATTGCCTCTGCATGAGGGAAAGGGTTAAGAAGGCCCAATAGTTCTAAGAAACATGTCTCCCAGTTTAAAGGCCAACCTTTGATGTTTTTTTCTGGCACAGTATAAAGAAGAGATTAGACACTGCAGGTATTAAAAAGTGACATTATTTGAAACAAGACAAAGTGTTGGAAAAGTGTTTTATCTAATGGACTCCCCACAATGTTTTCAACCATGCATCTACATTAAACCTTCATTTTGCATTTGTTACAAACTCTTCCCCTAACAATCACATATATATCTATAAAGCAAATAATAATTTCAAATAATGCATTCAGGTTGAGATGTATAGATTCTAAGATCACTTTTGTTTTTATAATGCAGTGATGATTAAAAACAATGAAAATGAACAGTTCTCCAAAAAATGTATCTAATTAATGTGTGTTTGACTTGCACAAAGTAAAGTATTTTTAAGTCACATACTCAGCATTTTCTTATTTGAACTTAATAACTTAGTCACTTAATTGATCAAATTTATACAACAGTAAATGATATGATTTTTTTCACACTTAACTGCTATGGCCATACATGACATATCGCTGGGACATGGGAATCTGATATATTAAAGTCCCACCTATCATATAAATCATAATAATCACTTGTTTTATTGGACCATATCAAATAGAAAGGGGTCTAAATTTGTCATGTTATCAGTAAGCTTAATGCATCCATACTGTCTTGGGTGCAGAGGTCTGTAACTCTTTCCCACATGCAAAAAATCAACAGCAGACTTCTTTGAAAACAATCATGCAAAAGTATGGAAAATCTCTAAAAATGATAGTATAATTACGAGCAATTTCTCCTTTTGCCACAATGTTTTCCACTTTTAGTCATACATGTCATAGGTTATCCATTCAATTATAGAGATTTTCTATTTTTTGACAAAATATGTTCAAAGTCGTCTGCTGCAGACAATTGTCGTATGAGGGAAAGTTTCAGGTTTGTTGTTTAAGTGAATTCTTATCAGAAAGTGTTAAAAGATCTTTTTCACCTGCCATGATTCATAATAACTTTAATAATAATTTCTAACTTTTTTATGTTAAATATAATCACAGTGTGATCACATTCATTTGGTTTGGTTGATCAAATTTTATTACTCCAATAATGCATTAGCAGTTTCATAATGTTGGCACATTTTAAACATCTCATTTTATCAGATCAAATATCAGACCCTTGTCTCTGACTCGAAAACATTGTGATATATTATAGCTGAAAAATTGTTGAAAGCTGTGAAAAAAACATCATTAGAACAAAGAAAATGTTTTCTCCGATGTTTCCCAAGCTTGTAACTGTAGAAATATCCTGTGAGGTAAACAGGTAATGGATCATTAATACTACCTGGCTGAAATAATTAGAACGGAATTAACCCATTCCCACATAAAGACGCTTTCAGATGACTTTTGACAAACATTGTTTCAAAAGGAGCAATGTTCTCCTTTTGCCACAATGTTTTCAACTTTTTTACAGTGATTATACTTTAATTTATAGTGATTTTCTATGCTTTTGCATGATTGTATCCAATTTGAAAAAGGGGTAAATATTGGATCATGCTGTGCAAGGATGACTGTAAAAAAAATAATAATAAAAATTGTAGAAAACGAAATGATTCATTGTTGTTGTTACGGCTAGATGGTTCCGGTGGGCTGGTATCCGTCGGCAAAGTATTGATTTAACCAATCAATCGTGAATTTCAAATTGACAAACAAAATCAGGTACAATAAAATGATCAAGACTGCTCACAAGATATTTTGTAACAGATGTAGCAGAGTTTTTGTATTGCATTGCTAATTGTGTCACCAGGGGAAATATAACTCAACCTGGATTTAACATCTGTTGTAAAATATTGTGTGAAAAGAACAAGAATGGACCCATAAATTGGAGCATTTATTTTTCTTTTATAAAATGTTTCTCAAAGGTTGTCTACTTATTATATTGTACAAATCATCAAAATTGATTTTAACAGGAAAAACATTTAAATTCTTTAAATTTAGGAAATCTCAGTAAGAAAGAATGAGAATTCAAACAAATTCATATTCATAAAATTATTTTAAAAATAACTTCTACAACTTTTCAAAATCACTGCTGCAGTGGTGTGAAAAGGTATTCCTTTCTGATATAGCTTATTTCATTTTTGCTGAGAATTTTTCAAATTGCCTGCCATTATTTGTAATGAGTTTTTCTCTTTCCCACATAAAACAAATCTGCTGCAATTGACTTTGAATTGATTGATTGATTGATTGGGGTTTAACGCTGTTTTTTATCAATTTCTCAGTTATATCACGGTGGCCAGTTCACCTTATCATGCATTTCCTGGTTTTCTCACACCAGTTCTCCACACAACAATCTTCCCAAGCATTAATTGGCATTAATTGGCTGCTTTTCCACATAGACTTAGCCCATCGGTGGAAGACGAATGACGCATGACGAAAGTTGGCCGAGCCGGGATTCAAACTCACAACCCCTGGATTGACAGCCCTCATCGCTACCGACTGAGTTACGGGGGCTCTTCCAATTGACTTTGAAAACATTTCATGCAAAAAATATGAAAATGGAACAATTATTGAATAAAGCTGAAAACATTGTGTGGGAAACGGAGAAATTGCTCATATTTTTTTATGAGCAACTTACTTCTTTTGTAACAATGTTTTCAAAAGTCGTCTGCAAATATGTCTTAATGTGTCTGTATATGGGAAAGAGTTAATCCTTTCCCACATAATGCAGACTCTTTTTGACACATAGGTAGCAGACAACTTGAGAAAACTTTGTTTTGTCAAATCTGCAGCAGACTTTTCAAAACTTTGTGTCAATAGGAGATTTCATTTACAGAATATATTTCATAATTTTGCCTAGATATTCTTAACCCTTCTCCTCATATAAACGCTTTCGGACGCCTCCGCAGCAGAAGGCTTTTTGAAAACAGTGACAAAAGAAGAAATTGCACAAAACGTCCAATTTCTCATTTTACCACAATGTTTTCCACTTTTAGTCATAGGTTATCCATTCAATTATGGAGATTTTCAATGTTTTGACAAAATAAGTTCAAAGTCGTCTGCTGCAGAATTGTTATATATGAGAGAAAGGGTTAAAGTAGTCTGCTGCATAATTATGTATCATATGTGGGAAAGTGTTAAATAGTAAAAGTGATGGGGGTTGGGTCAAGACCATTCATTGAAATGTAAATTTTTGATGTTTAAAGTTTATGTCCAAATGTCCAATACATCAGAATGAATACAAAGGCATAAAACACCATGTTTCAATTCATGTAACCATACCCACATTCAGATACAATTTGAAGCACTTTAACCCTTTCCCTCATACGACAATTCTGCTGCAGATGACTTTGAAGATATTTTGTCAAAAAATGGAAAATCTCTATAATTGAATGGATAATAATATATAACCTATGACTAAAAGTAGAACAAATTGTGGCAAAAGGAGAAATTGCTTGTTTTGAGCAATTTCTTCTTTTGTCACTGTTTTCAAAAAGCTGTCTGCTGCAGAGGAGTCAGAAAGCATCTATATTTAGGGAAGCTTCCTATATCACAATTGATTCACAATTTACCTTACATAACTTAAACATTCTCCAGTCTCGCTTGATAATTGCTTTGAAATAATCTGAGGAAAAATATAATTTAAAGCAATTTCTCATTTTCCTATATATAGTTGTCAAAAGTATAAGCTGCCAACGCATCTAAGTTGTCTGTATCCAGGAAAGAGCTATTAACCCCCCTTTCCCACATACAACAAATCTACTGCAGATGACCACATTGAAACATCCAGCAAATTTAAATTGGAAATTACGTAGCACTATAAATGATAATTTAATTTTCTAATAATGTTGAAAACATAGTGACAAAAGGCGAAATTGTTCATGATGAGCAATTTCTTCTTTGCCACAATGTTTTCAATACAAAATGCAGTTTGATCCTGATCAACAATAATTGCTTCATGTTTAAAAGCATTTTGATAAAATTAAATTGATTGGAGAATTCTATGGAAAACTTTCTATTAAAAATAAATGAAGATTGATAATTTCCACTGATTATGATACTTTAAAAATGTTTTTTAAATAGAGCATTTAATCTGCTATAATAGACGATTGATTTGATATTGTCAGCCTTACCCCATTTAATCTTTAGCTGCGGCTACAAATGCTATTGATGAGATGCAATTATTAACAGTTTACCTAATGTGATGTTTTTTAGAGGCGACAGTTTTGAATTTATCTGAAAAATTCAATCAAAGGTAACATCTGGCAAATTAGAATTTTAAATTTGATGATGTGATATTTACCTGTTTAACTCTTTCCCAATTCTGACAAAAAAGTATAATTATTTGAAACAGTAAACTGTTGCGAACATTGTGGCAAAAGGAAAAAAATTATTTTTGCCACATTTTTTTCAATAGTCTTCTGCAAGTAGAAAAGGGTTTCTCCGTGCTTGCATGCAGATTTCGATTTCAAATCTTGAATTTACCAAAGATAGGTCTATTTCAGTGGCCTAGACAAAGATCTTCACAAAGTTGCAGTAAAGTTGTTGTTGTTAATATTTGAGCACCATCTCCATTGTGGCATCAAATGACTTTTGAAAACATTTTGAGAAGCAAGCAATTTTTCTCCTTTCCCATAATATTATCACAGATGTTTTAATATCATTCACTTCACCTTTTCTTGATAACAAACTAAACAGCATTTTAACCCTTTCCCACCTGCAGACGCAATAGCAGCAGATGACTTTTGATAACATTGTGGCCCAAGGTGAAATTGCTCATCATGAGCTATTTCCCCTTTGGCCACAATGCTTTCAACTTTATTTAACAATTAAGCTATCTTTTATGGAGATATTTCAGGTTTTTGTCAGTATGTTTTAAAGTCGTCTGCTGCTGATTTGCTGTATGTGCGAAAGGGTTAAAAGACAGAAAAATACTTTGTCACAATCTTATGTTTTCCTTTTTACCCAATGTTTTGTCTAAAGTCAATCTGTGCTGACACAACAACAAAATGACTTTGAAGGGAATGGATTGTGAATGTGATTGATAAAGGCCGACCTCATGCTGATTACAGAACAATAACCTCCCGTGCAAGCTCATTTCAGCTGAAAATGCAATTTGAACATTCAAAAAATATTAATGTATTGATTGCTATTTTTTTTATGTTTTCCACTCTTTCATATCTCATTTCCAGTATTGAAGCAGAAGATTTTTGCTGATCTTTTAGATAAAAGAAGCAATTAAAATGAAAAATCATAACTTGTTATATTTCAGCTAAATGAGAATATTAAATCACTTTCAGGAAAACAAACCAGTAGAATATTTCTATATTATCTCATAAAGTGTTCAGAATTGTACAATCAAAGTACTGACAGTACTGATAAATATGCTCATTGCATGGTATTTTCACTGTGCATATTAATCAGAGGCCTGGATACAGGGGCATAAACTTCTCTATTCCCTGTGATATACCTCTTGCAGCCTGGATACAGGGGCATAAACTTCTCTAGTCCCAGTGATATACCTCATGCAGCCTGGATACAGAGGCATAAACTTCTCTATTCCCAGTGATATATCTCTTGCAGCCTGGATACAGGGGCATAAACTTCTCTATTCCCAGTGATATATCTCATGCAGCCTGGATACAGGGGCATAAACTTCTCTATTCCCAGTGATATGTCTCTTCCAGCCTAGATACAGGGGCATAAACTTCTCTATTCCCAGAGATATATCTCTTGCAGCCTGGATACAGGGGCATAAACTTCTCTAGTCCCAGTGATATATCTCTTGCAGCCTAGATACAGGGGCATAAACTTCTCTATTCCCAGTGATATATCTCTTGCATCCTAAATACAGGGGCATAAACTTCTCTATTCCCAGTGATATATCACTTGCAGCCTGGATACAGGGGCATACACTTCTCTATTCCCAGTGATATGTCTCTTCCAGCCTAGACACAGGGGCATAAACTTCTCCATTCCTTGTGATATATCTCTTGCAGCCTAGATACAGGGGCATAAACGTCTCTATTCCCAGTGATATATCTCTTGCAGCCTAGATACATGGGCATACACTTCTCTTTTCCCAGTGATATATCTCTTGCAGCCTAGATACAGGGTCATATAAACTTCTCTGTTCCCAGTGATATATCTCTTGCTGCCTAGATACAGGGGCATAAACTTCTCTATTCCCTGTGATATATCTCTTGCTGCCTAGATACAAGGGCATAAACTTCTCTATTCCCTGTGATATATCTCTTGCAGCCTGGATACAGGGGCATAAACTTCTCTATTCCCAGTAATATATCTCTTGCTGCCTAGATACAGGGGCATATACTTCTCTATTCCCTGTGATATATCTCTTGCAGCCTAGATACAGGGGCATATACTTCTCCATTCCCTGTGATATATCTCTTGCAGATGCATATCTGCAGCAGACAACTTTTGAAAACATTGAAGCTAAAGAAGAAATTTGTCATACTGTTGTTTACAGCGATTACCACAACTTGCGTAGATGTCGACAACATGGTCTGCTTCATATTAGTTGTTTATGAAAAACGGGTTAATTATTAATATATTACCAAGATATTACTAAATCAAACCCCATGTTGTGGTACTCAATGGAATCTTCTCAATGAGAAGATTCTTTTGAGTACCACAACATAGTGTTTAGGCGTCAAATAAGGATTTTAGAATATGAAATAGGTTCCTCCTCCTAATGTACAGCTCTGCCAATTTATTGCCACTATTAAAACTTACAGAATAAAACTGAAAAGCATATTTTTGAAAATGTGATATTGACAAACTGTTTGTTTTATTCTTCAGGTTATACCAGGATGCATAGATTGGAGTGCATCATCCTTTTTGTGGTTATCAGTGTCTTCACAAATGGTAAGTTGTATATTTTATTCTGTACAACCCGTCTATATCTATTTGAAGGGAGGTCTTCACTACAAAATGTTAACCCTTTCCAACAATAAATCAGCAACTTTGAAAGTATGGTTATTGAATAGAGTTATCCTTTCCCCCATAATGACAGTTCTGCAGCAGACGACTTTGAACATATTTTGTCAAAAAATAGAATATCTCTATAATTGAATGGATAACCTATGACTAAAAGTGGAAAACATTGTGACAAAAGGAGAAATTGCTCGTTTTGAGAAGCAGTCTGCCACAGTGGTTTCAGAAAGCGTCTATATGAAGGAAAGGGTTAAATGACATTGTTTCAAAAACTTGTCTGCTGCAGATTGGCTCTATATTATGGAAAGGGTTCAGATATTTCTTTCTCCGCTAAATTCTGTATTATGTGCAGATGCTTTTTACATGGTCCTTTTTTTTTTTTTTTAAGGTACCCCTAAAATATGTTCTGAAATGAAATGATATGATATGAGAAATGTGTTGAAATTATTAACAGGAAATATGATGGCTGACCAATCTGAAATACGTTCATGTAAGATATACACATTACAACTCTTGAAAGACTATCATTATTTTGTTAATAGTTTATGATGAATGCAGTTGGTACTGTGTATGTTTAATGGGAACTTGTCAGCCCAAGACAATAACACCTTTGAAAGCCAATTGAATGTGTAATTAAACTAAGTATAATTGAGGCATGAGCAATACTAAAAGCCCATTCAGCAAGAAAGCAGTTGCCATTAATTAAATTACATCACATGCTTTTCATGGCCTGAAAACTATTGCACATCTTTGGAATTGAATGTTCTAAACAATTATCTTAAGCTACATTCCATTTTTGATTGAGTGTTGAGAAAATAACTATTATAAAGCACATTACAGATTGAAAGGAATTGTTTCTTCTGCAACCTTTTTGTATGTGATTGAAATGAATACCATGATGACATATTGACATTGTTGGAAGCCGCCTCCTGTAGGGATGCTTAGAAATTTCGAACAAGGAGAATATTTAGACCTGCCAGCGTGACCACATATCTTGATTTCTCTTTGTTCTTACTAAGTACATTAATTTAAGTTAATGACTTTTAAAACATCCCTTTTACACTCTATATACATGTGTGAGTTTTTCAAATTAAAAACAAAAGACAAAGGCCAGTATATTAATTGAATATATGCACATTTTTATTTAAGCGAAATTCATACTGTATCTTGTCTAAACAGTAAACTGAATTGGTTACCTGCATGCCTCATATGCTTTTTAGATCACCTAGAGCCGAAGGCTCAAGGTGAGCTATTCTGATCACTTTTTGTCCGTCGTCCGTCGTCCGTCCGTCCGTCCGTCCGTCCGTCCGGCGTTAACTTTTAGCTTTAAACATCATCTCCTCCCAAACTCCAAGGACAATTTCCGTGAAACATCACAGGACTGTTCCTCTGGTTGGCCTCTTTCAAAGTTGTTCAAAGATTTAAATTCCATTGAGAACTTTGGTTGCTGCGGCATCAAAAAGGGGGCAAAATGTCCGAACTTTAAAAATCTTCTCCTCCGAATCTGCCTGTCAGATTCAAATATAATTTGGTAGAAATGTTCCTTGGGTGACCCTCTATAAAAATTGTTCAAGCCATACTGATTGGTCAAAAAACATGGCAGTCAGGCGGCATCAGAAAAGGGGCAAAATTTGAAAATTTGAAAATTCCATTTTTATGAAAGTGCTTGTCTGATTTTAAGAAAATATAATACGAATCTTACTTTAATGATCCTCTATTTAATTTGTTTAAGTCGTTTTGATGGGTAACACAATCATAGCAACCAGGCGTCATCACAAAAGGGGTAAATTGAACTTTTAGCTACAAATGACAACCAACTCCTACCATTCCAATAGACCAATTTCCACAAAACATCACAAGAATGTTCCTTTGGTGGTCCTCTTTCAAAATTGTTCAAAGATTTAAATTCCATTGAGAACTTTGGTTGCTGCGGCATCAGAAAGTGAGAAAAATACCCAAATTTTAAAATCCTTTTCCTACATTATCTACTTGTGCGATTGCAAGATAATTTGGTAGAAATGTTTCTTAAGTGACCCTCTAAATAAACTGTTGAAGCCATATTGATTTCGTTGAAAAACAGGGCAGCAAGGCGGCATCAGGAAAGGTGCAAAATGACAAAAACTTTATAATTCCATTCTTATTAAAGTTCTTGTTAGATTTCAAGATATAAATGGCCTTTACTGATAAGCTGTTTCTTGAGAAGTGTCCACTCCTTTCAGTTTCATTTGCACTCCCTGATAAAAATTTCCAGATATTTGCAGTTAAATATTTGCTACTAATTTACTATCAATTAGGTGATCGATTTAGGGCCATCTTGGCCCTCTTGTTTAGTTTGATAGTATGTTAAACCGGGAACCATGAACAAGAGAAGGCACGCAGTAAATGTAATCTGTTTCTTGTTGTTGTTGTTTGGCGTTGTTTACCCTTGCGCTCGGCATTAATGCCAGTCAGTTCCTTACATGCTATCATATATTACGCAGTAATTCTAGATGAAGAAATGCAGACATGAACATATATAAACCACAGAAATATCCGTTTCACAATAAATGTTGCCGTCTAGTTAAAATATAAATGTTTATCAAACTTATTCATACGAATCTGGAGAAAAAAATCCTGGTAGTACTTAAAGGGAGGTAATTTGAAGTATATACGCACAATTTAACTAAGTTCCCATTTGGTCTGACACCTTTGTCTAATAATACACATGTATGACGATTTAAATAAACAATTTAAAGGGAATACAAATATTTAACACAGTTAAACATTTAAATACATGTTCAGCAGCTAACCGTTTCCCACATACAACAACCAATTTGGTAGAGGAAAGTTTACGTCGTGCCGGGTTAGCTAGTCTCAACATAAAATCGCAAATATTGGAAATATACTTATACACAAACGGACGTTTCTAGTTTCAGTACATACAAAAACGGTTCATACTTAAATTTACTTTAACATGTTGGTATATTGAAATGGGTGTTTCTGTGAAATTCACAGACTTAGTACGTTGAAAATTTTATATTCATACCTATACATTAGGGTATCTACAAACAATTAATGAAATGTGTACACATTTATCTTGGCTTAAATTTGATTTTGATGTTGTTACTAATTTAAATAATAGTTTTCATTCATTCATATAATTTCAATGTTTATTAATCTTATTCATACGAATCACAAGGTAAATATCCTTGTATTGCTTAAAGGGAGGTAATTTGAAGTATACAACAGTCTTCAAAGGGATAAATATGTCAGTGTATTACCGTCTACAGTTGTTTGTGGATTTAAATGTTCTTTTTTCTTATATCTACATGAACAACGAAAATTTGCAGCTTCTCTTTGATGCTTTGCGTCAAACATTCGTCTTGTTTAACAATTGAAATCATACCATTATTCCTTCAAGAAACATTATATTGGAAAACAGATCACCATTTCTTTCATAGAAATGAAAGGTTTTCGAATCATATATCTGGAGCAATTTCTCTGCATAATATTTATAATAGGCAAGACATTAGTGCTTGTATGCAAAAATTCTGGTTGCAATGCATATAAATTGTAGTAAATTTATAGCAAATAGCTTCCAGTGAATTTAAAGGCCTGTCACAGAATAATGGCACCTTTTTCACATGCAGAAACATTTTCTGTTAACCCTTTCCCTCATAAGACAATTCTGTAGCAGTTGTCTTTGAACATATTTTGTCCAAAAAAAGAAATTTCTATAATTGAATGGATAACCTATGACTAAAAGTGAAAAACATTGTGGCAAAAGGAGAAATTGCTCTTTTTGTGCAACTTCATTTTTTGTCGCCATGTTTTCAAAAAGCCACGTGCAATTTCTCCTTTTGTCACAATGTTTTCCACTTTTTGTCATAGGTTATCCATTCAATTATAGAGATTTTCCATTATTTGACAAAATATGTTCAAAGCCGTCTGCTGCAGAATTGTCGTATGAGGGAAAGGGTTAACAGAATTTAAAATGTTGTGGTAAAATGAGACACTGCTCATCATGTCTCAGCCTCGTGTTACAATGTTTTATCAAAACTTCATCTGCTATAGATGCATCAAAATGTCAGGATAAATGGTTTATTGATTGTTTGGTGTTTTACGCTGCTTTCAACAATTTTTCAAGTTAAATCATAGCATTTCCTGGGTAAGTTAACAATACTGCTGGTCCATTTATCCTGACACCAGCCAGCCAGTCAGTCAGTTATACTGCTTATCCCGAAACCCTGAGCGCCAAGGAGGGCAGCCATTACTTCCATTTTTAGAGTATTTGGTATGACCGGGTTGCGGATCGAACCCACAACCTCCCACACCGGAGACTGATAACTTGCCCAGGAAATGCCATGATATAACTGAAAGCAGCTTAAAACACCATGCAAATAACCAAATCTTTCAAAACAGTAAGTGGATGTGTTTTCATATCTAAGCTTGATTTCTGCCAGATCTGATAGCAACACTTTTTCATGAAGCTCTCAGAGCAGAGGACCAGATAAGGAGGGGTATCCAGCTCTTTTTACCACAATTTCTCTCTTATTATTAAAGCAAACCCTATGTTGTAGGTACTCAAAATAATCGTTTGACTTGAGACGATTCTTTTGAGTACTCACAGCATAGGGTTAGAGGGTCAAATAAGGATTTTAGAACATGCAAAACCCCCAATATCTGGAACTCTGTCTCAGAGTTTTAAGTTTTACTTGTTGATTATGGGTGCAGTGGACAATTAAATTTTAATCAAACATAATTTTGTAACAAATTGAAAACACATGGATAAGTAACCTTAATCTCTCCTAGATACTGTTCAAGTGGGAAGTGGGAGAGCAAATGGAAAATTGAGAAGTATTATATTTCTTTAAAAACTTCTTTTGGAAAGCAAATATATATGGTAAAGTTGAAATGAAAAGTTAAACATGATTTGTGGAAAATTCTATTACCGCTTGTCTGATACATTTGTAGAAGAGGACGTGTGAATGATTGCTGATATATTTATAGAGATTTTCCTTATTTTTAGCTATATAATGTCTTCAACAAGAGTTGCAATGAAAACATTTAGTTATAAATTTTATATTCACCTATACATTAGGGTATCTATAAAAAATTCACGAAATGTGTACACATTTATCTTGGCTTAAATTTAATTTTGCTGTTGTTACTTATTTAAATAATAGTATTCATTCATATAATTTCAATGTTTGTCAATCTTATTCGAATCACAAGGTAAATATCCTGGTATTGCTTTAAAGGGAGGTAATTTGAAGAAAACAAAAGTCTTCAAAAGGAGAAATATATCAGCATTACCGTCTACAGTTTAAATTGTTCTATTGTTTGTGGATTTAAAAATGTTCTTTTTTTCTTATTTCTACATGTACAACGAAATATTGCGGCTTCTCTTTGACGCTTTGCGTCAAACATTCGTCTTGTACTTGTCTAAAATAAAATAATATCACTCGCTTTTTCATATCGAAATGCGCATGCGCGAAAATCGATGTTAAAGGTCACGAACCTACACAACAGAATAGGGTCTATATTTAGCTTAGAAACAGTTCCTACTTTAGATATTCATGGATTAACATTATTAAATGAATTCTACACAAATCAAGACATCTCTTTGAACATGAAAACAACATTTAGTAAGTTAAAATTGCTATTAAAAGGAGAATCCGAAATTGACCTCAATGATGACACATAAGAGTCTGCATTAGGGGGTGTTGGTTCACGTCTTGAAGGGACCACTTTTGTCTTCGTAAATAAGACAAAAAACTTAAATGCGAGTGAAATAAAAAAAAACTGCAAACATTAAAAAATCGGAATATTTATTTCATTTTAGATGTGTCATTTATTAGTGTTCGTAAACAACCACAATTGTAATATGTTCAAATCATCTAGATTTGTTTCTTTCTAATAATAAGCCGCCCTCCCATGTGATTTCCGAAAAGCTATTAAAAATAGAAGTCGCGGGCTTCTGCCCGGCGACTAATTAAGGTCTTCTTTTGCAAATTTTTTGAATGTTGGAATCTGTAATTATACAACTTGTTACAAGATTTAATTACAAATTCTTTGAAGTAATTAAGCCATGGAATTAAGGCTGTTATCTGATTTACTTCAAATTCTATGAACAGACTGACCACCCTGGTGCAGTGTTGTGGTAGAGTGACTATCTTTAGTGTGCAAGGTTGTGGGTTTGATCCTCATTTCAATCATACCAAATAAAAATGTTAGTTATGACTTTTTATACTTGGCACCCAGGATTGTGGTATAGAAGCATTACGACTGACTCGCTGGTGCCAGAATAAATGGACCAGTAGTACTGGTAACTTACCCAGGAAACGTCATGATATAACTGAAACAATTGTTGAATAAGGCTGCTGAATTGGTACAGTCAAGGTGTTGGTGATTATTTTCTGTTTTACTCTGAAAGGATAAATGAAAGTTATCCTCCATTAGACTGGCATGACCTTTCATGTGTTTTGTGTCAAATTTAACACATCAATCTAGACAAACTGTTTGATGTTTGAGTTTTAGACCTACCCATAGATAAACCAGCATCATGCTGTCTGCCCCATTTTATTTGATAAAGATGTATTTCACTATATACATAAATTGAAACAAAATGTGCCAGAATTGCAGCTGAAAAACTTACATTTCTATCAAAACGTGGTGCAAGTATGTTTTTTTTTTTTATAATTCAAACAATGTTGTGTATGCCTCCCTAGGGCTTCACTTTGGATAATTTACATGCAGCAATATTATGATTATTGAATAGAACTGCAAACCTTGTTGCTAATGGTGAAATTGCTCATCATGACCAATAATCTCCCTTTGCCAAGATGTTTTAAAAATTGGTGTGCTGCAGATGCATCAAAATGCATCTAGATGTGTCTGAGAAAAAGACAAATTAAAGCTTTTTTTGCGTGGGGGGGGGGAGGGTTTCAGGATATTGTCAGTCTAAATATCAAAACGTTGATGACTGAAGTCCTATCCAAATTAAGGCTACATAATGATTAAAGGAGGGGACTTAACCATTTCCCACCTACAGTAAATTTGCAGCAAGCGACTTTAAACATTATCTATACAAAAATATAGAAATTTTTTATAAATGAAAGTTTTATCATTGAATTGACTTGAAAACATTATGGCAACGGAGAAACTTCTCATAATGAGCAATTTATTTATTTTCGCAAAGTTTTCAAGAATCATCTGCTGCAGATGTGTCAGTATGTGCCTGCAAATGGGAAAGGGTTTAACCATTTCCCTGATACAACAATTCTGCAGCAGACGACTTTGAACATAATGTTGTCAGATGGATAACATATGACTAAAAGTGGAAAACATTGTGACAAAAGGAGAAATTGCACGTTCTGTGCAATTTCTTCTTTTGTCACTATGTTTTCAAAACGCCGTCTGCTTTAACCCTTTCCCTGATACAACAATTCTGCAGCAGACGACTTTGAACATATTTTGTCAAAAAGTAGAAAATCTCTATAATTGAATGGATAACCTGTATGACTAAGAGTGGAAAACATTGTGGCAAAAGGAGAAATTGCACGTTCTGTGCAATTTCTTCTTTTGTCACTATGTTTTCAAAAAGCCATCTGCTGCAGAGGCGTCAGAAAGCATCTATATGAGGGAAAGGGTTTAAGTTTAGAATTGTGAAAGAAAGTATTCATAATGGCGCTGATCATGACAGAGAGATTGAATAACCAGGCTAGGTAAATTATCACCTACATGCTGAGCTTTTGACTTCTTCAGACAATTTATATTGAGTTTGGACAATCAGAGTGAAAAGAAAATAGTGTCTTGAACATCACTGAGGGTGAAAATAAATGTGAAACCATTTTTTGGTTTCTTTCATCAAGTTGAGAAAATGTGTGAAGTTTGAACAAAATCCTTGGCCATGCGTGCCGCACTCCCTATATGGGAGTGCAATTATGCTTACAGAGAATAGCTATTAAAAGTTGCCCCCTAATTGTATGTCAATCATAATTCATCACAGTCAGCTTAAGCTTTTTCAACATACAGATGTAATTTGACATCTTTAACACTGACAACCATGGTAGACATTGTGACAATTAGCAATGTTTCCTTTTGACACAATGTCAAAATTTATACATACATGTACATGACTTTGAAAACATCTAGACAAGAATACAAAAAATCCTATAAAAATAAAACCTTTATTATTGAAAACAGGTAAAAAACATTGTTGCAAAAGGAGAATTATTGCTCATTGTAAGCAATTTCTCCTTTGCCCAAAATGTTTTCATAAAGTCGTCTGCTGCAAATGTGTCTAAATGTGGGAAAGGGCAACACCACTTATGTGTTACAACATTTATCTGCTTCGAAATATATATATCGATCCAGTTCATGTTGCTCTCGAGAGGTTTCACTCTATATCAATTTCATCCAACAATGCCTTTTCACACTTAGTGACCTGAGGAGAGATTGTGTATTATTATTTCTGATCAATATAAAAAGTTTTATCCCTTTCCCTGTGACATATACAACAAATCTGCAGCTGACGACTTATAAAACCTGTCGACAATAAGATGAAAAATCTTGGTATGAAATAGTATAATTTATTGAACAAAGTTGAAAACATTGTGGCAAAAGGAGAAATACTCATTATGAGCAATGTTGTTGAAGGTCGTCTGCTGCAGATGCTTAAGAATGTACAATGTGTAAGTTGGATAGGGTTAATATTTTTCAAGTATAAAGGGCTTTCAGTTTAGACAGATTGTCAGCATTCGAGATCCATATAGAAAATGTCAAGGGCTCAATTGGAGTAATCTGCAATTAGTGGTCGTTGAATTCGCATAAATCAACAATGTCACTTTGGTCAGGCAATTTCCCCAGAAAGGATATTAAAATATGGCTGGTCAAGTTTCAATTTAGTTATTTCCATATTGACAACACCCTCTTATTAACCTTCTACCCTTTAACTATTGAATTCATGCAGTGGGCTGTTCTATCTTTTGAATTTGATGAATAATAAATAATTTTGAGAACAAAACTGACTGAGAGGACAATATTTAGAATTCAGACCAAAATCTGATTGCATTATGATATATGAAGTGTAGTTATATGGTTAAGAAATCATGTAATTGAAGGAATTGCTATTTCTCAATGCATCGATTTGGTAAGTAAATGAAGAAATTGCTCACTTTTTCACAAGGTTTTTCAACTCAAATCAATATTTATATTTTCATTCTAAGAGACAGACTTTTCTTCTTCTTGCCTAGATGGTTTCAAAGTTCTGCTGCAGATGTGGGAAAGTATCAAGATTTAACCAGTTTTAGTGAAAGCATTCTGTTTTATATAACATTGCATAATGAATTATTCATAAATGTTCATGTTTAATACATGATAATAAGAATTAACCCTTTCCCACATACAACAATTCTGCAGCATTCTTTGAAAGTATCTAGACAAACACACAGAAAAGCTCTATAAATGAAGGTATAATTACTGAAATGAGTTGAAAACATTGTGGTAAAAGAAGAAATTGCACAATGTTTTCAAAAGTTGTCTGCAGCAGAGGCGTCAGAAAGCGTCTTTATGTGGGAAAGGGTTAATAGGCTGACTTTCAAGGTCTCTGTTGCTCTATTTCTTCCATGAAAAGGGTTGACCATATTGCAATTTCTCATGGTTGATAATTTATGCAGCAAGTTTGAAAAGAACCTCAACACTAGGGCAGCAGTTTTCCCCTCTGCTTGTGTGTTCTGTGAGATTGAATACAAACTGTTTTCATTCTCAATACAATAAATCAGAATTTTTCTTGACTGCGTTTGACAGTGGATTCTGTTCGGTTTTCAAACCAATTCAAAAACTTTGTATTGAAACTGTTTACCCTTGATTTCACAGATAGGAAGCTTGAATGTTTCAAAGTAAACCAATCAATTTTCACTGATAGCTGAAATAAAAAAAATGTAAAAAAATTTCTGGTATTTGGATTTGTAAAAGAAAGAAAAAATATTTTGTTAAAAAAAATAAAGAGATGAGTTATTAATTTTACAACATATTTTAACCCTTTCCCTCATACGGTAATTCTGCAGCAGACGACTTTGAACATATTTTGTCAAAAATTTGAAAATCTCCATAATTGAATGGATAACCTATGACAAAAAGTGGAAAACATTGTGGCAAAAGGAGAAATTGCACGTTTTGTGCAATTTCTTCTTTTGTCACTATGTTTTCAAAAAGCCGTCTGCTGCAGAGGCGTCAGAAAGCGTCTATATGAGGGAAAGGGTTAAGCCCTTTCCAACATACAGACGCTTTCTGGCACCTCTGCATCAGACAACTTTTGTCACCATGTTTTCAACTTTATTCATTAGTAGTCATTTCACTTTTAGAGTTCTTCATATTTTTGACTGAATATTTTTATAGTTATCTGTGCAGATTTGCTGTATGTGAGAAATGCTTAAATGTACTGGATAAAGGTATAAGGTGTGAAGCACAGTAGATTTTAGGGTAGATTGGGCATGGTTTGGCGACACTAATTGATTTGTCACAGGAAAGAATAGTAGAGAAGGTTTATGGGACCTTCCAAATGTTACTTCCAGTGACTTTTGACAATTTAACTATAGTCAATTTAATAGATAAGATGATGTACTGCAGTGTAACTAGTAACGTGTTTCCTCCCCTTGACAAGTGTACAGTACGTCGTACTGATTTGGTACAAATCATCTCCTCCGTTTTCTGTCACCTGACTGCCTCGATCAATTCTATTTGATCTGTCTCTCTCTGAGTGTGTGTATGTCCATTACAGTTTCATAACATTTTCCTACATATAACAAATCTGCAGCAGGCAAAATGTTTTTAAAATGCTTCAGCTGCAGATGCATTATATAAACTACGTCTACAAGTGGGAAGGGTTAAAGGCTCTCCTTCCCCATCTGATGAGTGTATACACTGATTTGTTACAAGTCATATCCTTATTTTTGTATCCCTGTCTTTGTTGGCATGGTTACCTGGGGATGACACTTCACTTCACTTTGGTTTGTCTGTCCGTCTGTCTCAAAGTCCATCACTATTTCATTAAGTGACTTAACCCTTTCCATGATATAGATGCTTTCTAACGCCTCTGCAGCAGACGGCTTTTTGAAAACATAGTGACAAAAGAAGAAATTGCACAGAACGTGCAATTTCTCCTTTTGCCACAATGTTTTCCACTTTTTGTCATAGGTTATCCATTCAATTATGGAGATTTTCTAAGTTTTGACGAAATACGTTCAAAGTCGTCTGCTGCAGAATTGTCGTATCAGGTAAAGGGTTAAAGGCTAAAGAAGTAGACATGTGTTTTTAATATTAAACTACTTTTCATTGAGGAGACAGACCTTAACATAATGATTGATTGTTTGGTGTTTTGCGCTGCTTTTAACGTTTTGAGCAATTTCACCTTTTATTGCAATGTTTTCAAAAGTTATGTTCAATGGCAGGTGTCAAATGTCGTCTGTGTGAAGTAATGGGTTAAAGGCTAAGAAGTAGACATGTGTTTTTAATATGAAGTTTTTTAAAGTAAAACATATTTTTATTAGAAAATACTTACCAGTCATTTAATACCTGATATATAATCTCTACACCCTTAATTCATCCAGAAAAAGAACTCGCCTTGCGTATTCCTCACGTATATGTGATATACACGGTTGCCCGTAAGAGAGGGCAAGCACGTGATATCTTGCCACTTTTATTTCAACATTAAGTGTTGGGTGACGACGCGGGGATGGGAGGCGGGACTCTATAAATGACTGGTAAGTATTTTCTAATAAAAATATGTTTTACTTTAAAAAACTTCATTTTTATGTCAAAAATACATTACCAGTCATTTAATACCTGATGACTTTGTAGCATCGGACGGGAGGTTCGGCCAATACTTACTGTCGTTCCAGGTAGCAGCACCTTGTAGTGTATTATTTTCTAATTTATTTACAAAGTACTATGAACCCAACAGTATATATGGTAAGAGCAGGGATTGATAATTTCAATCAGTGTTCACTTCATTGATATGTTGGGAGTAATTTAGCGGACAACTCGCTGAGACGCAACCAAAGGGCCCAGGGAGTACAAGTTCTGTCTGACTAGACATAGAACGCAAGTAGAAAGATGAATAACTTGACTGAGTTTTCCGAACTGCCGCGCGAAGAATTCTTCAAGGGAATTATTGTTCGAAAAAGCCCAACTTGCCGAAAGAGCCCTAACTTCATGCGGGCGTATCCGCAGAAAAGGAAGATCTCGACTAGGTAAATCTTTGTACGCTAATTTAATTGTAATGGATATCCAGCGAGAAAAGAAGCTGCTGATATATATTACGACCTATAAGGGGGAGAAATAACCTCCTTCTCCAACCCCTATTCCCCTTAACTCTCTTAAGTTAATATTTAAGAGCTCTGACAGGACAATGTATCTGTCGGAATCCGAAGGACCACAGCTCGCAGAATGACTAGGAACTGAATCGGATCAGGAAGGACCGACGGTAACTGGTTCTTAGCCAGAAACCCTGGTTGACCCAGTAGTGTAAAGAGGCCATCATATTCATTGAATCTGACATTCCCGGTTTCTACAGACAGAGCGTTTGAATTGCTCCTTCGAAGAGCTGTAGCGAAAGCTAATAAAAAGACGGTTTTATAAGTAAAGACGTTGATTCAAGAGGTTCGTATGGAGCTCTTGTAAGCGACCAGAGGACGCAAGACAAATCCTATTTTGGAGTTAAACTCCTACAATGGGTTTTACTAATTCTAACCATCAGGCTGTGAAACCTAATGAAATTAGTTTCTAATGACAGTAAAGAACTCACTTCCCTGCTTGTGTTCGTCAAATAAGACGAATTTATAAGCCTCAGTTACTAATTTAAGAAGCGGTAGTTTCCGACGAACGTTCAGAGAGATTGACCTACCTTAATAACATCAATCGGTAAGAACTGTCTATTTCTAAGGAAGATGTAACGGTTATGTCGAGAGACAGGCCAGCATGACGTATAACCACGGTCATTTAGCCAGTGATGTGTTTCTATTATCATTTTACACCTTCAGCCAGTGAAACTGAGACCGGAAGTTGTTTATTATTATTCCACTGCGGAATCAATCGGAACTTCTCGGGTAATTCCGTAAGCATTCATCCCCGACGTATTCCGATTGCTGCCGAATGAGTAGTATTGAAAGCTAGCAGAACTGAATTCATATGAAGTTGTCTACTCTATATAATAACATGCCGTAGGCTGTAACGCACTGCCCCGATATCTGTAAACAATTCGGGTGTGGTGTGAAGCATGTATCGGACTGTTTCCCGTACTTACTGATCCCGAACCAGAAAACGAATCGGATTCTCGAGGGAATTAGATCCGATTTGCCTGTTTTGGGAAATAATTCCGAACGCAGGTAATCGAACTGTAACTCCTCGATGACAAGGCACACGGTACGTGTATTAGGCGTTTGTTAGGTCTAACAACTCGCCCAGACCGCCGTTCCGGATTGTGATCTTGGTGAAACGGACGTTCCATTCTACTACACGGCCGTACTAGACGCGAACTGAGTCGAAACGTCTACTACCGGTTTTCACTGTCTGTCTTTCTTAGAAACAGGAAGAAAAACAGTTGTATCAAGCCCGAATGGAAGGTTGATACCCACTCTATATCATTCTTTGTTAGAAGATTTAATAGAGAGGAGTGCTTCCCTATAGCTGCGGATTAGGGACAGTGCTCTACTTGGTTGTATGCCAACTTAGCTAGTTCCCGTAACGCTAGGCTCGAACTTAGCCTGTCTATTTGCGTCTTCACAGGTTGGGGTTCCAAGAACGCCCTTGCAGAAGTCGCTGTACGTTTCTGTCCCTGTGTAAACGATGTCGCCGCATACGCCGAAATGCCTTATGGACGCAATGAAAGCAGTAACCTTCCGCCAATGATAATTATTTAGAGTCTAGATCTAAACTGTTTCATCATCATATGGGGCACTGATCCCGATATGTCTCTTATTCGTCAGACAAGACTGGGTCTTGGGTTTCACCGACGACAAGAGGATTGCCTATAGCCGGTTCTGAACCGGAAGGTCAGTGTTCGATTCCACATTAGAACTTATGAAGGAGTCGTGACCGAGGAATTATCCCTTTTCCGAAGTGCTCTGAATTAGAGTTATGACCGAGGAATTGATCCCTTGACATAGATCCCTTTTCCGAAGAAGAATG
Organism: Serripes groenlandicus; assembly: GCA_031761405.1. Classification (NCBI taxonomy): domain Eukaryota; kingdom Metazoa; phylum Mollusca; class Bivalvia; order Cardiida; family Cardiidae; genus Serripes; species Serripes groenlandicus. Next base: position 108,180,303 of record JASEVX010000001.1, on the reverse strand, counting down.
AGATCGCATGGAATCAACCGTCGGGGCCGAGCTCACGTATGAGATGGTCTTGACCTCCCTGTCTCAGAGTTCACATAGTGAATATCCTCTGTTCCTTGTCATTTACCACAAAACGAAAGTACTTCCTCGACGAGGGAGCGATTGGAATGTGGTAATAGGTGTCTGTGAGGTCTAGAGAGACCGCCCAGTCGCCTTCCCAAATAGTTATTTGGATGGAGTGGGTCGACTCCATTTTAACTTCTCGACCGGAATCAATAGATTTAGAGCTGATAAATCTATAACCGGTCTCCACCGATCGTCTTCCTTCGGGACGAGGAAAAGATGGTTGTATCAAACCCCGATAATTGGGGTTGAAAACCCTCTCTATGGCCTTCTTTTACAAAAGACGTGATGAAATCACTTTTGACACGGCCGAATGACGTGACGACATGTCGATAGGCACGCTTGTCAGAGGAGAAGAAATGAAGGGAATTGGATACCCTTCCTGTATCACAGATAAGATCCAATGATCCTCTGTGACACTTTCCCATTCCTCTATGAAAACAACAGGCGGACCCGACTGTAATCTCCGGCCTTGGGACGATCATAGAAAGGTGCGCATCCCCAGGGTTGAGGCCTAGGGGTTGTGCTTTATTTAGAAGGCTGCCGATTCTTAGCCCCTTGGTAATGGGATGACCATAGAGAGGTTCTCCCCCTTTGTGGGACGGCTTAGCCCTCCCTTTATCAGAATGCGCTAACGTATTCTGTTCCAGGGATTGCCTTTCCAAGGACTGTCTATTAACTAGATGTCCCTCCGAATGCCTCGATATCCCAAAAAACGTTGGGTTTTTGATGCTCTCGGTAGGTTTGGAAATCCCGTCTATTTCCGACCGGTTCCATTGAATGGACCGGTGGAAGGTAATTCGGGAAAAGTGTTATCTTAGAGATGTACACAGTTCCCTTGGGGATTGAAAGGATCTCTCTGCACGAAAATTCCCATACCCGGAGCCAGACGGGTGAATAATAGAGGTCGGTCCGTAACCTATACTCTGATTATTCGTGCACCCACTCTGTTGTTGACCTGTTATGGAATGATAATTTGTATCAATCCGGTCACTCAGTACAGAGCTCGTGCCTGGACGCGCCATGTTTGCCTAAGCAATTGGCTGGCTAGTTGCGTCATTAACAAATGACCGACTGGCTGGTCGTGAGATGTTTTCATAACCTACAGGTAGCCTAGCCCCGTCATTACCAAATGACTGACTATCTCCCTGCCGCGTCATGTTCACCTGCGTGACTGGTTGGTTGGTCGTATCATAGTTAAATGATTGATCCAAACCTTGTCTCGACATGGCTACATGCGTGACTGATTGGCTAGCCACGTCATCGTGAAATGAGTGACTGCCTGGTAGCGTCATATTTAAATGAGTGACCGTTTGCCTGGCCGCGTGGTAGCTATTCGATTGCAGCCCTGTCATATCACCGCTAAGTGAATGACTACCTTGTCTAGTCATGGCAAATTGACTGACTGGCCTGGTCGTGTCATGGCTACATGACTGACCGGTGACAGGTCGCGTCATCGCTAGAAGACGCCCCGGTTGCCCGGGGACCTGTCGCGCCACGGCATATGGCATATGGGTCTTGCTTTCCAGCACCAGCAAAACCCGGTTGACTAGGGATAGGCAGTTGTGAGGCTGCTCTACCGAAAGTCTCCGGAAAACTTTGTCCGCAGACATCGTAATCCGGCACTCTTTAATGAAGTGCACAGTTCCCTTTGGGGAACGGAAGGATTTCTCCGACCGGTAATTCCCGTACTCGGAGCTATACGGCTGAATATTAGAGTTCGGTGCTAACCTACTCTGAATATTCATAACACCACTCTGTTGTTGACCTGAGATAGAATGATAATAGTATCAATTCGGTCAGCCAGTACAGAGCCCGTGCCCGGTCGCGCCATGTTAACATAAGCGACTGGCTGGCTAGTCGTGTCATTGCCAAATGATAGACTGCCTGGTCGTGCGCTGTTTACATAACCGACAGGCAAGCTAGCCATATCATTACCAAATGACTGACTACTGCCTGATCGTGTCATGTTCACATGCGTGACCGATTGGCTGGTCGCGCCATGTTTACATAAGCGACTGGCTGGCTAGCCGCGTCATTGCCAAATGACGGACTGCCTGGTCGTGCGATGTTTTCATAACCGACAGGTAGACTAGCCGCGTCATTACCAAATGATTGACTATCTCCTTGTCGCGTCATGTTCACCTGCGTGACCGGTAGGTTGGTCGTATCATAGTTAAATGATTGATCCACACCTTGTCTAGACATGGCTACATGCGAGACTGATTGGCTAGCCACGTCATCGTGAAATGAGTGTCTGCCTGTTTACCTTGTCTAGACATGGCTACATGCGAGACTGATTGGCTAGCCACGTCATAGTGAAATGAGTGTCTGCCTGGTCGCGTCATATTAAATGAGTGACCGTCTGCCTGGCCGCGTCGTAGCTATTCGACTGCAGCCCTGTCATTTCACCGCTAAGTGAATGACTACCTTGTCTAGTCATGGCAAATTGACTGACTGGCCCGGTCGTGTCATGGCTAAATGACTGACCGGTGACAGGTCGCGTCATCGCTAGATGACGCCCCGGTTGCCCGGGGACCTGTCGCGCCACGGCATATGGGTTTTGCTTTCCAGCACCAGCAAAACCCGGTTGACTAGGGATAGGCAGTTGTGAGGCTGTTCTACCATAAGTCTCCGGAAAACTTTGTCCGCAGACATTGTAATCCGGCACTCTGCAGCCGTCCGAAGACTGCTGTAGCTCAGAGTGTGGTGTTGGTTAAGCAACACCAGGCGACAGATAATGCGGTTCAAGTGCAGATGACTCCAGCGACCCTACCGGCCTTCCTATCTCTTTGAGCACTCTCTACCTTGTTTCTATACGGTATCAGGCCCGAAGGCTTTAGTTTCCCGACAGAACAACGCGCATCCAAAGCTACCTTAACACGCTCCTCTTCGTCTCTAGCTAGACTAGGAGGTGCGTTTGTGTTAAGTGGAGAAGGTACAGCCTTAACCTTTGAACCACTCAACACGGTCGCGGAGTCCGATTGGGAGAACCCCTCGAACTCCGCTTCACTCGAAGATATCAGAGACGCCTTTTTTAGGGGCACTCTTACCCTTCCTGCTTTTGCTAGTCTTACCCTTCCCAGCCTGTTTCCAAATAGAAACAGTCCAAGAAGAGCAGTACTCGCACGGTGAAAGCTGTGTGCCCTTTGAGCAAACCACACAGTTCGGATGCGTGTCCCATGCGTCCACAGCATGACCACACGAGCCACGCCTCCGTTCACCTCTAAGTGACATATTTATGATACAAATATATACGAAAAGAACACAACAATAAAACCAAAAAAAAATTTTTTTTTCTACTTTTTATTTTTCTACCCGAGTGACAACCCGGAACGTATATAATCTATAAACAAAATTTTTGTCTATGTTATAATTACATGTAAGTACAACAAACATCATAAGTATAATCTATAACGGGATTGGGAACTCATCGTTTAACTTTAAGTCTTGAACTCAATTACGTTCCGCACCCGAAGACATTAACTGAAAATAATGGGTGGGGTAACCACCTCGAGCTTTTCAGCTAGCTGTCGCCTACAAAAACAAGCAATTACAACAATAATTTAACTTTAAATGCAGTTGAATATCTGTTAATGCAGTTTCCTAACTGAATGAACAACTAAATAAGGCAATAAGCCTTAAAAAGCCAAGAAAAGAATAATTAGAAAATAATGTGTAAATTCTTAGCTGTCTAGCTGGTGGATCCAGAAATTAAAAGTGGCAAGATATCACGTGCTTGCCCTCTCTTACGGGCAACCGTGTATATCACATATACGTGAGGAATACGCAAGGCGAGTTCTTTTTCTGGATGAATTAAGGGTGTAGAGATTATATATCAGGTATTAAATGACTGGTAATGTATTTTTGACATAAAAATAACTACTTTTCATTGAGGAGACAGACCTTAACATAATGATTGATTGTTTGGTGTTTTGCGCTGCTTTTAACAGTGGTTCAGTTATATCACGGCATTTCTTGGGTAAGATACTAGTTCTACTGCTCCATTTATCCTAACGATTATAATTGGAGATTGCATAAATTCTTTTCAGAAACATTGATATTTAAGTTTTACATGCAGTGAGTCATAATTGTAACTTAACCCTTTCCCTCATACGACAATTCTGCAGCAGACGACTTTGAACGTATTTTGTCAAAACATAGAAAATCTCCATAATTGAATTGATAACCTTTGACAAAAAGTGGAAAACATTGTGACAAAAGGAGAAAATTTTGTGCAATTTCTTCTTTTGTCACTATGTTTTCAAAAAGCCGTCTGCTGCAGAGGCGTCAAAAAGCGTCTATATGAGGGAAAGGGTTAAGCAAGTGTTCACTGTAATGTTAAGACTCGAGTTTTATCAGCCCTTACATTGCATTATATAGTTACAATTTCATTCAAAAAGCCAAGCAGTTGAGTGAGCAGACACCTCTTCTTTTAAATGTCCAAAATCTCTTAATCATTAACAAAAGCTGTTAGCTCTGTCATATGTAGAGCATCCTCCAAGGCATTTGAGAATGCTTTTAGTCAGAATCTGACTTAACAGCACTAGAATAGAGCATAATGATATTGTTTTCTTTGGTGAGAAACTTGATCAAAGCCCAATTGTGTTGATGGCATAATGTATACATTGTAAACGCCCACTGGTTTACATATTGTGCAGGTGCACAGGCTAGTTATAGTCTAGCAATGAGGACAGGTTGTATCTGTGTTGCGACCACACTCCCTACTGAGATGACCCATGTTGACCTGAAGTGGACATAAATCAGGCTGACCATTTCCTACTGGTCAATGTGGCTGTCCACTACACTAATATTTGGATAGTTTATTGTAATTTTATTGCTATGGAGTACTGATAATTAGATAGGAACATTCTGTCATTGCATTTTGAGAGTTTTCTCAATATTTACAAAGACAATAAATAGCGTCTTGTGTCAAAGATAATGGACCTGCAATGATTGGTAGTGACTCTACTTCTTTTCTTTGCCTTCTTTCTACCCTGAATACTTGCTTGTTACAGATGTGGTTTATATTAACCCTTTCCCACATACATACACTATATGATGCCTGCTGTGCAAGTTGACCAAAAAGGTATTCATATTTATCCATTAATTGTTCTTTCATTTATAGCAAATGTCAATATTTTACGACTTGTTGTTTTCAAAGTCATCTGCTGCAGATTTGTTATAATTATGTGGGAAAGCTAGGGTAAAGACAATCTATAGAATGGTGAAAAGACCTTTGTTAACCGTTTCCCTTTCCCTCATATAAACGCTTTCGGATGCTTCTGCAGCAGACAGCTTTTTGAAAACAGTGAAAAAAGAAGAAATTGCACAAAACGTGCAATTTCTCCTTTTGCCACAATGTTTTCCGCTTTTAGTCATAGGTTATCCATTCAATTATGGAATCCGCTGTGGTCGAGTGGTTAGCGTCGGGGATTTCGAAACCAGGTGTCCCGGGTTCGATCCCCAGTCGCGGCACCTCGGTCATGGTGGAGTGCCCTTGGGCAAGGCACATTTTCTAGCCTAGTACTGGTTTGTTTACCCAGGGATCATAATGTTGAAAGCGGCGTAAAACTCCAATAAATAAATAAATAAATTGATTGGCGAGTTTCAATACTCAAAATTAATTAAATATTCAGCCACTGTTTGAATTGAGTCATAAATCATCTCTTAACCCCCATTTCCCACATACAATAAATCGGAAGCAGCCAACTTAAAAAAACATCTAGGCTGAAACATGGAAAATCTCTATAGATAAAGGTATTATTACGGATAAAAAGTGAAGCATTGTGGCAAAAGGAGATATTGCTCTTTTTGAGCATCGTTTGTCACAATGTTTTCAAAAGTTGTCTGCTGCAGTCTCGTCAGAAAGCATCTGTACGTGGGAAAGAGTTAACGCATGTGTTTTTTTCTTTGATATTTGATTCCATTTTGATTTAATTTTTTGCATCAATAGTAATGGCTGATCTGCTTGACTGGTTCCCCAGCAGGAGCATGGTGCAGCATTACCAGTATGGATTTAAGTTTGTTTGTACATGGAACCAGACAGATTGGATCTCTGTTTGTATGGGGACCCTGGAGGATTGAACTCATTAGGTTTTTATCCCTCTCCATCTTGTAGAAACATTTTCAAGAGTTTTGAGCTGACACTTACTTCTGAAAGAATTGAGGGAAAGGAGAAATTGTTCATCACGATTTCTACTTTTTCAACAATGTTTGCAACTTGATTCAATATTTATATTTTCATTTATAGAGATTTTCGAGTCTTTCCTATATTTTCAAAGTTATTTGCTGCACATTTATTGTATGGATAAAAAGGTTACAGCAGGAAATTTCTTTGAAGCTGGCCATTTGTGGCTGACCTTTACCTTGTGGCTAAATATAACATTTAAGCAGAATATTAGAATACAACAAAGAAAGATTCATGCAGTATTTTGATTAAAAATGTTCACCAATTAAATTAAATTGCGCATAGTTCCTAATTAATGAACACAGGAAACTGATGACAAATGAAACTGACAGGAAAAAGGAGTAGATCTTGACCAACTGTTTAGAATGATCTTGTACGCAATTTGAGTTTGCGATTTTCAAATATATTATGCACAATTTCTACTGTGAAAATCTTATTTCACCAATTTCTAACATAATGCACAATTTCTACTGTGAAAACTATAATTTCACCAATTTCAAACATAATGCACAATTTCTACTGTGAAAACTATAATTTCACCAATTTCAAACATAATGCACAATTTCTACTGTGAAAACCTTATTTCACCAATTTCAAATTTAGATATGGATTGGTATAACTACTATCCCCTGTTATTTATCCCTTTCCCACTTGCAGACACGTTTTGACACATCTGCAGCAGATGACTTCTGAATACATTGTGCCAAAAGAAATCTACATTCAGCGATTGATATTTGCCTCCATGTTTTGAAAGTTGTAATTTATTGGATCAAATTTGTTGTATGTTAATCCTTTTCCACATACAACAAATCTACAGCAGATGACTTTCAAAACTTTCATGAATTATGAGTTAAACCAGAAAATCTCCAGAAAACTAATGTATACCATTATTGTGCTTTCATTATAGAGATTTTCCATATTTTAGCTAAATGTCTCCAAAGGCACCTGCTGCAAAATGGCTGTATGTGAGAAAGGGTTAACACTTCTTCTTCTCTGTCTAAGTCTAAGTCAATTTCAAATTCAGTTGTCACAACGTTTGTTGGAAAGGAGACATGCAATTAAATCAAGTATGATAAGTTAACCCTTTCCCCTAAACATCAAATCTGAAGCAGAAGACTTTAAAAATATTCAGGTGGAAATAGGGTGTATCTGTCAAAATCAAAGTATAATTATTGAATATAATTGAACAAATTGTGGCAGATGAGAAATCGCTCATTTCAAGGAATTTTTCCTTTAGCCACAAACTTTTTCAAAAGATGTCTGCTGCTGAGGGTTCAGAAAGCATTTGTATGTGGGACAGGGTTAACCCTTTCCCTCATATAGACACTTTCTGACGCCTCTGCAGCAGACGGCCTTTTGAAAACATAGTGTCAAAAGAAGAAATTGCTCAAAACAAGCAATTACTCCTTTTGCCACAATGTCATAGGTTATCCATTCAATTATAGGGATTTTCTATTTTTTGACAAAATATGTTCAAAGTCGTCTGCTGCAGAATTGTAGTATGAGGAAAAGGGTTAATGGGATGTTTGCATGCCAAGATGCCATGAGAGAGATTTGATGCTGTCACCAACAATGCTTTATGATCCGTTCTTGTAACATTAACATGTGAGGTCTTAAACTGTTTCCCAATAAATCAATATTAATCTTTATACGCTTAATTTGATCTATTGATTGATATCATTTTGGAAAAAGCTTTTTCTATGCAAGTGGGTCCAGTCATTTGTATCCGGAATACTTGATTGATTGATTGATTGTTTGGTGATTTACGCTTCTTTCAACAATTGTTTATAATATCACCACATTTCCTGGGTACTGGTTGTAACCAGTACTTACTGGTCCATTTATCCTGACACCAGCCTGCAGTCACTCGTAATGTGAGATGGAATACAGTCTGCTAATTTTGAAAACACTATTTCGTTTTAAAATAAAAACAAATTGTTTACAAGTAGAATCTAATAGTTTTATTTCTTTAACTGTCAATTTTCTTCCTCTAAATATTTGGTAAAAAGATGTAAACAATGTGAAAGATTTAACAAGAAGACTTATAGGCCAACAAATAGGTGTACATAATTATGATTACATATTTTTAATAACTATTTAAATGTATGATATTGATATTTAGGATATCTTGAACTTTTTAACACAAATCTTATAATGTAGCTAAACATATATAATATTCCAAAATGATTGATATGGAAATTAATTTTTCATAACAATTTAGGCATGCCTTAGTAAAATAAAAAAATAAAAATATAGCCAAGCCAATCATTGGACAATGTCGGTATTAGCTCAGACAAGTAACCAATGGACAATGTCTACACAGCATGCAGGCCTAGGTCAAGAGGAGCACAAACATTATATCTTTGTCCAGCAATATTCCCTTACCCCTCTATAAATCCCTATCTTGTGGGTTCTCAAGATAACTGTCATTGTTAAAATAACTGATTTAAGTACCCACAAAATAGGGTTTAGAGGAAGAATAGAGAATTATGATCATGAAGTATGTACACCCCTGATCAAGATCTCTCTAGTTATCTCAGTACTGATCCGTACAAATTGTTTATTGTAATTGGTGGTCTAAAATGTCACCACAGAGTTTAGAGAAAAGCTCGGGGCTCCGGGACAGTCAGCTCCAAGTTACATGCTTGACCTCTTGTGACCATTGTCTTCTAAACGCCTGTGTCTATGTCTCCATGCATCCTCAACAGACATAAAGCATGCCATCTCAAACTTATAAAACCATCAAATTAAAATATGGCATGAGAAAATTTTCAAATTCTGTTTTCCAGACAGCTTTTGCCAATCTTTGTGACTAAATCACTTGTCAGTTCACTGAGCTTCTCATGACTAATTATGAATATATTTGTTTAACCATTTCCCACATACAACACATATGAAGTATAGATATTGAATCAAAAACATTGTGGTAAAAGGAGAACTTGAAGACACATTAAATTGAAGCATCTGCAGCAGATGACTTTTGCAAACTTTTGAAAACTTTTCTAAAAAACCCTGAAGGAATAAGAGAAATTGTTCATACCCAAACCAAAATACTAGCTTGCGGCAAGCTCGCGACAAGTGCGCGTTAAGATTGCGCAAGCTTGCTGCGATCTTATTAAGATCGCAGCCCAACGACATTATGCTTGCGGACGCGCGCAAGGATATTAAGCTTGCGGATAGTTCTTGTTTCGCAAACTTCCCGTAAGCATCCCGCGATCTTAGAATAATTTTAGATTGCGACAAGCTGGCGGTTTTGCAAGCTTAAAATTTTTGAAAATCACAAACTTGCATTTTGTAAATACTCAATAATAATGAAGAAGTCTACAACATGAAATAATAACTAAAAGGAACTTAATTCTCCTGTGTTACTTAATAAACATACAATGTAATATATAGTTATAACATATTTTTAGGTAGAATCAGGTATTTTAATTCACTACAGTAAATAAGTTCACTGAACAGCATTATACAAAAGTGGGTGGGGAAGGCCAAAACTACAATGTTTCAAAAAATTTATTTATTGAAGTATGCTATTTTACAAGAGTTGAAAAGGGTTAAAACATCAAGAGAATGGTTAAATTGCTGAAAACCGGCACTTTCTCCTCTTCTCAAAATGATTTTCTGTTTGCATCATAACTATAAATTAATTAATAATTATGATTTCCCAGGTATTAAAATTTTCCCTCATATTTTTTTACAAAGTAGACCACCACAATGTTTACAGGTGTTTGAACAGAAGTAACAAATACCAACTGTTAAATTTCAATTCTTATCTTCAACTCTATGTATACCCAACCTACATCTTAAACATTTCACAAGTGCAGCTCTACCTTATGGCCCCAGTGACCTCGACCTTTGACCCTTAAACCAATAGGGGTCATCTACTCAACGATCCTAATCATCCTGTCAAGTTTGAAGACTTTGGGCCAAAGGGTTCTCAAGATAATGAGTGGAAACATATTTGACCTTTGACCTAGTGACCTCAAAAACAATAGGAGTCATCTACTCAATGAGCCCAAGTATCCTGTGAAGTTTGAAGACTCTGGGCCAAATGGTTCTGAAGATATTGAGCGGAAACGTATTTGACCTTTTTGGCCCCATGTGACATTGACCTTTGACCAAGTGACCGCTAAAACAATATGAGTTAGCTACATAATGAACCTAATCATCATGTGAAGTTTGAAGACTCTGGGCAAAAAGGGATTTTGAGATATGGAGCGGAAACAGAATTGAACTTTATGGCCCTGGTGACCTTGACCTTTGACCCAATGACCCCATAACAATAGGGGTGATTTACTCAATGAGCCAAATCATCCTGTGAAATTTGAAGACTCTGGGCCAAAGGGTTCTCAAAATATGAAGCACAAACATATTTGACCTTTTCTGCCCATGTGACCTTAACCTTTGACCCCAAAAACTATAGGGGTTTTAAGCTACTCAATGTGCCCAAGCATCCTGTGAAGTTTGAAGACTCTGGGCCAAATGGTTCTTGAGATATTGAGCGGAAACAGATTTTACCTTTTCGTCCCGTGACCTTGACCTTTGACCCAATGATCCCAAAAACAGTAGGGGTCAGCTACTTAATAGGCCCAAGCATCCTGTGAAGTTTGAAAACTCTGGGCCAAAGGGTTCTTGAGATATTGAGCAGAAAGCAAGTGTGACAGACAAGACGGTGCAAAAACGATATGGGGGTGCCATAATAAAAGCAAATTGTTGATGGGCATCGGATATCTAACGATCTTTATCTTTATTGGTTTACAAATAAAATGATATTTACATGTTATTTGACGACTAAGGACTTTACACCAATGACGCTTTCCGCTTTCAAAGGATTTTGAAATCTCCATCTCGTTGTTCTAGGTAGGTCTTGTAACGGATCATCAGCATTAAAGTACTGGTTATCAGCTCTTTTTCCTTTCTGGTTAATTTTTGAATTCGTAAGTAAATTAAAACGAATTACTGCAAACTATGTACATAGTACATTCAATATTGCTCATTTAAAGTTTAAACATACACAAAGGTGTCACATGATCAACAGCTCCACCTAACCCCAAGTCTATTTATAGCAACCAATCAAATATCAACACGAAAATTAACGGAAGTGCTGAATACCCGTGTTAGTTAGTTTTTACGGCGGACATTTTTTCAACTATGTCAGCCATTAAAATTTTGGTTTACTGGCCAAAAGAGCGATCATGGTCGATCGTAAGTGAATTGGCAGTTGAAGAGGATGGATCGGATGTTTTCCCTGGAAAGAATTAAGACATACGCAAAGTTTCAAGGGAAGTGGTTTCCGGCCATAATCATTGGAAGTAAGTTTTTAAATCTTTTTTAAATGTATCTTCAAATAAATAGATAGTCTATGAACAAGATGAACAATAAATTTAATGATAAAAGTATACACACAAAATTACCTTTGTGACTTTATATTGCGCTTTGGACCAAGTCTAAGCATATTTTAAAACCCCCAAAACAACAACAACATCTTCAACAACAACAACAATAGTTTTCTAAATGGAGGATGACTCAATGTGATTGCTAAATTTCGGCAATGTTTTCGCAAAACACTCGGCTCTCATGGATTGTAATCAAATATTATGTGAATAGTGTAACTTGTAAATAACTTTTCTACACATCTAAGTGATAAATTCAGACAAAATAAACATTAAATGGAGCTTTGCAGGCACCGAAATTGGAATTTATGGTTTTTCTTTTTCTTTTTGCCAGAGGATGACCAAAAAGCCATAAAAAAGGTTGAGGAACTATTTATTAACACCTGCTTTGTGGAGGAAGCCAAAGAAGACATCAAAAAATGTATTGTGGAATATGTAAATGGTGAGAAATTTAAATTAATATAAAAAGTGAAGATGGCATTTTTACCATCATGTGAGTCATACTTATTTATATTTCTGGTGAGCGATTCCAGGGCTATCATAGCCCTATTGTTTCTTCTATCTATCAATGATTAACCAAGCAATAATATTCATTATGCTGCTGTTTTATATAAATAAACCCATTTAATAACAATACAGATTGTCATATATTCCAAGATGACATAACCACTCTTGCAAATGAAATTCAATGTCCTAAACTTCACATTTCTTGCCATATTCGAAATTCCATCTTGCACAAACTTTAAAAGATCTGCCCCTGTAAGACCCCAGGCTATTAATGAGCATGGGTCAAGGCGTTTGGTAAAGAAAACATAAGTTTACATGGTCTGTTCATAAATGTAGAAATGAGTGTTACTACTTTATTAAATGTTACAGAAAACAGGGAATTTGATCTTAATACATTATCAAACATGGGCTTGCTTTTTATGCTATTTTATTGGGGTAAATTTGCCTTAAGTTTCATAAACACTGAAAATAAATCTTACCCACACATTTTCAATTTTCAATGTAACCCTTGAAAAAGGTGGGAACACAAGTAATGGTAAAAACTTGCAGTGGCAAAGTCTAATTTTTCGGTTGAGAGAAGATTATTTAATGTTACTTGTAAATATACACTTGATCCAAGCTATTTAGCATGTTATAATGCCCCAACTAAAGGGTTCAGAGTATCAAGATATAGGTATGTTACTTTTTTGAGAAAAAAATTCTATTAAAATTGTGCATAAAATAAACTAAACTAAAAACTACTATCTCGGTCTTTATTTTTAAGGTGATGTCTGTAAGTCTGACAAGGAGAGTGCAGAAAAAACCCAAAAGCAAGGCTGATGCCAACAAGTCTGGTGAGTAGATAGAAGTGGGGGTAATATGCCATATACAGGAGTGAGCTTGTTGGTCAGTTGGTCGGTTGGTTGGTTTTTACATCTTCAGGACGATATGGTGGATTTCCATAATATTTGGTACATGGGTTTCAAACCATAAACTCACACATTCAATTTTGTTTTCTTTAGTTTTGCTTCTAAAAAAATGATTATAGGAAAAGAAGCAAATCTTCACAAAATGCAGAAGTTCTCCTTTTTCAACAATGTTATTCTTTCAGTTTTACAACATTTTTAAACCAGTAGATTTTGTTTTCTCTCTTGTTGTAAGAGCTTTCTATCTTGCATACTATAAAAGGTCAGTGTCATAACTTGTCAAATACTTTGGATCATAATAAATATAAGCTATGTTATTTATTGCCAGAAAGAGGGGAACATGATTGTCAAAACTAAAAAATCTTCTTGTACAAAAATAAAGGCCTAATTTGGAATTAATTTGGCACAAATGTTTCTTGAAAAACTTGGCCTTCAGGAAGTGGGGTTTGTTTTCTTTTTACATGTATATATAATGAAAAATTTAAAAAACCTTCATGAACACAGAGAGCTGGCCCGATTTGAAAATAATTTGGCTTAAATGTTCTTCGGGTGACCCTCTTCTAAGAATGTTCAAATTATTCTGATATGTTGAAAAAACTGGCAGGTTTTGTTTTCCTTGTATAAGGCCCATTTGAAAATAATTTGGCACAAAGCTTCCTTGGGTGACCTTCTACCAAGATTGTTGAAATTATACCGATCTGTTGATAAACATGGCCACCAGAGGGCAAGGTTCGTTTTGATGTTCCATAGTTGGCCCTCAGTCTTTTCAAACATTCTGCTCAGCTGCACAAGATGACAGCCAGAAAAACAGAATTTTCTTTAAATGACATCTCCTATTTTGAAACAATGTTTTCTAATCCATTATTTAAACGTTCTTTAATAATGATATTCCATATTTTTGTCAATAATTGATACAAAATAATTTCATGAAATGGTCTGTTTGGGGTAACCCTCTACTAAGACTGTACAAGCATTTTTTTTGTAAAATGACCAACATTTTTTGCTTGTTTGAAAATTCAAATTTAAAATTATGCCACAGGTGAGCGATTAGGTGCATTTGGCACTCTTGTTTATCTATTAATGAAAATGAAATTGTTAACATGAATTGTTTTTATATGTTCAGACAATGTGGACGCATCATTGAGTGAGACCATTCCATTTGATACCGAAATCACTGTAGATCCAGAGCCCTCTGAATGAATGTGACAAAACAATGACGGTAAGTTTAATATCGGAAGTAGTGCTAAAATGTTAAATAATGGTAAGCTGACTACCAAGCTTAGCATCCACTACCCACAAACTTGTTTATAATAAAATTTATTGTTGCTGTAAGTCAAAATAGAATATTCGTTTCTGACTTGTAGTGTGGGAGGTCAAAGGTTCGAGTTGGTGAGCAACCATATAGTTAAATAATATATAAAATCTGACTGTCTGATGCCTGGCATGTAGGACAAGAGCACCGGGGAGTACTGGTATTCTAGTGGTGTCTCATAAGCCAAAATTGGCTGACCCTTTAAAGCGACTGAACTCCAGATGCCCAACTGTCGAAAAAAAATAAAATTTTCAATTTTAAGAAAATAAGTGTTATTTTTGTATTTGGGGCATTAAAATATGATAACTGACATATTACATACCCCTTAAATCGGTGAGATTTTCTTGTTTTCAATACTTTTCCATCGCAAATTCTACCCCGTGACTAACGGGGTAAATAGCTTACGATGCTTGTATGTCATTCATCACGTGACTCAAGTTCACTTAATTGATAAAAAACGATACATTTTCTACCTTGGTTTTACTTGGATAACATAAAGAATAACATTTAGGGCGAATTCGATTTTTTTTTTTTTCCCCCCCCCCCGTGCCATCTGGATTTCAGTCGCTTTAAATAGAGGTGACTAGAATAAATAAACATTTTACTTCATAAAGAAATTTGTTCAGAATGTTTATCTAAATGATATCTAGGCCAAGTTTGAATATGGGTCATGCCGGGTTAAAAACTAGGACACTTGGCCAAATTGAAGGGAAATCTTGTTAACACTCTAGAGGCCACATTTTCAACTTGAGTATGTTGAAACTTTATCAAAATGTTTGTCTTGATGATATGTAAGTCAAGTTCGATCATGGGTCATGTTGGGTCAAAAAGTAGGTCACTAGGTCAAATTGAAAGAAAATCTTGTTAACAATCAAGAGGCCCCAATTTTTGCTTCAGCAGTTTGAAATTTTGTCAGAATGTTTGTCTTAAAGATATCTAGATCAGGTTCGAATATGGGTCATATTGGGTCAACAACTAGGTCACTAGGCCATATTAAAGGAGAAAATCTTGTTAACACTTTTGAGGCCACATTTTTTGCTTCAGCAGCTTGAAATTTTGTCACAATGTTTGTCTGAATGATATCTAGGTCAAGTTGGAATATGGGTCATATTGGATCAGAAACTAGGTCAATAAAGGAAAATATTGTTTTATATATATATACTCTGGAGGCCGCATTTTTACTTTGAGTAAGTTGAAACTTTGTCAGAAAGTTGTCTTGATGATATCTATTTCATTTAATTTGTTCTTCGATACATTGTTGAAAGGGCTCAGCGAAATTTACTTGCGATGTTCAATAAGTCAAATGACCGGCTTGACACACGAATCATGTTGACAAAGAGAACTGGTTCATAATTACTCAAATGGGTAAATGTACTTACCTAAAAAATGGATTTCTCTAATTATTTCAGTCATGGTAATTCCAAAACAACAAAGACATTTTTTGTAGTAATTTTTTTATTTTCATGTAGGCAAAACAATGTTTACCATAGAGATAAGAGAAATGTACCTTCTGTGCGCCACCAATAATTTCCTTGTAAGTACGGGTCGGACAATCTTAAGTACAAACGAGCAATGTAAAACATACATGCGCGGTTATGTTTGTCTGCAAATTTTGGTAAATTATGATTTGTAAAGTACTTCTACATTGACAGTAACGAGCGATGACACTGTTATGCAACCATCTATGCAAGGTTACCTGCAATAAACATGAAATTTGTGTATATATATTTTTTAAAGAGTTCCAATATCATTTTGTTTACTGGGGGGGGGTTGGAAAAAATCCGGACCAATTGAGATTTCAAAATTTCCGGAGCCCTGCTGTGGTGGTTGCATTCAGAATAGTTGTCTTGATGTGTTTTGCATTGCAGTACATTGCATAATTCAGGTGAGCGAACTAGGGCCATCATGGCCCTCTTGTTTGTGAATCTGCTATTGCACTTTCCTTTAGAAAACAAACATGATAATTGATATGATATTGTACTCACTTTGATTCACATTGATTTCAGGAAAATGGTGTGAAAGAAGTTCAGCTGATGGCAAGTGTAAATGTATATTTACCACAGATGAAATTGTCAGCAGCTCTGCTTGTGGACCCACGAAAGCTTGCCATTCAACTGTTGGAAACGTTTTTTACGCGGGAACAACTTGCCAATGGGAATGCCTCTGACAAGAGGCAGGTGCCCACATAACTCTTCCGTTCCCACAAAACAATTAAATAAGTTGGTCCTTCAAGTTATTTTGGATTTTGTGTTAGTTAAATTCAAACGAGATTCCGGGGAGTCAGTATTAAGTCATACAGACTTCAACAAGCTTGTAAATGCAAAATGTGCTACTGCCAGGTGTGGCTTAAAAATGTAGACTTAAAAATTTTATTTGCTTATTTGGATATAAAATATGTAAATAAAAATTGTTTTTCCTAGTTTATCATCCAATTAGGTCGCTCAAAAATTCCATTTTAGTCATTCTATTTCATATAAACAGCTAGCTTGTATGTTTATAAAGAAAGAGCTTTGAATCAATACAGATGCTTTCTGACGCCTCCACAACAGGTGATTTTTTAGAACAATGTGACAAAACGTGGGGTTATAATCAAAATGAGCAAAGTCTCCTCTCACCACAATGTTTTCATTTTTTTCCCAGTAATTATACCTTCATTTGTAGAGATTTTTCATGTTTTAGCCAATATGTCGTCTGTGGCATATCTGTTGTATGTGACATTAAATCTGCTTTAACCTTTTCCCACATACAACAAATCTACAGTAGACTACTTTCAAAACATTTTTATTGAAATATGGAACACTTTGTAAATGAAAGAACAATTATTAAATAAAGTTGAAAACATTGTGACAAAAGGAGAAAATACTCATTATGAGCAATTTCCCCTTTAGCCACATTTTTTTT
Source organism: Serripes groenlandicus (assembly GCA_031761405.1). NCBI lineage: Eukaryota > Metazoa > Mollusca > Bivalvia > Cardiida > Cardiidae > Serripes > Serripes groenlandicus. The sequence goes on along the minus strand of JASEVX010000001.1, from coordinate 108,162,993 downwards.
CTCAAAAAGATCCTGTTGCAGAGGTCTCAGAAAGGTTACCCAAAAGCCATTGGAATGAATGAATGTATATTGTTTTATGGAGCATCGACAGCTACGGTCATTTAGCACGCATTTAAATTTAATTATTCACGATCCCTGGGTAAACAAACCAGTACTAGGCTAGAAAATGTGGCTTGCCCAAGGGCACTCCACCATGACTGTAGTGCCGTGACTGGAACCAAAAGCCATTGGTAATGAATAAGGCTCAGCCTCTGTTGAAATGGAAAATGCTGAACTGTCTTTCTTGTTTTGTTAAATAAATCTGCAGGCAAATAAAGAATTTGAACTTAATAGAGCAATTCCAACCACCTTTTGCTAAAAGGATCTCAACAATAATTATACTTTTATACTGCAGAATCTATGAAAGGATTAAATTAAATTACATATTTGAGTATTTTGAATTTATGCAACTGACTATGATCTCTTTTCTACATACATTTGCTCTCTGATGTGTCTACAGCAGACAACTTTGGAAACATTATGTCATAAGGAGTAATTGTTTATAATGAGCTATTTCTACTCTTGTCATGATGTAAACAACTATATATTTATGTTCTAAAAACTAAACTTTTATGAAAAGATATTTTTCTCTTTCTACTTTTGTCATGATGTTTACAACTATAAATATATGTTCTAAATACTAAACTTTTATGTAAAGATATTTTCCATATTTTTCTCCATATTAATTCAGTCAACTGCTGCAGATTGGTTGTATGAGGGAAATGGTTATGGTTGCAAGTTTGCGCAATCTTGCAAACTTGCGATCTTGTAATGATCGTGCGATCTTGCGAGCTTGGAATTAAGATCGCTATCGTTCCAATCGCAAGCTTGCGCAAGGTGGCAAGGTTGCGATCTTGTAATGATCGCGCGATCTTGCGAGCTTGGAATTAAGATCGCTATCGTTCCAATCGCAACCTTGCAAGTTTGCGCAACCATGCAATTTGCGCAACCTAGATCGCAAGTTTGCGCAAGGTTGCGATCTTGTAATGATCGCGCGATCTTGCGAGCTTGGAATTAAGATCGCTATCGTTCCAATCGCAACCTTGCAAGCTTGCGCAACCATGCAATTTGCGCAACCTAGCAAGTTTGCGCAATCTTGTTACGGTTGCGCAATCTAAATAAGGTTGCGCAAGCTTAAAAATAAGATCGCAAATGATCAAATCGCAATCTAACTGCACGCTTAAATAAGGTTGCGCAAGCTTATTATGATCGCGACGGTAATCTTCCTACGACCTTGTCGCAATCTTAATTAAGCTCGCGGTTTTGGTTTGGGTAATGAGCAATTTCTCTTTTTGTCACAAATGACAATGTTTTCAACTCTATTCAAGAACTAAAGTTTTATTCATAGATATTTTCGATATGTTTTCAGAGTCAGCTACTGTAGATTTATTGTATGTCGGAAAGGGAGATTTTGATACCCATGTTGTTCTTAAACTTCACTAATGCGGATATAACTTGTTACTAGTTTTGGCATGACATGGCTCAACTCTTTACTGAGCTATATCATTATAGTCGAGGACACCAATCATTACAAATTGTTTATGGTGATTTGTGGCTTGAGCTTTATCAATTTTAGTGAATAGATGAGTGGACAAGATAAAGATGTCTCACTGGTCACCACCCACAACTATGTGCTTGACCACCCTTGACCTTTGTATCCAACAGTTCTCTCTTTGCTTCTGTAATTAATGTAGGATTTTTTTTTTTTTAAATGAAAATGATGAAAAGTTCTCAAGTTGTTTTTCTGATATTTCTAACTTGTATTTTCCAATGTAAAGCAAACACATTGTTTAGTTATCTACAACCGTTTTATGGATCATTTTAAAATTATCCTTTGATTCACAAGTTTCAAAAGAGGAAGTCATTGTACTTATGGTATGTCAAGACACACAATCCTTGACCTCAGTATCTACAGAAACAGAAATAAACATTCATTGCAATAGTGTCAAAATGTCCCAAAATATATGTCACTTAAACCTATTGTAATGATCCAGACAATACAAATTCTTTTTACAAATGAGCCCATGCAGTCATTTAAGTCGTTTTCTAACACCACTGCAGCACAAAACATAGAAAAAAGAAAATTTATCATAATGGGCAATTTCTGTTTTTGCTGTCATGTTAAATTCATGTTAAATATGATACCATTACTTACAGAGATATTTCACATTTTTGCCAAAATGTATACAATGTCAATTGTATGATTGAAATGGATCAAGTTTAATTGGTGAACAATTAGAAGGGATTGACAGAGTTAACAGTTATGGTAAGACCGTGAAGGCTTGTGTGCCTGTCCGTTATTCACAGGTTCACCCAAGTCTTCGCTGTACACAGAATGCAATCGCTTTCTGCCGCCTCTGCAGCAGACGGCTTTTTGAAAACATAGTAACAAAAGAAGAAATTGCACAAAACGTGCAATTTCTCCTTTTGTCACAATGTTTTCAACTTTTAGTCATAGGTTATCCATTCAATTATAGAGATTTTCCATTATTTGACAAAATATGTTCAAAGTCGTCTGCTGCGGAATTGTCGTATGAGGGAAAGGGTTAAATACATAATCATAGAACAATATAAATAATCTTACCTTTTAGCCCTTTCCCTCAATTCTCTTTTTGTCACCATGTTTTCAACTTTTTTCAAGGCTGTCTCCTGCAGATTTGTTGCATATAGGGAAAGGGCTAATTGCAAAATCTGCTGAATTTCAAAAGATACTGTTAGAAAATAGCTTAGCAACTCATATCAAACTTGAGCTTGAAGTGGACCTTGGAGCCTATGATGATGATAAAACAATAGTGTTGCTTGTTTTTTCTAAGAGATCTACCTCGGCAATAAGGGATCATTGAGTCTCAGAGTACACAGACCTTTGAACACTGAAATCAGGTGATATAGTGCTCTGTTTGCACTTTCATGTGAGAATATTCCACCCAGTTCAAAATGTACTAATAGGTACACTAAGCAATTATTGTCTACTTCAATAGGTTCAACCTTTTTCCTGTTAGAAATTTACCAGTACATGATGCTTGTGAAATCTGGTAACTTTTCCCACATTCAACAAATTCGCAGAAGACAACTTTGAAAAATTTACAAAATCTCTATGAATGAAAGGATTATTATTGACAAGAGATGAAAACATTATGGCAAAAGGAGAGCAATTTCTCTGTTTGACACAATGTTACCAAAAGTCATCTGCTGCAGATCTAGGCCCCAGAAAGTGTCTTCATATGGGAAAGGGTTAATGAAAAAAATAAAGAATAATAATAATTAATTATACCTATAATTTGTCTAAATTGCGAATAATTTTATTATTATACTACGTATACGGGGGCTATATAGGAGTCACGCTTGTCGGTCGGTTTGTCAGTTGGTCGGTCGGTCGGTTTGTTGGTCTGGACATTTCTTGTGAACACTATTTCTCAGCAACCCTTCATCAGAATTTAATATAACTTCACAAGAATGATTGATACCAAGCCTAGTTGTGCATATTGTCGGCGTGTTGCACTGGAATTATTTTTAAATGAGTTATGGCCCCTTGAATTTCTCATACATATGTATATTGTCAGGCACCAACTGGGGGTATCACATTCAGTCATATTTCTAGTTCTGAATGGATTGATTGATCGTTTGGAGTTTAAATTGCAACAGGCAACTGCTGTAACATGTGTTTTCTGGCTTTCTAGTACCTATACCGTCTACACAACATTCTACCCAGGCAACTGGTTGCCTTCCTCAGACATAGACTGTTAACCCTTTCCCTCATATGACAATTCTGCAGCAGACGACTTTGAACGTATTTTGTCAAAACATAGATAATCTCCATAATTGAATGGATGTTCCTTAGATCTAATGACATAAAGTGGAAAACCTTGTGGTAAAAGGAGAAATTGCACATTTTGTGCAATTTCTTCTTTTGTCACTATGTTTTCAAAAGGCCGTCTGCTGCAGAGGGGTCAGAAAGTGTCTATATGAGGGAAAGGGTTAATCCCATTTGTTGAGACCAATGATGCTTTTTGAAATAACTTTGTCTATCCCAAACCAAAACAGCAAGCTTAATTAAGATTGCAGCAAGGTCGTGGCAAGGTTGCATCTAAGCGTGCCGCTACCTTATTTAAGCTTGCAGTAAGATTGCGATTGTAAGCGCGCGCAAGCTTATTATTTAATTAAGCTTGCAGAATGGAAGTTTTTTGCATGCTTCCCACAACCTTATGAAGGTTGCGCAAACTTGCAAGGTTGCGCATGCTTGCGATAGGAACCTTTACGAGCTTAATTGCGCGCTTGCAAGCTTGCGCAATCATACCTAGGTTGTGGGGTTGCACGCTTAATCGCGCGCATGCAAGCTTGCACAATATACAACGCTTGCGGGGCTGCACGCTTAATCGCGTGCATGCAAGCTTGCGCGATCATACCAAGGTTGCGGGGTCGCACGCTTAATTACAATTCATTTCATATGTTAAGACTGCAGCAGACATTTTGGAAAACATCCAGCCACAATTGTGTGAAAGAATATATATATAGAGTTGAAAACATTTTTGCAAAAGGAATATTACTCGTTATGAGCAATTTCACCTTTTGTCACATTGTTTTCAATAGTTGTCTGCTTGCTGCAGGTGTATCAAGATGCATCTATATGAAAGAAAGGGTTAATAATGTCTTATCATATTTAGTGCTTTCCCACTAACTAGAATTTTTTATATGAAATAGAAAACTTAATTTATCCAAACCAAAACAATAGCAATCTTAAGATATTTGTGAGCTTCATGCAGGAAAAGATTAATAGAAAAGACAGTTTATTTTGAAAATTTGCCAAAGATTCTAAATAACATCCAAAATCATATTGCAATTTTAATTATTTCATGCATAAATTGAAAATATATATACAATAGTAACTGAAATTTAACCCTTTCCCACATAATAAATGTTCACTTTAAATCACTGAATCACATTAACATTTATAAGTTTACCTGTCAAGAGTTTCCATTTTACCAGTTGCAGACATTGTCATTTCCGAGTAAATTCTGTACTTGCAAATCTTCATTTAAAGTTTATTTTATCTGCATTTGTCATTATCATGTTAGGAAAGTGTTACTGACAAGTACTGAAAATTATATTTGATGATAAACGAGCATATTGTGAAAACATTGCCTTAATTTTAACTGTCACATGGTAAGCCTCCATTTTGAAAAATTGAAAATGCACAACTTCCTGTTCCTGTTGTTGCAAACTTGCAAGCTTGTCGCAAACATAATATCTTGAAATAATTTTAAGCTTGCAAGACCACAACCATTTCACGATCTTAATGATACTAAAGAATTTTAAGCTTGCAAGACCGCAAGCTTCTCGCGATCTTCAATGATATTTAAGATTGGGGGAAGTTTGCGAACAACCCCTATCCGCAACCTTAATTTCTGTGCAAGCGCGCACGCTCGCATCCGCAACCATGATATTTAAGAAATGCAGTCATGTTTAGATTGCAGCAAGCTTGCGCAAACTTGTCGCAAACTTGTGACAAGCATGCCGCAAACTAGCATTTTGGTTTGGGATATCATCGGACAGTATGAATGGCCAAGCAGGAGTTAATAGCTCAAAGTGCGTCTGCAAATGGGAAAGGGTGAAGTCACCTACCTGAATGAAGAGGTAAGTAGATTATTAGCCTCACACATTCCTTGTTTATAGAACCATCAGAACCCTTTGAACTTGTTGAATCTTTCTTGCAAAACGATTATTTTGGGAGAAGATGGATTAAACTTTGAGCATCAAAATGATTATAAATAAACTATTGCTTACAAATCAGTTTATCACAGTTATATGAATACAGTGTGAAGTTTTTGATCTTAATAGATGAAATATTAATTGGTTGATCGGGGTTTTATGCTGTTTTCAACAATTATTAAGTGACATATTACGGCAGCCAGTTCACCTAGTCATGTGTTTCCTGGCTTCCCCACGCCAGTAATCAACACAATAAACTTTCAAAGCAACTGGCTGCTTTTCCACATAGACTGTTTGCCCATTTGTCAATCAGGGAAAGAGTTTAGTCAAAAAATTTATAAACATAATTAAGTATCAGTTAATTGGTATTCTGTGAGTGAGGTGTCCCATGCTTGAGCCCTGCTCGCTGCTGATATGGTAGAATGGTCCTGGTTAAGGTAGATTTTCAAGCCTAGTACAGGTTTATCATCGCTGGATCATGGATAGGTGTTCTCTCACTGTGACACAACTAAAATACTGTTGAAAATGGAGTAAAACCTGAATTAAAACCTGAATTACAACCAAGTCAGTTCATTGTTATTAACAGGATGAGTTCAAGGTGAAGGGACTAAATGCACCTTCCAGACAGGAGAACATTTTATTGTATCAGATATGATAGCGATATCTGGCATTGTCATTTATCGTGCCAACTCACAAAAATCCAGATTCGATACTTCCCCCATAATTCCTTTCAGCAGCTGAAGTTTTTCTTTTATTCTCCCCAAAACTCAATAATAATGAGTCTTATATAACATATGGGATAATAATTTGCCGCCACTTTTGAGTTTGCGGAAACCGTAGAGCCATCCCAGAGGGAGTCTTGTAGCAGCGATGTGCTTTTGAACGCTGTTGATGGAGGCCTCATAGGAAAACAAAATAAATAGCTTCATCAAGTTCCGAGACCCGGCTGATGATTTTAACAGGATCGGAATTTTTTAAGTGGCTGGTTATGTCTATCAAACAGGAGAAAAAACAAACTTGGTGAGGCCGAGTGAGCTGCAGAAAGGCCATATAGTTAACCCTGCACCATAATTATGCAGACAACCTTTGAAAACATTGTGGCAAATGGGGGAAATTGAGCTTAATAAGCAATTTTTCGTTTTCACACATGATGTTTTCAACTCTATTCAATAATTACACTTTCATTTATTGAGATTTTCAATAGTTTTGCCGTGGATGTATTCAAAACCTTCTCTTGGAGATCTGTTGTATGTGGGTAAGGGTTAATGATACTTTAACCCTTTCCTATATATACAAAAATCTGCAGCAGACGACTTTGAAATTACCAAGTCCAAAATATAGAAAATCTTCAAAAATGAAAGTATGATTATTGAAAAGAGTTGAAATCATTGTGGCAAAATAATGAAAAACTTGCTCATTTGAGCAATGTCTCCTTTTGCCACAATGATTTCAAAAGAAGTCTGTTGCAGAGACGTTAGAAAGCGTCTATATGTGAGAAAGGGTTATCTCTGTAATTGATAGGGCCACTGTTGGACCAACATGGTCGGTTAACTCATATGCTCAACTGCTGGCCACCATCTTCATCAAAAAGGACTTATATTATATACTCAATGATAAAATATAGAGATTTCCCAACTTGAGAAAACCTATAACATGCTTTTTGTCTACTGAGCAATACCGCCTAGTGTGCGATATAGCTCACTAGCCGGATTTTCGGAACTACTTTTTTAATCTCTATAAACGCCTCAAGATAAAAAATAAACTCATCGTTAAACACTTTTAAGCTCCGTTTTCACTACTTAACACTTTAATTTCCATGAATGAATGTATATTGTTTTATGGCGCATCGACAGCTAAGGTCATTTAGCGCGCAATTAAATTTAATTATTCATGATCCCTGGTAATTTCCATGATGAACAGTTAAATAATCCACAATTGCACTTTTAAATCGCAAATAAGAGCTTGAATCGACATGACACATTTATTTCAATCAATGTACACATTTGTCGGTGCGCACGTAGTGACGTCACTGCAAAACTGGCAGATTATGTCATTCAGATCTCTCCGCTTCTGAGCTAAAAATAAATGAGCTGCACAGGGGTATTGTCGTTTAAAAACGAAAATTATCGCCGAGTATATAATATATAGTTTAATAAACATTGTTTTCATGATTTGGGAATTAAATCGCTCGTGAAAGAGATTCTTGCATATAAAAACTCGCACTCGTTTTTATATCACAAGAATCTCTTCCACTTGGGATTTAAATCCCGTATCATGAAAACAATGTTAATTAAACTCTATTTAATAATTGTCATTAATAGAATCTCATTTGTACAACAACTCTTCTGCAGTCAACCTTAATAGCATATATTGTGGGAAAAGGGGGTCATTGCTCTTAACCCTTTCCCTAATAAGACAATTCTGCAGCAGATGTCTTTGAAACTATTTTGTCAAAAAATAGAAAATCTCTTTAATTGAATGGATAACCAATGACTAAAAGTGGAAAACATTGTGGCAAAAGGAGAAATTGCTTGTTTTGAGCAATTTCTTCTTTTGTCCCTATGTTTTCAAAAAGCCGTCTGCTGCAGAGGCGTCAGAAAGCCTCTATATGAGGGAAAGGGTTAATGATGAGCAATTAAATTCCTTTATATACCGTTTTGTAGACACATGTTGACACATTTGCAGCAGACAACTTTTGAAAACATTGTTGCAAATCTAAAATTTGTTTAAAATGAACAACAAGAGAAAGTTGATGCAAGGCATCAATGTCGCCGGAAAAGACTGCATTGATTTATTTATGTATTCTTGACTTTCCTTAGTCTATTCAAACATTAGGAACGTAGTAATGAAAACATTTGCTTATAAATTTTATATACATACCTATACATTAGGGTATCTATAAAAAATTAACGAAATGTGTACACATTTATCTGGCTTAAATTTAATTTTGCTGTTGTTACTTATTTAAATAATAGTATTCATTCATATAATTTCAATGTTTGTCAATCTTATTCGAATCACAAGGTAAATATCCTGGTATTGCTTTAAAGGGAGGTAATTTGAAGAAAACAAAAGTCTTCAAAAGGAGAAATATATCAGCATTACCGTCTACAGTTTAAATTGTTCTTTTGTTTGTGGATTTAAAAATGTTCTTTTTTTCTTATTTCTACATGTACAACGAAATATTGCGGCTTCTCTTTGAAGCTTTGCGTCAAACATTCGTCTTGTACTTGTCTAAAATAAAATAATATCACTCGCTTTTTCATATCGAAATGCGCATGCGCGAAAATCGATGTTAAAGGTCACGAAACTACACAACAGAATAGGGTCTATATTTAGCTTAGAAACAGTTCCTACTTTAGATATTCATGGATTAACATTATTAAATGAATTCTACACAAATCAAGACATCTCTTTGAACATGAAAACAACATTTAGTAAGTTAAAATTGCTATTAAAAGGAGAATCCGAAATTGACCTCAATGATGACACATAAGAGTCTGCATTAGGGGGTGTTGGTTCACGTCTTGAAGGGACCACTTTTGTCTTCGTAAATAAGACAAAAAACTTAAATGCGAGTGAAATAAAAAAAAACTGCAAACATTAAAAAATCGGAATATTTATTTCATTTTAGATGTGTCATTTATTAGTGTTCGTAAACAACCACAATTGTAATATGTTCAAATCATCTAGATTTGTTTCTTTCTAATAATAAGCCGCCCTCCCATGTGATTTCCGAAAAGCTATTAAAAATAGAAGTCGCGGGCTTCTGCCCGGCGACTAATAACTGATTCAGAGCAATATTTTCAACTAGCTGCAATAGTTATAAGTTTATTTATAAAGTTAACTGCTGCAGATTTGTTGCATGTGGGAAAGGGTTTATATTTGCTAGTATATAAATTGTTTTTATCATCATAGGTAACACTGTAATGTTGAGCTCAGTTGGCAAGCCTTCATCATGCATTAAGCTTTTCCCCTGTAAATATCTACAGATTTATTTGAATGAATGTATATTGTTTTACGGCGCATCGACAGCTAAGGTCATTTAGCGCGCATTTAAATTTAATTATTCATGATCCCTGGGTAAACAAACCAGTACTAGGCTAGAAAATGTGCCTTGCCCAAGGGCACTCCACCATGACCATAGTGCCGCGACTGGGGATCGAACCCGGGACACCCGGTTTCGAAATCCCCGACGCAGATTTATTTGATATGGCCATGATAATTGATGAATTTTCTAGTCTCTGTCTTCTTTGGGAAACATTTAAGATTATTAGGATGTAAACGCTGTTTGAGTTACTAACTCTTTTTTCATTAACCCTTTCCCTCATACAACAATTCTGCAGCAGACGACTCTGAACATATTTTGTCAAACAATAGAAAATCTCTATAATTGAATGGATAACCTTCAGACTAAAAGTGGAAAACATTGTGGCAAAAGGAGAAATTGCTTGTTTTGAGCAATTTCTTCTTTTGTCACTATGTTTTCAAAAGGCCGTCTGCTGCAGAGGCTTCAGAAAGCGTCTATATGATGGAAAGGGTTAAAAAGAACTTTTAATTTACATATGAGGTTCATATTTTCATTAATGTTTTGCTGCTGGATTGCATACCTGAATATAACCCTTTCCCACATGCAGATTCATGTTGACGCATCTGCAGCAGACGGCTTTTGAAAACAATAAGTGACTAAAAGAAAAATGTACATTATGCGCAATTTCTCCTTTTGTCATAATATAATTTGCCTTTCATGTATTTAAAGTTGTCTGCTGCAGGTATAATTGTATGTGGGAATTTGGGTTGAACATGTTGTTTGTTACCTTCAGGTATGGGCAAAGAATGAAAACAGTAGGTCTGTGTTACAAAAGTAACAAAACTTCACATATTGTATAGGATGAAATAATAAAGTCCAATTGGGAACAATAAGTTAAACAACTTTTAGCTATAAAAACTTATTTCCGGCAGTAAATATGGAGAATTTGTTTAGAGAATCTGGTAGAGTAATCTAAATCACCACAAAATGACATAAAATGGAGATTTAGGGCCATGCCTTGCCAAAAGGATGCATGGTACAATGCAGTTTAACCCTTCCCACATACAACAAATCTGCAGCAGACGACTTTCAAATCATATAGGAAAACATTTGGAAAATCTCTACAAGTGACACTTTAATTATTGAATCGTGTTGAAAACATTGTGGCAGAAGAAGAAATTGCTAGTTTTGAACAATTTCTTCTTTTGTAACAATTTAATGTTTTCAAAAAGTTGTCTGCTGCAGAGGCATCAGAAAGGATTAATTAAACATGCAATGAGCAATCACTGTCCTATTGTAGAAATAAAAGTCTTTTAGCTGATTTCCTGCATTTGGCTGAATAGTCTTTCCATCTCTCAAAATGCATCTGCAACACACAACTTTTGAAAACTGTGGTCAAAAATGGTTTCAAATCTGTTTTACTTTCATTTGAAGAGATTTTCCATATTTATCTGCTGCAGATTTGTACTTTGTGGGCAGGGTTATTTTTTGTCTAGAATCGAAATATGAGAAACGTCCATTGTGTACAACGATTAGACTGCACATATTTGCAGGCTGATTTTCATTGTTGAATATTGTATAGTAAGATAAGATAATATTGTTTATACCGGGGATAAGAATGAATCGAATACAATCATTTTGGACTTTGTTTTGCAAGCATCTGAGGAAATGAAAATTATGTCTTGAAAACTAAAGCTAAAAAACATTTTTGGCGTTACTTTCTAAAATCATCTGCTACAAAGTCGTCTGTACCAGGAAAAGAATTAGCGTCGTTATAGATATGATCCGATTTGTAATTCATGCTTTAATGTTTTGTTTTTTAACTGGTCGTTTTCCCATGGCTCAGACATTTTTATGGTTTCAATTGCATACATCCTGCATATCCTCCCTCCATTATATAATAATGCAATCACGTTGGAGTTGCATCAGACATCTAACTGTTTGTTGTATAGGAAAAGACATCTAACTGTTTGTCGTATAGGAACAACAGTTTGGGTGTGGAATTAAAGATCATTCCCTTATACACACACACCTCTTAACCTTTCCTACATACAGACGCTTTCTGACGCCTCTGCAGCAGATGACTTTTGAAAACATTGGAAATAATTTGGTGGCAACAGGAGAAAATGCTCGTCAAGGTCAAAATTGGACTTTTGACTATTTTCCCATATCAACAACCTTGTGACCACTCTACACTGAACAACCTTTGACCGATCTTAACCAAACTTGGTATACAGTTAGTATATGGCAAGGTCTAGAAGCCTATTTATTTTCAAGGTCAAGGTCAAAATGGACTTTGACTATTCCACGTCCGTTCGTAACAACCTTGTGACCACTCGACACTGATCATCCTTCGACCGATCTTAACCAAACTTGTTATGCAGTTAGTATATGGCGAGGGGATGCATCCGATTTGTGGTGCCCTTGTTACACTTTCTTTTATAGATATATTCCATATTATTGCCCAAACATTTTCAAAGTCTGCTTCAGATTTGTTGTATGTGGGAAAGGGTTTATGCTGATTACTTTTGAAAACTACAAGGAAATAACTCATAAAGACAATTTTTTTCTTTTCCAACATGTTTTGTACCCTTAGTTAAAGGAATCTGCTGTGGCCAAGTTGTTAGTGTTGGGATTTGGAACCAAGCGTCCAGGGTTTGATCCCCTGTCATGGCCGTAATTGTGGAGTCCCCTGGGCAAGGTACATTTCCTAGCCTAAGTACTGGTATGTTTACCCAGGGATCATGAATAAGTTAACTGTTGCCGTGATATAACTGAAACAAATGTTGAAAATAGCGTAAAACCCCCAAATAAACAAAAGACCCTATCACAAAAGTATACTTAGTTTTTGTGTCGCCTGCGTAGCTTGGTAGGCACTTAGGGATTACTTTTTTTTTGTCCGGCGTCTGTCTGTCCGTCTGTCGGTCCATCCGTCTGTCTGTCCGTCACACTGTTTCGTCACGTTTTCAAATAACTTTTTTTCTATTCAAAAGATTACATTGAAACTTCTGACAAATGTTTATATCAATGTGTGTGATTGGTTCACAAAAGGGGGATAATCCAAATATTTTTTATATCAGAGTTATAGCCCCTTTTCTGTCAAAAATTAAAATTTTCTGACAAGGCCCCAGGTGACACACGTGCTCCGGGGAGCACTCCATTCTAATTTATCATGTTGATTATTATTTTTTACATAATTGCAAAGTAGACTGTTTTTAAACACAAGCATTATGAGGGAAAGGGATATTGTTTTTAAACACAAGCATTATGAGGGAAAGGGATATAGGATAAATAACAACCTGGTGAATATTATGATTAGACTGATCAAACATGCAGCCAAGAATGTGGTCTATTCCGGTCATCACAAAACAGTCTGACACTGGTTTAATACATTATAGAATATATATTACTTATATTTCTGTATACAATGGCTTCATGCAAAATGACTGTAACTATATATATTATGTAGCAAAATGCAGTTACAACTGTTTTGCATGAAGTACATGATATATCGCATGGATTCAAAGTTCTGCAAATATAATTTACCAAATGTCAATATTTATAACAAATGCTTGTAGATATGATGCACTGATTAAAATATATAGAATTTCTCTCCGTTTCCTGGAATCATCTAACTACACTCAATTTACTCCAGTTTGATGTATTAAGAAATGGAAAATCTATAAAATATCCCTTCAGATCTTTCTCAAATAGCTTTTAACATCATTTAAATGTTTGTTTAACCCTTTACCTCATATAGACGCTTTCCGACGCCTCTGCAGCAGACGGCTTTTTGAAAACATAGTGACAAAAGAAGAAATTGCACAAAACGTGCAATTTCTCCTTTGGCCACAATGTTTTCCACTTTTTGTCATAGGTTATCCATTCAATTATGGAAATTTTCTATTTTTTGACAAAATACGTTCAAAGTCGTCTGCTGCAGAATTGTCGTATGAGGGAAAGGGTTAACCTTTCCTTACTACAATGAATCTACGACTTTGAAAACATCTTTGGTACCTTGGTTTAAAAACATTGTGACAAAAGTTGAAATTGTTCATCTGTATTATGAACAATTTTCACTTTTGCTAAAAAGTTTTCAAAAGTAGACTGCTATAGAGGTGTCAGAATGTGTCTATATGAAAGGGTTAACTTTTTTCACACTAGAAGCACATTTTGGCGACCTTAGATTACTTGTGGAGACAGTTCAGATCCAGATTAAGCCCCACTTTTAATGATAGGATTTGTTTGACATTCACGATTCTATTTCAGCAAGAATATATGGAAGAAAGTATATATTTTTCATAAGTAAAAGCGCATTCCTCCGACAAGGACAATGTTTACCCTTTCCCTCATATAGACGCTTTCTGATGCCTCTGCAGCAGACGGATTTTTGAAAACATAGTGACAAAAGAAGAAATTGCACAAAACGTGCAATTTCTCCTTTTAATTGACACAATGTTTTCCACTTTTAGTCATAGGTTATTCATTCAATTATAGAGATTTTCCATTATTTGACAAAATATGTTCAAAATCGTCTGCTGCAGAATTGTCGTATGAGGGAAAGGGTTAAATGCTGTTGTAGGTGATGACATTTGAAAATGGTGCATGAAATAGAGAAACTGCTCAAAGTGAGCAATATCTATTTTTTTAAAACTGTTTTGAACTCTGTATCCAAATCACAGTTTTCCGTCTGTAAATATATAAGCCTTTAGATTTTTTTCGTCTCATATTTTCAAAACAGAAGTCTAAAATGTCATATCAGCAGGTACAAATGTTTGGGTGTTAAAATAATTTAGGCAAATTCTTTTTTGAAAACTTTTAGTCCCTTTCCCACAACAAATATACAGCAGTCAACTTTCAAACATCTATATAGGCACAAGAAAGGAACATTTTATAAATGAAAATAGGATTATTAAACAGAGTTGAAAACATTGTGGCCAAGCTGATTATGAGCAAAAGTTGTCTGATGCAGATGTGTCACATTTCATTCCCCATTAGTGGGGAAGGTTTAACCCTTTCCCTCATACGACAATCCTGCAGCAGACGACTTTAAACATATTTTGTCAAAAAATGGAAAATCTTTATAATTGAATGGATAACCTGCAACTAAAAGTGGAAAACATTGTGGCAAAAGGAAAAATTGCTCGTTTTGAGCAATTTCCTCTTTTGTCACTATGTTTTCAAAAGGCCGTCTGCTGCAGAGGCGTCAGAAAGTGTCTATATGAGGGGAAGGTTTAAGTTTCATCAGACAATTTGCGATTTTGATTCTTGTGCATAGCTATGAGGTAAGGATTGGAGAGTTTTTATAGTTTTGTACTAATGATCTTTGACCTTCCCATGTTTTGTTTTCCTGTTTAAACATTAATCATTTGTCAAAAAAAAGGATAGTTATGTGAAATGATAAAATATTTTCTTTTTTCATGTGCCTTTTATTACTGGACCATGCATGATACTATGTGGGCAAACACTGGGGAATCATCCTTTGTCTTTTTGTACCCATTCCAACTTTCAGATCTCTTTTAACGCATTTGCAGCTGACGACTTTTGAAAACATTTTGGCGAAAGGAGATATTGCTCATCATGAGAGATTTCCCAAACTTTTACCTTGATATATGGATTGTTGTTGTATGTGGGAAAGGCTAATACATCATGTTCTTGCCTTTGGCCTAACTTTTTGATTTAACAGTTAAATATAATTCAAAGGTATGTATCAAAACTTGTAAACCTGAGTATGCCGTAAGCTACCCACATGACAACATGTTAAATGACAAACTCAGCCAGTCCACTACTTTATAGACTAAGCAATTTCTCCTTTTGTCACAATCTTAACAATGCTATTGAATAATTATCCTTTCAGTTAATTCTTTGAATTGTTTATATGAATACGTAACATTGTGTATAAAATGTATTGCTTGCTCTGAGGCCCTCATGCAAGATTGGGACAACCCAAAAGTGTAGCCTCACAAAATAAAGTCATTATTATTATCCCCTCGTCAAACAGAGTTTGACCGATCTTAACCAATCTTGGTATACAGTTACTATATAGCAAGGTCTAGAAGCCTATTTATTTTCAAGGTCGAGGTCAAGGTCAAATTTGGACTTTGACTATTTTCCCATATTACAACCTTTTGACCACTCTACACTGAACATCCTTTGACTGATCTTAGCTTAACTTGGTATACAGTTAGTATATGGCAAGGTCAAGGTCAAAATTGGACTTTGACTATTTTCCCATATAACAACCTTGTGACCACGCTACACTGAACATCCTTTGACTGATTTTAACCAAACTTGGTATACAGTTAGTATATGGCAAGGTCTAGAAGTCTATTTATTTTCAAGGTCAAACGGTCAAGGTCAAAATTGGACTGACTATTTTCCCATATAACAACCTTGTGACCACTCTACACTGAACATCCTTTGACTGATGTTAACCAAACTTGGTCTACAGTTAGTATATGGCAAGGCCTAGAAGCTTATTTATTTTCAAGGTCATACAGTCAAGGTCAAGGTCAAAATTGGACTGACTATTTTTCCATATAACAACCTTGTGACCACTCTACACTGAACATCCTTTGACTGATCTTAACCAAACTTGGTATACAGTTAGTATATGGCAAGGTCTAGAAGCCTATTTATTTTCAAGGTCATAGGGTTAAGGTCAAGGTCAAACTTGGACTTTCCGTCCGTAACAACCTTGTGACCACTCTACACTGAACATCCTTTGACTGATCTTAACCAAACTTGGTATACAGTTAGTATATGGCAAAGTCTAGTAGCCTATTTATTTTCAAGGTCATAGGGTCAAGGTCAACATTGGACTTTCCGTCCGTAACAACCTTGTGACCACTCTACACTGAACATCCTTTGACCGATCTTAACCAAACTTGGTATACAGTTAGTATATGGCAAGGTCTAGAAGCCTATTTATTTTCAAGGTCATACAATCAAGTTCAAAATTGGACTTTGACTATTTTCCCATATAACAACCTTGTGACCACTCTACACTGAACATCCTTCGACCGATCTTAACCAAACTTGCCATACAGTTAGTATATGGCAAGGTCTAGAAGCCTATTGATTGTAAATGGGCAAAGGCGGGGTCATTTGGTAAAGGCCAAATGCGGAGACAAGGACAAATTACACTTAGTTCTCTGGTACATAACATTAATAACAATTTGAAAAAGGCAAGGACAAATAACATTAGTTTTCTTGTACACAACATTAATATCCAGGTCATAGGCCATATTTTTAGCCATATTTTTAAATTTAATACCGAGGGGATGCATCCGTTTTGCGGTGCCCTTGTTATTATTAGTTATAGAGATATTTCATAGTTTTGCTGAAATGTTTTTCAAAGTCATCTGCAGTAGAATTGCTGTATGAGGGAAAGGGTTAAAGCAGACGGCGTTTTGAAAATATAGTGACAAAAGAAGAAATTGCACAGAACGTGCAATTTCTCCTTTTGCCACAATGTTTTCCACTTTCAGTCATAGGTTATCCATCTGACAAAATACGTTCAAAGTCGTCTGCTGCAGAATTGTCGTATGAGGGAAAGAGTTAAGGATTTCAATGAGCATGCGTGTTGCAGCTAAACATCTACAACCCTGTATAACATTTTCCCACTTGCAGATGTAATTGGCAATTGTGGAACAATTGTTAGATCCTTGGCTAGCTGTGCTATGATTTTCTCCTCTCTCTAAACCTTTCCAGTACAAACCTGCGTAATTAAATAGTTATGCTGTCCATCCTTCTTTGGATTGCAAAAAAATGATGTGCCTCTTACTTTGGCCAAAAAGCTTAACAATTTTGCTTCATTTTTTAAAATCTTGCAGAGCTGGCACAAAATAAATGTTAAGCCCTGCAAGTTTTAAAATTATCCCATGACAAAAAGAGGCTCTTACTAATATCATGTGTGAAAGAAATATATTTTGAAAATGTTTACTGAAATGGAAAGTTACATTGATGTAAATGTTAAAACACTTTCCAACATACAACAAGTTTGCAGCAGGTGACTTTGAATGTGGTAAAATCTATATGAATGAAGGTATTACGACATTTTTAATTCAGTTGAAAACATTATGGAAAAAAAATAGAAAGCGCTCATTTTTGATATTCAATATTTCCTTTTGCCACAATGTTTTCATAAGTCATCTGCTGCAGATATGTCAAAATTCATCTGCTGCAGATATGTCAAAATTCATCTGCATGTGGGAAAGGGTTAAACCCGGACACTCATCCATCTAAGTCAGGATGGAGCAATTATTGCACAATTTGGTCTTTTTGTCTCTGCATATCAATTGTCCTGCAGCAGACAAGGTACATTGTTATTGTTGGATGTTTTCCTCTCAGGGAAAACATGGATTTTCACAGTTGGTGGAAAAAATGCTATTGCAATTTTGCATAGTATGTGAAATTCTGTGAACTATTTTGAAAATTATTTAATTTATTGAGACTATATAATTGAGATTGATCTTTTACCACCTGCAGAAATATTTTAACGCATCTACTGCAGAAATGAGTAATTTCTGCTTTTGCCTAATTGTCTTCAAAGGTAGTGTTTTGTGGATTGCTTCAAAATTTGCAAGTGGGCCTTTCCCACCTGTAGACACTTTCTGACGCCCTCTGCAGCAGACAACTATTAAAAACAATGTGACAAAAGTAGACATTGCTCAAAACAAGCAATTTCTGCTTTTGCCACCATGTTTTCAACTCAATTCAATAATTAAACTTTGTTAGAAATTAGGGATATTCCACATTTGTGCAAGTATGTTTTCAAAGTCGTCTGCTTCAAATTGTTGTATGTGGGAAAGGGTTAATGAAATCAGGCTAGAATGGAGAATACACTGGATACCCTCAAAGAGATTAAGATATTTGAGATTTTCTGAGTTTGGAGGTGATAATGGTCATTCAGAACCATTTAGCAGCCATTTGCCTTTTTGCCATTTGAAATTTATTATTTTCCCATATAAGGCATTGTAAAGGAGATAATGACCTAATGCCATAACAAGATAAATGAAGTGTTAAAGACTTTCTTTCCCCATTTAACCCCAGCTTAGTCTAATGATGATTGATGACAATTTAATTGGTTCGAGTGAGTGGCTTTGATAGTTTAGAATTTACATGGCGTTTCTTTCGTGTCTTACGTCAAGTGTTGTCTGGACTGTCCTGTTACCCATTTTCTTTTTCGGTCCCATATTAACAAGCATTATCTGAGACCTAGAAACGAAGGAGTAATGTGGTATAATGGTTTTGTCAACAGTATCTCCCTCTTTACCAAACCAAACCTTATCTTAAAGACACTCAAAGGAATCGGCTCAACATAGCTAGGGTTTAACCCTTTCCCTCATACGACAATTTTGCAGCAGAATGTCTTGGAACATATTTTGTCAACAATTAGAAAATGGATAACCTATGACTAAAAGGGGAAAACATAGTGGCAAAAGGAGAAATTGCACGTTTTGTGCAATTTCTTCTTTTGTCACTATGTTTTCAAAAAGCTGTCTGCTGCAGAGGCGTCATAAAACGTCTATATGAGGGAAAGGGTTAAGAAAAACTAAGTGTTTTTATTTTAATGGACAGTTCCCTTACAATATGCCATTGAATTATTCAATTGGTTCGTTTTTACAATGGTTTCCCTTCCTCTTATGTTTAATTTGTTCCCACTTACAACAAATCTGCAGCAGACGACTTTGAAATCATGTAGGCAAAAATACAGAAAGAAACTATAAATGAAAGTGGAAGTTTTGAAGACAGTTAAAAACATTGTGACAAAAAGAGAAATTGATTATTATAAGCAACTTTTACTTTTGCCTAAAGGTTTTTAAAAGTAATTTCCTGCCGAAGCATCAGCAAACGTCTATATGTAGGAAAGGGTTAAAACAGACATCACTTTAACCCTTTCCCTCATACGACAATTCTGCAGCAGACGACTTTGAACGTATTGTCAAAAAATAGAAAATCTCCATAATTGAATAGATAACCTATGACAAAAAGTGGAAAACATTGTGGCTAAAGGAGAAATTTCACGTTTTGTGCAATTTCTTCTTTTGTCAATATATTTTCAAAAGCCGTTACTGCTGCAGAGGCGTCAGAAAGCGTCTATATGAGGGAAAGGTTTAAGCTTTAAAATGGTGGGTGCTCAGTATATAGATTTCCTTGATGACACTGATAAAAGTCAGTTGCATCAGTTCAGAAAGTTTGTGTGTTCATAAAACATATCTAGAAAATGCTTAATGATCATGCAGCCTATGTTTTATTTGGGTTTTACGCCCTTTTCAACATTATTTCAGTTGTAGGTCATAATGAGCCTCTATAATTTAAGACAGTGTCTTTATATTTGTTACATAATAATATGATATGTTAATATCAGAGTGAAAAATTGCAAAACAAGTGGACCATTGAAAAGATGTTCAAATTGTAATTGTGTTGAGCTGACGTCGGGCAAAACCAGGAAACAACAATTTCTCCTTTTCCCACAAAAGGCATCAGAAAAAATCAATGTTGTATGTTTATTCGTCACTTACTGACATTATATCTGTAAGCAACAATGCGTACTGTTCCTGTTAAAACACTTACAATTCAACACACCAAGCTTTCTGCATATTATTGAATGAATTGTCAATTACCAAGATTACACAAAATGCTCTGTATCGTGTGCATATAAAAATATTTCTTACAAGCATTTTTTTATGTGAATGAATTCATGTTTACGTTTGATATGTCTGAAGTTTGGAATAATTTCATACTCCCATATCATTATGGAGATAATGGCACCTTTGAGGGGTAATTAGTGGATTCATTCTCAAAGGTAATTCCCAGTCTTGCTTCTCTAATAGCGATTTCCCGTTTCCCACATACAGAGGCTTTCAGATGCCAAACGTTTAAAAACATTATTGTAAAAGGAGACATTGCTCCAAATGAACAATTTCTCCATTTGCCATACTGTTTTCAACTCTATTCAATAATAACATTTTCACTTATAGAGCTTTGGCAATGTTTTTTGCGCAGGCGTTTTCAAAGTTTCCCACATACAACAAATCTACAGCAGACAACTCTGAAAGCATCAAGGTTGAAATATGGATAATCACAATAAGTCACTGTGAGTTTATTTATTAAATTGACATTGTGGCTAAGAAGAAGTTACTCACTTTGAGCAACTGATTTCTCCTTTTGCCAAAATGGGAGTCAAAAGACAAAAGGTGTGTGCACTTAAGATAGGGAAGGATTAAATGCATACAAAATGAGTCTGCATGTGGGAACGGGTTTATGTACACAACCTTTGATTAATCGAATATTGAGATACTTAAAATGTTAGATCTTGTAGAACAACTCACTTGCATGAAGACATTTGGTTTTGTGTGATAAATTGGGAAATGAGAATTTGTATGACATGTTCATTCCTTCTGTAGACCTTGGTTTCCATGTACAAACTGTGCATTTATCTTTTACCCTATCAAAGCAGTTTTTAAGACCCTATCAAATGTTGAATATTTGAAATGCGGGTAGGCAAGCTGGAATCAAGCCGGATAAAAATAGGTTTCGGAGACTGATAAATGATAGAAAAGGAGAAATTGTTAAAAAATGAATTCCATTCTTTTACAATTACATAGTTTATAGATCATCGGAACCGAATTGTTGATTCGCATGACCTTCAATCTGTCAGGTTAAGAGTTAATCTTGCAAATAAGGCTATTAGACAAGCAAGTTTGTATGCAACTCGCCACTTCTGGTTAAAGATGAGTTTGGGAGTTAAAGCAATATTTACTTTTATAATGATAAAGTGTTGTCTATTCAAGTTGTTTTGGGTAAACATGGTAATTCACTTGTCACAATATTTCTGTGTGGATGTAAATCTGTTATGAGTGCCCCCCCACCCGCTAAACATGCTTCTGCAAAGTCAAGATTGTTTTTGAACCCTTTCCCACATACAGACACTTTCTGAAGTCTTTGAGGCAGACTTAAAAGGAGATTAACCCTTTCCCTCATACGAAGATTCTGTAGCAGGTGACTTTGAAAATATACCTGAAAACATTTGGGATGAAAGTACAATAATTGAATAGAGTTGAAAACGTTGTAACAAAAGTAGAAATTGCTCATTTTGAGCAATTTCTACTTTTGTCACAGTGTTTTCAAAAGTCGTCTGCTGCAGAGGCATCAGAAAGTGTCTATATGTGGGAAAGGGTTAAGTATACTAGAAAAAAAATTGCCCCTAAAATAATTGCTCTGCAGCCCTTAATTCAATTAAGTTACAAAATGTATTAAGAATTGTTCTTTAATGAAGAACATGCCCTATGCTATGTGGGATGTGATAGTGCCCTTAGTTACCCCTGTTCTTCTGCATTAATTAACCCTTTCCCTCATATAGACGCTTTCTGACGCATCTGCAGCAGACGGCTTTTTGAAAACATAGTGACGAAAGAAGAAATTGCACAAAACGTGCAATTTCTCCTTTTGTCACAATGTTTTCCACTTTTAGTCATAGGTTATCCATTAAATTATAGAGATTTTCTATTATTTGACAAAAATATGTTGAAAGTCATCTGCTGCAGAATTGTGGTATGAGGGAAATGGTTAAAAGTGACAATACTTAACTTTTCTTATCCCCCCTATCCCACTTGCAGACGCATCTATGGTAGTCCTGAGTCTTTCGAAAACATTTTGCTAAAAGGAGAACTTGCTAATGATAATTGGCTATTTCTCCTTTTGGAACAATGTTTTCAAAGACTTTTCATTAATTATACTTTATTGTATAGATATTTTCCATATTTCTTCCGTGATGTTTTCAATAGCATCTGCTTTCTATGTCTGTGCTTGATTGATAAACAAGTTACAATTTAATTGGAAAGAGTTGGAATTGCTCATCATCGGCTATTTCTCTTTTTTTCCCTCAATATTTTCAAAATTCATTTGCTGTTACTAAGATCCGGCAAAATGAGTGTATGTTTGAACAGGGTTAATTGAATGGAGTATTTTCTGTGTTGTGAGTTGTGAATGTTCCAATCTGTTGCAGCATCATCCCCAGCTGTGACATTATGGGTTCATCATAACCTTTTAGCAGGGCTAAAGATTTATTTGATAAAATTATGGATTACCTCCGTTGTAGGAGACAAAGCCCCTTGTTTGAAAGAGAAATAAATTATTTTTATCCTTTTGCTGATTTGCTGTTTAGAGGCACCCAGCTGCTTGGAAAACGTTTGAGGAAACAAATGAAAAACTATAAATGCAAAGTATAGTTGAAAACATTGTGGGGGAAAAAGAGAAATATTTGCTCATCTTGAGCACTTACTCTCCTTTTTACCCACAATCTCTTAAAAGCTGCCTTGTGAAATAGAGACATTTAAAGTTCTCTTTTTCATGGAAAAGGTAAGTTAACAGCTGAAATTCCTGGCTCATCAGGTTGCTAGTATGTCTGAATAGAAAACAGATATTGTAAAAAAATATACAAATTGTTTATCTTAAAAAAAATACCTTCTTTAGTCTTAGATTGTAAAAAGGTAGGCGCAGTTAAGCTATCTTTCATGGAGATTTTTTTCCACTATGTTTTCAGAGTCGTCTCCTGCAGATTTGTTGTATGTGGGAAAGGGTTAACTATTTCTCTCAAGCAGATACATCTGTAGCAAACATCTTGAAACCATTTTGGCAAATGGCACATTAATTTTCAACTCTTTTAAATACATTCTTTATTTTTGTCAAGATTATCATGTTTGCCCAAACATCTTCATTCAGAAGATTTCTTGTATGTTTGAAAGATTCAAAAACAATTAAATAGACTTCGTAATCAAACAATTATCCCTGAAAAGACATTTCTTATATACAGTTATCAGGAAACTTACTTCAGAAACGTTCAGTGATATATATCATAAATGTTGAAAGTGGCTTTTAAAGAAATCTCATAACAATTAGCAATATGATAAAGAGCGACATGCCCCAGGTCAAACACAGAACACATTGCCCTGGAAAAAACCATAAGTTAATACATTTAGAAAAGACTGGCTTTCAACACTTTCCCCACATACAACAAATTGGCATAAGATTGTAACTTTGAAAACAACTGAGCAATAATATGGAAACTCTTTCAATGATAAGTATGGTTATTAAAAAGACATTATGCAGAGAGGGTCAGGTATTTAACCCTTTCCCTCATATAGACGCTTTCTGACGCCTCTGCAGCAGACAGCTTTTTGAAAACATAGTGACAAAAGAAGAAATTGCACAAAACGTGCAATTTCTCCTTTTGCCACAATGTTTTCCACTTTTCGTCATAGGTTATCCATTCAATTATAGAGATTTTCTATGTTTTGACAAAATATGTTCAAAGTCGTCTGCTGCAGAAATGTCGTATGAGGGAAAGGGTTAATAAACATAAACTGAAGAATATGAACTGTTTGGCATAATAATTGTGTTCAGGTCTATCCAATGAATGCATGAAGTTGATGACCTTTGCATTTTGATTTTGAAAAGTTCTAATAGTTTCATGAGGTAAAATAAACCATGTTGGTGAGGCATGTAGACCAAACAGAAACATCCCTAATTAAGTTGGGACCCATACGGAGCCGGATGAGGCCTCAGATCTTTACCTAATTACTTCATTTTACATGGTGTGTCTCATTGATAGGAAAAATCCAGTTCAAATTAAAAGCATAATTCAATTATGAAGAATGGTACATGATTACTCGAGTCAAAATAAAATTATGATTAACTTTTCCCCATATGCAGTTACATGCCTTTTGAAAATATTGTGGCAAAAAGAGAATCTCATAGATTTTTCCTTTTGCCACAATGGTTTCAATATTTTTTACATCAAAGAGATTTTCAGAATTTTATGTTACCAAGATGTTTTGAAGTTTCAGTATTTTATTGTACCAAGATGTTTTCAAGTTTCAGTATTTGATTGTACCAAGATGTTTTGAAGGTAGTATTTTGTAAATGTTCCAGGAAAAGGGGAAATATTGCTCACTATGAAAACAACTATGAAAACATTATTTTCATATGTGTTCCACTGCATTATCAGTTGTAAAAGGTCTATTCGGATGGAGACACTTTTAAAAGTATTGATAAAAAAAGGAGGAATAGCTATATAATGAGCAATTTTCCTTTTCACATTGTTTTCAAGAATCATAAAAAAAGAAATCTAATTTTCTCCTCCAAACAGGTTACTAAAAACCCCAACATATTTGATAAACTGTAAATAATATTTATATGAGAGGTTGGCATGGGTTAATTTATACAACAACTAATGAATGAAATAAGCTTCAATTATGCTAATAAACTGATTGGTGCCAAATTGAAGGTAGTTAATTCATGACGCCGTACTGCTGAAAGGCCAAAAAGTAAATTGAATAATAAGCCTTAATCTACATGTGTGTATTTCCCACTTTAAAAATCTGCAGCAGACGATTGAAAACATGTTACGCAACACTATGGAAACATTTTATAAATGAAAATATAATTATTGAATAGAATTACAAACATTTATGTTGTCTATTGTTCATGCGTCAACAAAATATGTCGGCATGTGGGAAAAAGATTCTTCAATTGAAAACTAAACAATATTTAAATTGCAGACAAATTAACATATTATAAATATCAAGAGAGAGCATAGAACATTTTAGAAAAGAAGCAATGTTCAATAGTCTGATCATAGTTACACCCTTTCCCCCATACAGACGCTTTCTAAAGCCTCTTTCTGTAGCAGTCTACTTTTGAGCAACTACTCCTTTTGCCACAATGCTTTCAACTCTATTCAATAGTTGTACATTCTGTTATAGAGATTTTCCATAGTTTTGTCTAGAAATGTTGTCATCTGCTGCAGAATTGTTGTATGTGGGAAAGGGTTAAAGATTGCATTTATATTTTAGATATTTTATGTACTGACAGCTGGCAGTACTTCTGCCACTGTTACTGAAAAAAGTAGGTTTATGACTAAATCTGCTGCTCTGCAATCACTCAAACAAGGAGGGCTCTCTATCCAGTAGGCATTAATCTGGAACCATGCTGAACAGCCCCTTGTAACCAATCATCAATACAAAACTGATATAAGATGTAATACAATTACAATTTTTAACCCATTTCTCACCTAGGACAGTTCTGCAGCAGACAAATTTCAAAACATCAGAGAAAAATGTGGAGTAGCTCTAAAAATGAAGGTTTATGACCTGATTGAATTGAGTTGAAAACATTGTGGCAAGAGGTGAAATTGCTCATCATGAGCAATATCTCATGTTGCCACAATACTTACAATAGTTGTCTGCTGGCTATGCCTCAAAATGTGTCCTGCAAATGGGAAAGGGCGTAATATTATAGGCATAAAATGTACTTATTCAGTGGTATCATTTGTAAGGCCTTAGACAAATCAGTTGGGAGTAAACTGCATGGTTAATTCACTCCACAAAATATTTAAATCCTACGCTGTGGGCACAGAAAAGAATCATCTCGGTGAGAAACTTCTTTTGAGTACCACAATACAGACATGGAATATGGAATTAGCCCTTTCCCACTTGCAGACGCATTTTGACGCAATAGCAGCAGACGTCTTTTGAAAACCTTGTGGCCAAAGTTGAAATTGCTCATGATGAGCAATTTTGCCTTATAGGACCCAATGTTTTCAAATTTATTTAACAATTAAGCTATCTTTTAGGGAGATTTTTAAGGTTTTTGTCACAATGTATTTAAAGTCGTCTGCTGCAGATTTGTTGTATGTGGGTTAGTAGCATGAGAAACACTCTTTATCTACATCATCATAATCTTTTTACTATTTTCTCATCATTCATCATGATTTATGTTCAGAGCAGATTCATGTTAATAGTGGTATTAGGCCAAGTAGCCAGACTCAAGGGGAATAAGCTATTAAGTACCCTCAAGCCTTTCACGGCTTATCAGGTCTGTCTTGAACCTCTGTGTCTTACTTCCTTTCCCACATACAACAAGTCTGCAAAAGATAATATTGTAACGGTTTATCCTTTTCAATGCTGACTTTTTGTGTCACCCTGCGTAACATGGTAGGCACTGAGGGATTACTTTTTTTTTTGGCTGGCGTCTGTCTGTCTGTCTGTCTGTCTGTCCATCACACTTTTTCGTCACACTTTCAATGAGCAGGTGCAGGTGACACACGTGCTCCGTGGAGCACTCCATTCTAGTTTAAATGGGCTTGAACAGCTTTGCATTTGAAAGAGTCTAAAGACAATTCTTGGAATATCAAGATAAGAATGCTGAGTAGGGAAACTGTAGGGGAAACTGTAGGGAAACTGACATTATAGAGTGTGATCGGATGGGCCAGTCGGCCTCGGGCTCTATATTGTTGCAACAAGCTTCACACAATTGGTTCCAGCAATGAAAGAGTTAAAATTGCAGTTACAGTAATAGCTTCACAAGTCCACTCTCCATAACAAAGAAGGAAGAATCAGAGATTAGACAGAGCAGTAGTGAAAACTGATCTAAAGCTTGACATTTAGCTTCACAGAATTGGTTACAGCAGTCAAAGAGTTATTGTGAACTTTAATTTAATTTAGTTTGGGAGCTAAAAGGTTTCATGGATCAGATAAATCTTGAGGAACCTGTACATTTTGACAAATTGTATATGTTATCCTCTTCAGGCCCTCATAATCTAAATGGGTTATTCCCATCACCTGATGTACCCTTTTAACCCTTCCCCTCATATATACGCTTTCTGACGCCCGTCTGCAGCAGACAGCTTTTTGAAAACATAGTGACAAAAGAAGAAATTGCTCAACACGAGCAATTTCTTCTTTTGCCACAATGTTTTCCACTTTTAGTCATAGGTTATCCATTCAATTATAGAGATTTTCGACTTTTTGACAAAATAAGTCGTCTGCTGCAGAATTGTCGTATGAGGGAATGGGTTAACCATTTCCAACTTGTAAACCTAAGTTGAAGCAATCTGCAGCAGACATATTTTTACATAATGAAAAATGTCTCCTTTTGCCTCAATGTCTTCTGCTGCTGATCTGTTTTATGAGGAAAGGGATAAGTTTTTTTCAAACTAAAAGGGTTAATTTGAGATTTTCTGTGCTCACCAAATTTACTCTCAGACTCCCCATGTCATCTTCTGCAGAGGCATCACTTAGAATAGTCTGCTGCATTGGGGAAAAGGTTAAATTGTTTTATTCAATGAAGCAACATAAAAATATCACACCAATGAAGTCAGTTATACTTTAAAGAGATGGTGCAATTAAAGTGAGCACACCCCAAGGAGATATTTAGTGTCCTTAACAGAAAAAAGGTTCTTAATTAACCCTTTCCCTCATATAGACGCTTTCTGACGCCTCTGCAGCAGATGGCTTTTTGAAAACATAGTGACAAAAGAAGAAATTGCTCAAAAACAAGCAATTTCTCCTTTTGCCACAATGTTTTCCACTTTTAGTCATAGGTTATCCATTCAATTATAGAGATTTTCTATTTTTTGACAATAAATGTTCAAAGTCGTCTGCTGCAGAATTGTCGTATGAGGGAAAGAGTTAAATAGAATGAAGTATAATTATTGAACATTTTTGAAAATATTGTGGAAATGGAGAAATTGCTCAATTTGCTGCAGATGTGTCTTTACCCTTTCCCACATACAACAAATTCTGCAGCAGGCGGCTTTGAAAACATCTACATTAAATATGGAATATTCTGAAAGTATAATTATTGAAAAAGGTTGAAAACACTGTGTGGCAAAAGGAGAAATTGCCTCAATGCTTTAAAAAAAATCATGCCTTTGGTATATATACTATATAATACTATAAACTAAATGGGCTACACACTTCAAGCTTTCAAGTTTACAGAGCGATGTTTAAACTCGGAATTTAGTCTCTCAATAGAAGAAGTAATACTTTTTGTTTGCTAAGGCTTTTATCTCAATTCTTTAGGGCTTGAAATAGTTGGTGAGAGCAATAAATTCTGTGATATCAAACATCTTCAAAAAGATAGCTGTAAAACTGTTAACATCATACAACACACATAGGTTTTTATATCACAAAAAGACATGTGTGTACCTTTAATGACTCCCTTGCAGCAAAAAAAATCACCCAAATTGGTGCTTAACCCTTTCACACATACAACATATCTGCAGCAGACGACTTTGAAAACAAGTAGGCAAAAACATAGAAAAGCCCCATAAATGAAGGTATAATTACTGAAAGAAGTTGAAAGCATTGTGGCAAAAGTAGAAATTGCTTGTTTTGAGCAATTTCACATTTTGTCTCATTGTTTTCAAAAGTTGTCTGCTGGAAAGGGTTTATATCTTTTAGACTGGTTTTAGATGGCTTCAAATTTATGTTTTGTTTGTTGAATGGTATTTTATGCTACATTCAATATCACAGTAGTATCTGGGTTAACCCTTTCCACATATAAACACCTTTTGACGCCCCTGCAGCAGACGACTTTTGAAATCATTGTGACAAAAGGTGAAATTGCTCAAAACAAGCAATTTCTACTTTTGCCACAATGCTTTCAATTTTTTTCAGTAACTATACCTTCATTTATGGAGAATTTCATGTTTTTGTCGAGATATTTTCGAAGTCGTCTGCTGCAGATTCGTTGTATGTGAGAAAGGGTTAATTACCAGTACTACTGGTAAGGTTATCCTGACACAAAATAACAAATCTGCAGCAGATTACTCTGAAAATATCTATTGAGCAATTTCTCCTTTTGCCACAATGGTTTAAAAAGTTGACTGCTGCAGATGTGTCAAAATGTGTCTGCAAGTGGGAAAAGGTTTGATATTAAGAGGATGTTGGTGTGAAAATGTAAAGTTAAGTAAAACTATTGTGGAAGAACAAGCTGTCTGTTCTATGAGTGAACATTTGAATGTTAAATTCAAAGTCGTCTGCTGCAGATATGTTGTATGGGGGAATGGGTTCACACTTTCCCGGATTGTAACCTAGGATGCCTCTGAAGCAGATGACCCTTTGAAAAGAAGCAATGTCTCCTTATTCCATAATAGTTTCAACACTATCAAACATAAACATCCTTGGTTGTAGATTTTACAGCCTTTTTACCAGGACTGGTGTATGAAGTAAATGAAGAATGTTTTGAATGGCTGCATTGTTTGTGAAACAGTTGTAAAAGTTTTCTCCTGTATAACCCTTTCATAATTACAATTAATCTGCAGCAGACGACTTTAAAAACATCTTGGCAAAAATATGTAAATTCCCCTACAAAAGAAATAAAATTTGAATGAAATTGAGAAGAGAAATTGTAATTTCTTCTTGTTCCACAGTTCTTTCCAAAGTCATCTATCTGCTTGTGATGCGTCAAAATGCGTCTGCAGGTGTGAAAGGGCTAATCAGCCTCTCCATCAGTGATCGCCCCATTTACAAACCATGCTTCATTAACAGTGTCTCGACTTCACAGTTTTCAACATGTACCACATGCCAGAAATTTCATTTACCACTTAGTACCGCACTATGCATAAACCTACTCCGTGGTGATGTGGTTAAAGTGTCCGCCTCGGGATCGGGAGACCTGAGTTTGATCCCTGGTCTGATCATAGCAAAGGTAGCAATGGCTTCCCTCCTTGGCGCTTAGGGATGCAGGGATAGTATTAGGACTGATGCATACAAACATACTAGTAGCACTGGCAATTAACCCTGGTAATGAAGTGATATAACTGAAAATTTATCACGTATTTTGTCAAAAAATAGAAAATCTCTATAATTGAATGGATAACCTATGACTAAAAGTGGAAAACATTGTGGCAAAAAGGAGAAATTGCTCGTTTTGAGCAATTTCTTTTTTTGTCACTATGTTTTCATAAAGCCGTCTGCTCAGAGGTATATCAGGGAAAGGGTTAAACAAATATGTGAAAATAACAGTTTCTTGACTGTTTTATGGATCTACGTTGAACAAGCTAACTTACAATTTAAAAGATTATTTTAATATAAGAACTAGGCTTCTAAAGGGATAAGTTTAACAAATTCATCAACAAAGTTCTTAAAATAATTGATTGACAAGCGTCACAAGGAAAATAATCTTTAGCCTGGAGCAAAATATGATTTACAATTCTAGAAGAATTTAAATGAAATATAATCTGTTACAAGCAATTAATCATTTTACCACAATGTTTTGAAAACCAGCCTGCTACATTTGAATAGGCAAATAATAGGTGAGAAATAAATAGGACCAATTCATGTGTTATCCAAGGGGAATAATACTGATAGAACATTTCCTTATAATTAATAATGAGTTGTCTATCTTTATCCACGTTTAAGTTTTGCAAGGACTTTCTTTCACTAATGGTCTTTTCACTTTCACGACAGCAGACAACTTAAGAAAAATATTGCAGTAAAAAAAGAAATTGCTTATCATGAGGAATTCCCACTTTTGTCACAGTGTTTTCAACTCTTTTCAGTAATTACACTTTTATTTGTAAAGGTTTACCATATTATGACTAGATGTTTTCAAAGTTGTCTCCTGCAGATTTCTTGTATGAAAGAAAGGATTAACCAACAAACACATATTGAGGAATATATTGAAACCCTCTGTTAAAGTGAAAGTTTTATTTTATATTTTGGCAAAATGAAGACATTGCTTATCATGAGTAATTTCTTCTTTTGCCTCAATGTTTTTAAAAGTAGCCTGTAGATGCTTCAAAATAAGTGTTCAAGTGAAAAAGGATTCAATTGTTTGCTGCTTTCTTCTTTCTAGTCTTCATGTTTCACATGATATTAGTAAACCAAGAAACAATTAGTTTAAACTTATTCTTTCATCATCAATTGCGAAACAAGCTTTCAGCTTATATTAATGCTAGATGTCTGTTTCCCTGAGACATAACCAGTACTCGTGCCTTTGTGTGGATAAATCCCAAAGGTAGAACCCGCTCATCACTTGATTCAAACCAGGGACCTTTGGTACGACAGGCCATTGCACCATTGGCTTCCACAAGAAATATTTGCAGTCTGACCAGCCTGTGTAGTCTTGTCAGACTCTACACTCTTTTCCTAATATTCACAGAATTAAGTTTGCAAAGAAACAATTTATAAGATGGCATGGATGCATAAGTTAATCTTTTAGTTACAACTGTCATATTGGCCCTTTGGCACATACAGCAAATCAGCAGCAGAGGACTTTGAACCTATCTAGGCTAAAACTTTATAAATAAAAGTAATAATTATTGAAAAGATTTGCAGACATTGTGGTAAAGGGAGAAATTGCTTATCTTGTACAATTTCTCTTTTTGCCACAATGTTTCTAATGTTGTCCGCTGAAGAGGCGCATTAAAATGCCTCTTCTTTTGGGGAAGGGTTAACCAGATTCTACTCTTGGAGCACCAGCTCAAGATTATGTCATAGGTATCACATACTCTATCCAGGGTAAGTAACTCTTGCATATCACAATTTTGAAAGATTCATCTGTATTATTTCCCTTAGATCTGTTCTTTTCCATTTCTGATCTGGTTCTATTTGGGGTGGCAAATCATTTTAAGAATACTTTGAAACTGTCTGATCTGGATCTTTACTGGTCTTGAAGATGTGTTCGTCTGTTTTTATTGTGATGTACACTTTAATAAGGTAAACAACCTTCCACCAAATACGACAATATAAAATATCTAGGCATACAGATCATTTGCTCATTTTACATGTGCAATAAGTGGAAATTGCAGATAGGGAGCGCGAAGGATTAAGAAAATTTCTCTTCTTCAAAAGATGTCTACAGGAGATACAACAAATTTATCTGCATGTGGGAAAGGGTTACTTAAATGGTTAGTTTCACTAAACAACTAATGTTTCCTATTTCTAATCTTGACATGTGAATTATTTACGGCTACCATAACATCTGCTTCCCTGAAACCAATATCAGGAACTTGACTGTCATTATATAAAGCTCTAAGCAGATATATTTGCAAGGAAATTGTTTTCCCTTAGATGTTAACCCTTTCCCTCTTATAGACGCTTTCTGATGCCTCAGCAGCAGACAGCTTTTTGAAAACATTGTGACAAAAGAAGAAATTGCTCAAAACGAGTAATTTCTCCTTTTGTCACCATGTTTTCAACTCAATTCAATTATTGTATTTTCATTTAAAGGGAATTCCTAATTCTTTGGGTATGTTTTCAAAGTCGTCTGCTGCAGATTTGTAGTATGTGGGAAAGTGTTTATAAAAATCATTGTATGAAAGTGAATTAACCCAGCCCTCTTTTATAGCTGTGTATAGGCTACCTTAAGAGTGAAATAATTCCTTATCACAAAACGAATCTACCATAATGTTGCATGCAATGGTCTTTGATGCATTAGTTATCTGTTTTGCCTCATGCCGGCGCATTTTGACATACCAACTTTGGTAAACAGTGCAGTTTTACCCAAGCTATTTCTTCCTTTTTCACAAGGTTTCAAAACCTTTTCAATAATTCTATTTTCATTTATTGGGATTTCACATATTTTTGGCCTAGATGATTTCAAAGTTGTCTACTGCAGATTTGATGATTGTGGGAAAGAGATATAACATGTGCAATTGAGGACATGTTATAATAAAAGAATATTTTAAGCCTTTGCTAATTCAACAAAATCTGCTGCATATGACTTTGAAAACCTCTGAGCAAAAATGCAAAAAATCTCTCTTAATGAAAACATGGTAACATGGTATACTGACTATTGAATAGAATTGAAAACATTCAGCAAAATGAGAAATTACCACAATATTTTCAAAGTTGTCTGCTACAGATACTGCAGATACTTCAAAATAATTCTGCAGGTAGCAAGGGGTGTTAAACTCAAACTCCCAAAATCGAAAGTTGTCAGGTACAGTTGCCATCAGAAAAGGGGCAAAATAATCACTGCATGGTATTCAAATTCAGCTTTCAATTAAACAAATAGGAATAAAGACTGTTTGTTAGGGTTGTGGAAAAGGGAAAAATTGTTCAAGAATAAGTAATTTCCCCTTTTTGCTCATCTTCAACTCTTTAGTCTGCCTTGGAAACGGGAGGTCACAGGTTAGATCCCCGACCAGGTCATACCAAAGCCTTTAAAAATGGCATATCCTTTTTAGTAGAGTGGAGTCGTGGAGTGGAGTGGAGTGGAGTCTTGGAGTGGAGTCATGGAGTCTAGTTTTGGAGTGGAATCGTTGAGTGGAGTTTTGGAGTGGAAATCAAATTTATTATTTGATACTTACTTTTGCAAACTGGATGTTTAAATGAGGAGTAGATACCACTTACTTTAAGTTTCATACATTTTACATTTGCTTGTACCTGTCGGCTGAAGCCTAGTCATCTTTATGTTAATTTATGGGAGATAATGAATCCCATTGGGAGTTAAACTGGATGGCAGATCTAACATGTCATCAATGTCTCATTATGTTAGGATATTAAATACTCTCTTGGAGGGTTAAATTAGAACAGTTATTTCACTGGGCACAGTGAGTTTTAACATGTTATATCTCTGTGGTTTACCTTTTTCAACTTTTAATTACAAACAAAATATAAGGTAGTCAGACCTTTTATTACAATATTGCTTTATTGCACCAACATAAGTACATGTATATATTGTTTATTCTGTAAAGTATTGTTAACTAGCAAAAATGTACATGGAAAACTTATCAATTATTTATAACTAGCCCTACAATGGCAGTACTATGACTGTTATATTATATAAGTGGTGAAAATTATTAAAATAAATTTAAAAAAAGAAGAAAAAATGTGAAGGTCACTCCAAAACTAGACTCCATGACTCCACTCCAAGACTCCACTCCAAGGCTCCACTCCACTCCAGCCCATGACTCCACTCTACTAAATAGGATATGCCTTTAAAAATGGTAGTAGTGGCTTCCCTCTTAGGCTCTCAGGGTTGCAGAGTAAGCATATGACAGACTGGTTTGTGTCAGGATAAATGGACCAGTAGGACTGGTAACTTACCGAGGAAATGACATGATATAACTGAAAGCAGCATAAAACACCAATTTATCAATTGATTAATTCAACTCTATGCTCATTGTATTTCAAACTATCCTGTTGTCCTCAGATCTTTTCTGGGCAGATTGAAACCAAACAAATCTTATATCAGGTAAAACACTAAGGATTCGTTTATTAGTTCAAAATACCTCTTTGCCTGTGTTTAGTAATCAATAGATTGTTCCTGCTGGAAGGGAAATAATAAAGCTTTGGTCAGGTTTCCTTCGATTGGGTTTCCATGACAACATAAATAATTCCTGTATCATGGTGACTTTAGGTTCTGTAATGAGTTAAAGTCCGATCCTATTAGGATTCGTTTCAAAATAAGTGTCTTGTGAACTGGCAAGTGATACAGACTCATGGGACTTAGTAATAGTTGTTGAAGTCAACTTGCCAACCAAATATTTGGGTAGGATGCTGTGTCATGCCAACAATACTGTATATTGGACCTGATTTCTTCATTTTGTTGTTAATGCTTCAATTGATTAGCTAATACCCTTTCCCTCTAACAAACATATACAGTCTGGCAAAAGGAGAAATTGCTCAGTTTCTCCATATGCCACAATGTTTTCAATTATATTCAATAATTATATTTTCTATTAAAAAACAAATCAACATGTTTGCCTTGATGTTTTCAAAGGCGTCTGCTGCAGGGTTAACATCTTTTTCTTCATGTTCTATTTATATCAGTTATGATTTCTGCATTAAGAAAATCAGAAAATATACTCTAGATGTGTTGTATATCTGGTGAATACCAACCTTGGCATGTTTGTGATAAATTTATATAGATTAATCCTTCTACTCAAGACATGGAAAATCTCTAGAAATGAAAGTATAATTACTGAAAAAAGTTGAAAACATTGTGTCAAAAGGAGAAATTGCTCGTTTTGAGCAATATCTCCTTTTGTCACAACGTTTTCAAAAGTCGTCTACTGCAGATGCGTTAAAATGCGTCTATATTTGGGAAAGGGTTAAACCATTTCAACATAAAACACACAATGTTTTCAAAAGTTGTTTGCTGCAGAGTATTCAGAATGTGACTGCAAGTGAAAAAGGGTTAATCTTTAATAGTCAAATATAATCATTCAAAACAAAAATGCACTGATAATGATACCAGTTCGGGAAAGTGACGTAACTGTATGAACATGTTGCAGGTGTTAAAACATTTTCCCTGTTTCTATGTTTTTGTATGTCCATTTATCAATAAAATGTGTTCTTAGAAAAGTTTAGCTTATTTTAACTGCATTCAGTTGAAGTTTATTTTCTCAGCTGTCGTGCAGAGGCAGGGAATTGAGGGCAATATCCGCCAATTATTTTTCATATAAATCTCTTATGTTGATGTGTGAATTTTATGAACTAAGCTAGACTGTCATGGTGTTTCAAGCAATGTATTACACTTCCCACTTTTATACCCTGTTTTGCTTTAGCCCGATAAGGGCCATAACTCTTGTATTACCAAGTGGACATCATACCCAAGATTCACAGCTGGTCACCATTCCAATTTCAAATCTGTCAAATAACAAATAAATTTGGCATTGTCTCCCTTGCACATCTTAGTATCTCTCAGTTCTGACTCAAAAACTTACAACTTACTAGATTTATTTAAAGTATTTAAGTTTTAACTCTTTTCTATTAGAATGGTATCAACTTATCTTGACTTAGACTCTCATT
This sequence comes from Serripes groenlandicus, assembly GCA_031761405.1. Lineage (NCBI taxonomy): Eukaryota > Metazoa > Mollusca > Bivalvia > Cardiida > Cardiidae > Serripes > Serripes groenlandicus. The sequence goes on along the minus strand of JASEVX010000001.1, from coordinate 108,126,666 downwards.
TTCTCAATCTAGTTATGAACATACTACCAAAATACCATGGTTTTGTTAGAATGAACGATGGGAGTATTGTTTATTTACGAATGCCAGGTACTGTATATTGGTAAGCTGTAGAGGTATTTTATCTCACACCGTGCGAGGTGTTTATCCCCCATGAAAACCTTGTTTTGTAAGTAAACAAGAATGAATGGCAATTGCAACGCAGGTGACAGAAATTTGGAGGGTTCCCGGTTATATGATTAGCGGAAGTCTGGGATAAATCTTTTCTCTGGCTATACCTATAATAACACTTCCCAACATGCAGACACATTTTGACATCATGTTGCAGACAACTTTTAAAAAACGTTTTGGTTTAACCCTTTCCCACATACAACAAATCTGCTGCAGACGACTTTGAAAACATAGTGACAAAAACCTGAAAAGTTTCCATAAAAGATAGCTTAATTGTAAAATAAAGTTGAAAACATTGTGGCCAAAGGTGAAATTGCTCATCATGAGCAATTTCACCTTTGGCCACAATGTTTTCAAAAGACGTCTGCTGCTATTGCGTCAAAATGCGTCTGCAGGTGGGAAGGGGGGATAAGGAATAATAACAAATTTGGTTAAATTTGAAAATTTATTTCTTGCCCACATACAACAGATCTGCAGCAGAAAATCCTGAAAACATCTAGGCACAAATACGAAAAATCGCTATAAATGATGGTACAATTGTTGATTAAAGATGAAAATGTAATGGCAATAGGCAAAGTTGCTTATTATGAGCAATTTCTCCTTTTGCCAAGATGTATTTACAAGGTATATGCTGCAAATTAGTAAATTTGTGTCTACAAGGGATAATCATACTTTCATTTTTGGAGATTTGTAATATTTCGGCCTTCAAATATTTTCAAAGTTGTCTGCTGCAGACTTGTTGTATGTGGGAAAGAATAATTGTTCAATTTTAATCAGAAAAGAACTGTCTTTGATATTTTCCTCTTTAACAAGATTTTCAACCAGGTTACATCCTGATAAACAATTAAATGTATAAATATATAGATTTCAGCATTTCCGGAAGCTCTTTGCAGTTTTATATAATGAATCAATTACATAAGGATTTTGTTTTATTGGGGTTTTACGCCGTTTTCAACATTATTTCAATTATATCACGGCGACAGTTCACATATTCATGATGCCTTGGTAAACAAACCAGTACTAGTTTAGGAAATGTGCCTTGCCCAAGGGCACTCCAACATGACCATCGAGACATGACTGAGTATCAAGCCTGGGACGCCTGGTTTTAGATCCCCGACACTAAACCGCTCAAGCACGGCGGATTCCTAGTTACATAAGAATCAGCAACAAGTAGTGCTTCATGTTGATTTTTTTCTTCTACTAAAACAGATATTTTGAATGACTTTCCATTGATATTTCATTAACCCTTTCCCACTTGCAGACATGTTTTGAAACATATGCAGCAGAAAACATTGTGGCAGAAAGAGAAATTGCTCAATAATGAAATTTATACAGACTTTCCATATTTTTGCCTAGAAATATTCAAAGTTATCTGTATTTGGGAAAGGGTTACAAAGAACTACAAAAAAACCCATCCATTTCTCTACTTTTGGACAATAAATTGTTAATAACAAGTTAAAATATCAAGGATATTTAATTTCAGGTCTTAAATGATGACTTGTCAAGAGTGATAAGACATGTTCAGGTTTTAAAAGGTGCTCAACCATTGTTGAACCCACATTGAATTTTGACTATTCAAATCAATTAACTGAAATATGAGCATTAAACCAGCTTAACCAACCCTATCCCACATGTTACAAATCTGCAACAGAAAACTTTGAAAACATCAAAAAGGTGGAAAAATCTCTAAATGAAAGTAAAATTGTTGATTGTCGAGTTGATTGGGGCAAAAGGAGACATTGCTCATTGTTAGTAACTTCTCCTTTTGCCAGAATATTTCAAAACTTTATGTGGGAAAGTGTAAACCCTTAATTAACCCTTTCCCACATACAGACACTTTCTTGGGCCTCTGCAGCAGATGAATTTTGAAAACATTGTGGCAAAAAAAAAAATGCTCATATGGGGCAATTGTTTCTTTTTCGAAAATCAGTGACCAGCTCTATTCAATTATAATTTATAGAAGTTTACATAGTTTTGCTGGGAAATAGTGTGATACAGAATCGTCATTCGTTGTATAAGAAGAACAGACTAGAGAAATTCTGCAACTAACTCAGATGTAAACATTGTAGACCATGATCAGACCTGATACTGTGATACATGTCCAATCTTGTCACAAAACAAATTGCTTAATTACTTATCTGATTTATGGTCAATAAAACATTATATTCATATGAAAACACTGGTCAAATTTTATAGATGGAAGATACCATTGTATAGATTTGTAAGTGAAGGGTTCACCAGCCAGATAAATAGTGGTCAAATATCAAATGTCTATAAAATATATGAATACAGTGTAGGCATGTGCCATGGCAGTAGATCACGGTAATCACAAACAGCCATCTAGACTGGTTCTTATCTTTCCACCATAAATCACCCAATAATAAACCTTAACATATTCTACATGACCTTATCTGACCTCCCATTAACCTTAAACAGCCAATCAAACACCTGATAATATTTATTGGGCCAATCAAAACTACTTGATAAGGTCAGATTGGTTTTCAGTCAAGGGATTTGATGTGATTTTCAAATTTGTTTAAAAACATTTCAAATAATTGTTCATGAAGAGAAATTATTCCTTTTCCACATTTTTTCAAATCTATTCAATAATTACAATTTGATTAATAGATATTTTCCATATTTTTACTTAGATATTTCTGCATGTTTGTCGTATGTGGGAGAAGGTTAAAAGATATTGCCCCTTATCCAGATCTGTTACACATTATTTAAAAAAAATAATCACCTTTCCCATCGCGTGTTCTAGACAAACAAAGTTTTAATGAAGAAAATAAATAGTCTTGAAGAAAAAAATGTCTGTTCTGATAGCATTCAGAAAAAAATCCAGATACTATTTCAATCTCGGCAAAATAATAGGCAAGGTTATGAAAACACGAAATCTGCCAAACCCACACTGAAACAAATGACAGGCGAGCGGATTCTGAGCGGATTCTATTTTCTCTGCATGCAATAGGAAGTGGAAGAGTTATATCAGGAAAAATAGTTCCCCATCATTAACCGTAAAGGCTTTATTGTGAGGGAAAGATGTACATGGAGCAATCACTAGAATTGTTTTAAATCTCCTGGTCATAGAAATGTATGCGATTACAATTTAAACCATTGACTGATATGCCATTTTCCACCTATTTTATGTTGAAAAATTATGAAATATATGATGAATGAAAAATCTGCAGTGCAGATGCAATGATAATTTAAACTTTATAATTATATAGTTTTAGAATGAGAGATAATGTTTAACACATTGTGAGAGAAAAAGAAATTGGGTTGTATGAGCAATTTTCTGTCTACTGCTTTTGTATTCACTGGTTGCATATTTGTCAAAAGATAAAAACATTCAATATCATTTAGAACCTTTTGGGCTGAGGTGGCTGGCAGAGAAATAATTCTAATCGAAAGTGTTTTAATAGGAAAGTCTGTGGAAATGTAAAACAGTGCCCAGGCTGTTTATATTCCTTGTAAATAAAAATCTTCTCCCTCTCCAATAAATCACTCACACTCGTCCATGTAGACATCATACCTTGACATTCTGTTTATACCTGATAAAAAAAAATAACTTGAATAAATCCATTACCTGATAAGCTGGATATGTCACACTTACAAATTGAAAACATGGAGATAAAAACCTGGTGAGTATCAATTAATTAATTAACCCTCCCTTTCCCACTTACAGACATCTTTTAAAACCATTGTGGCAACAGGAAAAATTGCTCATAACGATAAATTTCTACTTTTGCCACAATGTTTTCGACTAATCAATAATGATACTGTCCATATGTATTTAATTCAACTGCTTCAGACCAAAGCCTCCTAATGTCCAGCTTGTCCAATTGATAACTGCATAATACTTGGACCTACAGTACTCAAATTTGAAGGGAGTTTTTCAGGACTAGTAGATGACCTCTATTGATTTTGAGGTCATCATTCAAAGATCAATGACAGTGACCATGAACTCAAAGAGGTTGTTAGATTGATAACTGCAAAAGAATTTGGCCTGTTGGAGGTTGGGTATTGCCAGTTGATTATCTCTATTGATTTTGAGGTCATCTTGTCAAAGGTCAAGGTTACAGTGTCTTTGAACACTAAAAGCTTGTCAAATCGATCAGAAATTACTTAATTTAAGCACCATTACTCCATATTCCTGACAATATGATGCTCAGTGGTGTATTATATAAGTACTTGACAAACATCTTTTGTTATCTTAAAGCTTCAAATGACGACTACAATCTGGATTTACTGCAAATATCCAAAAGTTGCCAGTTGTTTTTTATTAGTTACCACTCAAATCATGATCATTTTTATGTTTATAATTTTGCAACTTTCGACAAAAGATTCATATAACTTGATAAGAAATATCACAAACACATTCTAGTATTGGAATTGGACCATGAATTAAAATTATGCAGTATGATGATGTATGAAATTATTGATGTGGACCTCATAATTAACCCTTTCCCTCATATAGACGCTCTCTGACGCCTCTGCAGCAGACAGCTTTTTGAAAACATAGTGACAAAAGAAGAAATTGCTCAAAACGAGCAATTTCTCCTTTCGACACAATGTTTTCCACTTTTAGTCATAGGTTATCCATTCAATTAAAGAGATTTTCTATTTTTTGACAAAATGTGTTCAAAGTCATCTGCTGCATAATTGTTGTATGAGGGAAAGGGTTAAGCCGCATACGGCAATTATGGGTCTTTTTGATTATCCGGACCCTAAGAAGATCATGTAAAGATAAATTTGCATACAACTAGTGGGACTTAGAATTGATTGTAAAAACATGCATCTTGGACTAAAAGACATGAGATGCTGCTCAATTACTGTCACCATAGATGTCTCAGACATTCTTAGCTAACATGTAGCACACATATAATTCACCCTTTCCCACATATGACAAATCTGCAGCAGATAATAAACTCAGCCAAAAATATGATAAATCTCTATGAATGAAGGTTTAATTATTGAATAAAGTTGAAAACATTTTGGCAAAAGGAGGATTTATTGTCACAATGTTTTCAAGATTTGTTTGCTACAGATGGGACACTTAGGTTAATGTTCCAATGAGTATCCAGAGAAGCTAACATTGCATTTACAATAGATGCAACAGACAGCAATGCATGGACAAAAAGTTGTGGGGAAATGAGAAATTGTCCATAAAAGAAGTCAAAATAAAAAATTCCAACACATGGAGACTTTGTGACAAAAGGATAAATTGCTCTGATGATGATGATGGTAAGCAATTTCTTTTGCCTCAATGTTTTCAACTCTGTTTGATAATGTATTGATGTGCATGTTAAATTGATGTCTTGGACATCTTGCCATGTGATTGTATTTGTAAATTGTTTATGTAAATTTTAATGCTGTAAATGTGAGACCTAATTAATGAAAGTTTATGTGTTTTTCTAAACGATTATATATGTTCATTTGTTAAACAGTCATATAAGTATGTTTAATAAACTTGATCTTGATAATTTTACTTTTATTAATAAAGATTTTTCACATTTTTGCCTATATAGCTGCTGCAGATTTGTTGTATGTGGGATAATGTAAAGCTGTTGATTTTGTGAATGTAGCAATCCCATAAAAATCATCTTCTCCGTAAATGCCCTGAACACCTAACCTTTTATTACATTATGTAAATGTCACCTCCAATATTACATAATGACGACAAAGACATGCGATATATGTCAACAACGTCTTTGAGGCTTCCTCGAGGCTGTTTGTAGCGGCACTTGAATATTCATAGCTTGCAGGAAAAATGGCATAACAAGTCTAACCTTGTCAGTTCTAGAAATTGTCATTTTTTGTGTGCAGGAAAGCATTGATAAAATCTACATGGCTTTAATGATGAGAACATTTGCCCTTAACATACATCATGGTTTCAGATAGCTATAAAAAAGATATCCTGCAAGATGCAGCTATTAGAAGAATCCATATACTGTTGATACTCAAAGACTTTAAACTGTAATTGCAAAAACTGCTGATATTTTTGCAGATAAATCTTGGACTATATTGTTTGCCCTTCCTTTATCAGTATTAACCCCATTTCCCACATACAACAAATCTGAAGCAGATGTCATTTAACAAGTTAATTAAAGATTTGGAAACTCTCTAGAACTGAAAGAACAAATTATTGAATAAATTATTGAATATTTTGGCAAAGGATATTAAGCAATATAGTCTTTTGCCACATTGTTTTCAAAAGTTGTCTGCTGCAGAGGCTTTAGTAAAGGTCTACATGTTGAGAAAGGTTAATAAGCAAAGACAAATGTAGCGGATTAAGGGTGTCACTTAAAGCCTGATAGAGTCCTGGACTATTTCTGCTGCAGATTTCTGCTGTATAAATGTGATTATATTGGGGATGGGTTTAAACTTCCCTTGAAACTTTTGACAATTGTTGATGCCTTGCAGCAGACGGATGAGTAATTATATGAACACTTTGTACATTATGAGCATTTCTTTTTTTTTTCCGAAATGTTTCTAATGCCTATATTAAAATTATTCTCTCAAAAAATACAGATTATTACCTTGGATATTTTCAATTAAGCATATAATATACTAGGCCACAATTAAAAACTTGTTTGTTTGCTGCTTCCGACCCATGCCAATTAGGGGCGGGTAGGTAGGTACTAGTATTCAAGAAATTTCATGTTAGCTAAATAGTTATCCCTTTCCCATTTAAAGACGCATATTGACACATCTATATCTGATGACTTTTAAAAACATAGTGGCAAAATGGGAAATTGCTTATGATGAGCAATTTTTCCTATTATCACAATGGGTTCATCTCAATTGAATCTATATTTTTGGCGAAGTTTTGAAAGTTGTCTGTTGCCAAAGTTTTGTATTTGGTAAAGAGTCAATAAGTTAAAGAGAACCAATATTGGTCATTTGAGCCGTTCCACGAGAAAACCAACAATATGGCCCCTGCGTAATGTATCGACCCAGATCTGTGCAGGCTAATCTAGGCCGACACATTCCATCTTAGAGGTATAGAGTGACAACTGATCCAGGTCGATACTTTATGCAGAGTCCACAATGTTGGTTTTCTTGTGGGACGGCTCATTGAATGTGTCTGACCATTATAAAACATAATAGAATTGTCTTGCTTGTAATGAATGCTCAGACCCTAAAGACTTGAACAATAACAGTAGGACCTTTTTAAGCATAGCAGTTTTTTTGTTTGTTCTTTAACTCCTTTTTCATGAAAAAATTATAGTAATATTCAGAAACAAAGAGGAATTAATCTGCCATGGCAGAGAGGTTAGCATCTTGGTTTGAAACCAGGCCGCCCAGAGTGTGTTAAATCCCTAGTCAAGGCAGTAGTGGTGAAGTGCTCTTGGGCAAGGCACATCTTTTAGCCTAGAACTGGTTTGTTAACCTAGAGATCATAAATAAGTGAACTGTCATTTTGATATAAAGGAAATATGTTGAAAATAGTGTAAAACCCCAATAAAAGATAAACAAATCTGAAACAAAGGAAATTCTTTTCCCAAATGTTTTGAAAATTGTTTTGGTCTCTACTCATTATTTGGATTAAATTATGAAAAAAAAGTATTTGTACAAGGAGAAAGAAAATAGAATTGTACAAAAAGAAAGACATGATTTGATGTAAATGAGACATGATGGTGCAACATTTTGTAGACAAAGTTACAACATGGACGTGAGAAATATTCCTTCATTTTCTGATAGAGACGTAATTGAAATCGTAAATATGTCATCCTTCTGTATTCTATTTCCTGTTTTCATGGGAGATGCTGGATGGTTTACTGCTTACCTCATGGGATATTTTAACAAAAGAGAACTTTTAGTCAAAACCATTGAAAATATAAATAAATAATAGTATAATTACTGGAAAGAAATTTAAAACATTGTGATGGAAGGAGAAATTGCTAAATTTTAGCAATTTGTGTTGCTATAGAGGCATCAGAAAGTGATTGTATGTGGGAATTTTTAGCTTTAAGAGTTGTCTGCGTTGAAATATCTTGAAAATTCAAAGTGAAATTTCAAAACTGAGTTGAATTCATAATGGGAAGAGGAGAAATTGTTTGTTGTGAGAAAGTACAAATTTTCTCACAATGTTTTCCGGAGAGCTCTGCTGTAAAGGCTTCAAAAGTTGTTATTGCATTTATAAGAGAAAGGGGTGAACTACAAAATGGTTCTAATTGGAACCTTATGTGGTGTTATTTAATGGGCTAAGTCGAAGGTGAAGACTCATTCATCGTAAATGTTAGGTCTTTACTTTAATTCAATGGTCTTACTGCTTTTAGATACTTGTTCAATATTGATTGATTGATTGGGGTTTAAAACCATTTTAAACAATTTTTAAGTCATATCAGGACGGCTAGTTCACCTTCTCATGTGCTTCTTGGCTTTCTCTACACAGCACTGTCTTTCCAAGCAACTTGCTCTTGATCAATAATATACTATGCTAAGTACTGTTATCTCATAGCAACCTGATTTGGACAAGTACATTGCAAGTGGTGAAAAATGTTAAATATATTGCTGGCTATCTTACTCTAAATGTTTTCATAAGTTGTTTTGCTGCAGATGTGTCAAAATATGTTTGCAAGTGAGAAAGGGTGAAATAAGTTAACACATAATGTTTACATAACTTTACTGTTATCCTACTCATAGACGCATATAACTTAAACAAATCATATCAGTAATTGAGTTGAAAGCTCTAAATTATTCTCAGGCTGGAAAGGGAAGACTGTTGATTTCTTCAGTAGGCTTTAACATCTGATCAAGTACACAACAAATGGGTGAAATTAGAATGACAAAAAACGAACATAAAATTAATAGCTTTCAAGGTTTCTAATAGTTTAATCTTTGTGACAAATTTACTGTGAAAAGGAGAGTGTCAGTCGCAGCAACCCAACACCATGTTCTATTCCATGTGGTACCTCTTCTTCATTGTGGGGTGAAAATTGGTGGTTATAGAATTTCCAATTTAACACTTTTAAAGGAAAAAATAAATGGATATATATAAAATAAACATGTCTACTAGAACTGATTTATTGCCAGGAACAATTTAAACTATGTGAACAAAATTCTAATTTACTGGGCCACCCAGCTTTTCACCAATCAATTGCCCCTTTGCAATGAAATGAAGTCTTTGTTCCATTTTATCAAACTTTCTGATGTTTTCATGCTGCAATTCAAATCTTATTGAGAAGCTAAACTTGTAACAAGATCATTTAACCCTTTGACTACTGGAACTGATTTTATAAACCTTGTGCAACCAGTATAGAGCCAGGCCAGCCGCACCATCTGACCAGACTCTATATACTCGGGCTCACTCCAACTCAACATTTTCTTTCCTAAAATTGGCTATGGCATTTTCCAAATGCAAACTTGAAAGCTTTAAAATAAAATATCAGCATTTTAAGTGTTATTTGTCACTCTTTCCCTCATACACAAAATCTCCAGCAGACAACTTTGAAATCACTTCGGCAAAAATATGGAAAATCTCCATTAAAGAAAGTATGATTAATGAAAAGAATTTCTCCTTTTGTCACAATGTTTCCCAAAGTTTTCTGATGCTTAAACGTCAAAATACATCTGCAGGGAGGGGGGGGGGGGGGGGGGGGGGGGGAACAGGTTTAAAAGCATTCCTCAAAGCTGTAATCTCTAATGATTTGATGCTACCATAGAATGAATGACAGTACAAATCCTGTATCAAAGATCCCTCATTTCTTTGAACTGTTTGGATCAAAGATGTCAATTAAGTATATATCACTGCAGTGAAATCTAATGACAAAACTATTTCCAAGGTGTCTGGGATTCCTTACATATTTGATTTTGATTTCAATGAAATGATTTAAGACTAAATTGCATGAAGAAACAAAACATATGATAGATTTAACCCTTTCCCTCATATAAACGCTTAGATTTTGGGATTTTTTTTTTTTCCAATTGGGAAAAAAACAACGTTTTTCCAATTGGGAAGACACCGTTTAACGGCGTCACTTATATAAGGTAAAAAGGCCCTGGGTTATCCATTCAATTATAGAGATTTTCCATTATTTGACAAAATGTGTTCAAAGTTGTCTGCTGCAGAATTTTCGTATGAGGGAAAGGGTTAAGACTGGATTGCATGCAGACGGATCTTCAATGTTTGTAAATGACAGAGCAACATCATACAAGAATATATAGACCTTGGAGGTTAGAGGAATTGAGAATGTGCAATACTTTTATAGACCTTATCACGCAGTAGCTTCCAAGTTAATTGAATGACTTATAGGGCAATCAAGGAAGATTCTGCTCAGAGTGCATGTAGACAGTCTTACCTGGGAATTATCTTGGTCACAAACTCCCCAAACAGCCATTTTCCATTATAAGCCTTGACCTCAAGCTCATATGCCTTTTTAAATTATCTGGTTATATACTTATGTGTGAATCTTAATGTCATAAAACATACTTTTGAATTTCAAATAATTGTTTGTAAAGGAGAGAAATAGCTTACAATGACCGATAACTATTTTACAAGTTTTCAATCTAAAATCATGTTTATTTGGGATGTTTTCAATTTCTAAGAATTTGAAAAAAGAACATAATGTAACTGTTTACCTCAGATATGAGCCATCCCGCGAGAGAACCAACATTGTGGACTCTGCGTAAAGTATCGACCTGGATCAGCCTAAGCAATTGCTGCGCAGGCGAACCCGGACAGACACTTTTCGCCTCCTGTGGATTTTTTGTTTCAGGAAATATTACTCTATACCGTAATCCATAGACGGAATATGGTCGCCCGGATCAGTCTGCATGGACTGTGCAGGCTGATCTGGGCCCATACATTACGCAGAGGCCATAATGTTAATTTTCTCGAGGGATGGCTCATGATGTTTCCAGAGTGGTGTGATATGAAATAATGTGAGCTTAAATATATTATGTATACAATAGTTTGCAGTATGATTTTAATACTGAGCTGAAACTATTGAAAGAAAAAGAAGAAATTACTTTTTATTCCGGAGTTGTTTGCTGCAGAGATGTCAGAAATTGTCTTTACCAGTTATAGGGTTAACTGTTAATTGTGCAGGAAACAATTTGTATCCAGTTAGAAATCTGCATCATCAGTGTTCTTGCTTCTCATTAATTTATGCTCTATCTCTCACACTGATCAGCACAAAATGGCTGACAGCCGTTCTAATATATGGGTTCTGTCAAAACACGCCTCTCTGTTTGTGAATTTTCAGTCAACTTCATGGAAATTTGTGATAATTTCCATACTTTTTTTCCCTTAAGTTTTTGTTTCTGAAGACAGGAAATAAAAAAAATTGTATGACCTTGGGATTTGTTCTTCTTGTTTTCAAATTTATTCCAATAAAATATGGCACTTTTAAAATGACAAAATTAACGAAACAAACAAAAACGGCAACAATGCAAAATCATGAAACACTCATTTGGTTGTCTGTTCATGATGGCGGCCTGACTATAAAGAAATTGAATGCATCCTTGGCTGTTTTCTATTAATTGAAGGTCGAGATGTTATTGTCACGGACATTTGTTTTAAATGTGTGTTCCATGTGCCTGAAAAAGAAGTCATGTTGCAGAATACAATCTAAAAGAAGAATGTATGATGGTTGATTATAATTGGTGTTACCTAAATAAATTCTTTGTTCAGTTGTCATTCATTAATTATTAATACAATTTGTCTAAATAGAAAAAGAAAATTGTAGTCATTTAAATAGTTTTCTGGATGTAAATTGAACTGTGGCATGATGATTACACACAAGGGCAGTTTACATGAAAATATATAATGTTTGTTCACTGACCTGTCGGCCATCTGACAGTTAAATATTATTACTAACACAGAAAATACTTATATTTTGATCCTTTCAAATTTCTTAGGAATGTGGCAATTTAGTCTATTCAATAAATATATTTTCTTTTATAGAGATTTGTTTCATTTATTTCAAAGACGTCTACTGCAGATATGTTATAGGTGAAAAAATTTTGATAAAAAAATAAGTTTCATTTCCGACATTGACAATGGGTTGGGCAAAATGAGTTCAACCCTTTCCCACATACAGATGCTTTCTGACGCTTCTGCAGCAGACAACTTATGTTGGCAAAAGGAGAAATTCCTCAAAACGAGCAATTTCTCCATTTGCCTGTTTTCAATTTTTTCAATTTCTAGGAGATTTTCCGGGATTTTGCCAACTTGCTTTCAAAGTCGTCTGCTGCAGGATTGCTGTATGTGGGAGAGGGTTAACCCTTTCCCTCATACGACAATTCTGCAGCAGACGACTTTGAACGTATTTTATCAAAACATAGAAAATCTCCATAAGTGAATGGATAACCTATGACAAAAAATGGAAAACATTGTGGCAAAAGGAGAAATTGCACGTTTTGTGCAATTTCTTCTTTTGTCACTATGTTTTCAAAAAGCCGTCTGCAGCAGAGGCGTCAGAAAGCGTCTATATGAGGGAAAGGGTTAAGGAATAAATCTGACATTTGCAAAACTGTTTCTTATCAGTGGAGCTGTAGGGTGGATAAACTGTTTGTTATGTCACTAGTATTATACCTGACATTGGTACTTGTGTAGGCAGGTGAAACAGTTTGCCTGACACAATCAATTAATTCTACAATTGTTGGCTCAACTTCATTGTTGTGTTTTTTTGCTGGGGTAGCTGTTAGATAAAAGAAATATGTTTATTTAACCCTTTCCCTCACACAGACGCTTTCTTACGGCTCTGCAGCAGACGATTTTAGAAACTTTGTAACAAAACGTAACAAATCATGAATCTACTTTTGCCACAATAGTTTCAACTCTTTTAAATTGTTATACCTTCATTTTCTATATTTGTGCCTAGACGTTTTCAAAGTTGTCTCATGCAAATTTGATGTATGTGGGAAAGGGTTAACCTCTTTATGGTGAACCTTTGTATTAATTGTTGGTATGTTGAATGAAGGGGAGATGGGATGAAAGGAAAGTTGAAAATATACAACTGAACTCTGTTTACCCCATTTCCACATTTAACAAATCTGCGGCAGTCCACTTTGAAAACATCTTTGCAAAATGAGAATATCTGTGAATGTAAGTATAATTAATGAACTGAGTTGAACACGTTGTTGCAAATAGAGAATTTGCTCATTATGAGCAATTTCTCTTTTTGCTAAAATGTTTTCAAAAGTCATCTGCTGCAGATCTGTATATGGGAAAGCGTGAAAACAACCAGCAAATTGCATGTTGCTTTTTCACATTGCATCATTCTAGAAAATTGGATACTCTATACATTATTATATTAAAATTAAAAACTTCTAATTACTTAAATGAAATCTTTAAATCTGTATAAATCAAAGTATGTTTAAAGCCCCAGTCACACCGACCTCGCGGAGTGTCCCGACTGAAATTTGGCTGATCTAGGGTCAGATCCATGTTGGATCCGCATTGGGTCCTGGATGTTCCATCCTAGTCCTGCACACCGCCCCCGCAATTTTAAACTGTTGAACGGGTCCGTCCAGAAGGATTTTTCAATCCAGGGTAGTCCGGGACAGTCCGTGTAGCGACCGTGTTGGCTCCGGGAAGGTCCATATTGACACAGTGTTGGCTCCGGGAAGGTCCATATTGACACAGTGTTGATCCTGGGCAATCTGGCATGTCGTGTTCGGTCCGGGTCAGTCTGTAACTGATCTGGGAGGTTCCGGTGTCATCCTTGTTGACACCCTGTTGGGTCCGGGTCATGGCGCTGCCGTGGTGGCTCCGTGTTCATCGTTTGTCACAAGGTGCCGTGTTTGGTCTGTGCTGGTCCAGGGTGATGATGTTTTGCGACTCAATTTCATCCAGGATATATATATCTTGATCTGGGTGTTCTGTGTTAATCTGGGGTGCTCTGTGTTGGGTCCGGCTTCGGTCTTAGTGTAGGTTTATAAACATTATAGAAAGGTGATACAAAGTCCTTGACTGTAGACGTTATTTAACTTTTCCAAATCTGCAGCAGAAAACTTTGAAACATCTCAGGAAAAAATATGGAAAATCTCTATAAATGTAAACATAGTTTTTGAATAGAGTAGAAAAAAACTGGTCACTATTCTTGAATCATAGTCTGAAGATTTGTTTTCAAGAGACTAAACAGTTTCATTGGTTTTCTTATATATTTTCAGTCATCTATTTGCAGATTTATTTATTGTATATGTGAAAGGGCTAACCCAAAGGGCTTACCCAAATTCAGGCATTTTCATTGAAGCAATAAAAGCACAAATTATTTTCTTTGAAATATATAAATATAGACTTTATTTCCATAATTTTGCCTAGATTTTTAAGTCATCTGCTGCAGATTTATTATGTATGAAAAAGGGCTTACGCAAAAACTGGCTTTTCATTGTAATCTCAACAGCACAACATACTTTCTTTGAAATCAATATGGATAACAGTCGCAATGTTTTATAAATTGAAACGTTAAAAACCTTTATAAAGAAGAGTTAATACTGTCTTAGTTAATCTAGTTAACCCTTTCCCTCATATAGACGCTTTCTGACACCTCTGCAGAAGACGGCTATTTGAAAACATAGTAACAAAAGAAGAAATTGCTCAAAACAAGCAATTTCTCCTTTTGTCACAATGTTTTCCACTTTTAGTCATAGGTTATCCATTCAATTATAGAGATTTTCTATTTTTTGACAAAATATGTTCAAAGTCGTCTGCTGCAGAATTGTCGTATGTGGGAAAGGGTTAAAAGAAATGCAATATGGTATCAGTTGGATTAACTGGCACCAATGGTATGGAAAGAATTCTAGTAAAAAATCAAAACTTGTTGCCAAATTGAAGCATTTTTTTTGTCTTTTTTTCACCAGCGTGTTATCAATGCAGATTTATTCTGATCCAGCTTATGCCATATTGCAAGGCTTCATTTCAATTTTAATTAGCCGAATGTGATCAGTTGAGACATTTTTATCAGCTTGGCCAATAAAAAAGGGTGAAATATAGCCTGATATCTCAGTAAATTGTAAAAAAATAACATGAAGAATTTGTACAGATGTAGTCATAGGGCCTCGTTAAGTTTTGACAGTTATGTACCAACTCCAGAGATTCAGCAAGTAATTGCCCAAGTTTATGGCTGGTTAGTTCTCACTTTTTACCATATCATGGAGGGAAAGAGATACATTCAATTCTTTATATAAACCTCCTCTTTAGTATATGTTACCAAATTGCTGATATTCGCTTATTTTAACTTTCTTGTGTGAAACCCAATAATTGGTCAAATTCAAAAATTTAGAACCAGATCAACCTACTCATCAGTGTAGTTTAATCTGCCTTGGCATTGTTCCCCTAATAATCAAAAAAAGATTTGATAAACTTCTGACTTGCATAGATTTGTGTACCTTTATTAAGGTTAGTTTTTCCTGGAATTGACCATTAAATGTACTTGTATGCCTAATGCAATGACAGATTTTGAAGTTGTTCTATATTCCATAAACAAAAGACTGACATTTATGGTACAATATTGTTAAATGTTTTAATGAAACTCAAAAACAAATTGAGAAATGATCAGATGAAAGAAATTGTAATGAACAATGAAAAATAATCCGATGGACCAGATAAAATAATGTGGATAAAACAAGGGAATGAAAGTTTATTCACATCTTTGAGGCTAATGAACCTAAGCTGAGATTTGGTGATAAATAACCCTTTCCTACATGCAAAAGCATTTTTATGTATATTAACCCTTTCCCTCATACGACAATTCTGCCGCAGACGACTTTGAACATATTTTGTCAAAAACTGGAAAATCTCAATAATTGAATGGATATCATAGGACTTAAAGTGGAAAACATTGTGGCAAAGGGAGAAATTGCGGAGAAATTGCACGTTTTGTGCAATTTCTTCTTTTGTCACTATATTTTCAAGAAGCCGTCTGCTGCAGAGGCGTCAGAAAGCGTCTATATGAGGGAAAGGGTTAAGCAGACGACTTTTGAAAACTTAATTTGAGGCGAAAGGAGAAATTTGTTTTGACAGGGCCTTTTTACCTTATATAAGTGAGGCCGTTAAACGGTGTCTTCCCAATTGGAAAAACGTTGTTTTTTTCCCAATTGGAAAAAAAAAAATCCCAAAATCTAAAAAAAATAAAAAAAATTTTTTTTTAAGTGAAGTGAAGTGGAATACACTATTACATATATATATATTTGTCTTGTTTAAGGTAATATGATTGTTTAATTGCATTATATAAACCAAAAGTCTTAAGTTATTGGAAAAAGGACTATTTATATAGCCACATGTTATATGTCTAATTTTTCCCAATTTGGGAAAAAAACGCACTAAAATTTCCCAAAATGAAAGGCTAAGGCCTCTTCCCAATTTCTGGAAAAAAGGCCCTGTATGAGTCATTTCCTGTTTTGCCAGAATGATTTCAACTCTATTCTATATTTATACATTCTTTTAAAGATTTTTTTCATGTTTTTGCTTATATGTTTTCATAGTCATCTGCTGCAGATTTGTTGTATGTGGGAATGCGGGTTCCAAAGGGGAATGACCCTTCCTGAAGGGATACAAAAATTAGTTTTATCTGGATTTGATTTTACAAAATAAAAAACATATATGATAATGTCTGTTATAGTAATATTAATGCTCATAATTTTATATTTTCAAAAAATATTACAGATAACCAAACTTTGATGATGACATCACATGATTCTTTATAATAAATCTACTTGGACTAAATTATTACAACAATTTGAAAATGATTTTATAAGAGTTATGTCGATTGTTTTACAATATCTCTTAAGTTGGCTGTTAAATCAGCATCCGCCAGAGACTTAACCCTTTCCCTCATACAGGCGCTTTCTGGCGCCTCTGTCGCAGACGACTTTTGCAAACGCTGTGGCAAAAGAAGAAATTGCTCATGATGAAATTGACAACGCATTGTGGCAAAAGCAAAATTGTCTGATTATGAGCTACTTTTCTTTTTACCAGAATCTTTATGTGGGTGAGGCTTTTTCATGATATGAGAAATTTCTCCATTTTTAAACTGAATTCAACAATTTATACATTTAGTTACTGAAATTTCTATATTTTTGCCTTGGTGCTTTTAAAATGGACTGTTCCAATGTTTTGTATGTGGGAGAGGGTAAAAATAGTGTTGTATATATTAACCCTTTCCAGCCTATAGACGCATTTTGATGCAGCAGACTACTTTTGAAAGCATCGTGACAAAAGGAGAAATAGCTCAAAGCAAGCAATTTCTCCTTTTGCCACGTTTTCAACGCTTTTCGGTACTTATACCTTCATTTTCAGAGATTTTCCAAAAGAATTCTACTAACTGTTTTCAAAGTCGTCTGCTGCAGATTAGCTGTATGTGGGAAAGGGTTAAGCGTCATTGATGAGTACTGCCAAATTCGTCATTTTAGACAAAATTAGCACTGTAACCAGTATATATTTTGAAACTTTGGAATGACAGGGGGTACTTTCTCAGGGGGTAGAGGAGACTGAAAGGCTAATTAGAATTGATATCAGTGAAGGTGGGATGTGATACTGCAGCAGTTGGTGTTTGTATGTCAATGGTAGGTAATTCAGGATGATCCTTATCACAATTTATAGGAAGATTGGGGAGTCTCTGGCTTGATCTATCACTTTATTGTTCTCAACAGTCTCATACAATGGCTGGATGTGGGTTAATAAGGTAAAGAAAACGTTCTCCATACCTTTTCTTCTTGGAAATATTGTTAACCCTTTCCCGGAGACGACTTTGAAAACATCTAGAAAAAATTATGGAAAGTCTCTGAGCAAAGTCCGTTTTGAGCAATTTCTCCTTTTGTCACAATGTTTTCAAAAGTCGTCTGCTGTAAAGGTGTTAGAAAGCGTCTACATGTGGGAAGGGTTAATTAAACCCACGCTTTATACTGAAATAATTGTAGCAAATTGAAAAAATTCCTCATAATTTGTAGGAAGTTTTGGGTTATGTCCCTTGTCTATCTATGACTAAAAGACAGTTCTAATTTTGCTAAAAATTTGATGAATTCTAAAATTGAGTATTTTCTAAATTGTAGATTTTGCAATGCATCTATTTTTGCATTAACGTTGTTTTTTTTGTCTGCTGGAAGTGCCAATTGAAAGATTAAGCTTGATGGCTTCTGGTGTTTGAAAAGAATCTGTCATCGCTAAAAAGTGCTCGGAATTTTCTTTTTCTGTTGGTGCAAGTACATCTGCCAAACTTTCAGAATAAAACTTTAATTAGAAAAATACGGGAATTTAATTTCGAATGTTGAAGATTGACACTTGTTGAAATTCAAATACCACACATGCCAGTTACTTGTTCATTATGGGAAGGAGAAAACAGCTTTCGATCGCCATAGTTGAGGAAGAATATGAACAATACTGATAAGCAATGTGATCTCTTAAAATCATTTATCTTGTATGCTCTATATATATGCGAAGGAAACACATTGTAGGTGAAATAGCTACCCTGTTGAAAACAACACTCAACAATCAATTCCTTTCCCTCATACGACAATTCTGCAACAGAATATATTTTGTCAAAAACTAGAAAATCTCTTTAATTGAAAGGATAACCTATGACTAAAAGTGGAAAACATTGTGTCAAAAGGAGAAATTGCTTGTTTTGAGCAATTTCTTCATTTATCACTATGTTTTTAAAAAGCAGTCTGCTGCATAGGCGTCAGAAAGCGTCTTTATGAGGGAAAGGGTTTATCATTGTACGTCTTATATGTGGGAAAGAGTTGAATTGTCTTTTTAGGCGGTGAGCTTTGTTTTTGACATGGCATACAGACTTGAAAGGATTTCCGTCTACATTCTAAAATTTCTACTATAATTGCTTGGCCCAGATTTCTTTAATTTAGAAATCAAGATAAGAGTCTTGTTCCACAAATTCTGATATTCATTTAGTCATTCTCTCAGTGCACACACACACTGTTTAGACAATAATTCTGTCAGACTTATTGTAAAAACTAGAATGGAGAGCTCTGCGGAGCACATGTGTCACCTGCACCTGCTCATTGAAAGTGTGACGGACAGACAGATGGACGGACGGGGAGACGCCGGACAAAAAAAAAGTAAGCGCCAGTACCATGCGTAACGCAGGGTGACACAAAAAATGAGAATAATTTAACCCTTTTCCACATAAAACAAATCTGCAGCAGATGACTTGAAAAATCATCCTGGCATAAATATGGACAAATATAATTTCTTGAAACGAAAGTTACTGCTTGTTATGAACAATTTCTCCATTTACCTCAATATTTTCAAAAGTTGTCAGAACAAATGTGTCAAAATGTGTTAAAATGTGTACTGCAAGTTGGAAAGACTGTTATCAATGAGGTATTCACAGCAGATTACTGAAAGCTAAGTGTCACAATGAGAAATTTTACCTTTTGCCACAATGATTTCAAAAGTTGTTTCATTTAATGCATTAGAATGGGTCTGCTGTGGGAATGGTTTAAAATACGGTAATGCAGAAACAAATTGGATAAAGATAATGTAACACTTTTTAACCCAAATTTCTGCTTAGTATGATTGAAACGTGAGAATGAAATAGAGAATTTTTTTAGAATTAAGTATGCAAACTAAAACAGTAAATTAAAAGATTGAGGGCATTTAAGCAAGATATTGTTTCTCTATAGATTATGGAAGGTTGTAAATAATGGACCATAATGCGTTGGGTTTCACACTAACTTTAACCCTTTCCCTCATAGAGACGCTTTCTGACGCCTCTGCAGCAGACAGCCTTTTGTCACAATGTTTTCCACTTTTAGTCATAGGTTATCCATACAATTATAGAGATTTTCCATTTTTTGACAAAATATGTTCAAAGTCGTCTGCTGCAGAATTGTCGTATGAGGGAAAGGGATATGGGAAAGATTATCCCTATCTCTCATTATTTCGTGACTCTCACTCGCATCTAGACAACAAAAAGAAAAAATTGTGATAAATGTAATTGACTGCCTATAGGTTTTGAAGTGGTAGAGTGTTGTATGGGAAGTGGCATGTTAGATTCCCGGCTGGGTCATACCAAATACCTTTAACCCTTTCCCGCATACCTGCAGCAGACGACTTTAATAACATCTTATTGAAAATGTGAAAAATCTCCATTAATGACAATTTAATCATTAACCCTTTCCCTCACATAGACGCTTTCTGTAGCAGACAGCTTTTTGAAAACATACTGACAAAAGAAGAAATTGCTCAAAACAAGCAATCTCTCCTTTTGTCACAATGTTTTCCACTTTTAGTCATAGGTTGGTTATCCATTCAATTATAGAGATTTTCTATTTTTTTACAAAATTTGTTCAAAGTTGTCTGCTGCAGAATTGTCGTATGAGGGAAAGGGTTAAATGGAGTTGAAAACATTGTTGAAATGGTGTAATTACTCATTAAGAGCAATTTCACTTTTACAAAAATGTTTTCAAAAGCCTTCTGCTGCAGAGGCGTCAGAAAGCATCTATATGAGGGAAAGGGTTAAATGGGTAGTAATGGCTTTCTCTCCTTAGCGCTCAGTATTGTTGGGTTAGCATTACGACTGGTGTCGGGATAAGTGAACCTGAAGTACTACTGGTAACTTACCGGAGAATCACTGTGATATAATTGTAAAACTGTTGAAGCAGCGAAAACTCGAAACAAAATCAAAAGAAAGTTTCATACTGTTGTCTACAGCACAGCTATCTAAGTTTGAAAATTTCTATAACGGAAAATTTGAATATTGAATAGAGTTGAGAACATGATGGCCGGAAGAGTATTGCATATATGGAGCAATTTCTCCTTTTGTTGAAATGCTTTCAAAAGGTATCTTTGTGTTGGTAATGTCTTTGTAACTTAATCCATTACTTCACATTATATTTCAAAATGTTGTCTACTTAATATAATCAACAGATGAACAAGTAGAAAAATCTGGAAAAACTGGAAGTTACTTTTTGACAAACAGTTGAAAATATTGCAATTAAAGGTGAAATTCACCTTTAATTGCAATGTTTTCAAAATTCGTCTGTAACAGCAGGTGTCAAATGTTGTCAGTGTGAAGTAATGGGTTGAAACCTTTTATTTAGAATTGATGATTTTTTTTACTGAAACCCTCAAAGTGTCTAATGTCACCAGAATTATACTTAAAGCCTACAAGGTTCCCTTTTCTCACGTCTCGTCACCAGTATTATACTTAAAGCCTACAAGGTTCCCTTTTCTCACGTCTCGGTTGCCAGAATTATACTTCAAACCAGACACTATACATCTTACGAAAATTGCCAATTTGTACAAATATATAAGGTAGCCCCAGATGTAGGTAAGTCCCTCACAATTAAAATTCACAAGTCTGCTCAATTCTCCAGGAAGGGAAGTACTTGAGTGGCATCAAGTATAGGGAGGACCTTTTCAATTAACCCTTTTCCTGACACAGGCGACTGTTAAACCTTTCCCACATGCAACAAATCTGCAGCAGACGACTTTGAAAAAATACTTTCAAAAATATGGAAAATCTCTTTAATTGTAGGTATAATTACTGAAAAAAGTTGAAAATATTGTAGCAAAAGGAGAAATTGATCCTTTTGAGCAATTTCTACTTTTGTCACGATGTTTTCAAAAGACGTCTGCTGCAGATACGTCAAAATGCGTCTATAGGTGGGAAAGTGTTGACGTTTTTGAGGTAGACAACATTTGGAGGTAGTGTACGGAAACAAGAAATGTGTTTCAACTGTGTATGTAATTTATGCCTTGCAATAATGCAAACTTTTTTTTCCACAAATGTTTTAAAGGCAGAATGACGCTTAGCCCTTTCCCTCATAAAACAAAGCTGCAGTAGGCAACTTTGATAGCATAATGCAAAAATATGGAAAATGTCTATAGATTATAATATGATTATTGAATCAAGCTGAATACATTATGGCAAAAGGAGAAATAGCTCATAGTGAGTAATTTTTTCCTTTTGCCACAAAGTTTTTAACCATCCTCTGCTGCAAATGGTTGAACATGTGTCTGCATGTGGGAAAATTTTAAAGTGTCATATCAGTTTAAAACTATCATAAATGCCAACAGTAAGGCTCTGCACAATAATGCACTTACATTATCACCAGTCTACTCTTAGTGTGTTATGTCCTATAGAGTCGAGCCGCGGTAGCTCAGTCGGTAGCAATGCCGGATGTCAAACCAGGGGTTGCAAGTTTTAACCCCAGCTCTGCAAATTTTTATGACATTTAACAAAAGACGATGTGACATGTGTCATTCCACCAGTTGGCTATCAGTCTATTTGGAAAAGCAGCCAGTTGCTTTGAAAGACTGTTGTGTGGAGGTAACTGGTATGAGAAAGCCAGCAAACACATGGGAACTAACACTTTCCTAAATACAAACAACACATCTGCAGCAGACAACTGAAAACAAAAACGTGAACAATCTCTAATCAAAGCGCCAATGGCACTGTAGTGGCGATCGTATGGGAAATCCTGCAAAGTAACAAGCAGTATATCGGTGTAGGGCTTGCGATGACTCTGGTGCGGGTATATTTGAGAATGTATCAACCATGCATCTTTTGACAGTAGAATAATGTTAGTTTGCCAGAATGTTGTCTTGGTGATTGTTTAGTTACGTTCTGAAATTGGTCATGATGTGTTCAAAATTAGGCCATTCCAAAGTTATGAAAAATCTAGTTAGTATTCGATGGACTACCGTTTTAGCTCATTAGAATGACTATTTGTAATCTAATTGTTCGGGTAATCACATGTTTATCACCAGGTCGTTAGGCCATATTAAGATAAAATATATTTTACACTTTAGAAATGACTAAAGAAAGGAGAGAAAACAGTATCCATTAGTTTGGTGTTTGTTTCAATAATGTCCGATATTAAACAGGTCTGTTCAATTTAGTCCCTTCACATTGCATGATTGAGGGTTGTCACAGTGTATTTATATGTCTCTGAGGTTGTTAAACTGCTTCGAATAATGTGAGTGCAAAAACAAACACAAAACATGCTCCAAAAGCACAGTTTCACTATTTGCCAAACTGTTCAATTTATAAAAATATAGGCATATATTATAATGCTCGATCTCCAAACTAAATTAGGCTACACTGTCAGCATTGATTGCTAATTGACTCTAGAACGTGCAGACGTGTATACATCACGTGTGTACACACTGACATCGTGTGTCCTTTAAACCTTTGTAAACCAGTCTTATCATCTAGACGCTTTCATATATTTAAACAACTACAAAATAAAGCGTTTATAATATTGAGATTTACAAGCTCTTCTGGTTTTTGGTCTCGCGAGCTATTTATAGAACCTTTTGGAATTTCCAGATTTGAGTATCATCAGAGTTGTCGTTATTTGCAAGGCAGAACGCGCAATGATATTTATTATCTGCCAAATCCTGCCGAATCAGGTTAAAGGTCAAAAGGTTACGGTTGACTACAGTAAAAATAAAACGAGGCACAGGAGTATCATGATACTCTGCATAGCGTACCCAAGACGCCCGATGATATTTATTATCTGCCCAAACATGAAGAAAGATAATATGTAAATAGTTTAACTCTATTTAGATATTTTCTCGATAAATCTCAAATATTAGTACCAATCCGGTATCAAAGTAGCACTAACATTATCATTATTAATCGTGTGCCTGCATCACTGATGGAACTATATATATATATGGCGGTTTAACGGAAGTGAGTAAATTGCCTTTGCAGAAATATGCAACCGATTGTTCAAATACGACTATATAATTTTTTTTGCGTTGTTGTTGTTTTGGTAACACTGTGGCGATTGTCAACCAATCGCCACAAAAATGAAAGTATAACTTGAATATAGTATGAGCAATTTCTCTTCCTGCCAAAATGTTTTCTAAATGTGTCTGCATGTGGCAAAAGAGTAAATTGGATGACTGAGACAATCTCTAGACCATTTTAAAGTGGGGACTAACAATTGTTTATCAGGGTTATACTGAGGATCTTCATTCCCAAAAGAAACATTCTACACCACACCATATTCCACTATGTTATCCTATTATAACACTTTCTCAAATGCAGACACATTTTGACGGAATAGCAGCAGATGACTTTTGAAAACATTGTGGCCAAAGGTGAAATTGCTCATGATGAGCAATTTGTCCTTATGGCCACAATGTTTTCAACTTTATTTAACAATTAAGCTATCTGTTATGGAGATTTTTTCGGGTTTTTGTCACTATGATTTCAAAGTCGTCTGCTGCAGATTTGTTGTATGTGGGAAACTCTCCCACATGCAGATACAATTTGACCATCGGCAGCAGACAACTTTTGAAAACATTGTCAAAAAAGGAAAACTTGCACATAATGAGTAATTTCTTCTTTTAACACAATGTTTCCAACTTGACTTGATAATTATACTTTAATTTAGATATATTCAAAGGGATAACAATTAGAGGAACCCAAGACTCACAGGGTCCGTCTTTTGAAGAAGACCAAGTTATTTCACTATTTTGAGCGATTTCTCCTTCTTCACAATTTTTTTTGACAATGCTGCTGAGATATCTCAAGTTCTTTATATGGAGGAAAGAGTTCAACGTACATCTGATTCTTAAACTTGAACCCATTCCCACTTACAGACGCTTTCTGACGCATCTGCAGCAGACGACTTCTGAAAATATTATGGAAACATCTGATGAGTAGGTGAACTGGTCGCCGTGATAATGACTGAAAAATTGTTGAAAACGGCATTAAACCTCAATTAATCAATCATAATGAGCAATTTTGCCACTATGTTTTCAACTTTATTCAATAATTGTTCTTCCATTATAAAGAGTTTATATGTTTTTACCTAGATGTTATCAAATTCGTCTGCTGCAGATTTGTTGTACTTGGGAAATGGTTAATCAATTCCCACTTGAAGATGCATTTTGAAGGATCTGTAGCAGACAGTTGTCCAAACATATAATTCTTCCATTTGCCATAATGTTTTCAACTTTATTCATAAATTATACTTTCATTGACATTGATTTTCCATATTTTTGCCAAAATGGTTGTCGTTTGCTGCAGATTTGTTGTATAATGTGGGAAAGGGTTAAGTATGTTTTGTTGAATGGCCAGATGCGATACCCTTAGCTGAATAAATTTGGTGTATTTCAATATTTGAATATGAAAAAATATAAAAACATTTTTCCATAAAACTAGTCAGAATTTTAACATTAAATGAAACAGTTGTGAGATATCATTGGATATGGCATCCAAGTGAAAATAAAGGTATTTTATCCAGGGGTAAATATTCAGGATGCTGACAGACAAATAATTGTGAAGTTTAGTTTATAAATTAGATGATATATTGTCAATTAGATTCCCACAGTACCTAATAAAACACCCAGTTTTCTTAATGTTATCACCATATATCACATCTTGTTGTCTTATTCAATTCCCTGATGGAGCCGAATTATGGTGCCTTTGCAGTAGACAACTTTTGAAAACATTGTGGGAAAAGGATATTTTGCTCAAAGATAAATCTTTAAAACTTGTACATCTATTTCAGCTATGACTGAATTAGAAAGTGATTTTACTTTTGGTAATTTTTCACTTAAAATCCATCAAGACATCAACATAAAATGTAACTTTCATACAGAATACAGTTTTCAAAAAGAATTCTATGTGCCATGCATGCTTGGAATGACATTTTGGGAGGGGAAAAAAATGTTAATTTATTGAAGTCTGTTTCAATAAAGTGTTTTCTTTCCACTAAATTATGTTTAATTAAGTCTGACAAATGATGTGATATGAGAAAACTCTTCAAAATATCTGACATAAAAGTGCTATTTTTATATAATAATTGCCTAGGAAATGCAAAGTATGTTTCATGATGATTTAAGAATTTCAATAAAACCTAATTAGTCGGTATCAACAAACAGTTAAGCCATTCAATGTTAAATTTTTTCAAAATTTCTCTGCTACAGTTGTCTTAATGAGTCTGTAAGTGGGAAAGGGTTACAAGAAAAAAACCATAACATCTGTCAATATCTATATGCCTCAAGAAAAGTTGAATTTTTTTCACAGGATGACTGACACAAAAATATGGATCAGTTTTCTGTTATATGTCTGTTCATCAGGGTTATAGTTTTTGGTTTGATGTCCGTCCGTCATGGTCTCATTTACTGAGGACTCGTATGTTCCTTTGAACATTCTTGTTATAGTCTTCGGTTTGACCTATCTCAATTAAAACAGAACAAAATACCTTCCTTGTACCTTTATTGATCTGATGACAGCTTACCAATTGGTCTCTAATTGATTCTTTACATTTAAATATTCATTTAATTGGGATAATTGACATTTATTGTTTCTCAATCTTGTTTATTTACATGAATTAACTTCCCTGTTGATACGTAACAATTCTGTAGGTGACAATTTGATTGGCTGATGCAAAAGTCAATGTGAGACAACCTGTCATAGGCAGCCATCAGATCTATACCAGCAGTTGCTAATGCAGCGAAGTTTTAGGTCGGGTTTTAATTCAAATGTGGTGATCTCCACCACTGCCAAGCTGGACACACCACTGTCAGTCTGTTTCGCCTAAAATTTAGATAGTTCATGAGTTGTAATACAATGGTGGCACAAAGACAACATGGACTCCCCTGTTGACAGTGAACATGTCCAGCCCATATCAGATACTATTGTCATAATTAATACAAATGATGACAAATCCCAAAAGTGGTGTTAAATGATTTTATTGCCAAACCCTTTCTTTTATTTAAATGTCTTTTGTCAGTAGGTGATGATTTGAGAAAAAAGTGAAAAAGGCCATGTTACACATTTTTAGCAATTTGAAGGTAAACCATTTTCCACATACAACACATTTACATCAGGCAATTTATAATTTTTAATATCTATGAGATTTTGAAAATTTCTATAATTGAAAGTATTGTAATTGGATAGGGTTGAAATATTTTGGCAAAAGGAGGCATGGCTCACATTATAAGCAGTTTTTCCTTTGGTCAATTATGTTTTGAAAAATGTCTGCTGCAGATGTTGGCATGTGGGAAAGGGAAATTGAATGAGCATGAATCTGGAGATTCATAGTGAAAATGGTTTTAGAACTTTATTGCCTTAAAAGTGTGTAGTCCCATTCACTCCCTGTGTTATAACAGATGTCTGGTGTTCTAATATGGATGTCCCATAGCACTGAAACACCCCCCAAAATACCCTTTCCTTTGACCCTAATATAAACACATGGTAGCCCTTTCACCTAGCAATTGTGCAACAAAAATAGATTTGTCAAGAAATGTTCATTTCCTCATTCTCACATGTAGATGTGTTTTGATGCATCTGCATCAAAACCTTTTAGCAAAAGGAGAAAATCTTTGTTGCTCAAAATAATAAAATGTTTCTGTTTTTGTTAAATTCTATCGAGATTTTCCATTTTTTAATGTCTTAATCTGTTCCAGCTTTAATTGTTGTTTGTGGGAACGGTTAAGGCTGCTTTCCTGAGGGGAGGGCTCCAATTACATTATTTTCAATACCTAAACTATCTAACATAACAAGGGTTTTTACTTAGATGAGTTTTGTTCTATGGACCCAAAGGCAAGACAAACTATCTAACAAGGGTTTTTACTTAGATGAGTTTTGTTCTATGGACCCAAAGGCAAGACAAACTATCTAACAAGGGTTTTTACTTAGATGAGTTTTGTTTTATGGACCCAAAGGCAAGACAAACTATCTAAGAAGGGTTTTTACTTAGATGAGTTTTGTTCTATGGACCCAAAGGCAAGAGGAGGTTATATGGGGAGAGTTTGTGTGACCTTTTTCTCTTTCTGTCTGTAAAGAAGTTAATCAAATGATTTTCCCTCATAAGTCATTTGACAGTTTGTGATTGAACTTTGCCGAAATCAGCCTGGCATCATGCTCTTTCTAAGTGTTACGTCTTCTCTGAAACCTCAATTGTTGAAACTTTAGATAATTTGTGTTGTTATAACTGTGTGGCCTCCTAAAAAAGATGTGTCCTAAATTGTTTGTCGTGGACAAGGTATGGAACAAGTAATTGAGCCACAGACAGTCACATCTTCAAGATGTTTGTACAATTTGATTGAGAGCTGAGAAGATCCTGATTGGACTGTGCAAGTGCAGGCTGATCTAGATCTTACATATCTTTTTGTTCCGAAGTTCATGACCATTGATTTATGTTACTAGCCTAAATTACTTTTTCTACAGTGTTATATAACATTCTTGCTTGCCATCAGCCAGATTGATTTTTTTTAACTTTTACTTTTAGTCATTTTTGAAAGGATAAATGCAAAACTATTAGAACACCTTCTTTAAAGTACTATTGTGCCAACTGCTAGTTCTGTATCAGACTACAGGGTTAATCCAAGTTGATGGGGCTTTTACCATAAAACTGTTACAATGAAACCAAGAAAACGAGTTGCAGGCCATCGAAATATTTCCCAGTATTGCCCGGCTATAATGTGTTTATCACCAAACAATGGAAGTTAATTGCAAAAATAATGGAAAAGTGAAAGCATTCCTGCCTAATGATGGCCTTTCAGTTACACAGAGCAATGTAATGTCAGAATGTCGACAAAGAAAAGTGTTAATAAAAAAGTGGTTTCTACAGAATAGAAATTGTCTGTCCTTTACCTTCTTAAGATTTATCAATTAGATATGCCATTCATGAAGATTTATTGAGTGAAAATCAACAAATCAAAGTATGATTTAAAGACAATATAGAAAATATTTCATAAAAAGGAGAGAATTGCAATTTTGAGCGTGATCAAATATCTTCTGTTGCAGATGTGCAATTTTTATTTGAATTTCTAAATTTGAAGACCGTTCCATACTAGCAATTAACCCTTTTCCTCATTTAGACGCTTTCTGATGCCTCTGTCGAAGCAGACAACTTTTGAAATCATAGTGGCAAATGGAGAAATTGCTCATAATGAGCAATTTTTCAATTTGTCACAATGATTTCAACTCTATTCAATAATCATACTATCATTTATAGAGATTTTCTATATTTTGGACTTGATCATTTCAAAGTCGTCTGCTGCAGATTTATTGTATGTGAGAAAGCGTTAAGATGACCAAGGAAAGTTCATACTTTGAACAGTCTGTTTCGGTCAATTAGGTGTTTCCATATATTTTATAAGAAATGACAAATCATTCCTGACATGCCAAGTTACATAATGAACAGAATTCAAATGACTGAAATCGTTCTTCCATAAGTTTGCTGGCCGACAAATTTTGACTGTACACTTTTGGTGTTCTTCTTCAAAATAAGATTAACCTTTTCCTTGGACAACATTGGGACAGAAGTAGAGAAATGGCTTACAAAGAACAGTTTATCCTCTTGCCGCAATATTTTCTACTCTATTGAATTATTGTACTTTGATTTACGGATATATTCCTTATATCGTGTTTTTAAAGTTATCCGACGCAGATTTGTTGTATATATGGAGGTTTGCAATAATTGAAACACAAATTATAAATTCTTTGTTAATAGTTAAATTAATTTTTTGTTTTTTTCTCTTCTTACAGTGAGGGCCCAGGACAGTTCCACACCCAATAACCTCAATGGACAGGCCCAATATGACTACTCCTATGGAAACTCATATGGAGCATCATATGGGGAAGATGATATGAAAGGACCAGAATGGGTGGAGAGACAGAATAGAAAGTAAGTCTTATTCTAGGTCTAGAGTGGTTTTTAGCCCTTTCCCACTCATAATACATTTGCAGCAGAAAACTTTGATAATATTTTGGCAAAAAAGTGAAAAACCTCTGTTAGATATAAAGTATATTCATTAAATTCAGTTGAAAATATTGTTGCAAAAGGTGAAATTGCTCACGATGAAACGAAAAGATCTAACAGATAAGTTTACACTTTCTTATGTAGGCTTCGTTGCGAGGTCATTATAAATACCAAGTCCTTGGATGCTATGTTAAGGCTCTTTGCAACTTGCATACACATTCTGATGCATCTGCAGCAGATTCCTTTTGTAAAAATGATTTCAACTATTTTAAGTAATTATGTCTCCCCCATTCATGGGGGTGACATGTTGTTTTTGCCCGTTCCGTCCGTCCGTCATCCGTCACACTTGTTTCCGCTCAATAACTGAAGAAGGCTTGGGTGTAGGAACTTCTTGGTATGCAGGTTGGTCATGACCAGTAGATGACCCCTATTGATTTTGATGTCAGAAGGTCAAAGGTCATGGTCATGGTGACCTTGTGAGGTAATAAATGGTTTCCGCTCAATAACTGAAGAACGCTTGGGCTGAGGAACTCCATACTTGGTATGCAGGTTGGCCAGTAGAAGACTCCTATTGAATTTGAGGTTAGTATGTCTAAAGTCAAGGTCACAGTGACAATGAGCTGAATAATTGTTTTTGCTTGAGCCCAGGAACTTCATACTTGGTGTGCAGGTTGGTCACCACCAGCAAATGACCCCTATTGATTTTGAGGTCACAAGGTCAAGGTCACAGTGACATTGGACTGAAAAATGGTTTCCACTCAATAACTGAAGACTGCTTGTGCCCAGGAACTTCATACTTGGTATACAAGATGGTCATGACACCTTGACCTGAAAAATGGTTTCCGCTCAATAACTGAAGAAAGCATGGGCCCAGGTACTTGACACTTGGTATGCAGGTTGGTCTTTTTTTGTTGTCATTTTGGAAGAGGAATTTCTTACATCCACATAACGTTCATTCTTAAAACAATAACCACTAATCTTGTGCATCTTATGCAATACATGTCCACTATTGTCTACAGGTTAATAGGCCAAACTTCAAAGTCACTGTTGCTTCATCTCCAGTCCAAAACTACAAAATTCATCTCCATCATTTCTTTTGCTCCCCTACGACCACACAAATGGGGAGACAAGCGCTTTTCAAAAAAGCAATCTCTAGTTATACTTTTATTTACTGAGATTTGCAATATGTTTGCCCTGATGTTTTCAAAGGAGTTGGCTGCAGATATAATGTGGGTTGTAAAGTGTTAAAAAGTCCTAAAAGTTGTAAATTATCCTTGAATTCCCTTTGATAGCACTTATAGGGTTAAAGGCAACAGAACTGCGATGAAGCCAGGGTATTTTCTGGACAATTTTGGCACATTTCTTTAGAACAATTGTAGTATACCAATCGCTAGAATGATGCCATTGAATTGTTTTAAATTGTTACTCTCTTTTCTTGAACAGTGCTGTAGAATAAATCCCAAGATGTCTTTGAATTGTTCTATCTTAAATTGGATTTGATCTAATCTAATCTACAGCAGTGATTTTTGAAAATGTTTTGGCAAAAGAGAAATTACTCATAATAGCAATTTCTCCATTTGCCACAATGTTTTAAACTTTATTCAATGATTATCATCTTTTGTTTTAAGAGATTTTTAATCATTTTGCCTAGTCATTTGCTGTATGGGAAGAGTAAAAGGTCAAACAGAACTGCACTGAAGCCAGGGTATTCTCTGGACAATTGCACATTTTGTCAAGTTCATTGGGCCAAGACCGTTATATGAAAGAGCAACAAGGAATGAAGCAAACTTACTCTGCAGAAAACAAATGCATCTGAATCTTACTATAAGGTCTGAAATAATTTTTGAATTCAAGAAATCTGTTATATCTTTCCAACCTGCATTGCGACGTGTCCTGCTGCAGACAACTTTTGGAAACATGATGACCAATTTCTAATTTTGCCACAATGTTTCAACTCAATTTAATAATTAATGTCTTATTTATGGGGATTTTTCGTAGTTTTGATCTTATATTTTCAAATTCATCTGCTACAGATTTGTTGTATTTGGGAAAGGGTTTTAAATGGTCTTTTGAGACCATGGATTTGGAAGAATCCTTTAATTAGGGAAAGCTTATTGGTTCATTTGACAAATCTCCCCTGTCAAAAACACAGATTAAAGTTAGTGTCTTTAACTCAATTAGAAATTAGATTCATCTTTCCTAGCTATTTAGTGTTGTAAAATAATTACAATTCTTCCTATATTTGACGTTGCATGAAAAATAATGAATGTGAAATGCTGTCCCACATGTGCAAGTTAACGCAATCTCTTTATTACGTGAGAGTAATTGAAAGAAAATGCTGCATTCATAATCTAAACAATTATTTTAAAAGTCAGCAAAAATGATTATCAATTGTTTACCTGATATGTTATCTTAGCATCATCTTTTTGAAAAGAACCTCTAATGATTTTATTATAACATCTTGAATTTTGATAGTTCATAAACAATGTGTGTGATAGATATAGCTTGTTTTGAGCAATTTTATCTTTTCCCACACTAACTGTCAAAAGTGATTTGCTGCAAACGAAGGCCCCAAATTTGATCTGTTTCAGAGAAAGGATAAATATGATGAAATATTTATTATAAAACTATGTAATATATATATATTGTAAAATGTTAAATTGTCATAACTCTTCCGTCTCTCATGGAACTAAATTTGGATGTTTTTGAAAGCCATTATTTTAATGAATGATATGTGGAAAGGAGAAAATACTCAAAACGAATGTACCCAAGGTATATGTAAAGGGGACAGTCTGATACTGCCTTGCTATAGAGCTAGCTTTGGTAGAGCTTTCACCTTTGTACGAAGAGTTCCAAGGTTCAAGGCACAATTAACCCTTTCCCTCATATAGGGACGCCTCTGCAGCAGAAGGCTTTTTGAAAACATAGTGACAAAAGAAGAAATTGCACAAAACGTGCAATTTCTCCTTTTGCCACAATGTTTTCCACTTTTTGTCATAGGTTATCCATTCAATTATAGAGATTTTCCATTTTTTGACAAAATAAGTTCAAAGTCGTCTGCTGCAGAATTGTCGTATGAGGGAAAGGGTTAAGATCTTTTTTGATTGTTTCATGACCTTTTTCTTTACTACCTGACAATTTTTAAACTTAATCTCAATTAACCCTTTAAAAATCCGGATGAAAAGAAACAAATCGACGAATCCGAAACAGTCAGTTTTTGAAAATATTGTGTCAAAAGGAGAAATTGCTCTTAATGAAGCTGTCACCAATAATACATAATAATGCAATCTAACTGTTTTCATCATGCATATTTTTGCTTTCTTTTGTGAACATTTTAAGATAATCAGATGGGACCATTTTTTGTTGTGATTCAAGGTGTACCTTTAATTACTTTATAATAGAACTGCAGTCACCAATATTATGTAATTAAACAACTAGCTGTTTCATCATGCAGATTTGTATATGATTGTGTGCATGTTAATAATGCCTCCCATTCTAGAATAATAAGCTGAGAAAGGTGTCTAACTTGATAAATTACTTTCAAAATTGATTAATAACTATCCAGGGGAAAGGGCTATTATAGGGCTTAATGGGTTATTAATTGCTTCTGTGAATCATATTTCTATACAGGGTGTGTGCATCAGTTCTAATCCTGACCCATATCCCTTTCCAACATACCATAAATCTGAATGAGACTTGGAAAGCATAATGAGGCAAAAAATGGAGAAAATCTGCATAAATGAAAGTATAATGATCTAAATAGAGTTGAAAACATTGTGGGTAATGGAGTAATAGTTCATTATGCGCTATATATTTATCCTTGTGTAAACATTTCTTTTTAAAAGGTGTCTTTGATGAAGAAAAAATTCATCTGCATGAAGGATTGATTTACAGTTACGGTCCATATATTTTGTCAGATATTACGTTTATGATTGCTTGAAATTGAAAAAGTATTTGAAATGTTTCAAATAAATTAGCTTTTATATTTGATGTTGGCCAAGGAAACCTTATGGAAAAAGAAGTCATTGCTCATGTGTTTGCCGGTACTTGCTTTGCTGTGATGATGCATTTTTTAGCTCAGCTGAGCACCAAGTGCTCAAGGTGAGCTATTGGTATCTCCTTTGTACAATGTCCATCTGTCATGCATCATCAACAATTTGCCTTGTTAACACTCCATAGGCAACATTTGGCATCTAATCTTCATGCAAGTTTATCAGAACATACATTTCTGTCAAATCTTGGCCAAGTGCAAAGCTGGTTCATGTTTTGTGACAATTAAGGCCAAATTGAAGGAAAATCTTGTTAACACTCTGGAATTCGCATTTTTAACATATGCATTTTGAAACTTTGTCAGAATGATTTTATTGGATGATATCTAGGATAGGGTCGAATATGGGTCATGTTTGTTAGCAAAAAAGAGGTCTCCAGGACAAACTTAATAATAAAGATCTTGTGAACACTCCAGATACAGCATTGTTTAATAATGCATGTTGAAACTTTGTCTTCATGATATCTAGGCTAAGTAACATAACAGAGCCCAAGCAATTATTAAAACCTATTCCTAAATTAAGTGAAAGCATCATAATAGTGATGATAATTAACGTAAAGCATCATTGCGTAACCACACTCATTGTGTACACCTCTGTGGAGATTCTATGCAAGTTGACATTAAAAATGATATCCATTGCCCATTAATCAGTCCTGTTTAAAGCAAGGCAGTGCAGAAATGATCATGTTCTCATATTTTTTGTGGCCACTGTCTTACCCTGTAAAATTTATGGCTCCTGTCAAATAATGGCCTATTAATCACTTTCACAGGCTCAAATAACGGGCCTTCATAAGGCATTATTCCTCCCACATATAGACGCTTTCTGACGCCTCTACAGAAAACAAGTTTTGAAAACATAATGAGCAATTTCTCTTTTTGCCACAATGTTCGTCTGATGCAATTTTGTCGTATGTGGGAAAGGGTTAAAGGAATTACATTCTTGTTGCATCTGAAAACTTAACACTAGGTTTGATGTAAATGCATTATAAAAGTTATCTTAGTTACCATTGTAGACCAAGACTACACTGCACATTATCTCCAGTGTTATTTCGATCTACATTTTTATGTCAAAAATACATTACCAGTCATTTAATACCTGATATATAATCTCAATACCCTTAATTCATCCAGAAAAAAAAGATATCACCTAGTGTATTTCTCATGCCTGTGTGATATACACGGTCGCCAGCAAATACCGGCGCACTAGGTCAATTTGGCACTTTTAGTTTCTGGACACACTGACTTACAGGCTAAGAATTTATTTCATTTTTCTAAATTTATTTTCGCCTTAAATAAGTTATTTTCATTCAGTCATTCAACTACATTGACATCTTAACAACATAAAATGTGTAAATTATTGTTTGTGATTAAGTTGTTTTTTGTTCACACAGCTAACTTGAGACGTCACGGGTGGGTTACCCCACCCTCTATTTCAGTTACGTGTCGGGTGCGGTCATGGCCGTTCATTCTTTCAACGGTTATAGTTCCCCCGACCCTACTAGCGATAATATTATTATCGCCTTTGTATATAAGTAATAAGTACGAATTAAACAAAAGAGCTGTGACAAAACCTGAAGGTTGTAAATTCCAATTAAAGAAACTTTGGATGTGTGTGTTTAATCATTCAGCTGATCTGAACTTTTTAGAGGTGTCTGCTTCATATACATTTTAGGAAATGCTCTGAAAACTTTGACAAATTATGAGAATTATTTAAAAAGGGGAGTTGAAAGATGTTTGCTGCAAAAATATAATATCCTATTTTGGAGTATCTTCAGATGTTGACTTCTTAAATATTGAGGCAAAAGTAGAAATTGCTCATTGAGCAATTTTTGCATTTGCCACAATGTTTCCAACTCTATTAAATTATGAATCCTTCATTTCTATGGATTTTCCATAAGGTTTGCTGTCGGCTGCTGCAGATTAATGATGTCAGTGATAGGATTAAGTTACACCTGAAAACATGAACTTGTCTCATGAATTTGCCACACTCATTTGTCACACCTAATATGTGGACATGCCATGGATTACAATCATCATTATTTATTCTACTGAGAGATTTTTTTAATGCAATTGTTATATAATGAATGTTCTGAGCCCCTCTGTGTTTACTGGACTCGGTTGATCATTAATTAGATTACCCTTTTCTTTTGACAAAAATAAATGTCATGAAATATACCATGTTATGATGGTTGAGTTGAAAATGTTATGAAGATAAACTTTAACAAGAATTGTGATTGAAGTATTTTGCTAGTTGACTGTCTATCGTTTAATCAGTTGAGATTCTAATGGGTAAGGAAATAAACCACACATCATTTATAGCATTGGTGGCTGAAGGCTTGAATAGCTTATGGTATGCCGTTGGTTCTGTCATCCATGTTGAGCAATTTCTGTTTTTCCTGTTCTCTGAATTGAAGAAATCCCTCCATTTTCATGTACTTGCCTTAATACAGGGAGTATTTTGGGAACAGCTATTACGCACACAGACAGTATCTTGTCTGTTCTTACAAGAGCCATCCCTCTTCTTATCTTCAACAAATTTGATACTTTTGTGTATATGTATATCGGCTAGGCAAGTTTGATAACCTGATTGCTTCTTACAGTTCACAATTCAATATTTTGTTAGAATGTTTGGGGAAATTTTGTATTGTTTGTTTGAATGATATTTTAACATTGTTTTCAACAGTATTTCAGTTATATCACAGTGTTTCCTAGGTAACCAATCAGTACTATCAACAGTATTTCAGTTATCCCAGTGTTTCCTTAGGTAATCAATCAGTACTTTCAACAGTATTTCAGTTATCACAGTGTTTCCTAGGTAATCAATCAGTACTATCAACAGTTTTTCAGTTATATCAGTGTTTCCTAGGTAACCAATCAGTACTATCAACAGTATTTCAGTTATCACAGTGTTTTCTGAGGTAATCAATCAGTACTATCAACAGTATTTCAGTTATCACAGTGTTTCCTGAGGTAATCAATCAGTACTTTCAACAGTATTTCAGTTATTACAGTGTTTCCTTAGGTAATCAATCAGTATTTTCAACAGTATTTCAGTTATCACAGTGTTTCCTAGGTAATCAATCAGTACTATCAACAGTATTTCAGTTATATCACAGTGTTTCTTAGGTAATCAATCAGTACTTTCAACAGTATTTCAGTTATATCACAGTGTTTCCTCGGTAACCAATCGGTACTATCAACATTATTTCAGTTGTATCACAGTGTTTCCTAGGTAACCAATCAGTACTTTCAACAGTATTTCAGTTATCACAGTGTTTCCTAGGTAATCAATCAGTAACTATCAACATTATTTTAGCCTGACATGTAGACTTGTTCAGAAACTATAACTGGCTAGAACACAAATGAAAATGAAGGAAAAACTGTTGGGCTTATTTTATGACAGTTTAGCGCTCCTGTTTCTAAATGTTATTTTCTTTTCCTAAGATAATTTCTAAGCAACCTCCACACAAAAGGTCATGTTTGGGTAAGCCCTTTCCAACTTGCTGATGACTTGTGAAAACATTGTGTAAAAAAGAGAAGATGTTCATAATGAGCATTTCCTCCTTTTGCCGGAATGTTTTCAACTCTTTCATTAAGAGACATTTTCCATCCTTTTGCCAGTTGGTTTCAAAGTCATCTGTTGCACATTTGACGTATGTGGGATAGGGTTGAAATATATATTTAACCCTTTCCCTCATATAGACGCTTTCTGACGTCTCTGCAGCAGACAGCTTTTTGAAAACATAGTGACAAAAGAAGAAATTGCACAAAACGTGCAATTTCTCCTTTTGCCACAATGTTTTCCACTTTTTGTCATAGGTTATCGATTCAACTATGGAGATTTTCTATGTTTTGACAAAATATGTTCAAAGTCGTATGAGGGAAAGGGTTAAGCTGTGCTGACATTGTCCAATTAGGGATAGGCACTCAATTATGAATATGTCACTGTGAATAGTTGTTCTAATATATATCCTAAGTTAATGACATTTTTGCAATTATGCAGTAGAGATAAAAATTTAGAATAATTTTAAAATTAAAAAAATCAAAAAATAAATCAGAGGTAACATCAGAAGAATTCGGTTGCATGTTTACAATGGTAGAAACCTTGGAATTAAACTGACATGCCAAAAAAAATTCATTTCATGAAGGTCTTGAACAATTTGAGCCATGTCACATCATCGGAAAACGGACCTCCTAAGATGCATTTTGAACAAATTAAGGCAATATGAGAAATTGCGCATCATGAGTAATTTCTTCTTTTGTCTAAACTTTTTTAACTCAATTCAATACTAAATCTTTTACTGTCATTTAACCCTTTCCCTCATATACTGCCGCTTCCTGACGCCTCTGCAGCAGACGGCTTTTTGAAAACACAGTGACAAAAGAAGAAATTGCATAAAACGTGCAATTTCTCCTTTTGCCACAATGTTTTCCACTTTTTGTCATAGGTTATCCATTCAATTATGGAGATTTTCTATGTTTTGACAAAATACGTTCAAAGTCGTCTGCTGCAGAATTGTCGTATGAGGGAAAGGGTTATGGGGATTTTCTATAGTTTAGCTTAGATGTTATCAGTCTGCTACAGATTTTTTTTAACCCTTTTCCTCATACGACAATTCTGCAGCAGATGACTTTGAACATATTTTGTCAAATAATGCACAATCTCTATAATTGAATGGATTACCTATGACTAAAAGTGGAAAACATTGTGGCAAATGGAGAAATTGCTCGTTTTGAGCAATTTCTTCTTTTGTCACTATGTTTTCAAAAAGCCGTCTGATGCAGAGGCGTCAGAAAGCGTCTATATGAGGGAAAGGGTTAATGGTAAGTTACACCAGATTATAACACTTGTTTAGTCGGCTTTCTATCCCTGAAGGTTGGTTTTGGGGGAGATATGGCCTTAACCCTTTTCCTCATACGACATTTCTGCAGCGATGAGTTGGACCATATTTTGTCAAAAAAATAGAAAAACTCTATAATTGAATGGATAACCTATGACTAAAAGTGGAAAACACTGTGGCAAAAGGAGAAATTGCTTGTGAATAAGAATTTTATAAGGCTTTTATTTAATTGTATAGAGTACAGACACCAACTTTGTGTTTCGTGCCATGTGATCGGGTTGTCAGGAGTGATAATTGCATGTCCCAAGGCTGTATAACCTTTTTCGGCGGCATGTAGATGCATTTTAATGCATCTCTAGCATACTACTTTTAAAAACATTTTAGCATGATGAGCAATTTCTCATTTTGCAACAAGGTTTTCAAATATATTAAATACTGTTCATCATATTGTCATTTATAGAGATTGTCCATATGTTTAATGCTGATGTTTTAAAAGTTGTCTGCTGCAGATTTGTTGTATGTGGAACAAACCTTTTTATGCTTTACTTCATACAAAAAACTTAATGCATCTGCCTCTGTAGCAGACAGACGTACAGTACTCATGCTTAGATGGGATTGCTGTGATATTCAGGCTTATATAGACTTCACTGTTTGTATAACATTTCTTTAACTTGTTCTCTAATGTTACAACAAATCTGCAACAGAGGACTTTGAATAATTCAGGTAGAATTATGGAAATATCTCTATTTCTATAAATGAATGTAGATTCTTGAAAAGAGTTGAATGCATTATCATAAGCAATTAATTATGAGCAATTTTCTCTTTTTTCCACAATGTTTTCAAAGAATTTCTGCTGCAAATGCATCAATTAAAGTGTCTGCATGTGGTGAGTGGCTAAATAGACTTCACTTTGTGCATGAGACATCTTCAGCCAGGCTTAATGGTATAAATTATAAAGGAATTTGGAGCAGATTATGGCACCTGCCAAACTTTGGACAAGTTTTACTTTAACCTTAACACTTGTCTTGTCTTTGCTGCCATAAGTAAGGTTTCTGGACAAATTCATGCTGGCTTTAATGAATTGATGCCAGAGTATGCATCAAAGTTGAGTGAATCCTAAATAGAATAATTTGATCTCTGTTCTATACAGTGTTTGACCATTGCCATCTTTGAACCATTATAAGCACTGGCTTATTCTTGTTGTAAAGAAAATCAAAGCCATGAGGGTACCTAGTTGAAATCAATTGGAAAGAACAGTACACTAAAACATAGAATACCCTTTCCTACATAATCACATCTGATGCCTCTGCAGCCGATGACTTTTGAAAGCATTGTGGCAAATGGAGAAATTGCACATCATGAGCAATTTCTTCATTGGCCAAAATGTTGTCTGCTCTTCACACTAACCATACCTGTTGCTATAGACATTTTCCGTTGTTTTGCCTATATCCTTTCAAAGTTGTCTGCTGCGGATTTGTTGTTTGTGGGAAAGGGCTAAAACATGGTTAATCCAACTCCACTAAACTGATAATGTAATGCAATAAAGACTGGTGGGGTATGTATCCTTATCATTTACATGAAGCCCGGCCTGTAATGGAGAGAGATGGTGTTTCTGACACCTCTGTCATATATCATCAATTCAACACCTAATAAAGATAAGATACTGGCATAACATGGAACCTTTAACCCTTTCCCTCATATAGACGCTTTCTGATGCCTCTGCAGCATACAGCTTTTTCAAAACATAGTGACAAAAGAAGAAATTGCACAAAACGTGCAATTTCTCCTTTTGCCACAATGTTTTCCACTTTTTGTCATAGGTTATCGATTCAATTATGGAGATTTTCTATGTTTTGACAAAATATGTTCAAAGTCGTCTGCTGCAGAATTGTCGTATGAGGGAAAGGGTTAAACATGGGCTGTTCCACAAATCAGCTAAAAAGTCTATATGGGAAGGCAGCCAGTTACATGGGAAGTGACGTTGACCGTCAGTAACAGTCACTGTTGCATGGAATAAAGGTGTGGGAAAGAAAGCCAGCAGGCATAGGTTAGGTGAACTGGCCAATGTGATATAACTTTATGACTTTTGAAAGCTGCATTAATCTCTAATCAATCAATCAAGCCTTCCATACTAGTTGTAGTGGTTTCCTTCCTTAATGCTATTGATGGTGGGGACAGCAATTCACAACTGAAGGATTCTTGTCAGGATAACTTATATGTTACATGCTGTTTATTTTACACAGTAACTTAAATGCCATGTAACTGAAATACTGTTCAAAGTGATATAAAACACCATTAAAACATACATAGAAAATTCCTGTAGCAGAAGCATTTAGAAAACATTTAATTGACTGACCTTTGGAAAAACTTTGTTGCCGATATTTGTGTTTCACAAACACATCTTTTTTTTTTTCAAAGTTTAGAATACAATTACCTTCTGACAGATTTTAGTCTTACAGTAGAATTGATGAAAGTAACGTCTCTTTCTCTTTACTCAATGGTGATGTCATTTTGTTCAATCACAAGTTGAAAAGTAAACAGTTTAATTAACTCTGCTAACCTGGCACTATGTGAAAGAGAACTTCGTCTTTTTCAAGTACCTTATTTACGTCCTCCTTTTTAGTACAAATGGGATACAAAAATCTGGCCAAGTAATCTTTAATTCAGTAGTTTTTCCAATTGTCCCCCATTGTTGTGTTGTAATGACGTACACAGCTCTTTATTGTCATCATTTTGGGCGAGTCGGGCATCATTAATCTTACCCCGCCGATTCATACAACACACTACATCAAAGTCTGGGGGCTAGCCAAAGTCAAGACTGTCTTATGAATAAAATAGT
This sequence comes from Serripes groenlandicus, assembly GCA_031761405.1. Taxonomy (NCBI): domain Eukaryota; kingdom Metazoa; phylum Mollusca; class Bivalvia; order Cardiida; family Cardiidae; genus Serripes; species Serripes groenlandicus. The sequence goes on along the minus strand of JASEVX010000001.1, from coordinate 108,085,124 downwards.
TGTTTTTTCGGGATTTATTCTCCCATATGTGGGATGGGTCATGGCAATTGCAGCTTCTGGCTTAACAATGCTATTAATAAACATTTTTATTTTTTGTTTGTTTTTATATTCATGTTTTAAAAGCCTTGGCAGTAAACAAATTAAAACAGCCCTATGAAATCATCATTGGTTTAAGGATAAAGAAAGACTTATGGTTGAAACATTATAGATAAAAGATGTTAACCCTTTCCCACATACAACAAATCTGCAGCAGACGACTTTGAAAACCTATGTACAAAAACGTGAGACATCTCCATAAATGAGAGCTTAATTATCAAAATAGAGTTGGAAACATTGTGGCAAATGGTGAACTTGCTCATCATGAGCAATTTCACCTTTGCCACATTGTTTTCAAAAGTTATTATACCCCCTTTGAAGAAGAGGGGGTATATAGGAGTCACTGTGTCGGGCAGTCTGTCTGTCTGTCGTCGGAAGCCATATTTTGTCCGGCCTATTTCTTACAAACAACTGGGTGGAATTCAATAAAATTTTACATGAAGCTTCTATACCAAGTGGAGATGTGCATATCCTAAAGGGGTTAACATTGCATGATATTTTAGAGTTATGGCCCTTTTACTAATTATGTTATGGTGTAGGTCAAGGTGCTGTTTAGGGGGTATTTATCATCTTCAGTGATAGTTCTAGTTTGCTGCGGAGGCATCAAAATGCATCTGCAAGTGGGAAAGGGTTTATAACAAGCAATTGCCTTATCACATATCCAGCTGAATCCCTGCAACAGGTATCACCATCCCTGGTTTTTGTCATGATCTTTGGTCTTTTCTAGACATATCAGCAGTGAAAAATGTAAACCAAAATTCAGGACAGCATTTATAATGTGCAGGAGTATTTTGGTATACCTTGTTTGCAAATGTAGATAAAAGTAATTAATGCATAACAGGACCAGCTAACCTTTCCTACTTGCAAGCCCAATCTGAATCATCTGCAACAGTCAAGTTTGAAAAACATTGTGGCACATTGTTTTCAATAATTATACATATATTATTAATTATATATATATATATATATATAGTATTATATCCCTGATGTTTTCAAATCGTCTGCTTGTGATTAGAATGTATTATTTAAATATTGAAAACAAACCACATTGTAACCAATACAGAAATTACTGATGATGGGCAAATTCCTCCATAGCCCACTTTTTTTTTCAAAAGGCATCAAATGGGGAAAGCTCAAATGTCGTCTGCATCATGTAAAGTGATTGGAATGGCATTATTCCAGATCATTGGATAAAAGCCACTCTACTATCACAGACAAATCAAGGGCATTTCATAAGAAATAAATATGATGACAAGTATTATTTTCCCCCATGTTTGTCAATGTAATTCCCATTTGGTCTGCATAATGTTGTCTGGCATTCCATGATGATCACTCAGTCTACTGAATTGAAGAGTCCCACAGTCCTAACTGTATGACAACCAACCAGAGATGAAGAGCTGTAAATTGGTCCTCACTTTGCTTTAATATGTCTTGTATTACTAGACTTCACCCTATGTTGTCGGTACTTAAAAGTATTGTCTCATTGAGAGCCCAACGCAGGGTTTAAGGATCAAATTAGGATAAAACCGTTTCCAACTGCTGCAGCCATTTCGGAAAACAGTGTGGCAAATCCGTAGTGTATTAGGAACTTAGCATTGACATTTATCATTATGCAAGACTTTAAACAACATTTACAAAAGTGTGACACACAACTTTTAAACCTTTCCCTCATGTAGACGCTTCCTTGAATTTTTGAAAACTTTGTGACTAAAGATGAAATTGCTCGAAATGACCAATTTCTCCTTTGACACAAAGTTTTCAACTCTATTCAATAAGTATGTCTTCATAAATTAGGGAGATTTTCCTTTTTATTTTTGAGATTATTTCAAAGTCTTCTGCTGCAGATTTGTTGTATGTGGGAAAGGGTTACCTAACTTTGCAAATAATCTATACAAAGATCAGCCTTCATATTCCCAAAGTCCTACCTTAGTCTACATAATAATTTGTTCACTGCTCAATATCAATATTGTAGCAAACTCTGCTGGCTAAGGGTTTTATTTCTTGACAGCTTTTCTTAGTACTAAGATTCTTATTTCATCCATTTTCCATAAGCAGATGCAAAAGACAAATTTTTAAAACATTGTGGGAAAAAGAAAAATTTCTCCCTTTGTGGCATTGTTTTCAACTCTATTCAATGATCATACTTTCAATCATAAAGATTTTCCATATTTTTGACCCGCGATATTTTCAGTCATCTGCTACATATTTGTTGCATGTGGAAAAGGGTTACGCTCATGGCACAGTGGTCTACTCTTTTTCAGATGCCATTAAGTCTGCAATATATACCGCCTCCTTGCTTGGTAGTTATATATCAAAACAAAAAATTGCTATCTCCATATTGAAAGATGGGGAAGATAGAGAATAAAAAGTTTAGGAAAATGTGAGAAATTGACAAGCACCATTTCTCAATGTTGATACAGCCATCAGCATGGAGATAGCTTTATCTGGTAAAGTGTCTAAAATGATTTTTTTTTGCTGCAGCATTAAAGACAATTTCTAGGGTAATCAGGATTATTATTTCATCTATTTTAATGAGACCGGATAGCTTAGAGTCTATTATTTTTATACAAGACTTTTCCATCTTTTAACTTTAAGCTTAGGATCATTGCATCTTATATTTTGTAAAACTTTGGATTTACTTATTAATATGATATTTGAGACATATCCTACATTTAGTCATATATAAGCACAAGTTATTATTGACAGGGAAGTCAGTTTGTCCGAGCACTGTATAGGCTATGCTGAGATGAACAGATGTCGCGTTCCCTATTTGCTGTAATTGTACTTTAACAATTCATGGTCCCATACACCACAAATCTGCATCAAACTACTCCTATAGGCTATGCTGCGACGAATGGATGTCATGTTCCCTGCCTGCTGTCGTTGTACTTTAACATGTTACCATACACCACAAATCTGCATCAAACTACTCCTATAGGCTATGCTGCGACGAATGGATGTCATGTTCCCTGCCTGTTGTCATTGTACTTTAACATGTTACCATACACCACAAATCTGCATCAAACTACTCCTATAGGCTATGCTGCGACGAAAGGATGTCGTGTTCCCTACCTGCTGTCATTGTACTTTAACATGTTACCATACACCACAAATCTGCATCAAACTACTCCTATACGCTATGCTGCGATGAATTGATGTTATGTTCCCTACCTGCTGTCATTGTACTTTAACATGTTACCATACACCACAAATCTGCATCAAACTACTCCTATAGGCTATGCTGCGATGAATGGATGTCATGTTCCCTACCTGCTGTCATTGTACTTAAACATGTTACCATACACCTCAAATCTGCATCAAACTACTCCTATAGGCTATGCTGCGATGAATGGATGTTATGTTCCCTACCTGCTGTCATTGTACTTAAACATGTTACCATACACCTCAAATCTGCATCAAACTACTCCTATAGGCTATGCGTGATGAATGGATGTCATGTTTCCTAGTTGCTATAATTGTACTTTAACATGTCCCCTAGTTGCTGTAATTGTACTTTAACATGTCCCCTAGTTGCTGTAATTGTACTTTAACATGTTCCCTAGTTGCTGTAATTGTACTTTAACATATGCATCAAACTACTCTGAAAACATCTAGGCAAGACATGGAAAATCATATTAAACGAAAATGTATTTATTTGATAGAGTTGAAAATGTTGTGGCAAAAGGTGAAATTACTCATTATGTGCAACTTCTCCCTTTGCCACAATGTTTCCAAAAGCTGTCTGCTGTAGTTGCAACAAATTGCATCTGCATGTGTTGATGGGTGAAAGTACAAGTACAATGGAATTCATAATGTGTCAACATTGCAGAGTGTCATTGTAACCATTCAACATTGTGTGCTAGCCATACTGGGAATAATAACATTTTGCACTCTTTCAATTCTCAAGAAAATAGGTCATGTCAAATAGTTACATCAGGCTTTATTGATTATTTTTTTCCAGAAAAAAAAAGGAAGATGCATCATTTAGACATTTCCAGAGACTTTTAATATGTTGGTAATGAATCGGATGTGTGAAATAAAAAAGTAGGTTAATAGTTGATTAGCCAATTAAAGATCATTTTCCTGAGTACTTTGTGTTCCTGATTTTTTTTCTGCTCAGCAAAGTCAATTAGATATTGATTTTGAACATGGATGAGCTAAAGTTAATTACCTTTATACAGTCATGGAACAATTGAGAACTGTATTTTGAAATGATTTTCTTTTTTCACATTTTACTTTTGATGCGTCTGTATTTTTGTCCAAATATTTCAAAAGTTTACTGCTGCAGATTTATTGAAGGTGGGAAAGGATAAATAGGTCTAAAGGTTCATTGCGTGCAGGCATGAATCTAATTCCAAGTCAAAGTAGACCAAACTTGACTGATGAATTAAATCAAAGCGCTGAAGGCACTGCATTTGTTTGGGTACATAAAACTGTTCAACGGCCAGGGAAGAAGACAGTGCAATTTAAGAATACAACATTACAAATTTCTACGTAGTAGGGGTGATTACTGGGTATCCCCTATTGATTGAGATATATTTTCTTTCCGCCTATATTTGATTTAGTTGACTTGTAGAATGCGTAAAACTGTAAAAGAATATCTCAGCGTGGTCGAAAGTCCCAGTCGTTAATTAATTAAGCAATGATTAAATATTTAAGGATGCGATCTTAGGCACCCCAAACAAATAACATTGGCGAAAAGGGAGCAACATTTATAAATTGCACTGTATTCAACCAGTTAAAAATGCACAAAAAGAAGATAACTACTATTTATATTTTGTCTGTTATCTGACAGTCAAGCAGGTAAGTCTCCAGGGCAAGAAATGTGGATGCTTGTAGAGCCTTCGACGGAAACAAACCTTTTTCATACCAGAGAACTCCCAGGAACGCTACAGAATTGTTGTTGTTGTTTGGCGTTGTTTACCCTCGCGCTCGGTACAGAATCTGTGTACTTTTTTTTATTTATAAAATCTTTATAGAACCTTACACGGGTTTTGATTAAAAATTTATTAAAATTTAAATACGGCATGGAACTTATCTTTGTATTGCATTTTTATACATTTATAACATTATTGTATAAGTGTTTATTTTTTGTATCGCATGATCTATAATAACTTAAATACAGAAAACCTATGTTATTTATTTCAATAAAGGGAGGTAATTCTACAAAAACATAAGAAATCACTATTTCGAGCGACTTACTCCGTCAAGTTTTCGCAGTTTACATTTTACTTCCGATTACTTCCCTTTATACATGAAACTGAAGAGAAAGCTTTAAGACTTTCAATAGACATATATTTGAGATACGTTTTCAAAATATTTCTTATTTTTGTTTATTTCACTTGTTTATGTGTCCGAAGATTTGCTCTATATTCTATAGCGTCAGCATTTTCCCACTATATTGCATTTGTCCGCATTTTCCCTCTATAATATATGTGTCCGCAGATCGCGTCCGCACTTTAGACCCTCCCCCCATACCGTTGTATTTATAAATAGAATTCGACGATCACGATTTCTCTGCAAATGTGTTACTCTCATTTTAAATGCATTTTATGACGCACATATTTGTTTTTTTAATTCTTTATACTATATTTATATGGCCGACAAGGCACAAAGAAAATATTTTCAATTCTGTTTTTATCTACATTTTCAATGCGTGATTGAAAATTCAAATACCGTATCTGGAGCTTAAATCGGAAATAGTTTTCCCTGTAGCAGTTCACTCATTGAGATTTATAAATCTCTCCGCGTTCTTGTTTTAAAATACAATGTTTCATTTTATTTCCAAATTCTCTTTGAATATAAGAACCACATAAGAAAACAAAGACGATATAAATATATCATTATTTCAAAAATCGTGATACATTTGAAAAGTAAGAGCAAGTATTGAGTACTACTTTCACGCGTATGAAATTCATGGAATTTTCGATAAGACGTATGGCTTCAGAATTGCAGCAACTAAATTTGTTTGTTCCAAACAAATAAAAATGATCTGGTTCGTCATTTTTTAGCTCACTAGAGCCAGAGGCGCTGATGGTGAGTTATTGTGACTGGTTTTTGTCCATCGTTCGTCCGTTGTCTCTCGACATTTTGCTTCAAATGACGTCTCTTCTTAAACCGCTTGGCCAATTTTGATCAAACTTTACAGGGATGTTCATTTGGTGGTCCACTTTCAAAGTTATTCACTCAATTTAATGAAGAAGTTTGGTTGCCATGTCAACACAAGGGTAACACTTTTCAACAGATCAGAATAATTTGAACAATCTAAGTAGAGGGTCACCAAAGGCACATTTGTATAAATATAGTGAAAACTTAAAAAATGTTCTTGTACAAAAGTGATGGCCCTATTAGAAAATATCTTGGCACAAATGTTCCTTGGGTGACCCATTACCAAGATTGTTCAAATTAGTTTGAGTGTGAATAGGGCTAACAGTGGGCAGGTTTGATTTCCTCATATGTATAATATAATATACTGAAAGCTTTAAAAATCATCTTGTCAAAAAGCACTGGCCGATAAGAAAATGATTTGGTCCAAATGTACCTTTTGTGACACTCTACTAAGATTGTTATACCCCCTTCAAAGAAGAGGGGGTGGGTATATAGGAGTCACTGTGTCGGGCTGTCGGTTGGTCGGAAGCCATATTTTGTCCGGCCTATTTCTTACATCCCACTGGGCAGAATTTAATAAAATTTTACATGTAGCTTCTATACCAAGAGGAGATGTGCATATTCTAAAGGTCTTACAATTGCATGTTATTTTACAGAGTTATGGCCCTTTTATTTATTAAGTTATGGTGTTGGTCAAGGTGCTGTTTTGGGGATATTTATCATCTTCAGTAATAGTTCTAGTTTAAATTATTCTGATCCTGTGAAAAATATGGCAACCAGGGGGCGAGGCATGTTTTCCTTCTAAGTATATTAAATTTACAAATCACTTGCCCAAACATAGAGGCCTGATTTTATAATGATTTGGCGCCAATGTTCCTTTGGTAACCCTCTACCAAGGTTGTGGAAATCCTTATGATCAATTGATAAGCATGACCACCAGAGGTCATTGCTTGTTTTCCTTGTATGCAGGTGAGCGATTTAGGACCATCTAGTCCTCTTGTTTGCATTTAAATTAGTGTTTCACAAATAAAGAGCAATATAATATAATAAGAACAGCTAGTATACATTTAATTGATTGATTTGAGATCAAGCAGTTCTCCACAGTATTTCAACTAATTCTTGGTTACCAGATATCCTACTCATGATCTTTGACTTTCTTAATCTGGTTACCTTCCAACAATGACATTTTAATCCATTCATTGCATCACTGGTGCTAGGTTATTATAAACGACTTTTGTCAATTATAAGAAGGATTTGATAATGGTGGGTTTCAAACTCATGACCTTGTGATTTATAGCCTTCATCCTTACTGACAAGGCAGCAGGCTATCCTGGCTTTAAAAGCATTTGGACATAGTTAATACTGCTTTGAAAGACGTCTTTACCATATTAGTATAGTCGTTAATTAGTGGGCTGTCAATTTGGATGAGTCTATCTCAAGTTAGATCTTACAGCTATAATGGAAAATTAATGAAGTTCTTGTATTCTTTTATAAATTGAAAAACTGAATGAGAGAACAACATAAATCTTGCTAAATGGTGCACTTAATACCATGGCGATAAATCAAGTATTTTTCTTGTCACACAAAGCTCTGCCAACATTTATCAAAGGTGACATCCAATCAGATTCGAGTGTCATATTTTCTGCAGATTACTTTGAGAAAAACGATGCAGTGAATGTAAAGCTTGTCATTTGATTGGCCAATTATCATAATCTGGTATCCTGCTTTAGAATATATGTAAAATAATGGTTTTCTGTTCAAAAATGTAATTACTTCATTAAACTTAAATCTTATGAATAGACTCTAGCACCTTTCTTTTTTATTAAAAAATGCAAGTATTTTACCATAATTGTCACTTCTTGATTTGAAATTTCCATTTTTTAATGTCCATTCTTATTCTTACCAATATAGAAATAAAAAATTGGTCCAAAATTGTTCTATTTCTTATTTGAGTTTTTTTATTTTAAAATTAATGTAACATTAATCTTTCATTTGATGTATCATCTTACTACAAACTGATACTATTGGCTTAAAGGGAACAAAAGCTGTAACCCTCTCTCTTCCAAATACAACAAATTAGCAGCAGAAGGCTTTGACAACATCTATTCATAGATATATTGAGATTATCATTGAATAGAGTTGAAAACTGTGGCAAAAGGAGAACTTGCTCATGATGAGCAAATTTCTACTTTGCTAATATGATTTCAAAAGTTGTCTGCAAGTGGGAAAGGGTTAAAGTGTGGTATTGGAGAGAAAAAGTGATAAGGAATTGAAGCTTGAAGTTTTGCATGCTTCATTAAGTTCTCAATGAGAAACAAGCATAAACATGAACCCCAACATACATACAAGTTCCTCAAGACTATAACTCATTTGTCGACATTATCAAAGTCAACAGTTCACAGATATGTTCATTTAGAAGAGAGTATGATGTATATAAAAATTATATAAGCTGGGAATCAGAATACCAGTATCATTAATGATGGCCAATAATTGAACGTTGTTATTTTCACTAAATCTTTTGCTCACTACTTCCCTGGCATACAATAAATTTGCAGCAGACAACATAAAAAAAAATCCAGCCAAAATTATGCCAGTATTTCAGTATAATTTTTGGATAGTCATTAGTGTTGAAAAACATTACTTGCTCAATTTGAGCACTTTTCACCTTTGCCAGCCATTTCCTGCAGACGTGTAAAAAACCATCTGCAAGTGGGAAAGGGTTTAGAAACGGATTTCCCAATAAATGGGTGTTGATAATGCATCCAAGTTAAGCATGAGAACTACAGCTGAGCATAATATTATGTTCTATAAGTTAATGTGCTGACAAAAAGGTCATTGAGAGATCAAACCAAATACTTTAAAAATTGTAGTATTATTTTGGCTTTTTTTCCCTGGCACTCAAGATTGTGGGAATTAAGCATTACAACTGACTTGCTGTGTTGTTACTGTTGGAAAATTGTTAAAAGCGGTGTAAAACATCATTCGAGCTCTAGATAAGGAGCATTTTTCGTGCTCTAAAATTCTTATTTGACCTCCAAAACCTATGATGTGAATACTCAAAAAAATCGTCTCAGTGGGATGATTCCTTTGGGTACCCACAGCGTAGATTTTAATTAGTGCTAAAAGAGATATTATATAAGAAAGACCTATTTACTCCTCTGCATCATACAAACAAACAAAGCGATTGAGAGAGTTTTAGTTGAACAAACAAAAGTGCAAGTGTAGAATCCCATCCTAACCTACACTGGTTAAGCCCCAAATGCATTTAACATCATTGAATTGATGCAGCTTAAATAAACAGAACAGAATAAAATGTCATGAATTATTCTTAACTGAATGACTCACCACTATTTTTTCTCCATTTTTATTTCCCAGTTGTGTCTCCAAGAGCTTGAAATTTGTCACCGAGATTCGTGTCGAGACCTCCCAAATCTGGGAGATTTACATAATGTGATAGTTGTATAATTGACTAGTAACATCTCATTGGATTAGGACAAGTCAAACAAAAAGATACTCTTAACCCTCTGCTTTCTGACCCCTCAGCAGCAGTCAACTTTGGCAAACATTGTGGCAAATTGAGAAATTGCTCATGATGAGCAATTTCTACTTTAGTCACAATGCTTTCTTCTCTTTTCCATAATTTGGTTATTGAAATTGTCCACATATATGCCTCAATCTTTTTAAAGTGTTGGAAGGAATAAAGTATCACATATACAGGTACAAATGCAAAAACAGTGAAGACACAGGATGTACAGGATTGTCTGCACCTGCACTGTTTTGTGTATATTCACTGAATAGAGTTGCAAGCAATGTTGCAAAGTCTTTTGGGACAAATGTTTTGCTTCAAAATAATTCTACTGCAGATGTGTTAAAATGCATGTTAAATACCACTTTATGCTTGGAGTGCTTTGAATGTCCTTTCACATTTGAGGACGAACATGCACATATAAAATGTAAAGAGGCATGACAATGTTTGGAATTAGAGTTAATTTTCATTGACTCTCCATGACAACATGGATTATATTTGGATTCCTCGGGTATCATTGCTGTTTCATTATTGCCATTAACCCTTTCCTACTTGTAGACGCATTTTGACGCATCTGCAGCATACCAGTACAGCTTTTGAAAATGGATTATATTTGGATTCCTCGGGTATCATTGCTGTTTCATTATTGCCATTAACCCTTTCCTACTTGTAGACGCATTTTGACGCATCTGCAGCATACCAGTACAGCTTTTGAAAACATTCTGACAAAAGAGGTAATGAGCAATGTCTTCTTTTGCCACAATGTTTTCAACTCTATGATTCAATAATAATACGTTCATTTATAGAGATTTTCCATACTTTTGCAGTCATTTTCAAAGTGGAATGTCTGCTGCAGATTTGATGTATGTGGGATAGGGTTAACCCTGATTCTGCTACACTGAAATGATTGACTTTTCCTGTAGTGGATCTGGATGAGTTAATCCCTAGTTATTATGTTGTCTATCAAAAAAGTATTTTAATGTCTTTTGGATTTGACCATTTACTACTGATTCGATTGACATTGCTAAACAATGCGTAGCACATCTTTAATAAAGAGCTGTGCTATATTTGCATAAGGATTTGTTAAAACAGACTGCATGAAAGTCATTAAAAACAGGGAATAGAATTAATCATTTAATGATACCCTCCCATTTTAAATTGACACCACAGTGAGATTTTAGTTTTAAACCTTTCCTACTTACATCAAATCTGAAGCAGATGCCTTTGAAACCTTCTATGCAAGATAATTTAAAAAATTAAACGAGACTTACCTTGGTAAGGTGAAGTTTGATTTTAATTCTTTGAGTAAAGAATTGAGTGAGGTATTAAATGAGATGTCATTGCACATGTGCGGGCAGTCTTTAAAGGGTTTTATCCACATTATTTGAAGGAATTTGGTGTAATATTCTTATTTCCAAATCTTTTCGGTATTCCAACAACTGTAATTGATTATGTCGGGTGGGAGGGAGGCATTTAATACCTCACTCAATTCTTTACTCAAAGAATTAAAATCAAACTTCACCTTACCAAGGTAAGTCTCGTTTAATTTTTTAAATTCTTTTTCGTTTAAAGAATTTCGTTCACTCTTAAATGAGATTTTAAAGCTATAATGTGTGAAAAACTCACAAGTTATTGTAGGACTCCTTCCTGGAATCTATCCGCACTGGACTCTATATTTCTATCATAGAATTTAGCAAAAGTCTTTACATTTGACCATCCAGCTTTCTGTAGAATGTCTTTCATAGGCACTGAATTTATCTTAGCTTTTGATGTCGCAGCTGAACGGACACTATGTGATCCGTATTTCTGTATATCTATGCCAGATCGCGACATTACAGTTTTAATCCATCGAGATATGGTATCTCGAGTAACATGTTTGTATGGTTTTACATAACTGATTAATAACCTATTATTATCTGTCCCAATGGAATTACGCACATCCTTTGTGCGCAACAAATATTCTTTTAATACTGTATATATACAAAGCCTCCTATCTGGAGGGTAAGCCTTAAAGCATAGACTTGCTACTTGGCATTTAGGACTGTTTTGCTTTAAGGAATCTGATAATTCAAAAATAAACTCTGATTTCAACTTTTTGTAACTATTAACACTTACGAATTGTAATGTTTGGACTCGTGCTGCTTGAGTTAAGGCCATAAGCATAGTCAATTTTAACGTCAAATCTTTAAGAGAAAGTTGACGTACCGGTGATAATTTTCGTAAATAACACAATACATGATTCACATCCCAAATGACAGTGTAACGCGGTTTTGGTGGTTTTAGTACAAATATTCCTTTCATATATCTTATAACTAAAGGGTGACTCCCAACTTTAAATCCATCGAAATTTAAACCAAGTGAAGATAACGCACTTCTAGCAGTATTCAAACTGTCATAAGCTAATCCATTTTTAAATTGTTGTGTTAAATATTCCATTACTTCTTCCAAAGTTGGAGAAAATGAAGAGATTTTCCTTTCAATACAGTATGAAAACCATCTCTTGATGAATACGTTATATTGTTTTTTAGTTCCTTGTTTCCAGGAGGACATGAGAATACTTGTAGTTTGTCTTGAAAGACCACGTTTTCTGAAATTACTCCAGACACTTTGCATGCCATAATTTTCATTCTGTCCATCAGAGGATGTTCCACATTCTGAAACGGCTGTTTCAATAATCCTTTCCTTTTGCGAATTATCACCGGCACTTCCACTAGAAGTTCCATTAGACGCGAGAACCATGGTTGTGTCGGCCATAATGGTGCTATGACTATGCCTCTGGCCTCGTCCGCTCTTATTTTCTGCATGCACCGTCCCAGTATACTGAAAGGAGGGAATAGATATACATTATGAAATGTATTCCAAGCAAGAGAGAACGAATCAACATAAGAGCATTCGGGGTCTGGTTTCCAAGAGCAGAAATTTTTTACTTGTGCATTCAACCTAGATGCAAATAAATCTACATCTGGTTCGCCCCATCGAGAACTAATCAAGTGAAATATTCTCTCATCTAATTTCCATTCAAGTTGGTCATTGAAGCGCCTTGAAGCTTCGTCTGCTACTACATTTTTAGAACCTGCGATATGGGCACAAGTTAACCAAATACTATGTTTAATGCACCATTCCCAGATGTTTACACTTACTTGGCTACAGTCAAAAGATTTTGTACCACCCATGTTATTGATATAACTGACTGCAGTGGTATTATCTGAAAATATTTTAACATGATGTGACTGCACCTGTTCTTGGAAAGCTTTCAATGCATGAGAAATTGCCAGTAATTCAAGAACATTAATGTGATTTTTACTTTCGAAGTCGTTCCATCTACCTCCAATTTTGGAATTCCCTAATTTTGCACCCCAACCAGTTAGGGATGCATCTGTGTACATTGTTACTTTTGCAGATTCCCTTATGATATGTCGTACTTGGAAAGTGAGATTATCAATCCACCATTTTAATTCAATTTTCATATCTTTTGTGATTTGCATCAATGCATCAAAGTTCCCATGTTTAAGCTTTAGAGCTTGAATTTTTTCCCTTTCTAAATGCCTATAGTGTAATTTTCCATATTCAACTGCAGAAAAACTGGCAACAAGTAATCCAATTACTTTTGCAACCTCTCTTATTGATGTTGTTGACTTAGAGACAAGCTTTCTACATGAGACAAGAATTGATTCTTGTCTGCTTTCAGGTAAGAAAACTACCATTTGTTCGGAATCTATGATATTTCCTAAATACTGAATGCGAGTGGTTGGTATGAAAACCGATTTTTCCTTATTTAGAATGAATCCTACTCGAGTCATTAAATTGTCCGTCGCATTGACGTTGTCGGTGCATTCATCAAAAGAATCACCACAAAGAAGGCTATCATCAATAAAACCTGAATTTATGAACCCCAAACTTCTTAATTTGGCGTAAACAGGTTTCATAAGTTTTGTAAAAATTCTTGGGCCTTCACTGACTCCATTCACTAAGCATGTGAATTGATAAATCTTATCATTCCAAGTAAAACGGAAATATTTTTGTTGCTCTTCAGCAATTTGAATTGAGTAATATGCATGGCGTAAATCAACCGAAGCCATATATGATCCCTTTGAAATAAGTGTCAATGCATTTTCAAATGTTTCCATTTTGAAATGTTTGTATGGAATGTACTCATTTAACTTTTTTAGATTTAGAACCATTCTGTATTCACCATTTTTCTTTGGTTTTAGAAATATTGGTGAGAGAATTTGGTCATTACGAGGTTCCACTTCAATAATCACTTGTAAATCCAGCAATTTTCTGATTTCTTTTCCAACAATATCCTGTTCATTCTGATTGAAATTATATTGAACTCGTACATTTTTAACGTATTCATGTTCATTAAGTTCCAAATCAATATGGCAATGCTCAACAATATCTAAAATGTGTGTATCATTGGTTATTTCACGCCATTCATCTACATAATTTTTCAATCTTCCAGCAACAAAAGTTTCACTTACCGTATTTATTATCGGTAGTTCCGCCCTCCCCGTTTTGGGAAGTTTTTTGACGCCGAACTACTTGTTGACGTGCTGGCGTCATCATAAGAGGAGCTAAATCCCCTGCCTCGATTGCCACGGCCATAACCTCCACGGAAACGTGGGTATCTGCCTGATCTTCTATTTCTGCCTCCCCTGAATGGGTTTGGCTTGTCTTGGAACATGCGGTTGCTAATTTTTGAGCAATCTTCAATTTCTCTAGCAGATTTTGATACATCATCACCAAAGAGAAATTTTGTGTAAGGCCTGCTATGGTTGCACAAATGATTGTATTCTCGTTTTAATTCAGGTCTCAAAAAATCCTTACGAGACAAGTTTATCTGTTTATTTGAATGTCCTAAAAGTGCTAAAGCATCATTGCATTCATCTATCAATTTTCCGAATTCATCACTATTAAGGTCATTTTCCATTTTTGCCATTTTATCCACTATTTTTGACAATATAGTTGCACTTTTCACAATAGAGGTCTCTATGTTCTGCATTTTCTTGTCAGTACTACGTGCTGTTGGAGACATAGCTTCCCAAATCATTTGATTTGTTTGTGTGATTACCAGCCCCTCACAATTTATTGGGCGGCCATTGTTTTCATCTTTGACCAACTCATTATATCTTTCTTCATCAATGCCATTCCTGAATAATTCTGTGATATTTTCGGCCAACATAGTGTCAATTTCCTTATCACATGCCTCTGCTGATTTAAATCGCTTGGCCATTGATTTGAACCGACTACATGTATTATTATTCTCATCATCTACGGCCCTCCGTTTCATCGATTCAGAATCGGGATTTGATGGGCTTTCAGCACATGCAGTCTGCACATTCTCATTTAGAGAGAAATCACGGTTACCTTCATCACACTCGTGATCGTAATTAAATTCCTCGCCTTCGTATTCTTCATACGAGGCTAGTTTTGATGTAACTTCCATGATTTGTTTATTTTGATTCTCGATCTGTTTATCGTGTTCTTCCATTTTCGAAGTTTGTTTTGTTATCGCTCCTTGCAAACTATTAATTGCCGCTAGCAATTTATTTTCAGAACTTTCTATTGCCGATTGCATCGACTGATTTGCAATTTGCGTTGAACTTGCAGCTTTTTGCGTTGAAGTTGCAGTTTTCTGTTTCCCCTTTTGGGTTTGAGAACTACGTTCTCCTTTAGTTTCGTTTGAGCCACGCTCAGACGTTTCTATCTTGTTTTGTGAACTACGTTCACCAGTCCCTGAACCACGTTCAGTATCAGTGTTCGCCATAATTCTAAAATTTTTCACACCACGTGTGGAAAGCGACTGATTATCCGCCATTTTTGCAATAAACTGTCCGCACATGCGCAATGACATCTCATTTAAGAGTGAACGAAATTCTTTAAACGAAAAAGAATTGGACATTTCTCAAACTGACAAATACGATTTGAATAATATCGAAAGCATAATGTGGGAAAGGGAGAAATTACTTGATAATTTTGAGCAATTTATTCTTTGCCACATGTTTTCTGCTGCAGAAACATCAAAATGTGTCTGCATGACTGTGTGAAAGGGTTAATAGCAATCTCCCTAGATTACTCAGGAGATCGTTGAGAGTTCCATTTGACATCTAGCTTGATTCCACTTCTGAACTTTAACAGGTTACAAATTTTCAAAATTTATTTCCTAAGGAGTTCAAGATCTTTGCAGACTATATATCTTGTTCGATGAATTGAAATTAAACAAATGATTCTTGGTTAATCTTTAACCTTTTCCTGCATGCAGATGCATTTTGACACTGGACGTTTAAAAAAGATGTGCCAAAAGCAGAAATTATTCATAATAAGCATGTTCTCCTTTTACCCAATGTTGAAGCTCATTTCAATTATTCAATGATAGAGATTATCCACATATTTTCAAAGTCTTTTGCTGCAGATTTATTGTATAGGGGAAAGGGTCAAGAGTGTGATAACATTGACCATCTAGTATGATGGAACTAGTCAATCCTCAATTTTTTTTTATAACAATACTACTATGGAGCCCTTCATGTTTATTGCAAGCCAATTAGCGGGTACACGTCTCATTGTAATATCAGAGAACTTGGCTGTTACATATATTGGATCTGAAGACACTGCATAACAGGTTGTCTCAGTGACCTTTTTACATTTAGATATACAATCAACACTCCGCCATCACTGCTTCTCATTATTCTGTCCAATGAAATTGTACAATACAATCAACACTCTGCCATCACTGCTTCTCATTATTCTGTCCAATGAAATTGTACAATACAATCAACACTCCGCCATCACTGCTTCTCATTATTCTGTCCAATAAAATTGTACAATACAATCAACACTCTGCCATCACTGCTTCTCATTATTCTGTCCAATGAAATTGTACAATACAATCAACACTCCGCCATCACTGCTTCTCTTTTTCTGTTATTTTTATGGCTTATCTCCCCTATGGAAACACAATTTTAGGCGACAATTTGATTGGCTGATGCAAAAAAAGGTCAGTCTGAGATGACCTGTAATATGCAGCCATCAGGTATATATGAGCGTTTGCTGCTGATGCGTGAAGTTTTGGTCTGGATTTAAATGAGATAAGAGCAGGTAGGGACATTATGTGAATAAGATGCTTTCATGGTTACACAGCCTCAGTCTTCAAATCTGATGACTGGCTCAGCGGCAAAGTGGTTCGATCGAGTGCTTATATCGAACCTTGTAGACGCGGATTAAATGATGAAATGAGTCATACAAAATACTGAAAATATTTAATTGCTTTCTCTATGAGTAGTTTGTAATATTCACCTGTGAAGGTAAACTGTAAGCACATTAATTTTTAGGAAGATTCCATATGTATTACTAAATGTTGTCAAAGTAATCTCTTGCAGATATGTTGTATGTCGGAAAGGTTTAATTGTGAGCAGTGCATAAACAACATTAGTTACCTTGCATGTCAGTAGAAAGCTGTAACGTTTTCCCACATGCAGAAACATAGTCGATACATTTACAACTTTTAAAAATATTGAGGCAAAAAAAAGAAATTGCTCATAATGAGCATTTTCTCCCGGAGTTTTTCCAAATTGTTTTTAACCTTAATCAATGATGATACTTTCATATAAGGAGATCTTCCTTTACTTTTACCAAGGTATTTTCAAAGCCATCTGCTGCAGATTTGTTGTATATGGAAAGGTTTAATGAACTAATTATCCTGTTCAATGTAATTCCAATTTGATGTGTCAAGATAATATAGAAGGAATCCACCAAGTCAGGTTTTCAGGTGTCAGAATGTTTCAGTACAATTTATTGAATATTAATATAACCCTTTCCCATTTGATTGAAAACACATTTTGAGGCATGTGCAGCAGACGACTTTTGAAAACACATCTGCTTGCTACAATTTTTCAACTTTATTCATTAAATATGTTTTCACTTATAGAGATTTTCCATATTTTTGTTCAGGTGTTCGTCTGCTGCCGATTTGCTGTATGTGGAAAAAGGTGAACTATTTAAATTGTACAACAATACATGTACATTTTAAAATCAGGCCAATTAGGACACTGTTCTATGCTTTACTTGACTCAGCATGTTCTAAGCATTTGTTTCAGGGCTCTGAGTTTCCATTATGACTCGGATCAATATGGGTATTTTGATCTGCAATATTCCATGTGGTCATTTTCCATTTAACATTTGACACCTTTTCCTGAAATAAGTAGATTTTGATGTCTTAATTTGCGCCAGATGACAATTGAAAACGTGTGAATAGAAGAATATGCTCAGAAGGAGCTAATTGTTCTTTTCCAACGATGTACAAAGTTTTACTTCAATGATAATGAATTTTAACCGTTTCCCACATACAACAAAAGTGCAGCAGACGACTTTAAAAACTTTCCCAAATGTTTAAATGAAAGATCAGTAATAATTGAACACTCAGAGTTGAAAACATGGTGACAAAGGGAAAAATTGCTTGTTTTGAGCAATTTCTTATTTTGTCTCCATGTTTTCAAAAAGCCGTCTGCTGTAGAGGCGTCAGAAAGCGTCTATATGAGGGAAGAGGTTTTAAATAACAACTTAAACAGGGAAATAAGTTCTGTTTAATAAGTGAAGCACATCTACAGCATGATATTACAACAACAACAATTATTATGAAAGAAGACATTTCAAGAAAAAAAAGGGGGATTGAGCTCATCAGTGAGGTTTGAGTTTGTTAGGAATTTATGACTTGTTTGTTGGAGAAAAGCTGATTACAAGTCTGGATGTGTGACATTAATTTTGTGTCACATCATTAACTTGCCTTTCTAACCTGAAATTATGCCTGCTGCTTCCATACATCTATATAACCACTTTCCTGATACAGCCGACATAAGTTGCCTCTGCAGGAGACAACTTTGGAAACATTGTGGGAATAGGAGCATGGTGCACATAATGATAGAACTCAATTAAAATCTCTCTTTCTAATAGAATTTACAAAAGACAAACTGATGCTAAAAGAATTCCTACATACAACAAATCTGCAGCAGACAACTTTGAATCAACTAGACAAAACTATGGAAAATATCTTAACCCTTCCCCTCATGTAGACGCTTTCTGACTCCTCTGCAGCAGACGGCTTTTTGAAAACATAGTGACAAAAGAAGAAATTGCTCAAAACGAGCAATTTCTCCTTTTGACACAATGTTTTCCACTTGTAGTCATAGGTTATCCATTCAATTATGGAGATTTTCTATGTTTTGACAAAATATGTTCAAAGTCGTCTGCTGCAGAATTGTCGTATGAGGGAAAGGGTTAAGAGAAAGTTTAATTATTAAAAAGAGTTGAAAACATTGAGGCGAAAGGATATTTATTTATTTATTGGGGTTTTACGCCGCTTTCAACATTATTTCAGTTATATCACGGCGACAGTTCACTTATTCATGATCCCTGGGTAAACAAACCAGTACTAGGCTAGAAAATGTGCCTTGCCCAAGGGCACTCCACCATGACCGTAGTGCCGCGACTGCGGATCGAACCCGGGACACCCAGTTTCGAAATCCCCGACGCTAACCAGCTGCAAGGCGTCAAAATGTGTCTACTTGTTGTAAAGGGTTAAAATATTGTTGTTAAGGAATTATACCTTTTGTTCCCAAGGACATCAAATTAGCTCAAAAGCTATAATTTAAGTCGTTATAGAATTTCTCATTTGGCGAAACAACCATGCATGCAGTATATTAGAAATAGTGAAAGATTTTGTAAAATACTGCTTTCTATTATTTATGTCATAGGCAAAACTTTCCATAGGTAAGAGACTACATGGCAAACAGTGATATCTTAATTCTCTTTCAACAATATGCTGGTACAGTTGTTTTGCTTGAAGCCTTGAACATTATGATGCATGTATTGATTTACATGCTTTTAAAAAGCATCATATATGCCCACAGAGAGTCGTTGTATCTCTGATTCATTTAAATATTGTCAGTCTAATAATACTGGTTAACTTTTAAACTCACAAACAAGAAAGGAAATAGACAATTCTTCAATTCATAATGTCATCCGTGTTCAACTTTTCCAAAGTAACAGAATAGAAGCCATGAAAAGTGATTGGACCTATTTCTTACTGTGATGAGCGGTTTCTTGAAGATATATATTTTGAGCCCCAACAAACAATTTTATTTGTTTTATTGGGCTTTACGTCGTTTTCAGCATTATTTCAATTATATCTCGCAGACGGTTCTAATATTCATGATCCCTTTGTTAACAAACCAGTACTAGGCTCAGGAAATGTGCCTTGCCCAAGATCGCTCAGCCATTAAGCCATCATGCCCATCAAGCGAAAAGGGGTCTTGTGACAGATTAGCCCAATAGTGAAGACTGGCGAGTCTGTTACCTTCACTGTCTGCTAGAATAAAGTTAACACATTACTTCACATGATGTTTCAAATGTTGTCTACTTTACAATACAAACAAGATGAAAAATCTGAAAAAATGAAAGTAAGCGCTAGAGTTGAACAAATTTCAATAAAAGGTGAAATTGCTCGTTTTGAGCAATTTCATCTTTTATTGTAATGTTTTCAAAAGTCGTCTACAATAGCAGGTGCCAAATGTCGTCAGTGTGAATAATGGGTTATAATAGCGTGAGATGTAACTTCTGACAATTACACTGGAAATGTAACTCGCCAACCATTATGTATATTTGAGTCTTGGTGATGAGAATATTGAAATGCAATATGTCACTAATAACCACAGATGATGTTCATAATGTATTTCAAGAATGAAATCCAAATTTTTAACACTATAAGTATTAAAGTTTCCTCCTGGTTGGTGTAGTAGTGGTAGAGCATCAATCTCTGGTGCTGGAGGTCGTGGGCTCCATGCCCGATCCGGTCATAGTCAGACAACTTTAAGATGGCTTTTGCTCCTTGTAGGGGTAGCATTATGACTGACTTGCTGGTGTCAGGATAAATGAACCAGTAGTACTGGTAACTTACCCAGGAAATGCAGTGATATAACTCTATAATGTTGAAATTGGCAAGCCTAGGTTATGAAATTATATAGGCACAATATGATTACAGAAGTTTGGGATACGCCATGGTTTGCATCTGGGATTTGAAATGGGGCATCCTAGGTTTGATCCCCAGTCGTGGCACGAGTCATGATTGAATGACCTTGGGAAAGGCACATTTCCTAGCCTAGTACTGGTTTGTTTACCAAGGGATCATGAATAAGTGAACTGTTGCCGTGATATAACTGAAATATTGATGAAAACGGCGTAAACCCCAATAAAACCAACAAACAAATAGCAGAAATTGACTATCAAATTCAAATCTTACTGAAATTTTGTTTATAGAAAGATCAGTTTTTCTCATAACTGAAATAACAAACAAGGAGTTAATTCAGTGCATCATGCCAGGAATTGTCAATGTTATCAAGTGGATTATTGTATTCCAGTGCAGATAGATAGGTTTCCAGTATAACACTTTCCCACATGCACAAACAAATTTTGCATGACTTTGAAATTATCTAGGCAAAAATTGGATAATCTTCTTAAATGAAGAAGAATTATTGAATAAAGTTAAAACAAATTGTTGCACAAGAAGAATTTTAGTGCTCATACACCCTTTCCCCAACGCAGATGCATTTTGAAATTTCTGGCTCATATTAATATAACTGATTTCTTCTTTTGCCACAAAACAAAACTTTCATTTAGATTTTCCAGTTTTATCACATGATTATGTTCATCATCTGCTGCAGCAGATTTGTTGTATGTGGGAATGTTACTTAAAATGTACCTAAACTTCAAATATGTTAAACAACATTTAGATTAAAGATATACAAAACTGAAATAATCTGGCTCTCCAAATTTGCATTATTACATTAACCCTTTTCCAATTACAATATAGCTGCAGCAGACAACTTTGAAAACATCTAGGCAATATTAGGCAAAATTTTCATATTAAAATAAAAGTATAATAATACATGTAGTATAGAGTTGAAAACATCATGGCAAAAGGTGAAAAAGCTCTTTATGAGCAATTTAACCTTTTTCCACATTGTTTTCAACAGTTGTCAGCTGCAAATGCATCAAAATTTCCCTTCATGTGGGGAAGGGTTAATCTGTAATTTATATTCCATACAGGGACCTATTGAACTGAGTGGTATATTTTATTTCATTTTGCTGGAAAATATTACAGATTCTTACATCATTGTTATGCCGTGCTGGCACGCACTCTATCCATTTACAATTTCTGTGTGCCAGGCCAAAATGGGCCCTTAACCCAAAACCTGATGATTTTTGCTTCCTAGATGGATTGATTCATTGATTGATTTGTGTTTTACACCGCTTTCAACAATTTTTCAGTTATATCATGGCATTTTCTTGGTAAGTTATCAGTTCTACTGGTCCATTCATCCTGACACCAGCCAGTTAGTCGGTCGTTATGCTAACTCCGTAACTCCGAGCGCCAATTGCGAGGAAGGCAGCCATTTCTATGATTTTTGAAGTCTTTGGTATGACCCGGCTGGGAATCGAACCTGTGACCTCCCACACTCGAGGGGGATGCTCTACCCCTACACCACCGCTGCAGATGTCCTTTAAGCCCCAGTAGCTCAGTCGGTAGCAACGCGGGCTGTTAATCCAGGGGTTGTGAGTTTGAATCCCGGCTCGGCCAACTTTCTTTCCGACGATTGACAAAAGTCAATGCGACATGCGTCATTCTTCTTCCACCAATGGGCTAATTGGTCTATGTGGAAAAGCAGCCAGTTGAAAAGATTGGGAAGATTGTTGTGTGGAGTATTGGTGTGAGAAAACCAGGAAATGCATGAGTAGGTGAACCTGCTGCTGTGATATAACTGAGAAATTGTTAAAAATGGCGTTAAACCCTAATCAATCAATCATTAAATCAGGGTTCAAAGAACAAAGTATGAGCAGTGTTTTACCTTTTCCTTTAATGTTTTCAATAAATGTTGTCAAAGTTGTTGTTGTTCATGAGAGTAATATTATCAAACCAAACAGCAATACAATGTCCTCAGTTGAAATATACAGTCATATAGATTTATGTATATGTGTATGCCCATCTTTACCGCAAGGAAACAATATTGAAGTAGAAATTCCTGATCTCTGATTAAGAAAGTGCATTACACCAAGGCATGTCAGAGTCTGTACAATAAGCTTCTTTTTTCCTGAACAGGACCCAGGTTTTCCTGGGAAAATTGCGGAAAAGCTCTTGTCAAGACAGATGTGTCATTCAGAATCACATAACCCACCATTTCCTTAAACAGGCAGATTTATGAAGAAAGTAAAGTATCGCTTTTACATTTATCCATTACATCTATCATGTAATGCAGGAGAAAAAATGATCCATTTGGAATAAGTGTTTAGTCTTTAAACCTGCTCCCACTTGCAGGCGCAATTCCTCAAATCTGCAGCAGACCACATTCGAAAACATGATGAATAATTTCTCCTTTTGCCACAATGTTCTTAAACGTCTCCAGCTACAGATGCGTCAAATTGCATCTTTAAGTGGAAAAGAGTTATTAATGTAATATTGCAGTTAACACTTGATAGTTAGTAATACTGGTTTAGGTGATATTTGCTGGTATCAAGCTTCCACTTCGGGTCTGGGAGGTCGTTGGTTCCATCCCCAGCCGGGTCAAAACAAATTTAACCCTTTCCCACATACAACAAATCTGCAGCAGACTACTTTGAAAACATACTCGGAAAAAAATGGAAACTCCCTTTAAATGAAAGTACAATAATTGAATAGATTTGAAAACATGGTGACACAAGGAGAAATTACTTGTTTCGAGCAATTTTTTCTTTTGTTGACATGTTTTTTAAAAAGCCGTCTGCTGCAGAGGCATCAAAAGTGTCTTTTTGAGGGAAAGGTTTAAAGACTTTAAAAGTGGTAGTTATATCACTGGTGTCAGGATAAATGGACAAGTAGCACTAGTTACTCACCAAGGAGCAACACCATACAAACATGGGGATCTATATAGTCCTTGATTGAAAAGGAAGATCTCAAACCATCTCTTTTAAATGTCCTAAGAAAGAACAATTTTTTAAGAAACAACAACTGTTACTTGAATATAGTAATGTTTTATCACTTTTGTTAATGATGTTAGAATTTAAGCAGACAAGTTGTGGATGTGAAACTTGAGTTTATAAATTAATGAGATGTAGACTCGGTGTTAAACCCTTAAACCTTTCCCACACACAACATATGCAGCGGACGAATTTGAAAGCATTTATATGAAAGTTGTCTAGAAATTGAAGTATAAATATTGAACAGAGTTTACAATATTTGGACACAAAAATAATTTGCTTTAATGAGCAGTTTCTCACTTTGCCGCAATGTTTTCAAAAGCAGTCCACTATAGATGCGTCAAAATGCTTCTGCATTTGGGAAAGGGTAAAGTACGCAAAACTGTCTTTTACAACTCATGCTGAGAACTTGTCATTTATTCACTTGATTATACACTAAGTGGCCATTAATTCTAATAACTTACAATTCTAGGCTAAGATATTTAAAGATATGAGATATTTAAGGCCGGGTCCAGTGAGTATGGTTAACACAGTTCTGACAATTTAACCGTTCCCACATACAGACCCTTTCTTAGATGCATCTGCAGCAGAAGACTTTTGAAAGCATTGTGCCTAAAGGAAAAAGCAATTTCCCTTTTTGCCATAATGTTTTCAACTTGATTCAATAATTTTATCAAAATTTCATCTAAAGGCTTTAGAAATTGTTTGCTGCTTCTCAAAAATGACAAACTTGGAGGATACTAAGTCTTATTAAGAGTAAATTCTTCTTTTACCATGATGTTTTCAAAATGTTTCTGCATGTGGGAAAGGATTAAGGGAGCAGTTAGTTCACTAAGTCATGAAATATAAGATGTGCACAGGTGCAGGGGAGAATTTTCTTCATAAAACATTTTATTGAAAATGACAGACAGGTTCTTGGAGACAGAAAACTGACTCTTTGTTTTTAATTTCCATGAGTCCATTACCTGATATGCTACTTGTTGACTGGAAAACATTTAAGGATTAATATCATGGAAAGTTTATAATTGCAGTACAATTTATTTTTTAGAAATGAAGTACATGTGTTGATTGCCATGTTAGGAAGACATATTGGGATTATGTCTCAGTTGTTGGTCCATGCATCCGTCTAGCTATCAGTGCAGTAGTGGGAGCGGGAGGTCACTGGTTTGATCCCGTGTTGGGTCATACCAAAGACTTTAAAAATGGTAGTAATGGCCACCCTCCTTGGCACTCAGGGTTGCGGGGTTTGCATGTCTGCTGCAGATATGCTGCACGAGGGAAAGGGTTGCGGGGTTTGCATGTCTGCTGCAGATATGCTGCACGAGGGAAAGGGTTGCGGGGTTTGCATGTCTGCTGCAGATATGCTGCACGAGGGAAAGGGTTGCGGGGTTTGCATGTCTGCTGCAGATACGCTGCACGAGGGAAACGGTTGCGGGGTTTGCATGTCTGCTGCAGATACGCTGCACGAGGGAAAGGGTTGCGGGGTTTGCATGTCTGCTGCAGATACGCTGCACGAGGGAAAGGGTTGCGGGGTTTGCATGTCTGCTGCAGATATGCTGCACGAGGGAAAGGGTTGCGGGGTTTGCATGTCTGCTGCAGATATGCTGCACGAGGGAAAGGGTTGCGGGGTTTGCATGTCTGCTGCAGATATGCTGCACGAGGGAAAGGGTTGCGGGGTTTGCATGTCTGCTGCAGATATGCTGCACGAGGGAAAGGGTTGCGGGGTTTGCATGTCTGCTGCAGATATGCTGCACGAGGGAAAGGGTTGCGGGGTTTGCATGTCTGCTGCAGATATGCTGCACGAGGGAAAGGGTTGCGGGGTTTGCATGTCTGCTGCAGATATGCTGCACGAGGGAAAGGGTTGCGGGGTTTGCATGTCTGCTGCAGATATGCTGCACGAGGGAAAGGGTTGCGGGGTTTGCATGTCTGCTGCAGATATGCTGCACGAGGGAAAGGGTTGCGGGGTTTGCATGTCTGCTGCAGATACGCTGCACGAGGGAAAGGGTTGCGGGGTTTGCATGTCTGCTGCAGATACGCTGCACGAGGGAAACGGTTGCGGGGTTTGCATGTCTGCTGCAGATACGCTGCACGAGGGAAAGGGTTGCGGGGTTTGCATGTCTGCTGCAGATATGCTGCACGAGGGAAAGGGTTGCGGGGTTTGCATGTCTGCTGCAGATATGCTGCACGAGGGAAAGGGTTGCGGGGTTTGCATGTCTGCTGCAGATATGCTGCACGAGGGAAAGGGTTGCGGGGTTTGCATGTCTGCTGCAGATATGCTGCACGAGGGAAAGGGTTGCGGGGTTTGCATGTCTGCTGCAGATATGCTGCACGAGGGAAAGGGTTGCGGGGTTTGCATGTCTGCTGCAGATATGCTGCACGAGGGAAAGGGTTGCGGGGTTTGCATGTCTGCTGCAGATATGCTGCACGAGGGAAAGGGTTGCGGGGTTTGCATGTCTGCTGCAGATATGCTGCACGAGGGAAAGGGTTGCGGGGTTTGCATGTCTGCTGCAGATATGCTGCACGAGGGAAAGGGTTGCGGGGTTTGCATGTCTGCTGCAGATATGCTGCACGAGGGAAAGGGTTGCGGGGTTTGCATGTCTGCTGCAGATATGCTGCACGAGGGAAAGGGTTGCGGGGTTTGCATGTCTGCTGCAGATATGCTGCACGAGGGAAAGGGTTGCGGGGTTTGACTGTCTGCTGCAGATATGCTGCACGAGGGAAAGGGTTTAACGGTAAACATTTCCGAGTGATACATACAACTGTTGATGCACCTGCATTGTTCAAGAAATATAAACTGTTCAAAATAATCTGTCACAGAACCTACCCTTTGCAAAATAACTATTTCTCTTATTCCCTATAAGGTTTTTAACTTAAAATTAAAATTAGACTTTCCAAATTTCCTGATATTACATATCTTTCATCAAACATCAAGCATTATTCCTCAACAAAATGTTATATCAAATAAAATGGTTAAATAAAATTCCTTCAATGTTGTCCTTGCTTGACCTATGTTTAACAAGGTCACTTGAGGACAAATCAACACACTGATCCTGGATAAAAGGTCATCTGATATCACTTGTATTAAACCCTTACCCCCACTATTAGAACAAAGTTAATTGTCCTAAATTAAAACATGTTTTAATTTAACTCCTAGTGAAAGAAAAACCATTTCATCATTTCATAGCTATGAGAACATACTTTAGGTGTTCATTTCTGTAAAAGAGCATTTGGAATTTTGTCACTAGTAATTCTTGAATGCATTATATCTATATTGGTATCTGAAACTCTGTTAACATTGAGTAAAGTGTTGTAGTTGGAACTGATCATG
Organism: Serripes groenlandicus; assembly: GCA_031761405.1. Taxonomy (NCBI): domain Eukaryota; kingdom Metazoa; phylum Mollusca; class Bivalvia; order Cardiida; family Cardiidae; genus Serripes; species Serripes groenlandicus. Next base: position 108,058,065 of record JASEVX010000001.1, on the reverse strand, counting down.
ACCAAGTATGTAAATGGGCGATAAGTACCCAATTAGTAAGCCCTACAATCTATGCAAGTCAAATGGTGTTAACCCTGATACCACCACTGAACACTATCCAAAAATACATCCTATCTGGATTATCATGCTGTCATTTGAGCCTATAGTCATTGGAGGCTCTTTCAGTCCTGTTTGCATCTTAGCTATAAGTAATAGATTTTCAATTATTAATTGATTTGAATTGATTTTGTCAAAGAATTGGCAAAATTAAAAGATCAATAACTAAAGGGCCAATAGTTTAAACCACTCCATGACCAGGATTAGCTTTATGTGTGTGTGATAAGGCAAATTCATCAAACCAGATTTTATTCCTGGATACCAATTATATCCATACCCCCCAGAAACTAACATTTTGGGAGGTACAGTGTATATAGAAATTACTGTACCAGTCTGTTGGTTGGTCAGTGATTTATTTCAATGAAATGTTTAAAGAATGTAAACATAGTTTGTTTGTTTGTATGGTGTATGAGTTATGGCCCCTTAACTTTTATACATAGTGTAACAGACCAACAACCTTGTCTGAGCTATATTTAAGTAACCAACATATGAAGGTCAATCACTATTTATAATAAGGTTCTATATACCAAGAGGAGATATGCATCATATCAAAATACCAATGCATCATATCAAAATACCAATTATGTTTGAGATATGACCCCATTGATTTATTATACTTTCATTCAAAAGCTTGTCTTAGTGATAACTCAACAAGGCCTGCACCCATGGCCCTCAAACTTGACATGGAGGCTGGGGGTGACCAGTAGATGACCCCTATTGACTTTGAGGTCATTTGGTTAAAGGTCAAGGTCACATTGACCTTGAACCTGAAGAGTTTGTCCAATGATAACTCAACATTGCCTGCACCCATGGCCCTCAAACTTGACATGAAGCCTGGGCCTGACCAGTAATTGACCCCTTTTGAGGTCATTTGGTCAAAGGTCAAGGTCACAGTGACCTTAAACCTGAAAAGTTTGTCCGAATGATATGAGTTCCCATGGCCCTCAAACTTGACATGAAGCCTGAGCCGGACCAGTTATTGATCCCTATTGATTTTGAGGTCATTGGGTCAAAGGTCAAGGTCAAAGTGACCTTGAACCTGAAAAGCTTGTATAAGTGATAACTTGACATTGCAAGCACCCATGACCCTAAAACTTAACATGGAGGCTGGGAGTGACCAGCAGATGTCCCCTATTGTGAGGTCATCATGTGAAAGGTCAAGGTCACAGTGACCAAGCTTATCCGAGTGATAACTAATCAAGGCCTGGAGCTCAAACTTGACTTGGAGGATGGGCCTGACCAGTAGATGACCCCTTTTGATTTTGAGGTCATGGGGTTAAAGGTCAAGGTCACAGTGACCTTGAATGCATAAAGCTTGTCAGAATGATAACTCCACATTGCCTGCACCCATGGCCCTAAAACTTGACATGGAGGCTGAGGGTGACCAGTAAAAAACCTCTATTGATTTTGAGCTCTTCGGGTCAAAAATCGTCCAAATATTCCTGACAACATGGCGCTTAGGGGGGGCATAATGTTTGACAAACATCTCTTGTTATCTATTGTGTTATATATACCAACATTTATGTCCTTGCTATCTCAGTAACTGGAAGCTGCTGCACTAAGTGGAGATGTGCATATTTAATGGCTTTTTAGTTTGAAGTTTATATTTGCAGAGTGATGGACCCTTGATAATTATTCATACATAGTGTTATTAACCAATGGCTGTGTCCACAACATTTATCAGCAACCACTGAGTGGAATTCAATAACATTTTATAGGAAGCTTCTATACCAAGCGAACATGTGTATATTTTAATAATGGCATATAATTTTTATTATGCAAGGGCATATAGGGTTACCTTTGACTGTCATAGCTATAGCACTTTCATTAACTTTGTGGGCGTAATTCCTTCTTACTTCATACAAAGGTCAAGAGTCAAGTGTCAAGAGAGTAAGAGTAAGTTCAAGATCACGTCAAAACGTACAAAAAAGTGTTACCTTTCAGCCCTCTACTTGTCTCATTTACTATCATCTATATAGATTGTTTATTAGAATTCAACATTAACTCAGAAGTATTTGAGAAGTCATATGGGAGTAATTGATGAATGATAGTTGTTCCTGGTAAACATATATGTACGTATATATGTGACATAATAACATAAAGGATCCCCTATGATCTTAAATGGGTTTCTGATGATGCATCTTGTCTCATAATAATGGGTCTCTTACACATTATCCTTTTCCCACATACAGACACTTTCTGACACAATAGCAGCAGACTACTTTTGAAAATATTGTGGCCAAAGGTGAAATTGCTCATGATGATCAATTTCCCCTTTGGCCACAATGTTTTCAACTTTATTTATCATGCAATTAAGCTATTTCTTTATGGAGATTTTTCAGGTTTTTGTCACCATGTTTTCAAAGTCTTCTGCTGCAGATTTGCTGTATGTGGGAAAGGGTTATACCATATTTAAACCATACTTTTATCTACTTACTATTTTACTTAATGATACACCAATAGTCTTTTAGGTCTCAAAGTGCTCCTTTCGGGTCATTTTGAACCTTTTTTCTGTGAGGATGATGATAAGACAAAAGCAGTTAACTTAAAGTATCTCAAGAAAGGCAAGGAATGTCTTTCCTTAGAATATCCATTAGGAAAAATGAAATGTTGTTCATGCTATTGAATGATGATAGCATGCTAGATATTTTCCCTGATAGTAATTAGTACTGGAGAATGAAAAAGTGTTTTAGCTCACCTGAGCTCAAATTGCTAAAGGTGAATGAGCTATTGTGATCGCATTTTGTCTGTCCTTTCGGTCGTCAACAATTGCCTTGTGAACACTATACACGCAACATTTTGCATCCAGTCTTCATGAAAGTTTATCAGAAAATACATCTTCATCAAATCTTGTCCAAGTTCGAAACTAGGTCATGTTAGAACAAAAAATAAGTCAAAAGGTCAAATTGAAGGATATCTTGTTAATATGCTGGAAGAGGCATTTTTAACTTGAGCACATTGAAACTTTGTCAGAATGTTTGTCTTGATATCATGTCAGTTCAAAACTAGGTCACTAACAACTTGGAAGTCGTATTTTTTAAACTTGAGCATGTTGAAACTTTGTTAGAATAGGTGTTTTGATGATTCTAGGCCAAGTTTGAAAATGGGTCATGTGGGTCAAAAACTAGGTCACTAGGACAAATGAATGATTTAACACTCTGCAAGCCATATCTTTAAGCTAAGCTAGTTGAAATGTTCTCAGAATGATTGTCCTGATGATATTAAGACCAAATTCGAATATTGGTCATGTTGGGTTGAAAACAAGGTCACTAGGCCAAATTGAAGGAAAATCTTGTTAACCCTTTCCCTCATATAGACGCTTTCTGATGCCTCTGCAGCAGACGGATTTTTGAAAACATAGTGACAAAAGAAGAAATTGCACAGAACGTGCAATTTCTCCTTTTGCCACAATGTTTTCCACTTTTTGTTATAGGTTATCCATTCAATTATAGAGATTTTCTATGTTTTGACAAAATTTGTTCAAAGTCGTCTGCTGCATAATTGTTGTATGAGGGAAAGGGTTAAAACTGGTATTAGCTCATCTGACTGCAAAATGAGTTATTGTGATTGACTCGGTGCATAACTCAGAGGAGCAGTCCAGCGCCATCATAGCCCTCTTGTTTGGACACAGATATTAACTTCTAAATCAAATGATGTCATGGCTCTCATTGCTTGGACATCCTCTTTTAACTGACCTTAGGTCAAATGTCACGGTCCCAGTGGCTATACTATATTTTGTACTAAAAATGAGAAAAATGAGCAATTTGTCCTTATCATACAATGCTTTCAACCAAATTAAATGTTAGCTTTATAAAATTTCCCAAAATGTTATTGTTTTCCAATGATGAATAATGCAAAGCAGAAGACTGATATTTTTAATGAAAATAATTTTATTACATACATAAATGAAGTATTATTATATTTCTTTTTTTAACTAAATGATTTTCTGAGAATTTATTTTACTATGACAATCAATACAGAAAGATTTATGCAGTGCTATTTAAGAAGAACAACATGTGGTGCAGGAAAATAAATACAACTGTTGTAGAGACACATGTGAATCAAGGCAAATTTTGGAAACATTGTGGGAAAATGGGGAAATTTCTTTTAACAAGCAATTTCCACTTTACCAGCAAATGTTTTCCAATCCATCCCAAAATGGACCTGTCTTAAGTCCATGTTTTTCCATTGGGGTAAATATTAAACTGTCCCTCTAAAGAAGTCTTCGCTTTATGAAATATGTTTCACTGTATATTTTAAGTGTTTCATGTATATTCTTTTCAATTGGCAGAAAAAAACGGTTGTAAGGATGTATAATTGCTGGGAAAAACTAGAAATGCTTATGTAATCTAGTGTTTTTTTCTCCGTCTGACAAAACTTGTTTTCATTAATGAATACCAAACAACTGTCTTGATACAGTCTAACATATAACATTCTGTCTCAGTATGGTTCTTTTCTGATTTAATTTGATCATTAATAAGATATTTGGGGGTTGGCAAAAACAAGAACAATGCAGTTGCTTACTTTTATCTTGCTGCATTTTTCATCGGGAAGCCATGTGATTTGATATATCATAAAAAAGACTGCCAGAGCTGTTCTCAGAAAAAGAAGAATTTGTTTCAAGCTAAATATACTGGTACAATTTGTAACCCTATGTTATGGGTACCCCTTAATCATCTCAAGATGGTTATCGAAATCAGTATCTATACAACTTAAGTTTAACCCTTTACCACATACAAATCGGCAGATTACGACTTTGAAAACATCTAAGCAGAAACACCGAAAACATCAGACCTATAAATAAAGGTATTATAAGTTATTGAAAAAAGTTGACAATATTGTGGCAAAAGGAGAAATTGCTTGTTTTAAAGCAATTTCTCCTTTTGTCACAATGTTTTAAAAATGTGTCTATAAGTAGGAAAGAACTCTTCACAACCCTTTTCTACATCCAGTAAATCTGATGCAGACAACTTTGAAAACATCAAGGTTAATATATTGAAAATCTATATGTATGAGCGATTTTATATTGAATCATGTTGATCTCGGTGTGGCATAAGGAGAAATTGCTAATGACTTAAGCAATTTTTTCCAGTTGCACCAATGTTTTAAAAATTCGTCTACAAGTGGGAAGGGTTTTCATGCTGAAATACAGACTGTCTTTCCTAGCTCTCAAATTAATGCAATATTTCAAAACGAAGCCTAAAGCAAATATATATTGGAGAGGAAATGAGATTTTTTTCCAAGATAATACTGTCAAATGTGGTAGAGACAGAGTTTTATGGTTCATTGTCTTTCAGGAGATAATTTGAGAAACCTTACCAAGAATTTAAAAAAATATATTTCTGGTTCCTTTAAATGTGTTTCAATTATTTTCGTACCCTTTCCATGATATAGACTACTTTCAAGCAGCATATGACTTGGCCCCATTAGCGACGAGAGCAGTTAATCCAGGGGTTGTGAGTTTGAAATCAAGCTCGTCCAACATTTTCTCAGACACTGTCACTGTGTCAAGCGTCGTTCATCTTCTACCAATGGGCTCGTAACAGTCTATGTAGAAAAGCAGCCAGTTGTTTTTGGAAAGTCTGTTGTGTGCCTTGGAGTACTTGTGCGGGAAAGCCAGGAAATATATGGGAAGGTGAACTTGCTATTGTGATATGACTGATAAATTGTTGAAAACAGCGTTAAAAACCCCAATCAATCAACCAGCAGCATATTACTGATAAATTGTTGAAAACAGCGTTAAAAACCCCAATCAATCAACCAGCAGCATATGACTGATAAATTGTTGAAAACAGCGTTAAAAACCCCAATCAATCAACCAGCAGCATATTACTGATAAATTGTTGATAAACTCATTCCAACATGACCCGGCCGGGTAGCTCAATTGGTAGCGTATCTGACTCGTGATCTGGAGGTCACGGGTTCGATACCCGGTTGCGGCGACATTCTTTCGGGCGATGTTTTCCATTGCCTCTCACCTCTGATCTATGTGAGAAAGTAGTCAGTGGCTTCGAAAGAATGTTGTGTAAGTACTGGTGTGGGAAAGCCAGGAAAACATGGGTAGGTGCACTGACCGCCGTGATATGACCAAAGCTGTTGAAAGCGGCGTTAAGCTCCAAACAAACAAAAAGCCGTTGTCCGTCTGGCCACTGCCGTTGTCCGTCTGGCCACTGTCGTTGTCCGTCTGGCCACTGTCGTTGTCCGTCTGGCCACTGTCGTTGTCCGTCTGGCCACTGTCGTTGTCCGTCTCGTCTGGCCACTGTCGTTGTCTGTCAGGCCCGGCTGTTCACATTTTCTTTAAAACAACTTCTCCTCCTAAACCATAATGGCCCAATTTCAAATAATTTGCACAGGAATTATAATTTTATGTTCAGAACAAAAATTCATGAAATTACATAAAAGTGATTACATGTGGTTGTACAACAGTCAGTGGTGTTTAGATATTTTTAATACAGGTATCAGTGCTATTGCCCTTGACATTGTAATGGTCAAATAGAATGCTTAGCTCTTTCCCACCTGCAGATGCATTTTGATGCATCTTTTACAGACAACAACTAAAATTAGTAAACATTGTGGCAAAAGATGATAAGATGAGAAATTTCTCCTTTTGCCACAATGTTATCAACTCTATAATAAAACTTTTGTTTTTTAGAGATTTTCCTTTTTTTGTGCATAGATTGTCTAATGTATTAATGCTTTATAATTGTTGTAAGTGGGAAAGAGTTAAATCAGGAACTTGTGCCAAATGGACCTGTCACTTGGAGTTGCTGAAGAAAAATGTTTCCACCAATGGGCTAAGTCTATGTGGAAAAGCAGCCAGTTGCTTGGGAAGATTGTTGTGTGGAGTACTGGTGTGAGAAAACCAGGAAATGCATGAGAAGGTGAACTGGCTGCCGTGATATAACTGAGAAATTGTTTAAAACGGCGTTAAACCCCAATCAATCAAAAACAATGTTTTCAAAAGACATCTGCTTGAGATGTGCAGAAATAAGTCATGATTTTGAAAAAAATAAAAAAAAGGTTAAAGTGATGCAGACAATTTAAAACAACATATTGAGTGTGACAGTATGATTAAAATCTTTGGTCTGATTGTCTTCATACAAATCTGATTGGTAGATAGATAATGTCATGGCGAAACAACTTTTATATTCCAGACATTTATTGGGTGCAGCAAAGACTTGCTGTAATCAGATGCAAGTCTTATAGAAGACTTATAATAGACTTAAACCTATCCCACATGCTAACAATTTGAAAATTGTTTATAAATCCCTTTCCCTCATACAACAATTCTCCAGCAGACGACTTTGAACGTATTTTGACAAATAACCTATGACAAAAAGTGAAAAACATTGTGGCAAAAGGAGAAATTGCATGTTTTCAAAAAGCCGTCAGCTGTAGAGGCATCAGAAAGCGTCTATATAAGGGCAAGGGTTAACCCTTTTCCACCTGCAGAAGGTGTTTGCAGCATTGACTTTTGAAAAAGTTATGCCAAAAGTAGAAATTACTGTACATTTATATCAGCTTTTGCCTCCTTTGCAGCAGTTGAGTTCTGAAAACATTTTGGCAAAAGGAAAAGTTGCCCATAATGAGAAGTTTTAAATTCACTTGTCTTAATTTGTTCTACAGTAAAATGCATTCAATAGTTATACTTTCACCTAGAAAAGTTTCCGATATTTTTGCCTACATTTTTTCAAATGTTTCTGCTGCAAATTTGTTGTTTGTGGGAAAAATTAAGTACTGATTTGCTGTTTGAATAACATCCATTATTGTAATCATTCAATTTTCTACTTTTCTTGTCAGTTGCTCTATTAAATTCCCTCTCTGGAAAATACAACGAATTTTCAAAATTGTGATATGCTCAGTAATAAATGAGTTAAGTCACATTCCAGAAGATAAAATTGAAATAATAACCATTGTGGAAAGAGACATTGACTTTTATTTAACCCTTTACCACATACAAAAAAGTGTCTGCAGGTGGGAAAGGGATAAATCCCTGTCCATGTCTGACGATTTTGGGATATACAGAAGTTAACCCCCCTTTCCCACATCTAAATTCTGGCACCTTTGTGGGAAAAGTAGAAATTACTCATTATGGACAATTTCTCCTTTTGTCACAATGTTTTTAAAAGTCTTCTGCTGCACAGGCGTCTGTATGTGGGAAAGGATTAAAAGGCTACAGATGTGCTTTAAACTGCTGTTTATATTATTCCATTATCACACTCAATAATAAATTAAAGTACTGAAGTACTGAAGGTAGAATTGCGATCGTTTAAGAAGAGATACAGAAGTGCATATATGAATATTTATTTTACAAAATGTTGACGAACAGACAGACGGAGAGACAGACATCGCCAATCTATAGACCGGAATTGCTAGAGCAATCCGGCCAAAAATAAAAAAAAATCATCAATTTTAGCAGTAAAATCCTGCCAAGAAGTAATGAATTGAGAAAAAAATGTGCTGAGAGGTCCATAATTTCAAACTTGCTAAGATTTGGTCTGTGCAATGAATGTACAAATTGAAAAATGTATTGTTGACATGTATTTTCTACACCATCATTGTAATGTTGTTTATCATAAATAAAATTATTCCTTTTTTTAAATAAACTTTTAATCAAAATGTGTCTCAGTGTTGTCTTCTTCAGCAGTTTGACAGAAACAAAGCCTAAATCTGAAATTGTGTCAATGTGTTATTTGTCAACTCTGTCCCATAAGTTTTGCTTGTGATTTGAACTCTCATAAAAAAAGCACGGAAAGGGACAACTTTCCCAACTTTGATTAAATATGTTTTCAATTAAATTGTAAAAAATCTTTTTCTTGTTTTTTGAAAGTTTTGTCATTATTATTTAAGACGGACATTATATACTAGAATATATAGCCAACTGACTATCATTTGAAAAAGTGTTTCTTATTTAAACCTTTCCCACTTGCATATGTAATTGCAGCCGACGACTTTTGAAAACATTGATGCAGAATAAGAAATTGCTCATAACAAGCTTTCTCCTTTTGCAACAATGTCAACTATATTCAATGATTACACTTCCAATAAATGTGATTTTCTGTATCTTTGCTCAGATTTTTTTAATTCGTCTGCTGCAGAGTTTGTTGTGATTTGTTAAAGGGCAAGCAGGATTGGAATTGAGTGTTGCACTTATCCTAATGAAACACTCGCCTGCCTGTGCATGTTTTAGCTTAACTTAACTTGTTAATGTTCTTTCCATCATCAACTTAGTCATCTGTTAGTAATCAACTCTATGAACGAAATAATCGCGTCAAAATCTTGAATCGCGTCAAAATCATAACGAACAAACTGTCAAAATCTAATTTTGAACTGTGTAATACAAATTTAGAATAAAAGGATGAATCAGTTATGTTGTAACAACCAATATCCGCGGGTCATTTACCTGATTTTGGCCGAAAGAAATGATCGATTTCTTGCAAGATTTATTCGTTATTCGTTCTGCCTATTATAATCAAAGTATTCTAAACGCTTTATAAACAAGTGATTTAAAGCGCTCAAATCATTTGATGAAATTTGTTTCTTTAGACGCGGACCTTGTCGAAAGCACCTATCCAAAATGCAAGTCATCGTTAATCGTTGTCGAAGGAATAGATGGACTGAGAGAAAGAGAAAGAAAAGGCTTAGCAATGCATACTATCTTTATGAATAAGGACATGAACGAATATGTATGGACTAGCGCCTAGAATTTCGTACTAGCCGATCCTTCATTCCACTCGCTTATGCTAGCGGGCGAGTGGATGTTTACATCTCTGCCGAGAGTAAAAAAAGGGTTACAATTTACAAAGGGTAATTGCGCGGTGCAGTGCTATATTGGCGTAGTGATATCTAAATAATTGTGTACACTTTAAATATGATATTTACACTTACAAGACTTGTTATTTTCTATTATAAGCTTGAATAATCGGATTTTTTTTCGTTACTCTATGTTTGCTTTTGTTTGCATTCGTAAATTAGTCAAACCAAAAATTGCTCTTAATTGTTGGTGGTGAAGGGCATATACATCACGTGACTTCAAACTCACTATGACTATGGCAGCCTCTGCGCATGCGCAAGTCTACCAATAAAACAGCCTGAAACACCTTCCATCAAGATTTTACTTGTTTGTACTTTGATTTTCTACCTGATCATCTCAGGCCATTAATTGATCTGGTCTTTAACCCTTGGCCACAAAAAACCTTTAGTCAACAGTATGGAAACTCTTTACAAATGAAAGAGCAATTGTTAAATAATGTTGAAAACATTGTGGCGAAAGCAGAAATTGCTCATCATGAGCAATTTCTCCTTTTGTCAAAATATTTTCAAAAGTGCTATGCTTAACAGGCGTCCGAAACCATCTATATGTGGGAAATGGTAAACAAGCACAGATAAGTGTGTTATCAAGAACATGGGCATAAATATTTCATGGATGACAACTATGCATGGCTTGATTAGAGGCCAGCATGGAAACTTGTAATTTGCTTGATGTCATGCCGCAACACTTTGTTACCTCTTCCATTTTACCCCAACTCCGATTTATCCATCAAGTTTTAATTAACTACTCCTGCAAATTTGTCACATAGCTTTTACATTGAGTTGTATTGATTGGTTAGAATCCTTTTTCCTGATGCTGATGATGCTTTATACCAGTCTGTTGCAGACATGTTTTGAAAGCATTGAAACCAATTTAACGAGCAGAGTGTCTCAAATGCTTTTTGTGTTGCCTACTTCAACAGATTGAGACATCGCTTCTCCCCTGTTGGTAAATCTGTCCTTCAGTCTGTGTGTCTGCCTGTCAACGTTAACTCAACTGGCGGGCAACACAGTGTGTTACTTCAAACCTCTTGTTCTTTAAGTTTTCACATTTCTTGTTGCCAAGATGTTTTTATAGATCCCTATTATCTATCAGATGCTGATCGGAAAAAAAAAGTCTACAAAATAACGGCATGGATCGAGCTAGGTTTAAGAATAAAAATGTATAAGTTCTTGTACTTTGTAGAACTTAGCAATTATCTAGGAATCATATTTACAATGGAATAGTTAATACTCATTTAGGTCATTGCCTCATATACACACATTATGACATTTCCACAATGTATTCAAAAATGATATATGTACTTTGATTTACAGAGAGTTTCCATTGTCTTGCCAAGATCAATTATAAGTCATCTACTGCAGATTGCAGATAAGTGTACATGTGGCAAAAGGCTAATAAGTTTTGAGACACCAGCCTTGAGACAGAGACACATTTAGGGTCTGTCTGTCTATCCATCCTTCTATTTGTCCTTCATGATTACACCATTTTGCTTACTGACATAATGACTGGCGACACATGTGTTCTTCAAACACTCTTGTTTCTATAAAAATGTTTTTTAAAACAAAATGTTCTATGAAATAAAGTTCTTAATAAAATATTTGGTATAATAATGACTGATGGAAATCAGGTAGTCTTAATTTCAACTTAAGTTATTTCATTGAATAAGAATCTTCAACATCTAATGTAAAATATAAATTTGTATGTGTAATTTGGGTGGACATAACTATGTGTTTTGAAGCAATGATTTCTATATTAGGCTAATATGGTTGTAAAAATGTCAGGGCCCACATTATTAAAGGTCATAAACCCTGATTGAAGAAAATAATGGCCTGGTTTTATATCCTCTAACTAGTGATAAGCAGTGAAATAAACATTTTGTTAACTCTTTCCCACAAATAAGAAATTTGCAACATATCATTTTTAGCTCACCTGTGCACGAAGTGCTCGCCTTTTTCCGGCGTCAGTCTTGCGTCGTCAACATTTTCTTTCAACAACATCTCCTCCTAAACCACGGCTCCGAATGGATTTTTGACTTAACTTTGTAGGAATGATCCTTGGGTAATCCTCTTTCAAACTTGCTCAAAAAAATTAATTCAATGCAGAACTATGGCTGCTATGAAAACCGAAAGGATTTTTAAAAACTTTTCTGAAATCGAAAGGCCTATATATAGCTTCGATATTTAGTGTGAAGTATTGTCTAGTGGTCCTCTACCCAAGATTGTTTAAATTATGCACCTGATAGAGCGTCCGCTTCGGGTGCGGGAGCTCAAGGGTTCTATCCCCGGCCGGGTCATTACCAAAGACTTTAAAAAATGGTAGTAATGGATGGCTGCTCACCTTGTCGCTCAGGATTGTGGGGTTAGCATTACAACTGACACGCTGGTGTCAGGATAACTGGACCAGTAGTACTGGAAACTAACACAGGAGAAACGCCATGATATAACTGAATTTTTTTAAAGCGGCATAAAGCACCAACCAATGTTTAGTGTTTTGGTGTGTAGCATTGTCTAGTAGCCATCTACAAAGATTGTTCAAATTATGCCCCATGGGGTCAAAATTGGCCCCGCCCTGGAGGTCACTTGTTTTACATAGAGATACATAGGAAAAACTTTGAAAATCTTCTTGTCTGAAACTGAAAGGCCTAGAGCTTAGATATTTGGTGTGTAGCATTATTTAGTTGTCCTCTACAAAGATTGTCCAAATTATGCCCCTTGGGTCAAAATTGGCCTCTCCCTAGGATCACCTGTTTTACAAAGAGATATATAGGGAAAAACTTTGAAAATCTTCTTGTCTGAAACTGAAAGAGCTAGAGCTAAGATTTTTAATTTGTAGCATTGTCTTCTGGTACTCTGCAAAGATTTATCAAATTATGCTTCTGGCGTCAAAATTGGCCGCCCCAGGGGTCACCTGTTTTACATAGAGATATATACAGGGAAAAACTTTAAAAATCTTCTTGTCTGAAATCGAAAGGCCTAGAGCTTAGATAGTTGGTGTGTAGCATTGTCTAGTAGTCCTTTACAAAGAATGTTCAAATTATGCCCATGGGGTCAAAATTGGCACTGTCCCAGGGTCCCCTGTTTTACATAGAGATACATAGGGAAAATCTTCTTGTCTGAAGTCAAAAGGCCTATAGCGTAGATAGTTGGTGTAAAGCATTCTTTAGTTGTCCTCTACCATGATAATTCAAATTTTGCTATAGAGTTTAGATGGGAAAAACTTGACATATTAACTTGACAAAAGACAGACAACATAGGGTGTGTGTTCTGTGGTCCTCTTCAGCCTCTTGTATTGGTTTACCTGACCGCTAAATGAGTTATTGTAGTTGGCATGACAAAACACATTACATAACTCAAGTCAGCGATCCAGGGCCATGATGACCCTCTTGTTATAATAAGTTTGATACGTACGTACACATGTATAATTTTAGTGCATTCTACATACATGTGATCTTTGTGCGATTACATATATGTTACGATGTACATATTTATGTATATGGGTTCATGCATAAATTTTACATGTACGGTGAGACAGAGTGAAAGTGTGTTTGGGTGTTGTGTCTGACATCCTTTTTTTTTATTTTTCCCTCAAACAACAAATCTGCAGCGGACGACTCTGAAAATGTCTTTGCAAAAATATGGAAAACCTCTAAAACTGAAAGTGTTATTACTGAAAAGAGTTGAAAACACTGTGGCAAAAGGAGAAATTGCTCATCATGAGTAATTTCTACTTTTGTCACAATGTTTTCAGAAGTCATCTGCTGCAGACGTGTCAGAAAGCGTTTGTGTGTGGGTAAGGGTTAAAATGATATTATGAAAAATGGTTGTAAGGACAACTTGTTACAACCCTTTTGCGTAAAACCACAAATTTGTTTTATACATGGAATGTTTTCATAGCATAATCTACCAGCCAAAAAAGATTTAAAAATATGATGTGATATGAAAACGCTAATTTAACCCTTTTTCACATACAACAAATATGAAAAATCTCTATAACTAAAACTATCATTATTGAATAGAGATGAAAACATTGTGGCAAAAGGAGAAATTGTTCATCATTAGCAATTTCTCCTTTTGTCATATTGTTTTCAAACATTGCTGCAGATGCGTCACAATGTATCTGCATGTGGGAATGGGTTGAGTATTGTTGTTGTATTGGAAATGAAGTTTTTTAAAGTAAAACATATTTTTATTAGAAAATACTTACCAGTCATTTAATACCTGATATATAATCTCAACACCGTTAATTCATCCAGAAAAGAAGCTCGCGCAGCCATGCATAGCCCTCACGCGTGTGTGATACACACGGCCGCCGGTAATACCGGCGCACGGGCCATGTGACCCCCACTTTTAATTTCACCGTTAACTTGCAGCGTTTAGTGTTGGGTGACGACGCGGGGTTGGGAGGCGGGAATCTGAAATGACTGGTAAGTATTTTCTAATAAAAATATGTTTTACTTTAAAAAACTTCATTTTTATGTCAAAAATACATTACCAGTCATTTAATACCTGATGACTTTGCAGCATCGGTCGGGAGGATCGTCCAACACAATGCCGGTCCCGAGAAATCGTAGCACTTGGTAAGAGTACCTACGGTACTACTAAATATAAACACAACTGTTTATGTATTTAGTAATTTGTGTATTAATTAGGTAAGTACTCGCTGAGAGTCCACTTGTGTGTCCAGAGAGGAATAATTTCTGATTGAAACGTTTTAAGACTTTATCAGAAGGATCTTATTACTAATTAAAGGAATAGGATATCCAGTGTTTGAATACGCTGCTGACATATCCTTCTCCTACCTGAGGTTGAATAACCCCTACTGTGGCTCTTACAGCCCTCGAATGTTTTATATAGAACTTAAGACCCTTGACAGGGTACAAGATCAGGTTATATCTAAGGGAACACAGTTCACAGAAAGGTTGTGAAATGTGATGGGTTAGGAAGCACCAAAGGCAACTTGGTCTCAGTAGGAATACAGGTTTATAAGAACGGTTGAATAACCATACGGCTGTAAAACCTGATGAAATTCGTTTTTACTGAAAGCAAAGAACTCACTTCCCTGATAGTGTTCGCCAAGCAAGACGAATTTAAGTCTCAGTTTATAACTTAAAAAGCGGCCGCTTCCGAAGAACGTAAAAGTTTGGAGAGAAATGGATCTGAACTTTGAAGTTAAGCGCATTGGAGCATCGAACAATAATTGTTGTGTTTATCGCCAAATCTTGAATGCGAGAGGTCGGCAACAAATGTAAGCATAAATTACTGATTGACGTACCTTAAAAAACACCAATCGGTAAGAACTGTCTACTTCTAATGAAGATGTAACGGTTATGTCGATAGGCAGGCCAGAAGAACGTTGAACTACGATCTCTGGGCCAATACTGTGTTTCTAAAGTCATTGTCAGGAAGAGAATAACGACACCGGAAGTTGACTCATTTGAATTATGGGGGCAATTCAGGGAGTAATAATTATTGCCAATCGAAGGACTACTGTCTACTCTATTGATCATGTACATGTCCTAGTCAGTTAAGCCCTGTACTGTAATGAGTATTTAACACACTGCCCCGAACTGTAAACAATTCGGGTGTAGTATGAAGCATGTATCGGACCGTTTCCCTTAATTACTGATCCTTATCCAGGACATGGTAATCGGATTCTCTTATAGCGAATCGAGTCTGTCCGAAGGGCCAGCTCAACGAGAAACGTCCTACAACGAGTCTCTTGAGGGGAATAGATCCGACTTGCCCGTTTTGGGAATTAATTCTAAACGCAGGTAATCGAAGTGAAGTGTTTGAAAGGAACACTTCCCCGTTTACAAAGAATCGACGGTCATTCCTCGATGAAAAAGCAACCGGTACGTGGTAACAGGTGTCTGTTTGGTCTAGGAATCGCTCAGACAGCCGTTCCGGATTGCGTTCTTGATAAAACGGAACATTCCATTTTATTACTCGACCGTACTAGACGCAATCTGAGTCGATAAGTCTTATTCCGGTCTTCACCGGAACCAGACGAAAGACGGTTGTAGAAACCACCGAATGGAAGGTTGATACCCACTCCATGGCATTCCTGTTAGCTTAATAGAGAGGAGCGCTTCCCTATAGCCGCGGATTAGGGCCAGTGCTCTACTTGGTTGTATGCCAACTTTGCTCCCGTACGGGGCTTTGATAAGGCAGGGCCAGCGGAAGCAGAAAGCTAGGCTCGAACTTAGCCTGTCTCTTGTGTCTTCACAGGTTGGGCTTCTAAGAATGCCTGTGCAGAAGTCACTGTACGTTCTGTCCCTGTGAACAATGTTGCCGCATACGCCGAAATGCGCCTATGGACGCAGTGAATGCAGTAACTTCCCACTCATGATAGTTTATTTAGAGTCCAGCTCTAAATTGTTAATCATCCGATGGAGCACTGAACCCGATATGTCTCTTATTCGTCAGACAAGACGGGGTCGTGGGTTTTACCCGACGACGTGCGGATTGACTAAAGCCGGTTCTGGACCGGAATGTCAGTGTCCGATTCGACATGGAGGAATCCTATGATCGATTGATTGTGGTTTAACGCCGTTTTAACAATTTCTCAGTTATATCACGGCGGCCAGTTCACCTACTCATGTATTTCCTGGTTTTCTCACACCAGTACTCCACACAACAATCTTCCCAAGCAACTGGCTACTTTTCCACAAAACTTAGCCCATTGGTGGGAGGAATCCTATGAAGGAGTCATGATCGAGGAATTTATCCCTTTTCCGAAGACGAATGAGATCGCATGGAATCAACCTTCGGTCCGAGCTCACGTATGAGAGAGTTCACAGAGTGACTATCCTCTGGGAACGGTTGATCCCGGTAGGCCAGCATAGGGGATTGATTTATGAAATCAACTGAATCTCTCCCATGTAATACCGTCGGACATCGACTCGTCCCAACAATTGGTACGATGGGTATTACTTGGGAGGAGTGTAGTCCCTAGAGACGCACTCTCTCCTCCCTGGGGACCGACATAACTATTTGACCGGTACTCCCCATACCCGATGGCCGACTGTTTAATCGGCTATGTCCCAGCATACTGCCCGATTGACTGCCGAAAGGTTATGTCCTAAGACATTACCCGTTTGACCGGTGCCTTACTGGCTATGTCTAAAGACATTGCCCGATCTCCAAATGACTGTGTCCGAGGACATTTGTCAATTGGAATACTGTTGAATTCCGAAGAATTCATAGTTGAATTTTTGTTTTCACGGTGACCGTTTGCCCGGTAACCGTTTATGCCCAGTTAAGAGTTTGACTGCCCTGTGAACGTTCACGCGACAACCGTTCATGCCCAGTGATTAATTGAGTACTCGGTAGGCATTTGACTCATTCTCTAGCACTATCGACTCATTACATTCATATGAGTGTAAGGAACGACAACTCTGCGAAGGAGATTTTCACTTGGCTGTGTTCGAAAACACCCGGTTGTCCAATGCTTATGTCATAATATTGACAAAACGGTTGGAGTCAACTTGACTTAACGACTGCTCGTTACCCAGCTCTGGGAACGTTCAGTAATGGTAGCTCCCTCTGACCATTACTGACCGGTTGACTAATGATAGGCTGATGTGAGGCTGCTCTATCACTAGTCTCCAAAAACTTCAGACATTATAACTTGGCACTCTGTAGAAGTCCGAAGACTGCTGTACTGCAGAGTGTAGGTTTTGCTCGAAATCATTATAGGTTTAAATTTAAGCGTCAACCTTCGGGCATAACGTATTAGGCACCACCCTAAGTACTTCCTTAATGTTCTGCTGTAGAGGTCAACGCTCTACAGCCGGCTCGTAATCTGAAGGGGACTGCCCCCCCCCCCCCCCGCCCCCGCCCGTCAGACGAGGAGGTGGGAGAGTGTCGAGCCCTACGATGCTTGACTCTAATCCGTCTTTCAACTGAAAGACACAACAGTCTTATAAAAGTAAGAGAAGGGATTGTAAATAATATTCAATCTTGGTGTACTTTATTGTTGTGTTAAGGTGTCGATCGTGTGATATGAACCTCCTCTCTCCGCAGTAGAGAGAGGTCGCACTGGATCGATCGTCGGCGCCGAACTAACCGTATGGGACGGTCTCGACCTCCCTTTCACGGAAAACCTGAGTTATTCCGATCGGGGGTTTGCCTTCTAAGGACTGCCTCTTCGAAAGGTGTCCTTCCGGGAACAGTGAATTCCCATCAGGTGGGTATTGCTGATCCCGGTAGGCTTGGTTAACCCGCCTATCACCGATCCGTTACATCTTTTGAAACGGAGCTTTGTATCGGGGAAGGAGTGTAATCTCTAGAGAAGTACCATGTTCCACTTGGAGACACGGAAACATTTCTCTGTCCTGTACTACCTATAACTGGATATCTGGGCCTTGTGCGTAATGACCAGTGTTTTGAATATCCGTACTCTTCTATTCTCATTCTTTTGAGGAGTGTAATCCCTACAGAAGAACACTATTCCCCTTGGAGAAAGGAAAGATTTATCTGTCCTGTACTCCTTATAACCGATGTTAGACGGTTGGATATCTGAGCCTGGTGCGTAATGACCAGTGTTTTGAATATCCGTATAGACCGGTTGTGCGAAGAACGAGTGGTACTAGCTTAACGACTGCTCGTTACCTTGACTGCCCACTGCCCGGTCGCGTCATGTTAAACTGACTGATAATTTGCCCGGTCGCGTCATGGCTTAATGACTGACCGGTCGCGTCATCGCTAAATGACTGCCGGATTTGCCCGGTGACTGGTCGCGCCTAGGCGAAATGACTGACTGGTTGCCCGGTACCCGGTTACCCGGAGACATATAGGTTTTGCTCGCAAGCATTACCCGGTTGACTAATGATAGGCAGTTGTGAAGCTGCTCTATCACCGGTCTCCAAAGAATTCTGTCCGCAGACATTATAATTTGGCACTCTGTAAGCGTCCGAAGACTGCTTACTGCAGAGTGTGGTGTTAGAGGTGGCCAATCAGTGAGGTTTCCCTTTGATTGACCCATGGCGTCTCCCGAAGGGTCAGCCCCAACACCTGGCGTCAGATAATGTCGTTCAGCAGACGGTTGCTCACTCTTGAGGCCAACCATCACTGTGTCCGTACGGTTTCTGGCCCGAAGGCCTTTGTTTCCCGACGGAATAACAGACATCAGCCGCTGCCATCCGCTCCTCCATGTCCCGCGAAGGACCAGCCGAAGCTGAGGGGGAGCGGTCAGAGCTCCAGATAAGGGGCGTATGCATGTCTAAAATCCTCATTTGACCCTCTTACCCTATGCTGTGGGTATTGAGAACCCACAGCATAGGGTTTGTTTCCTAAGAGGGAATTTGTGGGGAAAATAGCTGATTACACCTCCTAATCTGGACCTCTGAGCGGTTGTGCGGAGTGAAGAAGGAACAGCTCTGACCTTCTGCTCACTCAACACAGCCGCGGAGTCTGATTGTTGGGAGAACCCCTCAAACTCCGCTTCACTCGTAGAGCTAAGAGAAACCTTTTTAGGGGTCTTCTTACTCTTCCAGCTTTTGTGAGTCCTCCTCAACCCAGACTGTTTCCAAATGGAAGCAGGCCAGGAAGAGAAGTACTCACAGGGTGAATCCTGTGTGTACTTAGTGAACGCAAAACAGGACAGACGCGTGTCTCATACAGCCGTTATGAGTCACGCCTCTGATCACCACTATGTGACATAGAATATATATGAAACAAAACAATTTATACGATTCAACAAAAAATATAATTTTTTTCTATTTTTTATTTTCTACTATACCCGTTGATCACGGAACGTATTTCAATGAAAAAGATTTTACAAATATTTTCCAAAATTGTTCATGTTTAATTAATATACATAATGTAATACAAGGCGATAATAATATATTATCGCTAATAGGGTCGGTGTAACTATAACTTCGTTGAAAGAATGAATGGCCATTACCGCACCCGATACGTAACTGAAATAGTGGGTGGGGTAACCCACCCGTGACTTCTCAGTTAGTTGTGTTCACAAAAAACAACTTAATTACAATTAGTAATTTACACAATTATGTTGTTAGGTTGTTAATGTAGTTGAATAACTGAATGAAAATAACTTGTTTAAGGCGAATGCCTTAAACAGACCAAGAAATAAAATATAAAAATGAAATAAATTCTTAGCTGTCAGTTGGTGTGTCCAGAAATTAAAAGTGGGGGTCACATGGCCCGTGCGCCGGTATTACCGGCGGCCGTGTGTATCACACACGCGTGAGGGCTATGCATGGCTGCGCGAGCTTCTTTTCTGGATGAATTAACGGTGTTGAGATTATATATCAGGTATTAAATGACTGGTAATGTATTTTTGACATAAAATTTAGTGTTATCACTAACAGAAAGGATTTAAGTTCCATTAGTGGTGATGACAGGTGTGCTGGAAGAACCAGTATCTTCAATGTTACTGCTTTTTTATGGGCCTTAATTAGACCAGCTATTGTTTTCTCTCTATCTATCAATAAAAATAGAGATAAGTCACATGAAAGAGGTCCTGGTGATGTAAAAAATTGTTCATAAAAACAGACCAATCCTTTTTGCAATCTCATGAAGTCTTGCCATATTTATTCTTGACCAGGGTGTTAGAGGAATATCAACTGAAATCCTTGTCGTATATCTAACAATATGTAACTTTTGAGTTTCCTTCAGTCAAAGAGTGGCACATGTGTTCCTTGAAACACATTTGTGATACAATTTTGGAACAATTGATTATAGACCGAATTAAGACTGAACTTGATTATTATCAGTATCACTGTCTACATTATTTGCCTCATCCAAATAATCCCATGATGTTGTAGGAACCGATTCAAATTCAATAAGTAAAGTCCCAATATAAATATCACAGCTGGATAGGGGTGCAAGTAACATTTAAAAAAAAAAAGAAGAAACTGTTTCAGTATGACATGACTCCATTAAAGGTCATTCCAGGTCATGGAACAAGGTTCACAGGAGTTCAGTTGTTCTTGGTAACAGCTCACAGTTCACACCTTCACTGGAGGAGACTTTTCCCAAAGGGAGATAAACGTGTTTAGTGCCACATGAATGCTTGATTAGCTGTTAAAATTGTCAGATAAGGCCTCAGTATGCTGGAATAATTCAGATATTGATTATAAATATTTGAAATATATATTTAATTAGACCTGTTAATATTTTCCCTCTATCTATCAAATAGAACGATTGTCATCACATAAAATATAGCCTGATCATATACAAAGGTACATTCATGTAGAAAGCATACCCATTTCCCACATACTCTTTATATTGCCTCTGCCACAGATGACTTTAATTTGAAAATATTGTGGCAAAAGAGAAATTGCTCATAATGATCCATTTCTTTATTGCCTCAATGTTTTCAACTCTTCTTTTAAAACTTTGTGTTAAGAGAATTTCCATATTTTTATATAGATATTTTCAGTTGCCTGCTGCAGATTTGTAAAAGGTTTTAAGCATTTCAAAAGACATCTGCTGCAGAGGCATCAGAAAGTGTGTGTAAGTGAGGGCTAAAGGGCTAAGCATGACCCTTAGATCAATCACAATTTATTTTCTAAAGCGCAGAGATGCTGGACAAGCTCTTTTGCATATCTGGTACACATTTTCTCCTCCATTAGCTTTTGTTGTCTGACCAGTACAAGATGTCTACTGTAGGAGATCATTTTTCAACACTTAAATCTTCATCAGGAATATGGAAGCCTCAGGTTTCCCCTGATCACCAGTAGTTACCCATTCAGACTTTTATTGTTGTTGGAGAATATATGATATGAGCTGTGTCTTGGGAATCGGGGTCTTTATTTATTTCATTGGCCCACAGGGGAGACTACCCTGGTCAGCCTGTGTTCTCATACCACCAATCTCACAAGATCTCACAATAACCTTTCTTCCCTGCCTGCTGATAAAAGCTATTAGATTAGCCCCCACTAGTTTAATGTAATTTTAAAAATTCTGCAATACCAGGGAGATAATAAGAGACAAAATCACAAGGCGACTCATTTATAATTTCAGCCTTGACATGGTAAATCCTACCATTTTTTCAGGACTACAGTAACTGCACATTTAAGCTTACCTTAGCATCTATGGGTGTGTGATGTGAGTGACATCCCTCAATATTTTCTTTAAATAACATTACCTCCTAAACCACAGGGACAATTTCAACCAAACTTCGCAGGAATGATCTTTGATTGATGCCCTCTCAGAATTGTGCAAGAAATTAATTCAATGCACAACGCTGGTTGCCATGGTAAGACTAACGAAAAACTTTGAATAAAAATAGAAAATGCTGTTTTAGAATTGCTAAATTAATTAAGTTTCCTTACAAATCCCTTGTTGGCATGGCAACTGAAGGAAAAAACTTTCAACTACTATAAATGTCTCCTAAATCACTAAATCAATTTTAATTTTTTTCACAGAAATATTTCTTACAAGATACCCTTTCAGAATCGGTTAAGGTAGTCAATTACATGCACAACTTTGGTTGCCATGTCTCTAGGGAAAGGAAAATCTTAAAAGTCTTGTTTTCAAAAAGTACTGGCCCAATTTGAAAATAACCTGTGGTGGTGTCCCTCTACCAAATCTGTTCAAATTATTTCAATCTGTTGAATTGGCTGCAAGCAGACGGGGCTTGTTTATCTAACAATTTTGAAAAGATTTTGGATTTATCATAAATCTATTTTGAAACTTGGTTGTCAAAATCTTGGTCTATAAGTTGAACCCTTTCCCTCATACGACAATTCTGCAGCAGACGACTTTGAACGTATTTTGTCAAAACATAGAAAATCTCCATAATTGAATGGATAACCTATGACAAAAAGTGGAAAACATTGTGGCCAAAGAAGAAATTGCATGTTTTGTGCAATTTATTCTTTTGTCACTATGTTTTCAAAAAGCCGTCTGCTGCAGAGGCGTCAGAAAGCGTCTATATGAGGGAAAGGGTTAATAATTAGGTGATTGATGCATTGTGCAGGTCATCATGACCCTCTTGTATAGATTTAATGAGTATTCATTACATTAGAGATCATTCAGGAATGATATATTAGGAAAACTATTTGCACAGCCCAGTGTTACATTTTCACATTTACATCAATTTCCACAACTTAAGAATTGGAATCTAATGCCCTACATTATTTCAGCTATTCCAAAAAATATTGAACATAATTATAACCTTGAGGTTTGTGAATTTTCTTACAGGCCAAAAGCATATCTATCTTAGAAATTTCCCGATAATGTGTCAAATTAAAGAAATCTTTTTTTCGGTTGAATGTTGTTGAATTATTGAGAAGCTTAGACACCCAGAATGGAGGAATAATTTGATCAATTGACATTACATAGACAGACTATGATCAATGAGTTCTGACTTCAGAACATTTCTGTCTTCATCTTAACCCTTATGCTATGGAACAACACTGAAAACAAATTACGGAAATAAACTATAAGATTTTTGCATTTCTTATCTTTACCTGCCTTTTTCCTTCTCATGTGTTAACATAAACATAAGTTGTTTGCTGCATATTTGTTGTAAATGACAAGGGAATTATAAGTCTCTTAGATAGACTTTCATTTGAAGATATTGTAACAAAAGACTGTCAAAAGTACTCCAGCTAAAGGGGATTATGCTGAGACTTGCCAACCATGATCTTTCCTTTGTTAGCTCACCTGAGCCCAAATGGCTAAAGGTGAAGCTATAGGATAAAAACAACATTTCTTCATAAAGCAGTTAGCTTAGTTTCAACAAAACTTCACAGGATTTGTTTATACCTTGGTGATCCTCTTTCAAAACAAATAAGAAAAAAAGAGAGAAGAAACATCAATGTAGAAAAAAAGAAGGAGTGAAAAAAAAACTTTCTTTCAAATTCTTCTTCTGAAACTTTTTGTTATTTGTCAAAGTAATGTGACACAAATGTTTTATTATAGAAAAAACAACAAGATTCCTTGAAAGCAAGGCTACTAGAGAGCAGGGCTCGTTGCCCTAATGGTTTCTTTTTGGTAAAAAAAGATCCTTTGATACTTACTGGTCTGCTTTCAAAGTCATTACAAAGATGTGTTCCATGTTTCCCTTTACTATGATTTTCAAAGATATTTTATTGTCATAATGTTATATTTCCAGATTTTCTAACAAATTGTAATATCTCTTTTCATATTTTGCTGTTCATCAATGAAACTGTCTTCATCAGGTAAGAGATATTGTATTTAGTTTGTAGTTGTAGATATGTACTCACTGTTTGCAGATGTTCTAACCCTTTCCCTCATATAGATGCTTTCTAATGCCTCTGCAGGAGACAGCATTTTGAAAACATAGTGACAAAAGAAGAAATTGCTCAAAACGAGCAATTTCTCCTTTTGCCACAATGTTTTCCACTTTTAGTCATAGGTTATCCATACAATTATAGAGATTTTCTATTTTTTGAAAAAATATGTTCAAAATTGTCTGCTGCAGAATTGTTGTATGAGGGAAAGGGTTAAATGGCTACACCAATGGCCCCATTTAACCCTTTCTCACATGTAGACGCATTCTGACGCCCCCCCTACAACAGAAAACTTTTGAAAACATTGTGGCAAAAGGAGAAAATGTTTATAATGTTTTCAACTCTTTTCACTAATTACACATTCAGTTGTAGATATTTTCAATATTGTTACCTCAACAAAGTGCTCAATGTAAGAGTTTGTGAATTTCCCATATACAAAAAAGCTGCAGCAGACAACTTTGAAAATATCTAAACAAACATGGAAAATATGTATAAATAAAGGTATAGATACTGAAAAAGTTTAAAACATTGTGGCCAAAATGAGAAAATGCTTAGGTTTTGAGCAATGTCTCGTTTTGTTACAATGTTTCCAAAGTCAGTTTGCTGCAAAGGTGTCAGAAAGTGTCTGTATTTTGGAAAAGGTTAAACAACATCTCCTTCTAAACCAATTGGACAATTCCATCAAAACTTCACAGAAATAATGTTTTAAGCTCTTTAAGAACTGCTGAAAGAGTTCCATTCTGTATAAAATGTTGACCATTTTCCCTGTAACTCATAATATACTGGGACATTTTTAAATAATTTTATTGTGCCCATTTTGAAAACTATGCAAATGTTAAGTTTTCCTTTTAATTTCTGGTGTCAGATTTCAAAACAACTTTGAACTGTATGCCATGATTGTTCAAGTCATCTTGATTTGTTAAAAAGCATTGCCACCAGGGTGCAGGACCACTTCTTGTTTTGCTTCAAATGTTTTAATTCAAGAAACAAGATCATAGCTGGTAATGTATGACATACTGAATGGTGGACAAAGTATATCTATGAATCAAAACCACGTTCATGCAAGTATAGGATAAAAGGCATTCGTAAGCATTTCTTCAATTCTTTATGACTACTTAATGGCCAATTTGCCACCCAAATAGTATCAACCAAATGGTGGGCAGTCGTTATTGGAAATTGTTTTGTGGTTAACTGTGAAAGCCATTTTGTTTATAGATCTAATGTCCATTTATTGAAACAATATACCCCTACTTTTAAACCAGAATCAATTGGCCATGAGTGGTTATTAATTTGAAATACCAGTGTAGATTTAGGTTTAGATTCATTCTTGAGTTATAGCAATTTTCTACTTCATTATTTAAGTTCATTGGCCTCCAGTTAGCCTATACCTTAATGATAATGCCTTCAAGATGTTTAATTAAAACATTTGTTTTGTGTTATGTTAAACAAGCAGAACATTATTGGGAAATTAAATGTAAAATGACATGACACTCTCAAAGGTCAAGGCCATTGTTATATCAAGGTCATATAACCGAATCTTTGTAAGCTGGTGCTTTATTTCACCTACCTACAAATATCATTAGTTTAATAATTTTCAACATGTACCTGTATTTTGATGGGTTTGCAGGGGAGCTACTTTAAAAACATTGTTTGAAAAGGAGAAATCCAATATTATGACAAAGAGTTGAATCACAATGATGTACTAATCTATAAATTAACCCTTTCCCACATACAGCAAATCTGCAGCAGACGACTTTGAAAACATTGTGACAAAAATCTGAAAAATGTTCATAAAAGATAGCTTGATTGTCAAATAAAGTTGAAACCATTGTGGCCAAAGGAGCAATTTCACCTCAGGCCACAATGTTTTAAAAATGTGTCTGCTGCAAATGCGTCAGAATGCGTCTGAAAGTGAGAATGGGTTAAAAGGCTGCCCTTCTTCGGAGCTGGCTTCTAATTATGTTGTGACCATGATACTACAATGAGTGCAAGCTTTATTTCATGATACTACAATGAGTGCAAGCTTTATTCCATGATACTATAATGAGTGCAAGCTTTATTCCATGATTCTACATTGAGTGCAAGCTTTATTCCATGATACTACAATGAGTGCAAGCTTTATTCCATGATACTACAATGAGTGCAAGCTTTATTCCATGATTCTACATTGAGTGCAAGCTTTATTCCATGATACTACATTGAGTGCAAGCTTTATTCCATGATACTACAGTGAGTGCAAGCTTTATTCAATGATACTACAATGAGTGCAAGCTTTATTCCATGATTCTACATTGAGTGCAAGCCTTTTTTCCAGTTGTTCTTTTCTCACTCAATGATGGCAATAAATACCTGATTGCAAAAAAGAAAAACATATTAAAATGTTAACTGAAACAACATGTGAAACAAATCTTTCTTTATAAGGAGCTCTTTCTTCTGTGCAATGTCCCAAAATAATGAGTAGACCTGCCTTATCAGGAAATCTTTTTTCACCCTTTACCTCAGGCGGACGTATTTGGACACATCTGCAGCAGATTACTTTTGCCAAAATGTTTTCAACTTTATTCAATGATTTGAAGAATGATTTTCAATATTTTTTGCTTGGATCTTTTCAAATTCGTCAGTTGCAGAATTGCTGTATGATGGAAAGGGTTAATTAGTAAATGGGTTAAAAACGCTACAGGACATGAGATAAGCTGTTTCTCCTGTCTCTATAGGTGCCTGTGTGACACTGTCTGAGAACTGAAGATTTATGAAACATTTTCCGGCCCATTGACAAGGGTTTACAGCAGTGACTTAGGCACCTGTTTTTAGATGTATCTGCACTGCAAACTGTCAGAATCCATAGAAAACCTCGGAAATAATCCTCGCCAAATAATCTGCCCTTCATCATTCATTTTTACTGATAAGCATGTTATATTATATAACCTAATACTGTGTGATGTTTATTGATAACCCTATCAGATGGCTTTGAGAAAAACCAAAGCTGTTTGCTTACCGAGGGCATATTTGTCATTGGCAGAAAATTCCAGTCAATAGGCTAGATAATACATTACATGCTTATCATATTCTGATGTGCATTATTCAATTATTCTAGTCATTAACCTTTGTTCTAACTTTACAAATATGAACGCTTCTTAACCCTTTACCACATGCAGACACAATTGGGTGCATCTGCAGCAGATGACTTTTGAAAACATATGAATTGGTCAATTTCTACCTTTGCCACAATGTTTTCAACTGTTCTGTATTATATTGTTACAGTTATTGAGATTTTCCATGATATTGCAGATTTGTTGTATGTGGGAATTTTCAGGTTCATTGCATGCAAGCAAAAAGGCAGTGCTTAACGGTAATATGAATGAAAATGTATCTCATTTATAAGAAACAATTTTCTCATTTAAATCATTACTTGTTTTTAGCCTTTCCCACCTTGTTTTTAAAGAGTTTGTGAAACCCAAGGTTCCATGATTTGTTCTGATGCCACTGAAAATAGCAATAAAAGTTAACGTGCAATGTTTTTTAGCTGGCTGTTTTTCGAAGAAAAGAAGTCGGGGGTGTTGTGATACCCTTGGCGTCCTCTGCGTCGTCCAAGACTTTCACCTTACCTCATATCTCAAAAACCCTTCAATTTTATCAAATGGAACTTGGTACACATGTTTCTAGGAACAATACACATGTCTTTACCAAGTCACATAACTCTGACTTGAATAATTATTCAGTAATGCCTCTTTTTAGACTTAGAATAAAGCAGACGGGCATTGGTGTTCACTTGCCGCGCTCTTGTTTTCACTTGACTTTGGCAAGTAAAAATATGTGACATCATGAAAATTGTAAGTATTAGTTTACTACGGCTTTGAAAGCTTCCACTCATTTAGAGAATTTCACCACTTGCCTGCTGTGTAAGATATAATAAGGCTCTGTTGCATAACATGGTTCATGAGTCCTTTAAGTCAAAGACAGGGTTAATTGGACAGAGGTGTGTCAGATAGGCCATCTCTCTGTGATTGATAAAGAATGTTATGTGTATGATTGGTGTTGGAGAGGAATTCCAGTCACATTGTCAGTGTCACTGTGACTTTGTCACTCTGATTCTTTCTGTACTCATGTTGGCAACATATGCTTATACCCTTGACATTCTGTTTATTTTCTGTTCCAAATGGTTAACAATTCTTGAACTGAGTCAAAGATTTATTTCGCAAAATTTAAAGCTTGAGAAGAAGAAATGAGCCAGTTTTGTTAGAATCATTGGATGTATGACTCTAAGGAAAGAGTAGAATCCATTCGTACATACAACAAATCTGCATCAGGTGGCTTTGAAAATATACCATATTTTCTTTAAAACTCCCTTTAACCCTTTCCCTCATACGGTAATTCTGCAGCAGACGACTTTGAACGTATTTTGTCAAAACATAGAAAATCTCCATAATTGAATGGATAACCTATGACAGAAAGTGGAAAACATTGTGGCAAAAGAAGAAATTGCACGTTCTGTGCAATTTCTTCTTTTGTCACTATGTTTTCAAAAAGCCGTCTGCTGCAGATGCGTCAGAATGCGTCTGCAAGTGGGAAAGGGTTAAATGAAAGAACAATAATTGAATAGAGTTGAAAACATGGTGACCGAAGCAGAAATTGCTTGTTTTGAGCAATTTCTTTTTTTGTCACCATGTTTTGAAAAAGCTGTCTGCTGCAGAGGCGTCAGAAAGTTTCTTTATGAGGGAAAGGGTTAACTATAATGAAGAATGAAGTATGTTTTCAAGACTGAACTTATTTAAGTTCATTCAGGTACACATGATTATCTCCCTTCCTTACTGAATAAGTCTTTTATTTCTTTACCAAAGGATGGCCTTGTCCAATTTCTTCACAACCCAGACTACATTTCTTGTCAGTCACGCATAGAGGTACCCCTTTGTTTGTGTGGTTAAGTACGAGTGCTGGCCTCAAGAGAGGTACCCCTTTCTTTGTGTAGTAGTATGAGTGCTGGCCTCAAGAGAGGTACCCCTTTCTTTGTGTAGTAGTACGAGTGCTGGCCTCGAGAGAGGTACCCCTTTCTTTGTGTAGTAGTATGAGTGCTGGCCTCAAGAGAGGTACCCCTTTGTTTGTGTAGTAATACAAGTGCTGGCCTCAAGAGAGGTACCCCTTTGTTTGTGTAGTAGTACAAGTGCTGTCTCAAGAGAGGTACCCCTTTGTTTGTGTAGTAATACAAGTGCTGGCCTCAAGAGAGGTACCCCTTTGTTTGTGTAGTAGTACGAGTGCTGGCCTCAAGAGAGGTTCCCCTTTGTTTGTGTAGTAGTATGAGTGCTGGCCTCAAGAGAGGTACCCCTTTGTTTGTGTAGTAGTATGAGTGCTGGCCTCAAGAGAGGTACCCCTTTGTTTGTGTAGTAGTACGAGTGCTGGCCTCAATAGAGGTACCCCTTTGTTTGTATAGTAGTACGAGTGCTGGCCTCAAGAGAGGTACCCCTTTGTTTGTGTAGTAGTACGAGTGTTGGCCTCAAGAGAGGTACCCCTTTGTTTGTATAGTAGTACGAGTGTTGGCCTCAAGAGAGGTACCCCTTTGTTTGTATAGTAGTACGAGTGCTGGCCTCAAGAGAGGTACCGCTTTGTTTGTGTAGTAGTACGAGTGTTGGCCTCAAGAGAGGTACCCCTTTGTTTGTGTGGTTAAGTACGAGTCCTGGCCTCAAGAGAGGTACCCCTTTGTTTGTGTACTAGTACTAGTGCTGGCCTCAAGAGAGGTACCCCTTTGTTTGCATGAGACCAGGGTTTGATCCCAAGTCGTGTTATACCAAAGATATTTAAAATGGTAAAGTGGCTTCTTTAGATCTTTGGCACTCAAGACTTAACCCTTTCCAACCTATAGATGCTTTCTGACACCTCTGCAGAAGATGACTTTTGAAAACATTGTGACAAAAGGAGAAATTGCTCGAAACAAGCAATTTCTCCTTTTGCCACAAAGATTTAAACTTTTCAGTAATTTTACCTTCACTTTTAGAGATTTACCCAGGAAATGCATAGTTGAAAGTTGTGTAAAACACAATTGACCTTTCTCACATACAGTAGATTCACAGAAGACTTTTCAAACAGCTGGGAAAAATTAATGAATATCTTTTTAAAAAAAAAAATCTTTATTTTTTTTCAAAAGTCATCTGTTGTCAGAAAGCATATGTATGCAGGAAAGGGTTTAAAGAACACATATAAAGGGCTATTGTTATACATATATCTTTGCTTGGTCAGGCTTATATGTGCAGATGTTCATTGTAACCCACTTGACTCTTTCACTCAGTTTGCCTGGTATATCCATTGTTCCTCCAGAATGTCCATAGTAGGTGTAGGTTCAGATAAACCTATCCATCTGCTAATGATCATCAGCACTAGTTAACAGCTTAGCTTCTAACAACCTAATGTACCGGGTAAATACTATGTGAACATTAAAGACATTGAGCAGGCTATAAATACACAGGCTGATCTGGATCTGTACTGTTCACGAAAGTAAACTTGTACCTTTTTGCCTTGGATGGACTCATATATTGTTTTGTCCATGCAGAAAGTTCTATGTAGTGTCATCTTCAAATATGATAATAATATTGAAAATGAGCGAATTTAACACTTGCAATATGAGTGACATTTAAAACTTCCCACAGCTGTATTGCTTTAACCCTTTCCCGCATATTGACGCTTTCTGACGCCTTTGCAGCAGATGACTTTTGAAAGCATTGTGGCTAAAGGAGAAATTGCTCATAATGAGCAATTTTTCCATTTGCCACAATGTTGTCAACTCTATCTAATAATTTAACTCCCATATTAACTATGATGTTTTCAAAGTCGTCTGCTGCAGATTTGTTGTATGTGGGAAAGGGTAAACCAATTACCTCATGTCATGGTTTTTTTCTCACTTTTCATATTTTTAAGATTGGGAAACAGTATGGAAGGAAAGGTTTTTATTAATAATAGTATTGTTGAAGGAGAAAATGCTTCTAAGAAAATGCAATTTCTCATTTTGCCACAATGTTTTTAAGTTGTCTGCTTCGGGTGTGACAATATGTATCTGCATATGGAAAAGGATTTGAATGAAAATTCAGGGATCCAAAAAAGCAGTAATTTTACCCTTGGTATCTGTGTTATATTGAATTGGACTGGTCTTATAATTATCAGTCACAGCCAAATGGGGACTTAATCATCCCCTTTTAAAGGCATTCTTTTTCTTACAACTGCAGTGTATCTACTAATGATCTCTTAAAACATAATACTTATTATTTTCTTCAAATATTTATGATTTGGAAAAATCTGAAATTTGCCAAGGAGTCCAAGCTGTTAGATAATTGTCTATTTGAGAAGAAGATTTCTTTGCCAAACTGAATTAAACTGCAAATTGAATATAGCCTTTCACAGTTTTGTATACAATGCTTGGATTACAAAATAACAAGACCTGATTATGTTTTTAAGGTCTTCAAGTGCATTTATGGTGTGTCATTGCATGCAATATAATAACCAACTGTTGACGGATAAACTAAGAAATATTTGAGTTCAGATTTAAGGTTTTATATAAGATAAGGTCATGAACACTTTTTTATGTCCATTATAATACATATATTATATCATTTAAAAGTGATGGTTTATCATACTAACTCTGAGACTATGCTTTGTGAATCCTTACCAATCTTTCTAGCATCATCTGTAGAGGTCCAGATAAAGAGGGGTATTCAGCTCTTTTCCCCACAATATCTTTCTTAGTATCCAACTAATCCCTATGACGTGGGTACTCAAAAGAATTGTATCAATGATACAAATCTTTTGAGTACCCACAGCATAGGGTTTCAGGGTCAAATAAGGATTTTAGAACATGCAAAATGCCCCTTAACTAGAGCTCTGTCTGTACTGGAACAAGGACTGCAACTCTTGTATCTTGTAATCTGTTTTTACTAAACAGTTGGTATTATGTCAACAGCATTTTGAATATAAATCCCAATGCAATAATTGCCCAAGAATTGGTCCGGGTTCTGGATTTTTCTGAGGTGCTTTAAGTGTCTCCCACTCAACTACAGGTCAAGTACTGGTCCTTTCCAGGAAAAAGTGCCTCGTGTGTTCATAATCGGTGCTATACACTGAGCACCTTAAAGAACCAAGGGGTCTTTTCAGAAAGAACTAGGGTATTTCAGCCAGACTCACTTGTATCTAAAGTTCTAACTCTGTCTCTTGAATTTGTTTTATCTGCATCCAGTCAATTTAAAAGTCATTTAGGAAAGTTAGCTGTAGTGCCTAACTAGTACTGATAATTCTTCAGCAGATAAATGAAACATCTATGCATAAATATGGAAACTATTCATATATGATAGTATTATCATCAAATAGAGCTCAAATCATTGTTGCAAAAGAATAAATTACTCTTGATGAGCAATTTCTTCTTTTGCAACAATGTTTCCAAAAGTCATCTGCTGCAGATGCGTTAAAAGGCATCTACATGTGGGAAAGGGTGACTATAAAGTTTGTTACATCGATGTACTATGCTACAGATTCAAAACTGCTAATGCAGTCAATGCTAAACTACTAATTTTTCCTGCTAAAAAAGCAATTTCTGATTTAAACCTTTCCCACCTATAGGCATATTTTGACGCATCTGCAGCAGACAACTTTTAGTGCATCTGCAGCAAACAACTTTTGAACACATCGTGACAAAAGGAGAAATTGATCAAAGCGAGCAATTTCTCCTTTTGTCACAATGTTTTCAACTTGTTTTCAGTTCTTTTACCTTCAGATTTTCCATAACTGGAGTAGATGTTTTCAATGTTGACTGCTGCAGATGTGTTGTATGTGGGAAAGGGTTAACTTTGTTGTCCTTACAATAATCATGAAATATAAGCGACTGAATTATAGTTGAACATCTGTCTGAGTTTTGACTGAAAAGTGGATTTTAAGACACAAGGGAAAACAACAATCAAAAGAAGTTTCCCAAAGCATTTTCTGACAAATATCAGAAAAGTTTTTTATCAAAATAAAGGCGATAAGGATGTAATTTGCGATTACATACATCACAAATTGACTTTTATGTTTGGAATATCTAATTACAGCAATTCACTCGATTTAAATACAATATCATGAATTACGCCCCATTCTCCATTTGAAAAGATGTCGCTGGGAAACCTGCCTGTAATGTGATCAGTTTTAAAATCCGACCCATGCTGCTTTTCCTCCACAAAATAAAGTCAATAGAAAGGTTCAGATTTCTGTCAAACGCTACACAAGTATGCAATTCAACTCTAAGCCCTTGATTCGTGATGATGTTCCACTTAGCTTAACTGAGACAAGCAAGCTTGTAGACACATTACGACGCATCTGTAGCAGACAACTTTTAAAACCATTGTGACAAAAGAAGAAATTGCTCAAAACGATTTTGTCACAATGTTTTCAACTCTATTTAATAGTAAAACACTATTTTAACCCTTTCCATCATAGGAATTAGCTGCAGGCAACTTTGAAAGCACATCCGGGCAAAACTTAATATCAAACATCTCTTAAAATGAAAGTACAATAATTGAATAGATTTGAAGAAAAATATTGGCAAATGCAGAACTAAGTACTGATTATAAGCAATTTCAGCTTTTACCATGAAATGTGGTATGCTGCAGATGTGTCAGAGTACTTCTGTATGTGGTAAAGGGTTAACCCTTTCCCCTCATACGACAATTCTGCAGCAGACGACTTTGAACGTATTTGGTAAAAACATAGAAAGTCTCCATAATTGAATGGATAACATATGACAAAAAGTGGAAAACATTGTGGCAAAAGGAGAAATTGCACTTTTGCACGTTTTGTGCAATTTCTTCTTTTGTCACTATGTTTTCAAAAAGCCATCTGCTGCAGAGGCGTCAGAAAGTGTCTATATGAGGGAAAGGGTTAAATAAGAAAATTTCTTTATCTAGTCATGTGAAAAGAGAAATCATTGTGGGAAAATGCTACAATTTTAAAGTCATGGTATGACCCTCTAACTTTAAATGAATACCAAGAACAAACTACAATAGTGTACAGTCGATCATGTTGGTTGTTTTCTTGTTATTGCAGGCTTTTTAACCCTCTCCCTCATACGGCAATTCTGCAGCAGATGACTTTGAACGTATTTTGTCAAAACATAGATAATCTCCATATTTGAATGGATAACCTATGACTAAAAGTGGAAAACATTGTGGTAAAAGTAGAAATTGCACGTTTTGTGCAATTTCTTCTTTTGTCACTATGCTTTCAAAAAGCCATCTGCTGCAGAGGCGTCAGAAAGCGTCTATATGAGGGAAAGGGTTAATTAAAGTATAATTTCAAAGATTGTGAAAAGGTTATGTAAACGAGAAAGTTAAGGACAGTATTTTTCGTGTTGGTTAAGAGACTGATTTCAATGGACGGATCCACCCACAAACAGCTGAGGTTTGAAACTGAGGGTGAGACATTAACAATGGAGTCACTGCCGAAACCCTCATTTTCCAAGCCCTTTCCCACATACAGATGTTTTCATATGGCTTTTGAAAACATAGTGGCAAAAATTGCTCATATTGAGAAATTTATCTTTATGCCGCAATGTTTTCAATTCTATTCTAAAATTTATTTTTTATATGAAGAGATTTTCCATATTTTCCTCCAGATGATTTTAATGTCGTCTGCTGCAGATTTGTTATATGTGGGAAAGGGTTAAGAAGAAATATAAATGATTGTAAATTCTCAATTGTTACCAACCATATTCTTTTTCTTGTGTTTCCATGGCATTGCTGAATGAGATATATTTTCATGGCATTTTAGTGTTTAGAACGGCCATTGATTGCCTTTAAACAAAAACCTTTTTAAAACTTTCCCTCATATAGATGCTTTCCCATGCAGCAGGCTTTTTGATAACATGGCGACAAAAGAAGAAATTGCTCAATACAACCAATTTTTCTTCTGTCACCATGTTTTAAACTCTATTCAATTAATGTACTTTTATTTAAAGGGAGTTTCCAAAAAAATTGGATATGTTTTCAAAGTTGCCTGCTGCAGATTTGTTGTATGTGGGAAAGGGTTAAAAAACCTTTTTAAACTCTGTCTGATACAGACGCCTGACTTATGGTGCCTGTCTACTGCAGGTTACTTTTGAAAATATTGTGAAAAGATGAGAATTGAACAGCTAAATTTACAGAAAAATGTGAAGAAGTAAAACCAGTGGTCTGAGGGAATTACTAGATAACATATTAGAGGGAAAGGAGATTATCAGCATTTGTTTCCTTTTCTCACTATGTTTTCTGATGTTATCTGCTGCAGAGTCATCAAGTGTCTATGTGACAGCCATTTTTTGAACAGATTTCCCAACACAAACTCAGTGTTCTGATAAATAAGTAAATGGTTTTATCTCTTATAGAAAGTAAAATAAAATGATGACAAAATATATCCTACAATTTGTTCAGATAGAATGTCAAAGGTGAATTCTGTGACATCTGTAGTAGCCTAACTTCTAAACCCTTTCCCACATATATGTGACATCTGTATAGTAGCCTAACTTCTAAACCTTTTCCCACATATCTGTGACATCTGTAGTAGCCTAACTTCTAAACCTTTTCCCACATATCTGTGACATCTGTAGTAGCCTAACTTCTAAACCTTTTCCCACATATATGTGACATCTGTAGTAGCCTAACTTCTAAACCTTTTCCCACATATATGTGACATCTGTAGTAGCCTAACTTCTAAACCTTTTCCCACATATATGTGACATCTGTATAGTAGCCTAACTTCTAAACCTTTTCCCACATATCTGTGACATCTGTAGTAGCCTAACTTCTAAACCTTTTCCCACATATATGTGACATCTGTAGTAGCCTAACTTCTAAACCCTTTCCCACATATATGTGACATCTGTAGTAGCCTAACTTCTAAACCTTTTCCCACATATATGTGACATCTGTAGTAGCCTAACTTCTAAACCTTTTCCCACATATATGTGACATCTGTATAGTAGCCTAACTTCTAAACCTTTTCCCACATATATGTGACATCTGTAGTAGCCTAACTTCTAAACCTTTTCCCACATATCTGTGACATCTGTAGTAGCCTAACTTCTAAACCTTTTCCCACATATCTGTGACATCTGTATAGTAGCCTAACTTCTAAACCTTTTCCCACATATCTGTGACATCTGTAGTAGCCTAATTTCTAAACCCTTTCCCTAATATCTGAAGCAGGTGACTTTGTAAACATCAAACGTACAATTATTGGATAGGAATGAAAACTTTGTGGTAAAAATGAAACATTGCTCACATCATGTGCAATTCATACTTTTGGCACAATATTTTCAAATGCCATTTCCTTCATATGTATCAAAATACGACTGTGTTGACTAAATTGCTCTTGTACAGTTATCAATGAAAATAAGCTATTTCAAATGTTATATTTTCTAGTATAGTTAATCCTTTCCATCATAAGACAATACTGCAGCAGACGACTTTGAACATATTTTGTCAAAAAATAGAAAATCTCTTTATTGAATGGATAACCTATGTCTAAAAGTGGAAAACATTGTGGCAAAAGGAGAAATTGCTTGTTTTGAGCAATTTCGGCTGTTGTCACTATGTTTTCAAAAAAGCCATCTGCTGCAGCAAGCGTCTATATGAGCGTAAGCGTTAATAATCAAAGTCTCAAATCACAATGTCATCATGATTTAATGGAAATATCTTTGACTTGTTGGCTTTAAAATTCTTTTCTTTTCTCACTTTTGCAATTTAATATTTTGTTATAATTAGGAATTGGTGACAATTTATTCATTGAAATTATTGTTTGTTGTTTCTTTATTGATACTCCAATGGCAGGAGCTGGTTGTTGAACAAGAAGACGACAAACAAAAGCAGCTCAGATTTGTGATTATGATGATGGTATAAAACACGCAATGACTGTATTAATTTGTTGTACTAGGCTATTGATGGGTATTCTCGCGATTGGGTTTCATTAAAACTGACAGTTCAATTTCCTGCAACATCTTGCACTCGGACTCAAGATAGATCTGAAATATGTGATTTGAATCATGAATAAAAATCCTCTTATAACTCACAGCATTAACATGTATATTAACCCTTTCCCACATACAGCAAATCTGCAGCAGACGACTTTGAAAACATAGTGACAAAAACTTGAACAATCTCCATAAAAGATAGCTTTATTGTTAAATAAAGTTGAAAACATTGTGGCCAAAGGAGAAATTGCTCATCATGCGCAATTTCACCTTTGGCCTCTATGTTTTCAAAAGTTGTCTGCTGCTTTTGCATCAAAATGCGTCTGCGGGTGGGAAAGGGTTAACCATTTCCAACATACAATTTTAACTGCAGCAGACGACTTTGCTGATACTTTGACCAATAGTCACATACAGATACTTTTTGATACTCCTCAACAGATGGCTTTTGAAACATTATGTGGCCCAAAGGAGAAATTTCTCAGAAGCTGGTCTGCTGCAGATTTTATGTATGTGAGAGAGGATAAATAGACTAAGTTTAACCCTTTCCCACATTCATCAAATCCGCAGAAGACGACTTTCGAAACATACCTGCGAAAATATAAAAACGCTTTATAAGCAAAAGTATAATTATTGATTTGAGTTGTGTCATTATGACCAATTTCTCCTTTTGCTAAACATTTTCAAAAGTCGTCAGAAAGTAGAAAGGCGTTTTGTATAAATTTATTCTGCACTCTCTCAAATTCAGCTGGCTATGATGTTTCCTCCTCAATTCAAGATTTTCCCTGTCAATTTCTAAGGCCCTTGTCTGGATGGGCCCAGAAACTTTGGAGCCACTATTGAGCCAGCATATGAATTTAAATTACTGTATTTCACGGAAATGTTATTAAAGTTGCTTTTTTATGGAAGATTTGACTCAATATACACTGGAAGGATAACATTTTGCATTCAAAAAGTAACTTCACTGACAAAAATATGTAAAAAAAATTGTTATAGGAATTTTAATCCTTTCCATCCTTAGAACAACAGTTTACTCTGCAGCAGACGCCAGTAGTATGTATGGCTCTTAGGCCCCAAACAAAGATGACGTAATCGGCGGCCATTTTGTTGACCTAGTTACTATTTATAGTATCTCATTTGCATATAAGGATTGACACGAGTGAGGACGCTATTGTGTTGACCTAGTTATTTATATACAATGACTGCGCATGCGTTGCGGCCATTTTGAATGATAGGTCTATATTTAGAATGACATCATGGGTCTATATTTAGAAAGCTTTAACAATGGAGCAAGTGTTTCAGTAGCACCCTTCGGGCGAGACCACCAACGATTTGTCTCTAGCCTTCTACCAATATATTCTAGCGGGTATGTTGTTGGAACCCTCGAAAATAATGGCGGGGAAATTCGACCTAACCTTTGCTACATTGTTTCGGGAAACCTGACACGAGACATCCATACAACACGATATATCCCTTTAATATGTCGTATAGTCGAGCCGAAGCACGCAGTCAAACATGTATGGTAAAGCAATAAATGTAACGTCTTACCTCGAGAACGTCCAGAGTTCAAATGACAGATGCGTAAGTCCTGACACCACGATCTATTTTTAGACACGTTATTTCACAATCAGAAACACACCAGGTGTCCGAACAATAGACCATTGAAATGTTAATCTCCTTCAAAGGCGCCATACTGTCTGCGTCTATTTATTTAAGGCCGGAAACATGAACAATGCCCAATTGAAATGTCAAAGTTAATCTCCTTTAAAGGCGCCATACTGTCTGCGTCTATTGATTTAAAGCCGGAAACATGAACAATGCCCCATTGACATGTCAATATCAATCTCCTTTAAAGGCGACACAGTGTCCAGCGTCTATTGATTTAAGGACGGAAACGTGTACAATAGCCCATTGACATGTTGAAAATTAATCCCCTTTAAAGGCGACATACTGTCTGCGTCTGAACACCTGCAACGAACGCGTTAACACTTGTCTGAGAATAAACCTTTACACTGCTGTTCAAAAGATTACCCTACATGATGAAAGTTATTATCATGTTTTAATTTGCACTTGAAAAGTGTCACTGTAGTTAAACACGACTTTACCAATTTGATCATATTTCAAATATAGAGGGAAAAGGAGCCCATTAAAAGCGTCAAATCGGTTTTTGTTAATTTGTATCACTATTTACGCTTTAACTTTTTCTCTTTATGCTACCAAATGATAGAAGACCCAAAAAGCTTTCATTTAAACCAAAGTTTGTCGCTATAATTGTTTACCGTTTTCGAGTTATGTAATATGAGAGACTTTTAAACCCCCAAAATGAACTTGACCCGATCCTCAAGTTTGATATACCGTTGGAAAGATCTCGTTGCGCCCTTTTCATATATGAAAAAATTATGGTCCTACGAATATTAGTTCTCTAGTTATCGTCGTTTTAAATATGTGTTTGTTTCAAAGTGCGTCAAAAGTCTTCTCAATGCGTAAATGCCGATATCTCCTTTATTTCTTGTCCGAATGTAGTCGTGTTTGGACTCGTTGAAAAGGGTTTCGTAAACTCTATCGATTGAGGAGGTCAAACCGGAAGTTTGGTCTGTCTGTAAACCGGAAGTGACGTCATTATATATTACAATGGTCATATCTTCCTTAGTTCTGAACCGATATTTACAATTTGTATATCATTCGAAAGCTCTCATCGAGATAGGAGTATATTCGAATTTGAAAGATATCCGATCAATGTTTTCATGACATTGTACTTTAAATAAGCAGCGCAAGGGGTAAATGAAAAACAAAGACATGAATACAATTTCTACAATTTTATTATATAATCAAGTATTGTAGTTCGCATAATCAAAATAACTAACACTATTTATTGAACACAGCATTCACAAATCACGATTCATTAAGGGATAAAAATGATTATCAATTCGTCTCATACTCCATCCATGACGTCTATGAATAACTGTCAACCGTTCCGTTATGTTGTAAACGTGGTTAATTTAGGGCCCCCCCCCCCCCCCCCCGGCACTTTCTTTCCGATAATTTAGTCTTGTAGTCCCGGTGGTCCGTGTATTCGATACCCCTTTTTCGCATTGTCAATCATGGTATGTTGTCTTTTCCTGGATACATCTGATTTGGCTAGTTCAACAGCTTGAGCCACGGGTGTCACAAAGTTAATGGTGGGTTCTTTCATCGTCCCACCCATCTGAATTTTGTCCACGACGTATTGTCCTTTATGATTAGGTTTCAACTTCCCTTCGGCCATCCGTTGAAAATGTCGTGTCCACATTTCTACTCTATCCATCGTTGACGTAAGTGAAGTACACAGCGAGTGATAGTTTTATCTTTGGCTATTAGCTGTAACTTTCCTCCCCTTATAGCATGTCTTCACCATCACTGTCGTCGCTACCACCATAGCTAACGTCGTCGTTCTCAGACTTCACTATACCTTCTATTAAATAACGGTGTTTCTTAATGGCCGACTGTATGGCCTGTTCTAGTATCATTCCCTCGGACACGAGTTCGTGTACATCTTCCATGACACGTTGGTGAATGACTCCGTGTTCTAATTGGAATGTGTGGAGAAGCAGTTGGCTATACATACGTAAGACATGTGTTGTATCTTCCGCTACTATTTTTGAGTCTGCCTTTTTCTTGGCCTCGTCATTGGACATTCCATCTCGCTCATACTTTTCCACTTTTTTTCGCCAAGATTTTTCATTATTGTTCGAAGCTTTACGGTACATGACTCCAAACACTTTGTGTTCTTCGCTGTCTTTATCTTTTACATCTTCTTCGCTCTGGTCATAGGATATCCACCGTTTTAATGGAGGCGTTTCCGAGTGATCCTCCGTGGCAGAACGCTTATTACACCATCGTTTGACATGATTTTGTAAAGAATGAACGTCACCAAACACGATACCACAATCGTCGCAAACGGGCATGTCTAGACTGTTATCAGACTCGAGGCTGGAATCACTCTTTATGTACTCCACAGGGGTGTCCCTTATAGTTTTCTTAACTGAATATCCTCGCTGATCATATGCTGGAGTATCACTTATATACTTGTGTTCAGCTACTGATACATTCTGTTCAAAAATGTTTGGTCTAAGTCGCATGTATTCGGGTGTAGAGGCTTGAAGATCAATAACGAGATGTCCATATGGCTTTTCTGTGGCGTTTCGATATACATTCATGAAACTGTGACTACTGGTAGGGTAAATCCGTCGTGCCAGTACAGAAATTTGATGTCTATCAACTGGGTTGTTAAACACAATTAAATATTTTGTATTAAGGCTGATATCTCGGCACGCTTTTCCTTGAGGAAAAACGTTCTGTGTCAGGAAAATGACCGTCAAGTTTCTATGATGAGATCCTTTAGTAAAAAGATTAGCCACTCTTTCATCCTTCTTCGCCTCTCCCATCAAATCATCTAATATGATGCAGTTCCGCACGTTTACGTCTAGATACATATCTTGTTCAAGACAGTCTGGAATCCCCCTCACAAATTCAACGTTAGACAATTCTGTCTTGATTTCGTCGTATAATGGTTGATTTTGACTATAACACCAGATGATCCTCTGAGGTGGTGGTTGGATTGTATCTTGGCACAATATCATCTTAGTCAATACCGATTTACCACTTCCACTCGGCCCAGACAAAACGAGTGTACACGGATGTTTAAACTTAAATACAGGCGCTCCGGGCGCTCCAAAATGCGCTCCGGGAGCTCCCAAATGCGCTCCGGGCGCTCCCAAATGCGCTCCGGGCGCTCCCAAATGCGCTCCGGGCGCTCCCAAATGCGCTCCATGCGCTCCGGGCGCTCCCAAATGAGAGAAACAAACACTTTGAAGAACCATCTTCACATACAGACCAAAGATACTGGAATATATCACCAGGAGTACAACAATATGAGGGAGCGCCCGGAGCGCATTTGGGAGCTCCCGGAGCGCATTTGGGAGCGCCCGGAGCGCATTTGGGAGCGCCCGGAGCGCATTTGGGAGCTCCCGGAGCGCATTTGGGAGCTCCCGGAGCGCATTTGGGAGCGCCCGGAGCGCATTTGGGAGCGCCCGGAGCGCATTTGGGAGCGCCCGGAGCGCATTTGGGAGCTCCCGGAGCGCATTTGGGAGCTCCCGGAGCGCATTTGGGAGCTCCCGGAGCGCATTTTGGAGCGCCCGAAGCGCATTTGGGAGCGCCCGGAGCGCCTGTATTTAAGTTTAAACATCCGTGTACACTCGTTTTGTCTGGGCCGAGTGGAAGTGGTAAATCGGTATTGACTAAGATGATATTGTGCCAAGATACAATCCAACCACCACCTCAGAGGATCATCTGGTGTTATAGTCAAAATCAACCATTATACGACGAAATCAAGACAGAATTGTCTAACGTTGAATTTGTGAGGGGGATTCCAGACTGTCTTGAACAAGATATGTATCTAGACGTAAACGTGCGGAACTGCATCATATTAGATGATTTGATGGGAGAGGCGAAGAAGGATGAAAGAGTGGCTAATCTTTTTACTAAAGGATCTCATCATAGAAACTTGACGGTCATTTTCCTGACACAGAACGTTTTTCCTCAAGGAAAAGCGTGCCGAGATATCAGCCTTAATACAAAATATTTAATTGTGTTTAACAACCCAGTTGATAGACATCAAATTTCTGTACTGGCACGACGGATTTACCCTACCAGTAGTCACAGTTTCATGAATGTATATCGAAACGCCACAGAAAAGCCATATGGACATCTCGTTATTGATCTTCAAGCCTCTACACCCGAATACATGCGACTTAGACCAAACATTTTTGAACAGAATGTATCAGTAGCTGAACACAAGTATATAAGTGATACTCCAGCATATGATCAGCGAGGATATTCAGTTAAGAAAACTATAAGGGACACCCCTGTGGAGTACATAAAGAGTGATTCCAGCCTCGAGTCTGATAACAGTCTAGACATGCCCGTTTGCGACGATTGTGGTATCGTGTTTGGTGACGTTCATTCTTTACAAAATCATGTCAAACGATGGTGTAATAAGCGTTCTGCCACGGAGGATCACTCGGAAACGCCTCCATTAAAACGGTGGATATCCTATGACCAGAGCGAAGAAGATGTAAAAGATAAAGACAGCGAAGAACACAAAGTGTTTGGAGTCATGTACCGTAAAGCTTCGAACAATAATGAAAAATCTTGGCGAAAAAAAGTGGAAAAGTATGAGCGAGATGGAATGTCCAATGACGAGGCCAAGAAAAAGGCAGACTCAAAAATAGTAGCGGAAGATACAACACATGTCTTACGTATGTATAGCCAACTGCTTCTCCACACATTCCAATTAGAACACGGAGTCATTCACCAACGTGTCATGGAAGATGTACACGAACTCGTGTCCGAGGGAATGATACTAGAACAGGCCATACA
The DNA here is from genome assembly GCA_031761405.1 of Serripes groenlandicus. Classification (NCBI taxonomy): domain Eukaryota; kingdom Metazoa; phylum Mollusca; class Bivalvia; order Cardiida; family Cardiidae; genus Serripes; species Serripes groenlandicus. The sequence continues at coordinate 108,014,562 of JASEVX010000001.1, read as the reverse complement.
GTCGGCCATTAAGAAACACCGTTATTTAATAGAAGGTATAGTGAAGTCTGAGAACGACGACGTTAGCTATGGTGGTAGCGACGACAGTGATGGTGAAGACATGCTATAAGGGGAGGAAAGTTACAGCTAATAGCCAAAGATAAAACTATCACTCGCTGTGTACTTCACTTACGTCAACGATGGATAGAGTAGAAATGTGGACACGACATTTTCAACGGATGGCCGAAGGGAAGTTGAAACCTAATCATAAAGGACAATACGTCGTGGACAAAATTCAGATGGGTGGGACGATGAAAGAACCCACCATTAACTTTGTGACACCCGTGGCTCAAGCTGTTGAACTAGCCAAATCAGATGTATCCAGGAAAAGACAACATACCATGATTGACAATGCGAAAAAGGGGTATCGAATACACGGACCACCGGGACTACAAGACTAAATTATCGGAAAGAAAGTGCCGGGGGGGGGGGGGGGGGGGCCCTAAATTAACCACGTTTACAACATAACGGAACGGTTGACAGTTATTCATAGACGTCATGGATGGAGTATGAGACGAATTGATAATCATTTTTATCCCTTAATGAATCGTGATTTGTGAATGCTGTGTTCAATAAATAGTGTTAGTTATTTTGATTATGCGAACTACAATACTTGATTATATAATAAAATTGTAGAAATTGTATTCATGTCTTTGTTTTTCATTTACCCCTTGCGCTGCTTATTTAAAGTACAATGTCATGAAAACATTGATCGGATATCTTTCAAATTCGAATATACTCCTATCTCGATGAGAGCTTTCGAATGATATACAAATTGTAAATATCGGTTCAGAACTAAGGAAGATATGACCATTGTAATATATAATGACGTCACTTCCGGTTTACAGACAGACCAAACTTCCGGTTTGACCTCCTCAATCGATAGAGTTTACGAAACCCTTTTCAACGAGTCCAAACACGACTACATTCGGACAAGAAATAAAGGAGATATCGGCATTTACGCATTGAGAAGACTTTTGACGCACTTTGAAACAAACACATATTTAAAACGACGATAACTAGAGAACTAATATTCGTAGGACCATAATTTTTTCATATATGAAAAGGGCGCAACGAGATCTTTCCAACGGTATATCAAACTTGAGGATCGGGTCAAGTTCATTTTGGGGGTTTAAAAGTCTCTCATATTACATAACTCGAAAACGGTAAACAATTATAGCGACAAACTTTGGTTTAAATGAAAGCTTTTTGGGTCTTCTATCATTTGGTAGCATAAAGAGAAAAAGTTAAAGCGTAAATAGTGATACAAATTAACAAAAACCGATTTGACGCTTTTAATGGGCTCCTTTTCCCTCTATATTTGAAATATGATCAAATTGGTAAAGTCGTGTTTAACTACAGTGACACTTTTCAAGTGCAAATTAAAACATGATAATAACTTTCATCATGTAGGGTAATCTTTTGAACAGCAGTGTAAAGGTTTATTCTCAGACAAGTGTTAACGCGTTCGTTGCAGGTGTTCAGACGCAGACAGTATGTCGCCTTTAAAGGGGATTAATTTTCAACATGTCAATGGGCTATTGTACACGTTTCCGTCCTTAAATCAATAGACGCTGGACACTGTGTCGCCTTTAAAGGAGATTGATATTGACATGTCAATGGGGCATTGTTCATGTTTCCGGCTTTAAATCAATAGACGCAGACAGTATGGCGCCTTTAAAGGAGATTAACTTTGACATTTCAATTGGGCATTGTTCATGTTTCCGGCCTTAAATAAATAGACGCAGACAGTATGGCGCCTTTGAAGGAGATTAACATTTCAATGGTCTATTGTTCGGACACCTGGTGTGTTTCTGATTGTGAAATAACGTGTCTAAAAATAGATCGTGGTGTCAGGACTTACGCATCTGTCATTTGAACTCTGGACGTTCTCGAGGTAAGACGTTACATTTATTGCTTTACCATACATGTTTGACTGCGTGCTTCGGCTCGACTATACGACATATTAAAGGGATATATCGTGTTGTATGGATGTCTCGTGTCAGGTTTCCCGAAACAATGTAGCAAAGGTTAGGTCGAATTTCCCCGCCATTATTTTCGAGGGTTCCAACAACATACCCGCTAGAATATATTGGTAGAAGGCTAGAGACAAATCGTTGGTGGTCTCGCCCGAAGGGTGCTACTGAAACACTTGCTCCATTGTTAAAGCTTTCTAAATATAGACCCATGATGTCATTCTAAATATAGACCTATCATTCAAAATGGCCGCAACGCATGCGCAGTCATTGTATATAAATAACTAGGTCAACACAATAGCGTCCTCACTCGTGTCAATCCTTATATGCAAATGAGATACTATAAATAGTAACTAGGTCAACAAAATGGCCGCCGATTACGTCATCTTTGTTTGGGGCCTAAGAGCCATACATACTACTGACGCCTTTCAAAACATCAATGCAAAATATGAAGTCTATAATAACTGAATAAAGTTTAATGGATACATGGTAGAAACTCCATAAAGCTGTCAGAAAACTTACAGAATCTGATGTGTCTGCTACACTGCATCCCTTGCAGATCGATGCTTCAAGATGTCTGAAAATTCAAAAGGGTTTAGAAACCCAGAAATATTAAAACACATGTGTCATTTATTTTTGAGCCATGTTAAACAATTTGTTGTTGGTGTGAACAATGAAGACTCAGGCTAGCATGTGCATCTGCGCAGTCTCAGAGCCTTCACTATCCATCTACATATAATTTATCCCTTTCCCACATACAACAAATCTACAGCAGACGACTTTACAAACAATGTAGAAACAACTACAGATGACAGTTAACCCATTACTTCACATGACTTTTCAAAGGACGTCTGCTTTACAAAACATCAGACGAACAATTTCAACAATATAGAAAACAGAAAATTTTATATTGATATACAGTTGAAAACATTTTCAAAAGTTATGTTCAATGGCAGGTGTCAAATGTCTTCTTTGTGAAGTATTGGGTTAAATTTTAGAATAGAGTTTAAAAGTGTCCTTTTGCTGCAATATTTTCATAAGTCCTCCCCTGCAAATGCATCTATATGTGGGAAAGGGTTGATAAAGTTTTAGATGCAACTTTCTACAACACTATTCTGCTGCTAATGTGTCAAAGTGTTTCCAAGAAAAAAGTGTTAAATTGGAAACAGGTTGTTATGTCTAGGTGCTGCTTTAGGGTAGATCATTATGGTGATAGGAGGTAGGTCATACAGTTTGATCTCAATTGATCTTGTTTATTTTTCCTGTCAGAGTTTATTTTTCTATGACACTTGGAATCATTATAATCTCAAAAACAATCATTTTCGAGGGGGGAAACCTTTGTCATTCTAAAATATACCCTATATGTTTTGACAAGTAGAAACAAGCTTAACCCTTTCCCTCATATAGACGCTTTCTGACGCCTCTGCAGCAGACGGCTTTTTGAAAACATAGTGACAAAAGAAGAAATTGCAATTTCTCCTTTTGCCACAATGTTTTCCACTTTTAATTATAGGTTATCCACTCAATGATGGAGATTTTCTATGTTTTGACAAAATACGTTCAAAGTCGTCTGCTGCAGAATTGTTGTATGAGGGAAAGTGTTAACAAGGTCTACGTATTCACATTATTTCATCAGAGCCACCTTCCTTTCTCAGGTCAAAGATAGAAAATCTCCATAATTGAATGGATAACCTATGACAAAAAGTGGAAAACATTGTGACAAAAGGAGAAATTGCACGTTTTGTGCAATTTCTTCATTTGTCACTATGTTTTCAAAAAGCCTTCTGCTGCAGAGGCGTCAGAAAGCGTCTATATGAGGGGAAGGGTAAATGCAGCTTTTGACAAAAGCTAGAATAGCAGCCCACACAGCTCGATGCTCTCATATGTAGGTATTTATGAGACAATCATTCTACTTTAGGGACTATTTCTGCTTGAATAGTTAACCCTGTCCCACATACAGACGACTTTGGAGAACATTGTGGCAAAAGGAGAAAATGTTTATTGAGCAAATTCTCATTTTGCCACAATGTTTTAAACTCATTTCAATTAATAAACTATTTCATATAGAGATTTACCATTATATTGGCTTTATGTTTTTTGAAAGTCCTCTACTGCATATATTTTATATGTGGGCAAGGATTAACCCTTTCCCTCATATGACAATTCTGCAGCAGACGACTTTGAACATATTTTGTCAAAAAATAGAAGATCTCTATAATTGAATGGATAACCCATGACTAAAAGTGGAAAACATTGTGGCAAAAGGAGAATTTGCTCGTTTTGAGCAATTTCTTCTTTTGTCACTATTCTTATACTATTAGTTCAGTTGTCTACTATATATATAGGCCACATAAAAAAATTAACCCACAATATTTTCATCTGCATCAAGTAAATGATGTTTGATATTATCCTACTCCTTTCTGGCGATCTATGGCCGATTATTGAGCTCTCTGGAACAACCATCTTGACACCTTAAATAGTAGATAAAAGGTAAACTGATAGCCAGCGAGGGCCTAGTAAAACAACTTGAAAATGTTAATTAAGTCGCAGGTGACAGTAAAAGTGTGAAGAATTGATTGAAGTAGTTTGGATGATGAACCTGTACACTGGAAAAATCTTCCTTTGATTTTTTCTTTTAGCAACATGCTATTTTTGAAACTCTTAAGCTGCAAGTTGAATCAATGACACCCCGGCCTCAAAAACCAAACGTATAATAAGGCTAATAATTACTTGTAAAGTAGGTTCCATTAAATTTACGTTTTCATTAGATTAGCAAACTGTTAAGTCTCTCACTCACTGATTAGCACTGTTTATGCTCTAATCAGTATCCACATTTGTTGCCTATAACAAAGGGGCTGTTTTCTTGTGCTGCTGGTTCACATTGGTACATGTATAGGGTTTGTAGAATTAATCCAAAAAAATAGAGGTTTTCCTTTGGTACTTAACTCTTTCCCACATTTTGAAGAATCCGCAGCAAATTACTTTAGAAATCTTTGTGAGAAAAGGAGAAATTGCTCATATTGAGCAACTTCTCCATTCATTTGCCACAATGTTTTCAACTTTATTCAATAACAAAACTTTCATTCATAGAGATTTTAAATAACTTCAAAGCCGTCTGCTTCAGATTTGTCTTAATGTGGGAAAGGGTCAATAGCCGAAGGGGATGAGGAAAATCCCTGATATGGCTAATTTACCTTTTATTGATCATTCATAGAAAAACAGATGAAGTAACATGATAGTTTTCTCAATTGAATTTTTTCTGAACATGTCTTCAGCGCAAGTCCCTTTTTATTTACGATGAAAGGTTCATCAATAATGGTTTCTCATTAAAAACCGGCATCATTATCTGCTGTCCAAAAATAATAACTGTAATTTCTCAAGTTCAGTTAACCCTTTCCCTCATGCAACAAATCTGCAGCAGACGACTTTGAAAGTACCTGGAAAAGCATGGAAAAGCTGTATAAAAATAGGTATAATTACTGAAAAGAGTTGAAAACATTGTGGCAAAAGGAGAAATTGCTTGTTTTGAGCAATTTCTTCCTGTGTCACTATGTTTTCAAAAAGCCGTCTGCTGCAGAGGCGTCAGAAAGCGTCTATATGAGAGAAAGGTTTAACCCTTTCCCCGGGCTGGTGCAGATTGATGCATCTGCAGCTGACCACTTTTTGAACATTTCTCCTTGTGCCACAATATTTTAAACTCTGTTTGATTATTAAACTTTTCATTTATGGAGATATTATCCATATTTTTGGCTTAATCTTATCAATTTATTCTGCTGAAGATTTGCTTTTGGTTATCCCTTTTTGGAAAGGGAGGAAACTCTTACAAGCGTTCATGTTATCTCTAGGAAGTTTTACAGACAACTTATTGAAAACACTTATCAGAAAATGATGCTTGTCACTATTTATATACTAATACAGAAATTCAATGTTATAATACAGTTGGGGAGTATAATGATTCAAAGGAAATGTTCTAAGGTGTCAGAAATGTCTCTTTTTTTTAGCTCAATGTTTTGACTTCATTGTAAAAACATTTATGTATTCAAATATACTGAAGACTTATTTGACCAATGGAAACTATTTAACCTTTTCCCACATATAGACGCTCTGTAGCAGACAGCTTTTTGAAAACATTGTGACAAAAGAAGAAATTGCTCAAAACGAGCAAATTCTCCTTTCTTTGACACAATGTTTTCAACTTTTAGTCATAGGTTATCAATTCAATTATAAAGATTTTGCATTTTTTGACAAAATGTGTTCAAAGTCGTCTGCTGCAGAATTGTCGTATGAGGGAAAGGGTTTACCTTTTTGCCACATATAGACGCTTTCTAATTAATGTTATTGAATAAAGTCGAAAACATTGAGGCAAAAGCAGAAATTGTTCAATGGTCAGCAATTTCTCCTTTTGCCACAATGTTTTCGACTTTATTCAATAACATTAATTGTTTTTTGATTAAAAGAGATTTTCTATATCTTTTATTGAATATATTTAAACTTGTCTGCTGCTCATTTTCTGTATACTGGAAAGGGATGATATGAGATGGTGATTATGTGTGAATCCATCTGTTTGTAATGAAGCAAAGGGTGACAAGATATTTAACACGAGGAATATTTTAGGTGACAAGGCGACACAATGCCGGCAATTGTTTGAGGTGTTGTACTGACCAGTATGTGGTAGTCGGCATTCGGTGTCCAATTCCCAAAATTTTACAGCTCGAATTCGATTCATTTCTGGGTCCCAGCATGCGGAGGTCAATAGTTAGTGGAATGGGTGTTAATCATAAGGCAACAAAGCATGTGGCACTCAGACAGTTTTATGAAAAAACACAACAATTTTGAAATCTGACTAAACATGGTATCATATTCTTGGTCCTGGCGATGACACATTACAATAATAAGGAAGGGTTTTTGTTGTGTTTATGTAAGTCTGTCTGCCTTAATAAGATTGGAACCATTCCAAATTTAAGTTTGACAGATGAAGTTTGACGACCTTGGGATTATTGCTCAACTTAGCTATTTTTCCTTTTTTCACAATGTTTCCATCTGGGTGTCAAATGTTTACTGTCAAATTTTCAGATGTGGCTGTTTCTTTCCTAGAATGTTGTGATGTTTGTGACTTAGCAAACAACTCAAAAATAACATATCAGATAGATAATTACCTCAGAATTTTAACCCTTTCCCGCCTATAGATGCATTTTGACGTATCTGCAGCAAACGACTTTTGAAAACATCGTGAAAAAGGAGAAATTGCTCAAAACGTTTTTCAGTAATTATACCTACAATTTTAGAGATTTTCCATGTTTTTAAGTAGACATTTTCAAAGTCGTCTGCTGCAGATTTGCTGTATGTGGGAAAGGGTTAAATGAAGGTACAATAATTGAACAGAGTTGAAAACATGGTGACAAAAGGAGAAATTGCTTGTTTTGAACATTTTCTTCTTTTGTCGCCGTGTTTTCAAATAGCCGTCTGATGCAGAGGCAATCAGAAAGTGTCTATATGAGGGAAAGGGTTATGATTGTATGTGTTTTGCGTTAATGACAATCTAGTAGTTGTTAAGACAAGACCTAGGCACAAGACCCTGTGCTTGCTCTAAAACTTCTGATCTTTACTCTGTACTTTCTGATTGGTCACAAGCAAATTCTTTCCTGAAATAAGAAGAAAGAAGTCTTATGTAAAGAGCATGGAGTTAATTTGAGAGCACATGGATCTTTTTCAGAGTTTTATGGTATCGAGGCATGATCCAGAAATAAACTCACTACAAAATCAAGACTGTTTTATATGATGCGGACAGACGTTAATATTAATTTCGGCCCTATATGATAATGTCAAGCGTCATCTGCTTTGAAGTTTACTGAGGAACTGTATGATGCTACTAAGATAAATTGCAATCACAATTTGTTTTTGAGTTGAGTAAATTGTGATAAAAGAAAGAGTTTTGAATTATAACCGTTTTCAACATTTAGACACTTTCTGAAGCCTCTGCAGCAGATGACTTTTGAAGACATTCATTTTCCATATTCTTTCCAAGATCTGCTCCTGATTTGTTGTATGTGGGATAGGGTTAACAAGAGAAATGTGTTGAAAGACAAACCCTCCCTTTACCTTTCGCTGAAGGGAGGATTAAGTATTTTTTATAAATAATTTGTTTTCTGAATGATTTGTATAGCATGTGTCGTTAAGAGAGATAAACAACATTTAATATATAGTTAATTACATAAGTCTTCACATGCAGTCAAGCACTCCTAGCTTGTTTATGCATTTATCTCTCACCTCAATTTGATCCTTTTCATCAACATCTCAAGAAAGTGACCGTTTACCTTATATGATATGAACTCCTTCCCGCATTAACCCTTTCCCTCATATAGACGCTTTTTGACGCCTCTGCAGCAGACGGCTTTTTGAAAACATAGTGGCAAAGGAAGAAATTGCTCAAAACAAGCAATTTCTCCTTTTGCCACAATAATTTCCACTTTAAGTCATAGGTTATCCATTCAATAATAGAGATTTTCCATTTTTTGACAAAATATGTTCAGGTCGTCTGCTGCAGAATTGTCGTATGAGGGATAGGGTTAACTCCTTCCCGCATACACAACAAATCTGCAGCAGAAAGTCTAGGCAAAAGCATGGAAATTCCCTTTAAATGAAAGAGCAATAATTGAATAGAGTTGAAAACATAATGACAAAAAGAGAAATTGCTTGTTTGAGTAATTTCTTCTTTTGTTGCAATGTTTTCGAAAAGCTGTCTGCTGTAAAGTTGTCAGAAAGCGTCTATATGAGGGAAAGGGTTAAATGTAATGTCTGCTTTCAAAGTGACTGATGTAGATTTTGTAAGACCTAAAAGAAACTTGACGTTTTATTGGGGTTTTATACCATTTTCATCATTGCTTCAGTTGTATAACGGTGATGGTTGTCTTATTCATGACCCCTGGGTAAACAAATCAGTACTAGGCTAGGAAATGTGCTTTACCCATAAAGGGCACTCCACTGTATGACTGCTGCAACTGGAGATCAAACCTGGGAAGAGTATGAGGTGATCTGACTGGAAAAAGTACTAGCCTAGTATACTGCAGGTTTGTTTATCCAGGGATCATGAATAAGTGAAATAACTGAAATTATGTTGAAAATAGCATAAAACCCCAATACAACAAATCATACATTTACAGCCTCTTGACAGATGTACAATGTGACAGTTTTGACTCTTTTCCCATGATATTTCCATTTGTTATCTGCTGCAGAAGTGTCAAAAGTTGTCTCTATCAGGGAACGACTTGGGGTCAAGTGTGACTTGACAGAGGAGCATATTATAGTTTCTATGAGCAATTGTTATCCACTGCAAGCAGAATTATTATTTCAATGAATTAACAATAGCTTCTTATTCAAGAATGTTTTTATTTTCAACTTGAGATGAATAATCCATGAATAGTAGAGCAGATTTCAGATCTATAACTGAGGGATAGCTTAACAGTGTAATCTGAACAGTAAAGGTATATGTAAAGCAATTGTCTCTTTTTCAATAATGTTTTAAAAAAAGATCCAACACTGTTCATAAAATGGCTCAACAAAATGTGCCATAATATAGATATGGACAGAGTTTATGAGTTGTGAGTGAGCGGATAGTCAGTCAGGTCTATATGGCCTTGTTATCAACAGCAGGCACAAGTATATATATATATTGGACGGTTGTATTGGCTGAACGCTGTTCTACCTCACTGGTGGTGATTTTACTACCCTCTATCAATGAACTCTTCAGTCAGGATGGTGAATCTGCTTGACTCTCGGAAAACTATCAGTGATTATCACTGTGACAATAATCCGTCTTGTGTGAAGGATGGCCACTTTGGTCAGCTGGTACTTACAGTCACTTTGACTGGACATATCATGGAGTGAATTGTTTTAAATCGTGGATTTTTGTTACATACATATCAGATTTAAATTTTTATTGGTGAATAAAAGTGTTTAAATTTAAACGTGATCAGGAATATTTTAAAAGAGAACTTAAGCATTATAAGTATTGTTACTCTTTCAGTATTAATAATTTTTGTTATAGATATATTTAGTTTTTACAACTGACAATCACTTATATAGATAATCGGCTATATTATTATCAACGAGTTGATCTTTTGACATTTATAGAAATAAAAGTTAATGATCTTTGAACTAATAACTGTCAAGTGGGTTTTAACAGAAGTTTGATTGTTTAACTGTCAAAAAGATTATACAATTATCTGACCTTGTCAGTCAGTGTATATACATACATATAAAAATAAAAAACATGTGACAGAAAGTAGCAATACAGTGACTTTTTTTACTGCAACAAGAAGAAAATTTAAACAATTGTTTTTAAGATATCATATGAATTATTTTAGTGGATTAGCGTGTTACATAGAAATGTTCGACTAATGTGGAAGATATATTATTTCGCAGTTGGATTTAGCTTGCTGGCTCAAGTTGAAATGTCATACTTGGATATTCTCGATTTGCCGTATGTATTACATACCTTTATTGTTGTGATTTTGCAAAACTCCTGCTATTTTATACCTTCATACTGTGTTTATTTTAAATTTACCATTCACAGTTTCCCTTACTCAGATTTCAGAATGTGAAAGAATTTACCTAAATGAGAGATTGCCCAGTTAAAAGCTGTATCAACATATCTAAACATTTCTTTACGCATTTTGTTTTTCTTAAAGTTTGAGCAAAGAAAAGCTCTTGGAAAGGCTTTAAAACCATTTATGTCTTTATTTATACAAATGAAATTAAATATCTGTCACAAAGAGTTCAAATGAATGTTAAGATGTAGTAGTAACCAGTTGCATTCAAATTTCAATGAATAAAACTCCATTTCAATTTACAGTCATCATGTATTCTGAGGCAAATAAAGTGTAAAATCTCAAAATGATAGGAAAATGTTATTTGGATATTCAGTATTCAATTTCTCCTTTTACCCACAAGGTTTTCAATAGTCTGCAAAGGCACACACAATTTTCTATATCAGAAAATGAGTTAAAAGATTAAAAATACTGTAAATTACCATATTGTATTACTGTCAGTATTTTCATCTTATATTTAAAACTAAATAATATTATTTAAAAGAATGAAAAAATGATCAGGATAAGCATTATGTCCTAATTGTAAACTGAAATATGCAGTATAAATTTTCTTAATTTTAATCAAGACAAAATAGATCATTAATTTTTGAAATTATTATACATGGATATAAAAGTTATTTAATTAGCTGGATATGATCTCAGGGATAATAACCTAACTTAAACCATTTATCTGTGGATTTGCTGGATGTAAAACAAACTAAAAAGGCTTAAAATTTAATTTTGTAACTGGTGTCCTTGATGTTATTCACAGAAACAGATTAGCCCTTCCCACATACAGATGCTTTTGGATGCATCTGCAGCAAACAACAGTGAGAACATTGTGACAAAAGAAAAAATTGCTCATAAAGTGCAATGTTGCCTTTTGCCGCAATGTTTTCAAATCTATTTAATAAATATACTCTCATTTATTGAGACTTTTTGTATGTAGGAAAAGGTTACCATTTTCCCACATGCAGACGCATCTGCAGCAGACAACTTTTCACAAAGAGCAATTCATCCTTTTGCCACAAGGCTTCCAAATTTTTCTGCTACAGACTTTTTTTGATATGCGAAATAGCTCAATAGTGAAATATATATAGCTTTCCTATGTTGTTTTTAAAAGTCATTCAATTTAACTGCTACGTATAGAACAAATCATGTTAAATGGTAGAATGTACAAGTAAAGATATACAAGCATTATTCAACATTTTATTGTAATATTTTGAATTCCTCAAGTTCAACATATCTGCAGCAGACAACATCTTTTGCAAACATGACAAAAGGCAAAAGTGATCATGATAAGCAATTTCCTCTTTTGCCATAATGTTCAACTTTATTTGATAATCATACATTCATGTATAGAGATTTCCCATATTTTTGTCTATAGATGTATTGATTTGTCAAATGTTGGAAAGTGTTAACCCTAACCCTAACCCTAACCCTAAATAGCGTACAAGTATATATAACATAAATTATAAATTTTGGAAAAATATTTACGAAAGTAATATAACCCTTTCCCTCATATAAACGCTTTCTGACACCTCTGCAGCAGACGGCTTTTTGAAAACATAGTGTAAAAAGAAGAAATTGTTCAAAACGAGCAATTTCTCCTTTTGCCACAATGTTTTCCACTTTTAATCATAGTAATGTTATCCATTCAATTATAGAGATTTTGTATGTTTTGACAAAATATGTTCAATGTCGTCTGCTGCAGAATTGTCGTATGTGGGAAAGGGTTAATTTACATTATAAAACATAAAGTTAGTGAATCAGTAAATAATATAGCAGATTTGTTTATTTTGTAAATGAATGCACATAATAATACCAGAGAATGTGATGATTACTATAGCATAAACAGAGAAAGATAAAGTCTATATTGATGTCTGCATGTTAACAAACCAAAAAAGATCAATCAGTGTTTGTGTATTATCCAGTTTGTTTTGTATTTTGAGTACAAACAAACATTTTGACATTTTCTGACTCCAGTCAAGTACATCCTTGATGTCGTTTCTGTGGCTAATAATGATGGATACTGAAAACTGATAAACTTCTGTAGTTTTCAATTAAATCATAGACATTGCAATTTATTTGAAGCCAACAGCAGAAAAGGGGGCTACATTTATTATACAGAATCACAATAATAGTTATTCATCTGTTAAAAATGTGATGACAAAATGTAAGAAAATTTACTTTAAGAGTATCCAGTTTGCTCCTTAACAAGATAAACTGCTCAATAACTGAATTTGTTCTCATCAGGACACACAAGATAGTTTTTGAAAGGTTTTTATCTGTTATTCAAACCTGTTCATATCAAAATTGGGCTTAAAAACACATTATTGTAAATTAAAGAAAAAATATCATTTAAACTTTCTGTAGATAAAAAAAAAAAAAGTACTAATGGAGGTAAAGAGAGAGAAATATTTCATGAATTAATAATTGAAATATTTATGATGTGAGATAACGTATTTAAGTATAAGTCAATTAATTATTCTTAAATCAGTATTTTTATTTCAGAGAAAAGGATTTATAGTTATGTTCAGATTTATAACAAATCATCTTCAACTCTAAATGCTTGAATATAATGATGATTTGTATTATTTTGAATATAATTTTAACAAGGAGCAATTTCAAATATTTAAAAAATAAATTGAATAAAAATGTTATATATATATATACATAATTATATCTTCTGTATATATAACAATGAGGGAAAGTATTAACACTTCCCCTGATATAGACGCTTTCTGACGTCTCTGCAGCAAACTACTTTTGAAAATATTGTTACAAAAGGAGAAATTGCTTAAAACTCTATTCAATAAATAAACTTTCATTTATTGAGATTTTAAAAAAAAATCCCAAATCAATTTTAAGTCGTCTGTTGCAGATTTGTTGTATGTGGAAAAGTGTTAACAGTGAAATAGCCTGGTGTAGTACAATGATGTAGGAATGACTCGACATACTTCATCTACAACAAGACCCGTTATTTGGCAAGAGACAGCACATTTCTGACATTTAAGTTAATATTTATGTGTCACATATGTATATATAGCAAGTTTATTAACCCTTTCCCACCTGTAGATGCATTTTGACGCAGCTGCAGCAGACGATTTTTGGAAACATTGTAACAAAATGAAAAATTGCTTAAAACAAGCACTTTCTATTTTTCATTTATTTAATACCTACAAGATAAGAGATTTTCCATATGTTTGAGTAGACATTTTCAAAGTCATCGGCTGCAGATTTGTTGTTTTCTGCCACGGTTGTGTTGTATGTGGGAAGGGACCTAGCTGTCAAGCTGATAATAATATAACATTTTTTCTGCTATGAAAGTGTTGAAGAAGAAATACGAATATTTTGTATACCAAAACTGATAAACACAATGTTTACCCTGCTTATTTACACCAAGATAATCTCAAAACATTCTGTTTTACATTGATGTTAAAAGTTATACAATCATGTAGTTTGATTTTTGCTTTTGTTTTAAATTAACCCTTTCCCTCATATGACAATAATCTGCGGCAGACGACTTTGAACACATTTTGTCAAAAAGTAGAAAATCTCCATAATTGAATGGATAACCTGTGACAAAAAGTGGAAAACATTGTGGCAAAAGGAGAAATTGCACGTTTTGTGCAATTTCTTCTTTTGTCACTATGTTTTCAAAATGCCGCTCATCAGAAAGCGTCTATATGAGGTAAATGGTTAATCATCAAAACAATCTTCATATAATTCTATTCATATGATTGTAAAGAAATGTTCAGTCCACCTGTATTTAATCGGAATCCCGTCTTGAAGTTTTAAAACCTGTGATGATGCCACATTTACAAAACAACCTGCAGCAATATTTTTAAATTTTTGAACTTTTGAATTGTGGCAAAAGACGGAATTGTTCAACATGAGCAAATATATTTCATCATTTGGCACAATGTTTTCAACTCCATTTAATAAATAAACTCTCATTAATGGAGATTTGTCACATTTTAGATGTTTTCAAAGTCGTCTGCTTCAGATTTTTTGTATGTGGGAAAGGGCTAATTTACAGTTCTTCTTCTTCAGAAAAAAAAAGTCCACAAAAAACTAGAACTGTTTAATGGCTGGCCCATTTCATTAAAAGATTTACTTTGATTTGTATTAGAAGTAAATGTGTTTCCATGGCTCCAGTGACCTGGCAATGTAAACTTTAGAAAACATGCAACAATATACTTATTGCCGTCAAGATCTGTTTCCGACAAACTTGTCTGTTTGTATTCAATTTCTTTCCTCGTCTCAATTGCTTGTAAAGAGTCTGTCAGGATTCTGAATTTGAGCAGTATTTTAACCCTTTTTACACATACAACAAAATCTGCAGCAGATGATTTTGAAAGAATTTATTCGAAAGTATGGTAAATCTTTATAAATGAAAGAACAATTATTTAATAAAGTTGAAAACATTGTGGCAAAAGGAGAAATTATATTATTATGAGGAATGTTCCATATTTGTCACAAATAATGTTCAAAAGTTGTATTCTGTAGAGTCGCCAGAGAGTGTCTGTATTTGGTAAAGTCGCCGGAATGTGTTGACATTTGGACAGTGTAGATCTCCACTCATTACAAGCAATTTCTCTATTTTCCACAATGCTTTTAAAAACTTTCTGCTGCAGGTGTTTCAGAATGCGTCTGCAAGTGGGAAAGGGAGGGTTAACAAATGTGGTCATGTCTCTATGCACCTGTAAAAACATTCTGAAGTAATCTCTGTGACTTGTCAATCTATCAAACAAAACCCTAATACTAGTAACACTGAAATCACTCTGCCCTGATTGTGTTTTAATATTACTCGCGCCTTTTAGAATTTCCCATATAGGTCTGTCTTTATCTCTTCATCGAACCCATAATGTCATATTATGTCAATAATTTATGCACTCATTTGAAAAAGATCAAATTCCTGTTCAGTTAAAGCTAATCTGAAATCTAAATAAATCCCTGATAAATGTTTACCAACTCGACTCGCACTCAAGCAAGCTAAATTAGACATGTACTGATGAAGCTTTCTCTTTCCCGCATCAACTTTTAACCTAGATCTGTAATATAAACATAGTTAAAAAATTGAGAGAAAAGTAGAAATTGCTCAACATGAGCAAATTTCTCTTTATCTTCAATGTTTTTTCCTTATTTATCCCCCCTCTTTCCTACAACAAATCATCAGCAGACGGCTTTGAAAACATCTAGGCAACATTATGGAAAATATAATTATTGATTGATTGTTGAAAACATTTTGACTATGTAAGGGAGAAAGTGCTCATTATGAGCGTTTCTTTTTTTTCACCAATGATTTCAAATGTCGTCTGCTGCTAATATGTGTTTAACCCATTCCCACATACAACAAATCTGCAGCAGACGACTTTGAAATAATCCAGTCTTAAATATATAGAAAATCTCAATAAATGATAGATAGTCTGTTTATTGAATAGGATTAACATCATTGTGCTGCAGAGGCTTCAGAAAGCGTCTACATGTGGGGAAAGGGTTAAATGTTAGCATGTGAGTAAGTGTTCATACCAAAGATACCTTCAGTAGCCATGTCTAGAATTTCCGTATTCTGCTTCAGATGGGTTTTCTTTCGTGTTGTCTCGCTTTCCCGCATACGTCAATTCTGCAGCAGATGACTTTGAATGGATATGATTTATAACCTATGACTAAAGGTATAAAACATTGTGGCAAAAGGAGAAATTTCTTCTTTTGTCACTGTTTTCAAAAAGCTGTCTGCTTCAGTGGCATCAATATGAGGGTTAAGCAGGGTGACACAAGGGGGGAAGTCTTTTCAGTTGTCTGTCTGTCCGTCTACCTTACCATCACTTATTCACCAATTGGCACTCAGCACATGCACATACATTCCTTGTAAAGAGTCTTTTTTCAGATCGAAAGGGCATAGAATTGCATTACAAAGTAAATTGGGCTGACACATAGATAAATTAGTATGGTGGGAATAAATTGCGTTCTAAATATCGGAGGCAAAAAGGGTTTTATTTCTACAGTAAACATTCACACTTTGGCATTATAAGGTTGCCTAATCTCTTTGTTTGAGGGTAATAAATAATATATACTTACAAGCTGGTCAAAATCAATTTCTATAGCAAAACCCGTTTTAAATACCCACAGAGCATACTATTAGGTAAACATTGGCTTTATTGATATGTTTAAAGCTGTCAACTTTTTGAATCAAGTTTATCAGTCATTTATCACACCATTAACCCTTTCCCTCATATAGACGCTTTCTGCAGCAGACGGCTTTTTGAAAAGATAGTGACAAAAGAAGAAATTGCACTAAACGTGCAATTTCTCCTTTTGCCACAATGTTTTCCACTTTTTTAAGTCATTATACGGTTATGCCATCCAATTATGGAGATTTTCTATGTTTTAACAAAATTATACATTTAAAGTCGTCTGCTGCAGAATTGTTGTATGAGGGAAAGGGTTAAGAACCCTTAAATCAGCACAACCCTTTCCCACAGGTATACAACATAGTAATGCTAACTATTAGAGCATGCAGTTTTACAAAAGTTTGAACTCCCAAATTATCTTCTGTGATGACTGATGCTGCATCTGCAGAAAGTCTCCAGCAGTTTAATGTTTTACATTAGTTAGTTATTGTGTTGCTCTAGAGGACAAGTTGATGAGGAATCGGCCATGGCAGAGTGGTTTAGCGTCAGGGATTTGAAACCGGGCGACCAAGGTTCGATCCCCAGTCTCTGTGCTGTGGTCATGGCAGAGTGTTCTTCAACTTGGCAAGGCTCATTTCCTAGTACTCACAGGTTTGTTTACCCAGGGAGCATGAATAAGTGAACTGTTGCCGTGATATAATTGAAATAATGTTGAAAACAGCATAAAACCCCTAACAAAACAAACAAAACAAGTTATGAAGGACACGACTATTCGGGGTTTGTGGCATTACTTCTATTACAAAGGTCAATGTTTTTAATTGATAAAGGAGACCCCTAATGGCTAATTATGGCATGGAGGGTTAACGTGGTGTGTGATATGATGTCTACAAATATGGCAATAAATTTAGATATATCCCTATTTTCAACTCTATTCAATGATTGTTAATTTCATAAATAGAGATTTTACAGGTTTTTGCTAATTATTATGTTTTCAAAATTTCAAAATCATCTTGTGCTGATTTGTTTTATGTGGGAAAGAGTTAAACCCTTTCCCTCATATAGACACTTTCTGACGCCTGAGACTGCAGCAGTCAGCTTTTTGAAAACATGGCGACAAAAGAAGAAATTGCTCAAAACAAGCAATTTCTCTTTTGTCTCCATGTTTTCAACTCTATTCAATTATTGTACTTTTATTTGAAGGGAGTTTTCAATTTTTTGGGGGTATGTTTTCAAAGTCTTCTGCTGCAGATTTGTTGTATGTGGGAAAGGGTTGAACATGGTGGGTGATATGATCTGTACAAATATGGCAATAAGGTTAGATATAGAAGGACTGATTGACAATGGAACTCTTGTGGGTCTACCCCTTACACCCAGACAGTCTTGCCTAATAGAAAACTTCGGTTAACTCTTTCCCTCATATAGACGCTTTCCGACGCCTCTGCAGCAGACGGCATTTTGAAAACATAGTGACAAAAGAAGAAATTGCACAGAACGTGCAATTTCTCCTTTTGCCACAATGTTTTCCACTTGTTGTCATAGGTCATCCATTCAATTATGGAGATTTTCTATGTTTTGACAAAATACGTTGAAAGTCGTCTGCTGCAGAATTGCCGTATGAGGGAAAGGGTTAACTCTTTCCCGCACACATACAACAAATCTGCAGCAGACAACTTTGAAAACATTTGGATAAAGATGTGGAAAATATATACATAGGAAAGAATGCTAATTGAAAAGAGTTGAAAACATTGTGGCAAAAGGAGAAATTGCTCGTTTTGAGCAATTTCTCCTTTTGCCACAATGTTTTCAAAAGTTGTCTGCTGCAGAGGCGTCAGAAAGTGTCTGTTTGTGGGATAGGGTTAACTCTGCTACTTGCAGATGCATTTTGCAGCACATCAGACTTCCAAGAAATGATTCTGACCAAAGCGGTATTCAATAATCATAACTTTTACTTGCAGCTACCATATTTCCATATTTTCTAGATGTTTGCTGATCAAATAAGACAACAAACATAAAAAGTAAAATATTGTCAGAAATATTAAGTCATGAAAGGCACTCATTCAGTATACAAAAGGCTGATGATTTATTATTGCATATAGAATTAGGAATAATGCCTATCTGAGAAGAAAAGCTGCTTTTTTTTTTCGGTTCAGTTATACTATTTCCTATTTTGACGCCCCTGCTGCAGACGTTATTGAAAAAACAGGGTGGCAAAAGAAGTGATTTTTCATAGTGAATAACTTCTACACTTTTGGCATACGGTTTGCAGCTCTATTTAAAAATTATACTTTCATTAGATCTTCTATATTTTTACTTACAGGTTTTCAAAGTCGTCTACTGCAGATTTGTTTTATGCTTGAATGGGTTATATTTAGCTAATATTTTCATATTTTCTGTGGGAATGAAGGTCTTATATTATTTGTGTAAGAGGGCAAGAGTCGAGCAGCCATGTTTCACCGATTGTTTTGTTCGGGGTGTGTGGCATGTTAAATATAGATTGAAGATAATTTATTTCCAGTTCATGAGTTTCGATCGTTCAAAATTAAGTGTTCGAAACTGTTTCCCCTCCCCTATAGAAAAAGTGGAAGAAAAGGCGACCCATTCTCAAGGCAAGATTATTTAAGACGATTATGGGAGAACATATAAACTCATAGTCGTAGAAGTCTTTATCCCATTCTTTACGCTTTAACCTTTTTCAAGATTGGAGTATCATATAAGGATTGTAACAAACCCTTTCCCTCATATAGACACTTTCTGAAGCCTCTGTAGTAGACGGCTTTTTAAAAACATAGTGGCAAAAGAAGAAATTGCACAAAACGTGCAATTTCTCCTTTTGCCACAATGTTTTCCACTTTTAGTCATAGGTTATCCATTCACTTATAGAGATTTTCTATTTGTTGACAAAAATTGTTTAAAGTCGTCTGCTGCAGAATTGTCATATGAGGGAAAGGGTTAAACAAAATCAGTGCATAAAGAGTTCTATTATTTAATTGGGAACTGTTTTCACAAGTTTTAAAAAAATAAATTCATCTTTCAAACTCGCTAAAATGTACTACCATCCCTTGCATTAAAAAAGTATGAAAGAGTTTTACTTGATAATAACCCATTACTTCACCTGACTTTTTATAGGTCAATCATCAGACGAACAATTTCACCAATCTAGAAAACTGGAAAGATTTATATTGATAAAGAGTTGAAAATATCGTAATAAAAGGTGAAATTGCTTGGTTTGAGCAATTTCACATTTTATTGCAATGTTTTCAAAAGTCGTCTGCAACAACAGGCATCAAATGTCATCAGTATGAAGTAATGGGTTCTATTAGCTCTGACAAATCACTGGAAAAAGGGGAAAAGTTCTGGATAATGAAAAATACATTTTAAGCCCAAGAACCTTGATTCATTATGTTTTTGACTTTTAAACTTGAATTAAAATGATATTTTAAACCTTGACATGAAGCTTTCCTATTTTATGTCAATGAATGAAATTTCCTTTACCACTTATCCCTTTCCCACATACAAAAGAATCTACAGCAGACACATTGAAACACTTAGACAAATTTTGGGATATATTTATAATAAAAAGGAAAAATAATTTCAGGAAGAGAGTTGAAAATGTTGTAGTAAAAGGAGAAAAGGCTTATTATGAGAAACTTCTCCTTTGGCTACAGTGCTTTCAAAAAATGTCTCCTGTAGCTTACTGATGCCTGAAAATGCATGTGCATGTGAGAAAGGATTCAGGAACTTAACCCTTTCCCTCATATAGACGTTCTCTGACGCCTCTGCAGCAGACGGCTTTTTGAAAACATAGCGACAAAAGAAGAAATTGCACAAAACGTGCAATTTCTCCTTTTGCCACAATGTTTTCCACTTTTTGTCATAGGTTATCCATTCAATTATGCAGATTTTCTATGTTTTGACAAAATACGTTCAAAGTCGTCTGCTGCAGAATTATCGTTTGAGGGAAAGGGTTAAGCGTGAGCACTGCAGATGTTCATTCATAAGGTTCCAATTAAGTGATTATTATTAAAATGTAAGTCTGACCTCTCATATAAAAAACCTCCTCGACCCCTGTAATGTTTGCTTAATTGATTGGAAAATAAGTTTACATTTACTTTTGTGAGTTTAATGGAAAAGCAAACAATTTTCTGTCTAAGAAAAAAACATGGAGCTAGATTATGGAAGAGCATGTTTTTTTATTAAAGTTTTACTTCATAGGCACTTGATTTTCTCTTTTCATTAGAAATATGCATGCTCTGTGAGTCAATTAATCATCTTTAACCCTTTCCCTCATACAACAGTTCTGCAGCAGACGACTTTGAACATATTTTGTCAAAAAATAGAAAATCTCTTTAATTGAATGGATAACCTATGACTAAAAGTGGAAAACATTGTGGCAAAAGGAGAAATTGCTCACTATGTTTTTAAAAAGCTGTCTGCTGCAGAAGCTTCAGAAAGCGTCTATATGAGGGAATGGTTAACTGTTTATCTACTCTGATAATTTTACAGTCATCAGCTGTGAAAACATCTCGGAAAGAATGTGTTACGTTACATGATTTGGAAAATTTCAATTGGAATCAGATTTTTTTTACAAAGTGTATTAAAACATTGTGGAAAAAGGAGAAATTGGTTGTCTCGGGGTCAATTTCTCCTTTATCTACAATGTTTTCAAGAGTTGCCTTCTTTTAAAGCCTGAAAATTCAAAAAAAACATTTGTCCTTTTTGATTTGTTTGGATGGATGGTGTTTCATGTGGCTTTGTACAGTATTTCAGTTCTAACCCCGTGATGTATAATTTGTTATGCTATTTCCTGCAACCCTGAGAGCACCAAGGAGGGAAACCAATACTAACTATTGTTTAAGTCTTGCATATGCTCGTTTTGAGCAATTTCTTCTTTTGTCACTATGTTTTTAAAAAGCTGTATGCTTCAGAGGCGTCAGGAAGCGCCCATATGAGGGAAAGGGTTAAGATGCATTATTTATTTCAGTTTACTGGCTGTGTGAAAAATGAACCCCTCATGAAGTGGCAATGTGTGACATTTTATTTATAAAAAGAGATATATGAGTTGTTGAGTGGCATATTTTGTTTATAGAAATGGAAACAATGAGAGATTGATTTATAGAAAGGTAACAAACAAACAAAGCTGATGAAGGTTCATATTTCTCATAACTCCTATTATAATCATTTCCCTCATTTTGACCCTTTCCAACTTGCAGACGCATCTGCAGCATACTTCATTTGAAAACATTGTTTATATTTTGCCACACCACTTTCAACCGAATTCAGGAGTCACTGTGTCGGTTTTTCTGTCTGTCGGAAGCCATATTTTGTCCGGCCTATTTCTTACAAACCACTTAGTGGAATTCAATAACATTTTACATGATTAGCTTCTATACCAAGAGGAGATGTGCATATCCTAAAGGGGTTACAATTGCATGTTATTTTACAGAGTTATGGCCCTTTTACTTATTAAGTTATGGTGTAGGTCAAGGTGCTGTTTAGGGGGTAATATTTATCATCTTCAGTGATAGTTCTAGTTATGCATTAATTTTCGCCAAGATATTTTCCAAGTCGACAGTGCTGTAGATTTGTTGTATGTGAGAAAGGGTTAATCAAAAGTTTTAAGGATTATTTTTACAAATCCTGTAAAAAATTAATAATTTCTGTTTTTTTTTTTTTAAACTTTCCCTCATACGTATGCTATCTGAGGCATCTGCAGCAGATGCCTTTTGAAAACATTGTGGCAAAAAGAGAAATTGTTTAACCCTTTCCCTCATATAAATGCTTTCGGACAACATAATGACAAAAGAAGAAATTTCACAAAACGTGCAATTTCTCCTTTTGCCACAATGTTTTTCACTTTTCGTCATAGGTTATCCATTCAATTATGGAGATTTTCTATGTTTTGACAAAATGCGTTCAAAGTCGTCTGCTGCAGAATTGTCGTATGAGGGAAAGGGTTCATTAATAAGCAATTTTCAACTCCATACTGATGATTATACTCCCATTTATAGAGTTGTTTGCCTAGATATTTTCAAAATTTGTTGTATGTGGTAAAGGTTAAATAATATTAGGGAAAAAGCTTTTTACACATCCTTTTCAAGAAACCTCTGCCATGGGAAACTTTTAAACATTTACAATATTCTTTCATTTAGCATTTCCAGAGTCCCGGGCATTAAATTCTGTTTTCAGGATCTATACTGATCAAATATTAAATTTGATAGGCAGGAAATTAGAATTAAGAATAGTTGCTGTGGAAATAACTGGGTAATGGATATGTATTAACTTACAACATTTTATCCCTTTCCATTGTGCACATACAGATGCTTTCTGCCGCCTCTGCAGCAGACGTAACTTCTGAAAAAACAGTTTGCCACAATGTTTTCCACTCTGCAGCAGACGGCTTTTTGAAAACATAGTGACAAAAGGAGAAATTGCACAAAACGTGCAATTTCTCCTTTTGCCACAATGTTTTCCACTTTTAGTCATAGGTTATCCATTCAATTATGGAGATTTTCTATGTTTTGACAAAATACGTTCAAAGTCATCTGCTGCAGAATTGTCGTATGAGGGAAAGGGTTAATGTCATCAACTCTTTTACCTTTTCCCAACAATGTACAATAATTCTGCAACTGGCAACTTTTGAAAAAACCTTGTCAATTAAACAAAGTGAAAATGTCTAGAAATATATTAGTTTATTCAATAATCGAATCAAGTTGAATCAAACATAATGTAGCAGTTCTTTCTTTTTTGCCACAATGTTTTCAAAGTTCATCTGCTTCAGATGCATCAACTGTGTCTGCATGTGGTAAAGTGTGTTATTGTTAAAAGTTCAAAAAAGTTGTTTTGGATTGTAATGAAAAAACATTATTTTTTTTTTAGAAAAGGTGGTTATATTATGGCCCTCTGTAGGAGATAGATTTTTAGGGCAAGACAATGTTGATTTCCCCAATGAATCATTGAAATTCTATTGTATACTTATTTAGGTGGATCTTTATTCTTTTCCTGACTTTGAATTTGCTCAAGGTGACTTTTAGACAAACAAAATTAGACAAAATTTCGAAGAAGTGGTAAAATGAAGTTGACATTTTGAATTTTTAGTCTATTCTCAAAAGAAATGGTTTCTATGGAAATGTGGTTAAGGTGGTGGTTGTTCACCATTTCATTTTCTTAGTGTTTTTCTTAACCTTTTCCTGCTTTCTGACACCTAGCTCTGCAGCAGACGACTTTTGAAAACATTGTGGTAAAAAGACCATGAGCAATTTCTCCCTTTGCCACAATGTTTTCAAGTTTATTCAATAATTATTATTTGATTTATACAGATTATATCCATGTTTTTGCCTTATTGATTTCAAAGTCATCTGCTGCAGATTTACTGTCTGTGATGGGAAAGTGGTTCAAAGAAGGAAAAGACAATTCTACCAACATACTTGTTAACCCTTTCCCTCATATAGACGCTTTCTGACACCTCTGCAGCAGACAGTTTTTTGAAAACATATAGTGACAAAAGAAGAAATTGCTCAAAACAAGCAATTTCTCCTTTTGCCACAATGTTTTCCACTTTTAGTCATTATTAAGGTTATCGATTCAATTATAGAGATTTTCTACTTTTTGATAAAATATGTTCAAAGTCGTCTGCTGCAGAATTGTCATATGAGGGAAAGGGTTATAATTCCTAGTATTATATCCATAGCTATAAAACTGAAATGTATCAATATATTAATTAGACTTACTGTTTATTTTACAAGAAAGAAAGAAAATTGGTAGATCTGAATATATCACACTATACTCCTGTCAGTATATCTGAATATGTCACACTATACTGTCGGTATATCTGAATATGTCACACTATACTGTCAGTATATCTGAATATGTCACACTATACTGTCAATATATCTGAATATGTCACACTATATTGTCGGTATATCTGAATATGTCACAATATACTGTCAGTATATCTAAATATGTCATAATATACTGTCGGTATATCTGAATATGTCACACTATACTGTCGGTAGATCTGAATATGTCACACTATACTGTCAAGTTGCTACATATAATAGTCTATTTGAGTCTTTTCTTGTGAGTACTTGCCTCTACAGTTTGGCATTTAAATTAATAATTTAAAAAAAACAAAAAAAACAAAAAAAAACATCAACAACCAGAAAACAAAACAAAACAAGTTTGGTCAACCTTCATGAATGGACTGAGTGAGAATCCTTCATGAGAATCCTTCATGCAGCCATAGGTTTTTACAAAGTAAATTTTATGTACTTTACATTCATAGCAATTTGGAAATGTACAGGAATCATAAGTGTATGATTATGGAATCCAAATTGATCCGACTTCGTTATATAACCATGTTTATCTATCGGCAATAGATCATCCGCTAGAGGAAAACCAAATTCTCTGAGAATCAGAAACATAATGTTTTATTCTTATTAAATGTCTAAATGTCTGTTTTCGTTATTAATGTTATAGAAGAGGAAATTTTATGAGGCCTGTCATAGGAAAAGTATCCCAGTAGCTATTTTCTTGATATGAGATTTGGTTTTGAGACCTTTTTTATTTTCTGAATGATATTGAAAACATTGTACTCTAATCATGAGTAATTTGTCAAGTTCTTTCAAAAAGTCGTCTGCTTCAGAGACATCAAAAATGTCAGAAAAAGGACTATAAAGCTATTTACAAC
Source organism: Serripes groenlandicus (assembly GCA_031761405.1). Taxonomy (NCBI): domain Eukaryota; kingdom Metazoa; phylum Mollusca; class Bivalvia; order Cardiida; family Cardiidae; genus Serripes; species Serripes groenlandicus. The sequence goes on along the minus strand of JASEVX010000001.1, from coordinate 107,989,139 downwards.
CAGTGGAGACTCAACTCAGTTGACACTGTAAGTGCATTAATGCACAGGTCCTTTCAAACCTTTCCCTCATACGACAATTCTGCAGCAGACGACTTTGAACATATTTTATCAAAAAAATAGAAAATCTCTATAATTGAATAGATAACCAATGACTAAAATTGGAAAACATTGTGTCAGAAGGAAAAATTGCTTGTTTTGAGAAATTTCTTCTTTTGTCACTATGTTTTCAAAAAGCTGTCTGCTGCAGAGGCGTCAGTAAGCGTCTATATATGAGGGAAAGGGTTAACAAGTAGTCTGCAGCAAACAACTGGAAACATTAAGGCAAACATATGGAAAAACTTAATAAATAAAAGTATTAATTAGTTGAAATATTGTGGCAAAAGGTTAATTAAATCCCTGAATTTCTTCATTTGTCATGATGTTTTCAAAGGTCATCTGCTGATATGCCCGTCTGCATATGTGAAAAAGTTAACATTAGCTGTTACGAAACAACTACTGGTGTCACAAAAGATTTCGTCCTTATACGGAGTTCAGAGTTCAAGGAACTTCTAGTATATAATTATCATGTTGAAAAATTGAGAGGTGTGTATTATAAAGTCAGATTTTTGTGTGCCGCGACTTTATGAGGTTCTCCACATTGTCGTCTGCCTTGCCGAACCAATAAATGCGGTATTACGGGACCATCGATGAGAAGATTTCCTGGACGAGAGATATTGGATTCTAGTCCTATTTCTTCATAGATTTTTAGAGTAAAACTGTATACATATTATAAAAGTCTTGTAATTTTAAGCTATTTCATTCATTTTTGTATTTGATTGTTTGAGTCATATAATTTGTTGATGGTTTCGAAATATTTCTTAATGTTACTAAGTGACTGTTGGTGATTACATACTCTCTGTTTTAGGTTTGAAAAGTTAAAGCACTGGTTTTCGGCTGTTAAAATTTGATAAATTTCTGTTTCTTGGCATTCTATATTTGTTAAAAAAAAACCATCAATTTGAAGAATTCTGACTACCTTATTGTCCCCCGCTTTTAGCGAAAGCTGGGGACTATTATTTCTCATTCGTCAGTCCGTCAGTCCGTCAGTCCGTCAGTCCGTCAGTCCGTCAGTCTGTCCGTCAGTCACGCTGTCACAAAAACTTTAACCTTGGTCATAACTTCTGAACCGTAATAGGTACTGCTTTCATATTTCACATGTGTATTCCTTGTGACAACCCCTTTCCATCAATACCAATTTTTTTGACCTTGTGACCTTGACCCTGACGAGTTATGGCCCTTTACCCCTATGTATGACTAAATTCATTTCCGGGCTATTTCTCTGCAACCGCTTTTTGGAATTTTATGAAACTTCATAGGAAGGATCACCACCAAGTGTAGATGCGCATATCGTGTTTGCGTTCCGGTTGGATGATTTTTCACGGGGTTTTACCCCACCATCCGGCTATGTATGACTTAATTCATTTCCGGGCTATCTCTCTGCAACCGCTTTTTGGAATTTGATGAAACTTTATAGGAAGGATCACCACCAAGTGTAGATGCGCATATCGTGTTTGCGTTCCGGTTGGATTATTTTTCACGGAGTTATGGCCCTTTACTCCACCATCAGGCTATGTATGACTAAATTCATTTCCGGGCTATTTCTCTGCAACCGCTTTTTGGAATTTTATGAAACTTCATAGGAAGGATCACCACCAAGTGTAGATGCGCATATCGTGTTTGCGTTCCGGTTGGATGATTTTTCACGGAGTTATGGCCCTTACTTCTGAACCTCAATAGGTACTGCTTTCATATTTCACATGTGTATTCCTTGTGACAACCCCTTTCCATCAATACCAATTTTTGTGACCTTGACCCTGGCGGGGGACCATGATTCTCTGAATTTGCTTGTTTATTATGAATTGTAATTTATATCTCCAGATGATATTCTAAGAATGCATCAGTGCAGAAAGTACTGCATTATAATGCGTATTTTAATGTTAATTATTGAAGACAAAATATGATTGCAAATTTGTTAACCCTTTCCGTCATACAACAAATCTGGAGCAAAGGACTTTGAAAACATACCAAAGAACATTTGGAAACTCCCTTTAAATGAAAGTACAATAATTGAATAGAGTTGAAAACATGGTTACAAAAGGAGAAGCTGGTTTTGAGCAATTTCAACTTTTGTCGCCATGTTTTCAAAAGCCGTCTGCTGCAGAGGCATCAGAAAGAGGGAAAGGGTGCACTAATTCATTGACTGATTTCCTAATGATTTAATTGTGCGCATATTATACTCTATATACTTTCCTGTTATTTGTAAATTTTGTATAATTATCAAATTTAGTTAAATACATTGTGCTAAAAGGACAAATGGCTCATCATGAGCATTTTCTCCTTTTTGTGACAATGTTTTCAAAAGTCATCTGCTGTAGATGCGTCAATATTGTGTCTACAAAATGGAAACCTTTGATTAAGGATGCAATATCTGCTATTTGTTGTGTTTTGTAGACACGCAATTCGTTAAAGGAAAATTTACTGTTCAAGATGTCATATAAACAGTGTTATCAGAAAATATTCTTCCCAACTGTCATAAAAATGTCTTTGTATATTACATTATTACTAAGCAGATTTCAAAGTACAGTGATCTAAATCATTTCTTCGTCATTTAAAAGTTTGTCTGCAGAATTGCACATGTCCTATTGCACGTTCTTTTGTGTTGTTTAGAGATATTCCAATCCAAACACATGCTGAATAATGGCCTGTTATGGTATAACCCTTTGCCACTTTCAGACTCATTTTTACCCATTTTACACAGAAGATGACTTTTGAAAACATTGTGCCAAATGGAAACAGAGTGATATAACTGAAATACTGTTGAAAATGGGGTAAAACACGATTCAAACAAACAAACAAACAAACCATTACGAGAGATTGAATGAATGTTTACCAATATATCTATAGTCCCCGGATTCAGGAGGACCATGGCTAAAGGAAGGGAAGAAGTATAAACCACAGGCATGCAATAAAGCTGTCAGTGTTAGGATATAGTCCAAATGTTTTACAAATAAATTTAACCTTTTTGCCTATTTAATGTCCATCACACTCTTAATGGCTAATATCACTGTGGTCAAGAAATGACATCCATAGTGGACCCTGGACACACTGACCAAGTGATATATATAAACAGAAGAAATCTGTCACTTTTTCAATAAACTCACCATCATTTTCTCATGATATATCAATTAACTTTTTCCACATACAGCAAATCTGCAGCAGACGACTTTGAAAAAATTGGTGCAAATATTTGGAAAATGGAAAATAGCTATAAATGAAAGTACAAGAGAAAGTTGATGCAAGGCATCAATGTCGCCGGAAAAGACTGCATTGATTTATTTATGTATTCTTGACTTTCCTTAGTCTATTCAATCATTAGGAACGTATTAATGAAAACATTTGCTTATAAATTTTATATACATACCTATACATTAGGGTATCTATAAAAAATTAACGAAATGTGTACACATTTATCTGGCTTAAATTTAATTTTGCTGTTGTTACTTATTTAAATAATAGTATTCATTCATATAATTTCAATGTTTGTCAATCTTATTCGAATCACAAGGTAAATATCCTGGTATTGCTTTAAAGGGAGGTAATTTGAAGAAAAAACAAAAGTCTTCAAAAGGAGAAATATATCAGCATTACCGTCTACAGTTTAAATTGTTCTATTGTTTGTGGATTTAAAAATGTTCTTTTTTTCTTATTTCTACATATACAACGAAATATTGCGGCTTCTCTTTCGTCTTGTACTTGTCTAAAATAAAATAATATCACTCGCTTTTTCATATCGAAATGCGCATGCGCGAAAATCGATGTTAAAGGTCACGAAACTACACAACAGAATAGGGTCTATATTTAGCTTAGAAACAGTTCCTACTTTAGATATTCATGGATTAACATTATTAAATGAATTCTACACAAATCAAGACATCTCTTTGAACATGAAAACAACATTTAGTAAGTTAAAATTGCTATTAAAAGGAGAATCCGAAATTGACCTCAATGATGACACATAAGAGTCTGCATTAGGGGGTGTTGGTTCACGTCTTGAAGGGACCACTTTTGTCTTCGTAAATAAGACAAAAAACTTAAATGCGAGTGAAATAAAAAAAAACTGCAAACATTAAAAAATCGGAATATTTATTTCATTTTAGATGTGTCATTTATTTGTGTTCGTAAACAACCACAATTGTAATATGTTCAAATCATCTAGATTTGTTTCTTTCTAATAATAAGCCGCCCTCCCATGTGATTTCCGAAAAGCTATTAAAAATAGAAGTCGCGGGCTTCTGCCCGGCGACTAATAAATAAGTGATTAAAGCTTGACTAATTAATATACAGCCTGTTGAAGTTGATAACTATTATAACCAACAAAAATTCTGCAGCAATTAGCATTGAAAACACAGTGTCAAAAGAATTGAAAACATTGTGGCAAAAGGAGTAAATGCTTATTTTGGCCAATTTCTGTTTTTGCCACATTGTTTTCAAGGTTGACTTCTACAAATTATTACACTGTTTGTCTTGAAGTGGGAAAGGGATGAGAAGTCTACTGTAATACGGGCTATTGGATTAAATAACCATTAATACTAATAACAAGAGAAAGTTGATGCAAGGCATCAATGTCGCCGGAAAAGACTGCATTGATTTATTTATGTATTCTTGACTTTCCTTAGTCTATTCAAACATTAGGAACGTTGAAATGAAAACATTTGGTTATAAATGTTATATGCATACCTATACATTAGGGTATCTATAAAAAATTAACGAAATGTGTACACATTTATCTTGGCTTAAATTTAAGTTTGCTGTTGTTACTTATTTAAATAATAGTATTCATTCATATAATTTCAATGTTTGTCAATCTTATTCGAATCACAAGGTAAATATCCTGGTATTGCTTTAAAGGGAGGTAATTTGAAGAAAACAAAAGTCTTCAAAAGGAGAAATATATCAGCATTACCGTCTACAATTTAAATTGTTCTATTGTTTGTGGATTTAAAAATGTTCTTTTTTTCTTATTTCTACATGTACAACGAAATATTGCGGCTTCTCTTTGACGCTTTGCGTCAAACATTCGTCTTGTACTTGTCTAAAATAAAATAATATCACTCGCTTTTTCATATCGAAATGCGCATGCGCGAAAATCGATGTTAAAGGTCACGAATCTACACAACAGAATAGGGTCTATATTTAGCTTAGAAACAGTTCCTACTTTAGATATTCATGGATTAACATTATTAAATGAATTCTACACAAATCAAGACATCTCTTTGAACATGAAAACAACATTTAGTAAGTTAAAATTGCTATTAAAAGGAGAATCCGAAATTGACCTCAATGATGACACATAAGAGTCTGCATTAGGGGGTGTTGGTTCACGTCTTGAAGGGACCACTTTTGTCTTCGTAAATAAGACAAAAAACTTAAATGCGAGTGAAATAAAAAAAACTGCAAACATTAAAAAATCGGAATATTTATTTCATTTTAGATGTGTCATTTATTAGTGTTCGTAAACAACCACAATTGTAATATGTTCAAATCATCTAGATTTGTTTCTTTCTAATAATAAGCCGCCCTCCCATGTGATTTCCGAAAAGCTATTAAAAATAGAAGTCGCGGGCTTCTGCCCGGCGACTAATGATGTATCTTCAGACAGTTTCAAGGAATGTTTTTGCATATTACTGCATCTTTAAATATGAATAACCATACACTTTCAATGCAAGGCGGTACAATATGAGCTTTTTATAAGTGTAATAATATACATTTTATGCCCAGAGTATTATAATAGTCTTAACCCTCTCCCACATACAGGAAATCTGCAGCAGACGAATGTGAAAACAACTTGGCAAAAATGTGAAAAATCTCTATAAATATTGGTGTAATAATTGAATAGAGTTGTAAACACTGGCAAAAGGAGAAATTGCTCGTTTTATCACAGTGTTTTCAAAAGTCGTCTGCTGCAGAAGTGTTAGAAAGCGTCTATATGAGGAAAGGGCTGATTTTGCTTCTTGTATTACAGACAAATATCGCCACACAGTTACAGTAGTAATCTACCTTTATTAACCCTTTCCCACATACATACACATTTTGACGACTCTGAAGCAGACTAACTTATGATAACATAATGACAAAAGGAGAAATTGCTCAAAATAAGCAATTTCTCCTTTTGCTACAATGTTTTCAACTTTTTCCAGCAATTTACACTTTCATTTATAGAGATTTTCCATTTTTTTGTGGAGATGTTTACAAAGTCGCCTGCTGCTGATGTGTTGTATGTGGGAAAGGGTTAGATAAGAACATTGTTTCATCATGGAAAAAGAAAAAAATTAACAATAGAGCAACAAACTTGTAATAATTTTGTTAGGAATGTTTTGAATCCTGCATGTCATATATTGTATGTTTTAGTTTGTAGAAAAAGGTATAAAATCTGCAACATCATCAGTTTATTGTCATTGACTTACATCTTGATCACTACTAGAGTTATATCAGAAATTGGCTGGAGATATTTTCCTCGAGTTAATCAGAAAAAGCATCTCATAAAACTTCCAAGTCCACTGAATAATTCCTCTTTAGAAAATTGTCCCTGTTATTAACCCTTTCCCACTTACCAGGCAAATCCGGAACAGACACTTTCAAAACATCAAGGCAAAAATATGGACAAATCTCATATGAATGGAGAATTATTGATAAGAGGTGAAAATATTGTGGAAAAAGTAGAAATTTATCTTTGTAAGCAATTCCTCCTTTTCCCCCTCTGTTTTCAAACTGGTCTGTCTGTCGGTAAGAGTTAAAACCTCCCTGGCTTGTTGAGGGTCTTACTGGCAGTTCCTTTGTAGACATAGATATGACTGCTTTTGTTTCCAATTTGTTGTTTGATTCGACAGTCAGTCTCAATTTTGAAATTACTTTATCAGATCTTCTTTCCTGTTTTCATCAAGCCCTGGTTGAATTGATAGACAATTTTCTGTGTTCCTAAGTTGAAATACAAAGAGTTCTTTCATAACCTTTTAAACCTATACTATATAAGATTCTCAAAAATGTCAAATATGGGACAAAAATGATAGATAGGATTATTCCTAGTCATTCTAGGACTTGCCTTCATCCTTTATAGACATACAATATTCAAAATGAAGGTATTGCCATTCGATTTTGCTTACAATGAATCCATTTAAACCTTTTCCACATATTATCAGTTTTCACCAGATAAATTAATTTAAAACATCTAGGTAATACGTTACATATGGAAAATCTCTATACATGAATAAAGTTGTGACAATAGCAGAAATTGCTCATTATAGATCTGCGGAAGATGGTGTCTGCTGGTGGGTAAAGGGCTTTCTTGTCTTTCCCCTTGTCTAGAGGTAGACGCCCAACTTTCAAAAAGAAGACATTGCCTTTTGAGTTTGGTTGCAATCACTCCATATAAACTCAACTCCACAATTGCAGTTGTTGAAATATATTTTGATGTAGGAAATATAAGAATTTTGTCCAGTTAATATATTTTGATGTAGGAAATATAAGAATTCTGTACAATTAATATATTTTGATGTAGGAAATATAAGAATTTTGTAGTTAACCCTTTCCCTCATATAGACGCTTTCTGACGCCTCTGCAGCAGACGGCTTTTTGAAAACATAGTAACAAAAGAAGAAATTGCACAAAACATGCAATTTCTCCTTTTGTCACAATGTTTTCCACTTTTAGTCATAGGTTATCCATTCAATTATAGAGATTTTCCATTATTTGACAACATATGTTTAAAGTCGTCTGCTGCAGAATTGTCGTATGAGGGAAAGGGTTAAAGGGATTGACCTTGGGATTGTACTGCCTCTGTATTGCTGTGATCGAGCGTGCCCCTTGGGTGCAGGAGGTTGCAGGATCGAACCTTTGTCGCGTCATACCAAAGACTTGGTTGTAATGGCTGCTCTTCTTGGCAACTGACTGGCTGGTGTCAGGATAAATGGACCAGTGGTACTGGTAACTTACTCAGAATATGATGTGATATAACTGATAAACTATTGAAAGCAGTGTGAAACTGTTCCTTCTTTTGCAATCTCTGATCTCTCTTTGCTTTATCCTGTTATTATCTCTATGTTGCATTTGGTAAAATATATTGGCACATGTATGCAGGAGTCATAAATGATGTGAGCGTTTCCACGAGAAAACAAACATTATGGTCTTCGTAATGTATCGACCCAGATCAGACTGCACAGTCAGCGCAGGCTTATCCAGGCAAACACATTCCGTTTCAGGATGATAGAGGTTATAATAGAGTAATGATTCCTGAAACAGAAAATTCACAGGAGGCGAAAAGTGTTTGTCCAGCGGTTCCCCAGTTTGCTTTCGCGGCATGCTTATAGGCTTACCCAGGTCACTTTATGCAAAGTCCACAATGTTGGTTTTCTCGTGGAAGGGCTCATATATATGAAAATAGAAAGTGAGCTTATAAATAAAGCAGTCGTGAATGACACATCATTTTGCAATCAATATCAATAAAAATACCATCTACTAATAGCAGCACCCATGTCCCACAATGCCCAGTCTTTTCTGTGTGTCATGTCCACTTCAATTATCTGGTCAGTCCATGCAAAATTTATCTGATTACTTGTTTCTCCCTTTTTTCCTTAGGCTGAAAATGAAATACTCTTTAACCATTTGCCACATGCAACAAATTTGTGGCAGACAACTGAAAATATCTATGCAAAAATAACAGAAAAGGAAAGTATGAATATGAAATAAAGTTGAAAACATATTGGCAAATGGAGAAATTGTTTGACCTTTTGTCACAAAGTTTTCAAAAGTTGTCTACTGCAGTTGTATCAAAATGTGTCTTTTCCAACAAAGTATAACTTTGCAGCAGATAACTTCTTAGCAAAAATATGGAAATTCTCTATGAATGAAAATATGGAGTATTTGTACTTCTGTGTTTCATTAAAATTGTGAAACATTTCCAAACGCTTGTCAAAAAGGACATTGTATTGTATTTGTAATTAGGTTTATAATACAGCAGTATGGAGAGTTAAAGCTATGATGAGACTATACTGATGTGTTATCTTGTCTTGGCATTTACTGCTCTCATGATAGTACCCATCTTGCTTGTACAACACCCCTAAAACCCTTTCTCCCCCATACACACAATCTGCAGCAGATGACATTGAAAGCATCTAGTCAAATAAGTTGAAACACTATAAATGAAAGAACACTTATTGAATAAAGTTTTAACCCTGCATTATGGCAATAGGTTGCTCATTATGAGTAACTGCCCCTTTTGCCTCAATGTTTTCAAAAAGTTGACAGTTTCAGAAAGCATCTGTATTTGGGAAAGGGTTATATACCTCATAAGTGTTATTACTGGATAAGGCTGCAACAGCTTTGCTTCATATAATATTGATAGGTTTCTATTGTTTTGCACTTTAACTCATCTTGATGGCTTTCAGGACATATGAATGCATTGAGTTAATGGTGAATGTTGTAGCAACAATTGAAATTACTCGTAATGATGGATATCCATTCTGTTTTCTTTCATGACAATTTTTTCGAGCTCAGATGGTTCATATTTTGAACATGAAGTTTGGCTTTATAATATCAGTGAAAGAACTTTAACCCTTTCCCTCATACGACATTTCTTCATAAGACGACATTGAACGTATTTTGTCAAAACATAGAAAATCTCCATAATTGAATGGATAACCTATGACTAAAAGTGGAAAACATTGTGGCAAAAGGAGAAATTGCACGTTTTGTGCAATTTCTTCTTTTGTCACTATGTTTCAAAAAACCGTCTTCTGCAGAGGCGTCCGAAAGCGTTTATATGAGGGAAAGAACTAAAGACATAATAAATAAGCTTATAAATGCAATAAGTTTTATGAAATGACATTAAATGACCATTATAGCTTGGATGTTACTATATCAGCTAAAAAACCTGTTTCACTTTTAAGGAAATTTAAAGGCACAAGTTCAAGTAGATATATGTTTTACTACGATATAACTGTTGGCACAAAATGTTTGACCCTTTCCCACTTGCTGTTGCATTTTGAAGCATCTACAGTAGATGTCTAATAATTAGCAACATGGATTTTTATCTTTATTCAATATTTTTACTTTCATAGGAAGTTTCCATATTTTTGCCTAAATGTTATCTTCTGCAAACAGGATGCATGTGGAAAAGGGTTAAAAGCAAACACAAATTACGCATCCGGAAATGGCTGGATAGTGTGCTGCATCACATCTACGCTTGGTGTAAAGTGTGGTTATGGCTATTGCACTAGAAATTGAGGATAATTACATTTTGGTTTGTTGGTCAGATGCTGTTCCGATAAATCAATGGATGTAGACATGTTAGCCGGGTTGTTTCTCTTAGTGACATTCTGTTGGGAGAAACACTTAAATACTTGTCCAGTGTTACATTGTCTCAACCATTACCGTTCATACATTCACAGAGCGGCGGATGCTATGTCGCTAGCAATGCAGGCTGTTAATCCAGGGGTTGTGAATTCAAAGCACAGCTCTGTCAACAGTCTTTCTGATGTATGACAAAAGTCAATGCCAAGGTGTCATTCGTCTTCCACCAATGGCCTAACAATCTACAATCTAAGTGGAAAAGAAGACTGTTGCAATATTGTGAATCTTTTTGAGTTGATAATAATGGTGAACCTATTAGAAAAACATCAGATAAATATTGTACAAGTCATTTGTCAATCTGATAATTATAGGCTATGGTAACCTTCCCCTGCGAAAGGAAATTCATGGAATCATGACTTTTCATACCTTTTAAGGATTGTTCATGAACCACTCTTCATCAGTTCATGAGTAGTGTTCATGAACATTTGGACATGAACAGTCCTTGAAGTTCTTTCTTTGACAGTTCATGAACAGTTGAAGAACATGTCAAATGGTTCAAGAAAATATTAAAGTTCTTAAAAGGTTCATAAACTGACATCATGAATGGTTCAAGAACAGTTGAAGAATTTCTCAAGTTCTTAAAAGGTTCATAAACTGACATCATGAATGGTTCAAGAACAGTTGAAGAATTTCTCAAGTTCTTAAAAGGTGCATGAATTGACTTCAAAACTGGTTTAAGAACAGTTGAAGAATTTGTTGAGTTCTTAAAAGGTGCATGAATTGACTTCAATACTGCTTTAAGAACAGTTTAAGAACTGGACTTGAATTTGAAATATACCAAGGGAGTTAACTCTAGCATAAAACACAGGAACTCTTCAAAAAGAAGTAAGTAATGTTTACTACTTCCTTTACGTTTTTTGGTGGGACAAATATGTTGTGGTTCAAAGGCACAGCGAAGATTTTTGTGATTTCTTATGAACAACTTGATTGGTAAATTTGGTAAATGTCTTAAATGTTACATTGTTTAATAAATTATCAAATTGTATTGTGCTATACATGTCATAAACAACATCTTTATATTGGTGATTTATTAAAGTATCACATTGCCACATGTATGGAAGAGGCCATGTCTTCATACAGTGAGTGTGTAGTACATCTTTTAAAAGTTGTGATTTACAGTAACTGTTGTTGTTCAATTATAAGTTCTTTTTCAAGACAATTAACATTAATATTTTTTTTAAATGATATGTAACTTTGTTTGAGGATTTCAAGGAGGTTCAAGAACTGTTCATGAATAATTTGAGGCATAATTTCATTGAGGTTTCAAAGGATGTTCAAGAACTGTTCATGACTAGTTTAAGGCATTATTTTCAGTTCATGAACTTTTTTTTAAATTAAGAATTTGTGTTCATGAAAAGTCCTTGAAATGCCTGGAAGTATAAATGAGACATTGAAATATAGAGGGAAAATGGTTCATGAGTGGTTCATGAATAGTTCAAGTTCTGACTCTTTATTGTTGTTCTTGAACTGTTCATGAATATATCATGGACAACTGATCATGAACCTTTCAAGAAATGTTTATGATCTACTGTTCAGGAACTTTTCATGACTCTATATTTAAGAATTGATCAAGGATTTGTCTCATTTGTACTTCCAGGCATTTCAAGAATTTTTCATGATTGTGGGTGTGAACCATTCATGAATTTTTCAAGAATAATTCATGAACTGGAACTGATCACTTCGCAGGGGTCCTTAGCCTGATATCAACCAGTTCCCACATGCAGATGCATTTTGACCCATCTGCAGCAGACAGCTTTGATTTATAGTCATGTTGGAGTGGGCACCCTTGGCCAGATACCTTTCCTTAAGCTATAGCACTTAATGTTCATTACTCAGGGGTCAAGGATGTGTATTGTTGCATGACATCATTGAAATACTGTTGAAAACTCCATAGTTTTCATCTGCAGACGCATTTTGACGCAAAAGCAGCAGACGACTTTTGAAAACATTGTGGCCAAAGATGAAATTGCTCATTTTCTCTTTTGGCAACAATTATTAGCAATTCCGGTCTATAGATTGGCGATGTACGTCTGATTTCTATGGTTACTTTGACCTTGACCTTGGTTTGTCGATTTTCAAGGTCAAATTGCCGACAAACCGGCCTTACCGTCTTTAGCGGTTTCTTGTTTCAACTTTATTTAACAATAATGCTATCTTTTATGGAGATTTTTCAGGTTTAGTTTGTCACTATGATTTCAAAGTTTTATGTGGGAAAAGGCTTAAAGCTGAAGGAAAGGGATAAAAGACTTCTACGAGTCTATTACATGTTCTTCCATAATAGTCTTGAATAATCTTGCCTTGTCACTATGTTTTCAAAGACGCCTGCTGCAGATTTGTCTTATGTGGGAAAGGGTTTAGGGCAGAGTGTAATATTATGACAGATAGAAGTTTGATATAGAGACAGATAAGAAAACACAGTGAGAATTTCCAAGTGAACAATTTCCTGTTTTACCACATGGTTAAGAAATATTCTCCATTGCAATCACATTAAGACATGGCTTTAAAGCCGAGTGCAAGGGGAAACAAAAAATATAACAACTAGCATCAGCATGTGGATTGCAAAAAAATAGCATAATCTGGGGAACATGCAGTTCTGTCATTTGAGTGATATTGTAAAACCAATTGTTACCTCAACAAGACAAGAGGGCCACATGAATGACTAACACATTTCAATGATAATTTAACCCTTTCTCACATACAACAAAATTGCAGCCGACGACTTTTAAAACATCTTAGCAATAATATTGAAGATCTCAATAATGTATGGTATGATTATTGAATTTAGTTGAAAACGATGCGGCAAAAGAAGGAATTAATTGCTCATCATGAGGGATATTTACAAAAGTAGTGTCCTGCTGATGCATCCTACATTGTTTATGTGGGAAAGGGTTAACTAAATCAGGAGACATTGTACAGTGTCCTCTTAGAACATGCACTGCTTTCTGTCTAGTTGTGTTCAGAAACTTTAGTGAATTGATCCAACCCTGTATCTTCCTCATGTACATGCATTTTAAATAAATTCTGCTCTGTAAATTTTCATTGAAATATTGCTCTGTTATTGCATTCAAACTAGTAAATGGTGTGAACTATCAGTTTGAAATTAATTAATGTATCTGAAGTACAACTCAAGTTCAATTGCAGTGTTTTGCATGCTAATCTTGCTCTTTACCTGAATGCAAAGTATCTCATTGCGACATGTGTACAAGAGCAAAGGGTTAATTCTATGTAAATTTGTTCTTGAAAATGTCAGAGGGATTTTAAGTCCTGCGTGATAAATGGGTTCATTTGGTGGAATTTTTTCTCCCCCAAGGATGGGAAAATAAGGTTTTGACTCGTTCCTGTTGTTTATGAAAATAATCTGAATATTTACAAATACTTTCTATTGCAGACCAGGATGTTTTTATATTAGATTATTAATCCATAATCTTAACCCTTTCCCACATACAACAAATCTGCAGTAGACGACTTAAAACAAAATGAAGGCAACAGTATTGACATCTTAAAAAATGGAAGTACAATGTATATTTATTAAATGAAGTTGAAAACATTTGTGGCAAAAGGAGAAATTGATCATCATGAGCACAGTGTTTTAAAATAAAAGTTGTCTGGTGCAGATGTTTCTTAAGGCGTTTATAAGTGGTAAAGTTTGGTTAAAATAGAGATCTCCAAAATGTTATAGTTAACAATTTCTCAATTTGTGCAGATATGTTGTATGCAAAAGACAGAAGTTAAAAATATATCCTTCTATTTTCTAGAAAACAATTTACAAATAATTTTGATGTATTTTGGGCTCCAAGAAAGTGACACAATTAGGCTGAAAAGCTTGACATGTCTTTGAGAAATGACTAGGGGTAAACCTTGATGCATGAGGTTCTCAGAAAATGGCACAATTTGCTTTATTTTCAGCACATAATAGCATTGGCCTTCTCTCATACTTAGTCAAACTGTCAGACACATGGGCTGGTATGCAAGAAAAGGGGTAAAACATTATGGTAAAATGAGAAATTGATCATTAGAGCTTCTCATACCAAAGGACCCGGGTTCGAGTCTGATGATGATCAGGTTCTTTGTGACTTTGGGATTTTTCCATACAAACGGCGCTACTGGTTAAGTCTCCAGGTAGCAGACATCGAGAGTGATTAATGTTAGCTTATAGCTTGTTTCGCAATCAATGTAAAATAATTAAGTTTAAATTAAATGGAGAAATTGCTCATCAGAATGCGTCTGCAAGTGGGATTAACATTGATAACCTTGTCAGACACTGAGTATGTTGAACAATGTTTGCATGAATGGCAGTTAGACTCCTTTTCTGAGAATACAGCCCATATTACAAGTGTGTTGAAAGCCAAAATTGCAAATATTCCTGAAATGCTACTTTTAGAAATCGACATTTTTAGTTTCCATAGTAACCAATTATGTAATGAGAAGCTATGTGAGGACTGCAGGGTTAGTTAGATTTCTTGACTTACCAAATTGTGTATAAAAGTCAGTGTAATGAACACAAGCCTTCAGACAAATGGGGTGACGTCTAATTGCTATCATATTAACCCCTTCCTACCTATACATTCTATTCAGACAGAAATCAAATGAAAAGTCTTTTAAATAATCCTTTTCCACTTGCAGGCACATTTGATGCAACTGCAGCAGACTACTATTGGACACATTGTGGCAAAAGGAGAAATTGCACACAATGAGCTATTTCTGACCTTTTGCCATAACGTTTTCAACTTTATTTAATAATTTCCATAGTTTTGGAAAGACGTTTTAAAGTTGTCTACTGCAGATTTCTCATATGTGGGAAAGGGTTTAAATGAAGATAAAATGATAGAAAAGAGTTGAAAACTTGTTTTGCAAATGTGCTCAATATGGACCATTTCTCCTTTTGCCACAATGTTTTCAAAAGTCATTATGCTGCATATGTGTAAAAATGTTGTTAACCCCAAATAACTGCAAGAGACTGGGACAGATGAGGGTGCAAGTAAAAATGTTTTCACAAAATAATGAACACCTTTTATCAGGCACAAGTTAGGGAATCCGCTGTGGTTGAGTGGTTAGCGTCGGGGATTTCGAAACCGGGTGTCCCGGGTTCGATCCCCAGTCGCGGCACTACGGTCATGGTGGAGTGCCCTTGGGCAAGGCACATTTTCTAGCCTAGTACTGGTTTGTTTACCCAGGGATCATGAATAATTAAATTTAATTGCGCGCTAAATGACCTTAGCTGTCGATGCGCCATAAAACAATATACATAATCATTCATTCATTCAGGCACAAGTTGCTTATTTCAAACATTAGCTAGTCAAAGACAGATGTTTTTGGTTGGGAATAAATAAAGAAGTATTGCAGCCAATGGGGGAAAAAAAGGTTTTATTCCGTTACATATCCATAGTTTCTTTTGCCATCTTGTTATATGGGTTACCCACTGTTCAGGAGACAGAGAAAGCATTCAGAGCATTTTGTCTCAATTGCAAGAAAATGACTATGATCTGTATTCAACCCTTTCTCTCATTCGACAATTCTGCGCAGCAGACGACTTTAAACATATTTTGTCAAAACATAGGTTATCCATTCACGAAAAGTAGAAAACATTGTGACAAAAGGAGAAATTGCTCGTTTTGAGCAATTTCTTCTTTTGTCACTATGTTTTCAAAAAGCCGTCTGCTGCAGAGGCGTGAGAAAGCGTCCATATGAGGGAAAGGGTTAATGCAAGTTAACCCTTTCTACCTGACAGCCGCTTTCTGACACCTAAGCAGCAGCCAACTTTTGAATAGGTCTTGGCAATAGGAAAAATTGCTCTCAACGAGTAATTTCTCCTTTTGCCATAATGTTTTCAACTCTATTTAATAATTAAACTCTCATTTGTGGAGATCTTTCACATTTTTGCCAAAATGTTTGCAAAGTCATATGCTGTAGATTTGTTTTATGTGGGAAAGGGGTAAATTTGGGCCATGTCGGTCATCTATGATAAGCAGTGTGATTAATTGGCACCATTTGTTTCTCACCTGTTTTTAGGGTTCACTGTCTATAAGTAGCCAGTTGCTGAATTGCAGCAGAAAATGGTAGAAAATATTGTGGGAAAATAGAGACTTTTGAATTTTCACATTAGTAGAATGGCGGACTATTACATCAGATTAAACCCTTTCCCACATACAAAGTATCTGCAGCAGACAAAATATGAAAAATTTATAAATTGTAAGTTTTATTATTTAAATACAGTTGAAAACATTGTGACAGAAAGAGAGAAAATGATCAAATATTGTATATATACTGCTGAAGAGGTCAAAGGTTAACTCGTTGTCCAAGCATTCAGTCAATAATCGAGTAAATAAATTAGGTATTTCAGTAAACATCAGATTTTAACGGTACATTAACGAGTTGGATGCTGTTTCTAATTAATTTGTTTATGTTTTTAACTGACCAGCTGTGGGAGAAACAAATTGGAACCAAATTTCTTCATATAAACCATTTGAAATACAAACCCCATCTATACACACATGGGTTATTCTTGCCTTAACCCTTTCCCACATTCAGGTTTAATGAAGCCTCGGCAATAGACATCTTTTGAAAATATTGTGGCAAAAGGAGAAATTGCTCATTATGTCACAGTAAAAAAATTATATATATAGGGAATTTCTATATTTGTAGATGTCATCTGCTGCAAATTTAATGTATGTGGGAAACGGTTAAAGATTATTAAAACTTAAAACTTCAGTTGGTTCAGGGTTTTTTTACCATCTGAAAACATGTGGCTTAATTTACTGTTAAAACAAGAGATGGTCACACACCTTTCACATTATTCCAACAATTTGTGTTGGAGGGTCACTGGAATAGGTTGGGTTGTAAAGATACCAGTAGATTAGAACTTGTTTCTGTGTGTCTTGTCTAATTAATACTGAAGTCCGCCTATCTTCTCAGGGCATATTGAAGTTGTCGGGAGTTTGAAGATTAAAGCCAGTCAGGCTGATAAGCTGGTTAAGGATTATCACAGACTGGGATGAGATTGGCCACTAGTCTGTGTTTACAGGTCCGATATACATTAGCCAAATCAAGCAATAAAGGGAGACAATTGCCATTAACTTATAGTCCTTTCCCACTTGCAGATGAACCTTTAATGCATCTGCAGCAGACAATTTTTGAAAACATTATGGCAAAAGGAGAAATGGCTCATAATGAAAAAAATTCCTGTTTTCCCGAAGGGTTTTCAAATATATTAAATTTTAAGGTTTTTTTCATATTTTTGCCTAGATATTTCCCAAGTTGTCAGCTGCAGTTTTGAGGTAATTATTCGAATAATTCTAGTTGACTTGATGACGAAAAGGTTAACGGTCAACTGAATGGCTTCCCAAATTGTCTTTTAATGGAACATTCCAAATATGGTCATCTGCATATTGTTAAACTCATTCCAACATGCTACAAATCTGCAGCAGACGACTTTGAAAACATCTTATCAAAAATGTGAAAAATCTCTATTAATGACAGTTTAATTTATTAAATAAATTTGAAAACATTGTAGCAAATGGGGAAATTGCTCATCATGGACAATTTCTTCTTTTGCCACAATGTTTTCAAATGACGTCTGCAGCGTATGTGTCAAAACGTTATCTATAAGCAGTAAAGGTTTAACCCTTTCCCTCATATAGACGCTTTCTGACGCCTTTGCAGCAGAAAGCTTTTTGAAAACATATGTTTTCCACTTTTAGTCATAGTAACGTTATCCATTCAATTATGGTGATTTTCTAATTTTTGACAAAATATGTTCAAAGTCTTCTGCTGCAGAATTGTAGTGTGAGGGAAATGGTTAAAGAAACGGTCAATAACGAGTAAAGCTTGTAACAGGTTTGTTTGTAATATAAGCAGTATGTAAAACCTGTGAATAAAGGATTGTACCAGATTCATCAAATACAAATGAAGCAAATACTGGCATGAACCTTCTGGTAATAACCTTTTCCACTTACAACAAACCTGCAGCAAACTTCAAAAACATCAGGTTAGAAATATGGTAAAACTTTATTCATTAAATAGACTTAAAACCATTGTGACAAAAAGAGAAACTGCTCATAATGGTTTCAAAAATGGTCTTGAAGATGCCTCGGAAAGAGTCTCTATCTGGGAAAGGATTAACCCTTTCCCTCATACGACAATTCTGCAGCAGCCGACTTTGAACGTATTTTGTCAAAACATAGAAAATCTCCATAATTGAATGGATAACCTATGACAAAAAGTGGAAAACATTGTGGCAAAAGGAGAAATTGCACGTGTTGTGCAATTTCTTCTTTTGTCACTATGTTTTCAAAAAGCCGTCTGCTGCAGAGGCGTCAGAAATCGTCTATATGAGGGAAAGGGTTAAAAACCTTTCCTAGTTACATATGGGTTTTGATTTAAGATAAAAAATGAAGTTTTAATCCCCTGAATGGTTATAAAAGTTGACTTTGGAAATAATTATGTGGAATTGAGATGTTTCTCAAAATAGGCAAATTCTCCTTATCACACACATTTTAGATTCACTGGGTGAAAGCCAGTCCAGCTTATGTCATGGTGAATTGACCGAAGTGTCCGTGCTTAGGGGTCAGTGTGTCCCTCAACTTTGAGCTTTATGCGATTTCACCTCTATAACCTCTTGGCCAATTGGGAAACTTCACAGATCGCACCCTCTAAGTGTCCTCTCTAAAATTCCTTCAACTTTTTTGGATCCATATAAAATTATGGTTTCCATAGCAACTGAAAGAAAAAACTGGCTGATTTTCAAATAATTTTGTAGAAATGTTCCTTTGGTGAACCTCTACAAGATTCCTTCAATCAATCATGATTGGTTGAAAAACATGGCCGACAGGGTGCTTGGCTGGTTTGCCTTAAAATGGCTATGGCAGTGGAGCGATTATAAGTGACCCTATTTGGCCTCTTGTTTTCTACCTGTATCAAAATTATACCTTCAATTTTCCAGATGTTGTTTTATTTTATGCCTATTTTGAAAATTACCAAGTTTGAGAATAAAACATGATTCAATTGTTAATATCTGTGGTGGTCAATATTTATCCACACAGTCTGGTTACGTTTATTAAATGTTGGCGTGATTTTTAAGACTGCATAAAAATATAACTTCAATTTTTAACTTAAAAAAATCGAAATCGAAATTTCTTTATTAATTTCATTTGCAAATCATAGGGAACATGAATAATAAAATTTAAATGCACGCTAAATGACCTTAGCTGTCGATGCGCCATAAAACAATATACATTCATTGCAAATCATAGGAGGCATACTGGGGTTAACCCTTTCCCACATACAGCCGCTTTCTGACGCTTCTGCAGCAATCAACTTTATATAAACTTTCATTTATAGAGATTTTCCTTATCATTGCCGCTAGATTTTCCTTATATTTGCCACTATGTTTTTCAATGGCATCTGCTGCAGATTAGTTGAATGTGGGAAAGGGTTTATTCTCATTCATAAATAATTGGCTGATAAGCCTGGCTGTCTGAATTATTCTTTGCCTCCAAGAAGTCTTATTTCTGTCTGACTGGGTGGGATATTTGCGTGGTGGAAGTGTCAGAGAGATAAGAATTAAATAAACAGTTAGTGATTTATGACAAACATTGAAGCAATGGGCAGCTAGCACTGATAAATGAAGTAAAATGGTTTAGAATTAGACATTGATTGTATCATATAAATTGTATTTATTTTTGGATGGAGAAAAAAATACGATATTTTTTTACAAGTTATTTTAGACACATATAGTCAGTCTGTTGATTCCATATTTTTGTACATGCCGGACTTTCCACATTTTTGCCCAGTTGTTTTCAAAGTTGTCTACTGCAGAATTGTATAAAGATTTATATAAACAAAAAAACAGGATATAATTGAAATTATAGCTGTTCTTTATGATACAGGGATAAAAAGGCTGTCTCTTAATGTTTTGTCATTGTTATCAATTAGATGTCTAGATAATGAAATGTAAAATTTGTTATTTAAGCTATGACGTATAACGCATCTTTGAACATTGACCGGCGATCAGGTTGTCCCTTTGGATTTGACAGCTGAATTAGCTGCTCCAGCTAAAATAGACCTTTAATTACAGTTATAGCAGTTTGCAATGAATGGAGGCTTAGTTAATATTGCATAGTTTCCATCTAAAAGATTCATTAATGAAAACAAATTATATACATCATTCGGTTTGAAATGTTTGTACATTTTTATCTTCTGTCAAATCTTCTAGAGGTGTAGTCCTATAAAGCTGCCTGGCATGTGATGCTTCTTAGGCCTTTTCAACATACAACAAATCTGCAGCTGACGAATATAGGACATTCATTTGAAAATATGTATAAATGATTTGATAATTATTGAAAAGAGTTTAAAACATTGTGGCAAATGGAGAAATTTATCATTCTGAGCAATTTCTTCTTTTGCTACAATGCTTTCAAAGGTTGTCTGCTACAAATGTGTCAAAATGCGTCTGCAGGTTGGAAAGGGGGTTAATAATGACATAAAGATATGACAAAAGTATCCTGCAGCCTGGGATCATTTTTGCCTGACAATGTTTCTTTCATACTGATGACAAGATGACCAGACTGGAGAAGCCACTGGCTATTTGGGTTGACTTCTAACTGATGTGCATCTTTTGTTTTGCATTGATGGACTAATTGACCAATTTGTTTACTTTGGTAGTCTTGATGGCTGTATGGATTATTTGAAATATTTGTCCTGTCTCCTGGCACAATTTGGAGACAATTCAATGGATGTTCTTTAACCCTTTCACTTTTACAGGCACTTTCTGATGCCTCTGCAGCAGACAACTGTTGAAACTATTGTGGCGAAAAGAATCATTGCTCGTAATTAGTAATTCCTGCTTTTGCAACAATGTTTTCAACTGTATTCAATAGTTGTTTTATACTTTATTAAGACTGCAAAATCATCTGTTGCAGATTTAGTGTATGTGGGAAACGATTAAACCTTTCCCATATACAACAAATCTACAGCAGACAACTTTGAAAACATTTTGGCTAAAAGATTAAAAACCTCTTTAAATGAAAAAATAATAAATTAATAAGTGAATAATATTGAAACCTGTTTGCTACAGATGTGTGGAATTGCTGCTGCATGCGGTCAAGGGTTTAGAAATGTCAGAAAGTGTATAGTTAACCCTTTCCCACAAACAACAAATCCGCAGCAGCCGTCTTTCTAAACATCTAGGCAAAAATATGGACAATATCTATTAATGAGGATTGAATAACTGAACAAAAATTGAAACAGTGTAGCAAAAGGAGAAATTGCTCGTTTTGAGCAATTTCTTCTTTTATCACAATGTTTCAAAAGCCGTCTGCTGGAGAGGCGTCAGAAAGCGTCTGTATGTGGGAAAGGGTTAATTATTGGTGGTAAATTATACATACATTTTTTTTGACAAACATTAATATCTCATACCATAATCATCATGACATGAAACCACTGCATTAATCAATGTCTAGGTTAAATGAATTCTCCCTTATCGGATTCTTTTCATGTTTTAATTTGAACCAAGACAGAAAAAAGAATACTTTTAATCTTTTCCAACATACTGACGCTTTCTGTCGCCTCTTCAGTAACTATTGAAATCATTGTAGCAAATAGAGAAAATGCTCTTAATGTTTTCAACTTTATTAAATAACAACACCTTCATTTATAGAGATTTTTCATGTTTTTTCCAAGTCGTCGGCTGCAAATTTGATGTATGTAAGAAGGGGTTATCCAGTGTTTTCTTCACAGTCTTTCAACTTGAATATACCTTATTAAAAAGAATAGATAAGTGTTTTACCCTTTCCCTCATACGACAATTCTGCAGCAGACGACTTTGAACGTATTTTGTCAAAAAAAAAAAAATCTCTTTAACTGTATGGATAACCTATGACTAAAAGTGGAAAACATTGTTGCAAAAGAAGAAATTGCTTGTTTTGAGCAATTTCTTCTTTTGTCACTATGTTTTCAAAAAGCCGTCTGCTGCAGAGACGTTAGGAAGCGTCTGAATGAGGGAAAGGGCTAACCCATTCCCACCTGCAGACGCATTTTGACGCAATAGCAGCAGATGACTTTTGAAAACATTGTGGCCAAAGGTGAAATTGCTCATATTGAGATGTTGTATACATGTATATTTGCTTGCATGATTTTAAAATTGTCTGCTGCAGACTTGTTGTATGTTGGAAAGGGTTAAAAAAAGTCCCTGTTTTATGGTGACACAGCTTTTTAGTAGATTACCAGCTTAGTCTATAGGGAGACATAATTTTCCAGTCTCATGAAATTTTAATCACGTTTTCAAGAATACTGTAATATGAGCCCAGTTGGAATCCTATGCTCCCATAAAGTTTGTACAAACGATCAAGGAGCTTTATGATGCCTCCAATGCAGTTTTTGATTCCAATCATGGATATTGTTCATGCCATTAATTTACCTCTTTTCTTCTGTGGTTGTGTTTTCCCGTTTTATGATTTCATATCAAATTCTACTGCAAATGAAAATACCAATACAACAATCCTGCGACTTATCCTTTTCTAATGTAAAATATCTGAAAGTTAAAAGTATAAATAATATATAGAGTTGCTGTAATGAGCCTTTTTTCCATTTGCCACGATAGTAAACTAATGCTTTTAAATTTTTGCCTTCTGCAAGTGGGATTATAAGAGTTATATTGCTTGGGAACAGGCTATGTTTCCTGTAATTTAACTTTGGAATATAATCATCATCAATCGCCTGGTCAGAGTGGGAGACCAGCCTGGGTTCGATCCTTCGTCATGTCACACCAAAGACTTTTACCATTTCCCACATACAGACTCTTTCTGACGCCTCTGCAACAGAAGGCTTTTGAAAACATTGTGACACAAGGAGAAATTGCTCAAAACGAGCAATTTTTCTTTTGTCACAATGTTTCAACTCTTTTCAATCGTTATACTTTTATTTATAGAGTATATATATATATATAGTTTTATAGTTTTGCCTAGATGTTCTTGTAGTCGTCTGCTGCAGATTTGTTGTATTGAAAGGGTTTAACAAAATTGAAGACATTGTGATTAAAGATGCAATTGTTCATAAGGAGCTTTCAACTCTATTTAATAATTGTAATAATTTAAATAATATTTAATATATGGAGATTTTCCACATATTGCCTAGATGTTTTCAAAGTCTTCTGCTGCAGAATTGTTGCAATTGTATACATTCGTTATAAGGAAGTAAAAAAGGGAAAATGGACTGTGTAATAAATTAATGCAATAAACCAATCATTACCTGTGATGAATTAAAGCTCATTTACCACACATGGGGCTAAAAAAAGCTACCAAAAACAAATCATCACCATGGGGATTATAAACATGCTTAATTAAAATACCTAATACCTCTTGTTTTACCCTTTCCCTCATACAACATATCAGCAGTAGACAAATTCGGAAACATCTGGGCTGTAAAATATATAATTTCAATAAATTTAAATAATTATGATCATTGAATAGGGTTGAAAAGATTGTTGGGAGAGGAGTAATTGCTTTTAAAACGAGCGATTTCTCCTTTTGCCACAATTAATTTGTTTCAAAATGTGTCTGCTGCTGATATGTCAATTTGTGTCTGCTGATTTATTTCTCTCAAAATCTTCTTTTCCTACAATATTTCAAAAATCTGTCTGTGCAGCTTCTTGTTAACCCTATCCAAAATACAACAAATCTGCAGCAGAAACAAAAACGTGAAAAATAAGGGTTTCATTATTAAAAAGAATTGAAAACATTGTGGCTAAAGGAGAATTTCTCCATTTGTCACAGTGTTTCCGAAAGTCGTCTGGGTCAAAATATATCTGATGTTGGAAAGGGTTAAAGGATAACTGTGTCAAAAAAAAGGGTTAATCAAATTGATGCTTCAGCATGAAATGCTGAATATTTAAGATAATGTCATGCAAGGTGAATAATTGGTATTAATTATTTACAATTCATTTCATTTGATTAAGTTTAATTACATCTGTGTGCCTTATTCTCCATGTGTGGGTATTTCTGGTCATTATACTCATGCAGGTAGGAGATATAAATGGATTGATTGATTGAATGTTTGGGGTTTAACGCCGTTACCAACAACTTTTCAGTCATATCACGGCGGCCAGTTCATCTACACATGTGTTTCCTGGCTTTCCTACACCATTACTCCACACAACAAACTTCCCAGAGCAACTGGCTGCTATTCCACATAGACTGTTAGCCCATTGGTGGAAGACGAATGACGCTTGTCTAAGTGACTTGTCAAACGTTGGCCAAGCTGGGGTTCAAACTAACAAATCCTTTTGGCACATGATGACTCCGAAAGTCCTCATAATAACCAAACATTACAACATTTCATTTGAGAAACAGTGTTTGTAGAATTTGAATAAATTGAATGAATATAACAGTAGCATCACAAGTCTATATCAAACTAAGTCAAATAGTGTGAACAATGTTTCATCCCTTTCCCATAGTTTTTCAGAATTTATTTTCTTCAGGCGTTTGACAGCTGACCTATTATCAGAGTCAGACTCCTCCATTGTTATATCAATTATTCAAGACTTTTCTTCAAAAACAACATAGATTAAATTTCCATTTTCTTGGGATATCAAATAAACCCTTTCCCCCATACAGATTCTTTCTGACGCCTCTGCAGCAGACAACTTTTTGAAAACATTATGACAAAGGACGAAATTGTTCAATATGTGCAATTTCTCCTTTTGCGACAATATTTTCAACTCATATTTTCAACCAGATGTTTTAGAAGTCTTTTGCTGCAGATTTGCTGTATGTGGGAAAGGATTTCTGTGAACAGTTAAATTCATTTAACCTTTTCCCTCATACGACAATTCTGCAGCAGGGGACTTTGAACGTATTTCGTCAAAACATAGAAAATCTCCATAATTGAATGGATAACCTATGACAAAAAGTGGTAAACATTGTGGCAAAAGGAGAAATTGCACGTTTTGTGCAATTTCTTCTTTTGTCACTATGTTTTCAAAAAGCTGTCTGCTGCAGAGGCGTCAGAAAGCGCCTATATGATGGAAAGGGTTAAACCAATCCATTTCCGATGGCTTCAAGCGAAAGAATTGTCACTGCCTCTTGTAACAATATGTAGTTTAAACCGTTTTGCCTCAAACCCACAGATTCAAGGAGGATGAGAACCTGAAGGTCAAGTACAATCAAGATTACACTGAGCTTGAAACAAGGAGCATTTCATTGTATTCATAAATCCTTATTTCACCCTAAAAACCTATGTTGTTGGTACTCAAAATAATTGTCTCAATGAGGTGATCCTTTTGAGTACCCACAGCAGAAGTGATTAATTGAATTATACAGGTGATAATGTGGCACAAAGACTGGTTTATGCCTCCTTATCTAGACCTCATTTAATAATCTGATCAAAAGGTTAGACAGGAGAATTACCAGATACTTAAATTAGTGAAGTGATGGCACCAATTGATGAAGTACAATATAATTACTCAAAATTACCAACATCTGTATGGTCAAGAGGAGGACTTTCATTGACCATTAACACACCATCTGCTGTCCTCTTGTCTATTGACATGTTCACTTGCAACTGGGTGACCTTGCAACTCATTATCTAAGTGGACCATTACCACACTGTTGTTCTTCACACTAATATTCAGGCAGCCTTATTTGATCTTGTCTGATTTAACAAATTAACCCTTTACAACATGCAGACACTTTCTAACAAATCTGCATGCTGAGCAGACGACTTTGAAGACCTATATACAAAAACGTGAAAAAAATCCATAAATGAGAGTTTAATTATTAAAATTGAGTTGAAAACATTAAGGCAAATGGTAAAATTGCTCATCATGAGCAATTTCACCTTTGCCACAACGTTTTCGAAAGTCGTCTGCATCAGAGGCGTCAAATTGTGTCTATAATTGGGAAAGGGTTAAACAAATTGTGCACAGGGCTAACAATTGACCATTATCCCCTATTTTAAAATCTTGATGGGCTTTGATTCCTACCTGTAATACATGCTGACATTAGCTGGGTCTGGTTCATGAAGCTATTATCATTAGAATTAGACCAAATAATTTCATGTATCAATGTTTTAACCCTTCCCAACTTGCAGACACATTCCCACGCATTTGCAGCAATCAACTTTTGAAAACAGTATGGCAAAAGAAGACATCGCTCATGAAGTGCAATTTCTTCTTTTGCCATTCAAAGATACCATTTTCATTTATTGACATTTTCCATATTTTACTTAAATGTCTTAAATTGTGTCTGCTTCTATGTTTGTTTTGTATGGGGGAAAAGGTTAATTTATTTTGATTCCCATGGAACCAAACTGACAATAGACCAAGCCAGGAGACTAGTATTATTCTAATTGTTTGTAACCCTGTGCCTGATAGCACTTAATACTTTAAATTCCTTTGTAAGAGATGACCTTTGAAAACATTGTGAGAAAAGGAGACATTGCTCATCATCACAGTTTTTCATTGGTCTCTATATCATAATATATCATAATATTGATATGTAAATTATTAAAAGAACTGAAACACACCATAAAATGATAAGGTATTGGGTCAGAAAAAAGCACTGTGCAATTTCATGAAGATTTATAGTATAGAGTTGATGTATTTACGGCCATAATTTGTGAGAAAATCCCAATTTTAAACTGTGTCATTGCTTCCCATTTGAATCTATAATGACTGTGCCGTGTTGTTATGATAGACAGCAATTGAATCCTGCGTTGTAAAGATATATTAACCCACATACAACACATTAATTCTGCCGCGGAAGACTTTGAAAACATCTAGGCTTATTTTGAGCAATTTCCCCAATTGACAGTTTTTGTTTTTAAAAGAAGTCTGCTGCAGATGTGTCAAATTGGGTAATAGTGGTAATGAGACTCGCACAGTGTTTGCTCATGTTGAAGGTTTGGATCTGGTTGTGTATCAGTGGGTATTCACTGTGGCTTTATCCTTTACTACAGCAACATGTAAATACAAAATATCCAAACCTTCAACATGAGCAAACTATGTCAAGGATTAACCCTTTCCCTCATACGACAATTCTGCAGCAGACGACTTTGAACATATTTTGTCAAAAAATGGAAAATCTCTATAATTGAATGGATAACCTATAACTTAAAGTGGAAAACATTGTGGCAAAAGGAGAAATTGCACGTTTTGTGCAATTTCTTCTTTTGTCACTATGTTTTCAAAAAGCTGTCTGCTGCAAAGGCGTCAGAAAGCGTCTATATGAGGGAAAGGGTTAACCCTTTCACACTTGTAGACACTTTCTGACACCTCTGCAAACAACTTTTGTCACAATGTTTTTCAAACTTTTTTCAGTAATTATACCTTCACCATTTTCAAAGTAGTCTGCTGCAGATTTGTTTTATGTGGG
This sequence comes from Serripes groenlandicus, assembly GCA_031761405.1. NCBI lineage: Eukaryota > Metazoa > Mollusca > Bivalvia > Cardiida > Cardiidae > Serripes > Serripes groenlandicus. The sequence continues at coordinate 107,961,333 of JASEVX010000001.1, read as the reverse complement.
AAAGGATTAAATTTCATGACATAAACTTGTCAGATGTTCAGTGGCTTGTAGTTGTAAATAGGAGTCAGTTCACCCTAACCTCCAACTCGATGATATTATCATTTCAGTTATTCAAAATAAATTTACCATCACAAATTTGTTACGCCTTATGAATTTTCAATTGGTTAAGGACCGTAGTTTTGCTGCACTTGACATGGTTTAGTGTTAGTGTATTATCCCTTTCCCCCTTGAAGCAAAATTTGACTTCTAAATTGCAGCAGATGACTTAAATGATACTTTCATTTAAAAAGATGATTGTTATTTTTGCCTATATATATTCAAAGTCGTCTGCTGCTGATTTGTTGTATTCTTGAAAGAGTTAACCATTTCCCACATACAACGAATCTGCAGCAGACAACCTTGAAAATATTTGGGTAAAGGTATTGGAAATCTCGATAATTGGAAGTATAATCATTGAAAAGAGTTGAAATAATTGTGGCAAAAGGAGAAATTGCTCATGATGAGCAATTTTTCCTTTTGCCTCAGTGATTTTCAAAAGTAGTCTGCTGCAGAGGCGTCAGAACGCGTCTATAATATCTGGGAAAGGGTTAAAGGTATTATTATCTCATCCATAATATTACTGTGATAGCTTACATATTGAAAAGTCAATTCTGTTAATGAAACTTAATCAAAGCGCTGAAGGCACTGAATTTGTTTGGGTACATAAAACTGTTCAAACATTTGCATTTGCATAGATGTGTGATTTATAAACTGCATTGTTTATAAATATTACAACTTCGGGTAAAAGAATAAATGACGCATCCGTTAAAATTAAATGCCATTTTAGTTGTCTATAAAAAATAAATCATGAGACATACATGTGAATATTATATTTAATTTCCAAGTTTCAAAAGACATGTAAAAACAAGATGTGTTTGTGAAACACTGATGCCCCCGAATAGTAACATCTAGGTCAAAGGTCAAGGTCGCCAGGTGAAAAATGTTGGTACTGACAGAAAGGTCATGTAACAAGGAATACACATGTGAAATATGGTAGCCGTACCTGTTATGGTTCAAAAGAAGTGGTCAAGGTTAATTTTTTTTTTCGAGAATGGCAATATCTAGGTCAAAAGTCAAGGTCGCAAGTTGAACAATTTTGGTACTGACAGAAAGGTCATGCCACAAGGTATACACATGTGAAATATGGTAGCCGTACTTGTTATGGTTCAAAAGTAGTGGTCAAGGTTAAAGTATTTTTTCGAGAATGGCAACATCTAGGTCAAAGGTCAAGGTCGCAAGGTAAAAAATGTTGGTACTGACAGAAAGGTCATGTCACAAGGTATACACATGTGAAATATGGTAGCCGTACCTGTTATGGTTCAAAAGTAGTGGTCAAGGTTAAAGTTTTTATCGAGAATGGCAACATCTAGATCAAAGGTCAAGGTGAAAAAATTTGGTACTGACAGAAAGGTCATGTCACAAGGTATACACATGTGAAATATGGTAGCCTTACCTGTTATGGTTCAAAAGTAGTAGTGAAGGTTAAAGTTTTTTTTTTAGAATGGCAACATCTATGTCAAAGGTCAAGGTCGCAAGGTCAAAAATGTTGGTACTGACAGAAAGGTCATGTCACAAGGAATACACATGTGAAATATGGTAGCCGTTCCTGTTATGGTTCAAAAGTAATGGCCAAGGTTAAAGTTTTTTTCGAGAATCGCAACAACAAGATCAAAGGTCAAGGTCGCAGGGTCAAAAATGTTGGTACTGACAGAAAGGTCATGTCACAAGGAATACTCATGTGAATCATGGTAGCCTTACCTGTCATGGTTCAAAAGTAATGGCCAAGGTTAAAGTTTTTTTCGAGAATGGCAACATCTAGGTCAAAGGTCAAGGTCGCAAGGTCAAAAATGTTGGTACTGACAGAAAGGTCATGTCACAAGAAATACACATGTGAAATATGGTAGCCGTACCTGTTATGGTTCAAAAGTAGTGGTCAAGGTTAAAGTTTTTTTCGTGCAGACAGACAGTCAGACAGACAGACGTGCGGACAGACGTGCAGACAGACGTGCAGACAGGCCAAAAAACTAGATGCCCACCGAATCGGTGATTCCGGGGGCATAAAAATGGATAACCATTATGGCCCCGACTCACTCATTTAAGTATTTACCAATTTTTGTTACAAAAAAAAACACAATTGACCAAGGGTTTTCTAAAATCTTATTCAAAAGCTTCCTGCTTAACAAGAGATTTTTCAAGTTTTCACTATAGCCATATAAGGCCACATAGCCCTGCCCCCTGGTGGCCATGTTTTCCGACCAATCAACATGGCTTGGAGGAATCTGATAGATGGTCTCCCAATGAACATTTCTACAAAAAGAATTGAAAATTGGCCAAACACTTTCGGAGGAGAAGATTTTTCAAGTTTTTACTATAGCCATATTAGGCAAAAAAGCCCCGTCTCTGGCGGCCATGTTTTTCGACCAATCAACTTGGCTGGAAGGAATCTGATAGAGGGTCACCCTAGGAACATTTCTACAACATTATTTGAAAATCGGCTTGACACTTTTGGAGGAGAAGATTTTTTTGAGTTTACACTATAGCCATATAAGGCAAAAAAGTCCCGCTCCCTGGCGGCCAAGGAACACTTCTTTAAAATAATTTGAAAATCTGCCAATCAGTTTGGTAGAAGAAAAGGAGATCACAATAACTAACTTTCAGCATTTCGTGCTCAGGTGAGCTAAAAAAAGAAACATCTATCCAAATGAAAGAGTAATTGAAATCATGTAGAAAATATTGTGGAAAAAGGCAGTACTAATATTTATATGAGCACTTTAAAAGAAACATGCTTCAGACTTCAGAGGCTTTTAAATTCATTTGCATTATAAAAGGATTAAATGCTCCAGAGAAAACCAATACCTTTGCTGTCCGCATTTTACTCTACAGTATATACCTAAGCTGGCCGCTGTTTCCTTTAAAGGGTGTTTAAGCTTGCCAAATTAATTAAGGATGCGTGACCATTCACTATTAATTACCATTGTGTACGAGTGTCATTCCAAACAAATTATAAATGTAACCCCTTTTCCCAATAAACATATCATATACATTTATGTATTTGTAACTTGCCGGGATGTGTCGATACCGTCATGGTACAATGTGATATATGCACAGTTGGTTTCACAAATCTTGTGTTAATGCACCTGTGGATATGTTGACAACAGATGCGGAACTTTAATTGTAACTTTTGTTAATTATTTGGCTATTATAATGATAAGATATGTGATTAAATTGGCAACATTTAAGTTTTTTACTTATAACAGCCTTCAAATACAAATTTGGTTTATACGACGGTAAAGAAAGGTTATGGGAATTAAGAAATTGTTTAAATAAGCAAATTCTCCTTTTCCCACAATGTTTTCAATATATGTTGCTTTTTACTGTTTACACAGCAAGAAAAAACCATTTAACTTATTTGTTATAGATTAGTATTATTGTTGTATATATATATAATTACTAGAAACAGTGTTATATATATATATATACTTATTGTTTATTTGTTATTTAAATTGTTCTGCCCCTTCCAAGTACCCTACAGAATAGAATGTTGCATGGATCATTTGCCTCGTAGTATGGCACATGGAAAAACTATTGAAAGTTACAAAGTAGAAAATGAAGAGGCCAAACAATAACTAGAACCCATGACCCTTCAATCGATTGTAAAGGAGAGGATATAATTGAAGCAAAACCTATGGCTAGTTACTAGCAACCTATTCTATTCTTACAATGTTTTCAAATTTCGTCCGCTGCAGATGCGTCAAAAGACATTTACTTGTCGGAAAATCAATCCATCAATTCTCGTTATTGATATCTATAGATATGATATAAAGAGGAAAGTCGTTAAAATACTTTACAAAGAGATTCCATTTCAGCATGATCTCGAGTTTTGGGTTAATCTATATCACTGATAAAAGCAATCAAACACATTATATATTTAAAAAGAAAACCCCGGATATGATCATATGTTAACAAATTATACACATTTGCCCATCTTTAATCAAACATTTTTTACAACAAATCATAGCGTCCGCAGATTTGCTCTATATTCTATAGCGTCCGCATTTTCCCTCTATATTGCATTTGTCCGCATTTTCCCTCTATAATGTATTTGTCCGCAGATCGCGTCCGCACTTTAGACCCTCCCCCCATACCGTCGTATTTATAAATAGAATTCGACGATCACGATTTCTCTGCAAATGTGTTACTCTCATTTTAAATGCATTTTATGACGCACATATTTGCTTTTTAATTCTTTATACTATATTTATATGGCCGACAAGGCACAAAGAAAATATTTTCAATTCTGTTTTTATCTACATTTTCAATGCGTGATTGAAAATTCAAATACCGTATCTGGAGCTTAAATCGGAAATAGTTCTCCCTGTAGCAGTTCACTCATTGAGATTTATAAATCTCTCCACGTTCATGTTTTAAAATACAATGTTTCATTTTATTTCCAAATTCTCTTTGAATATAAGAACCACATAAGAAAACAAAGACGATATAAATATATCATTATTTCAAATATCGTGATACATTTGAAAAGTAAGAGCAAGTATTGAGTACTACTTTCACGCGTATGAAATTCATGGACTTTTCCATAAGACAAACGGCTTCAGAATTGCAGTAACTAAATTTGTTTGTTCCAAACAAATAAAAACTATAACTAATTTAAAAAAAAATCTGAATTAGAAAAAAAGGTCTTTGAAAAGGGGTCAATGTTCTTGATGTTTGTGTGTTTTTAAAGTTTTCATTGAAGCAAGTAATATAATATCTAAATTACATTTCTGTTACAGGTTAAGTGTTTTATAAAAGCAAAATGCGTATTTAAGTTAGAGAAAATCAATTATTCTGAGATTCCTGGTTATCAGTCGATCCAAAAAACCAGTTTATTCGTTGATCCACTAGAACCAGTTTATTCGTTGATCCATAGAACCAGTTTATTGCGAGATCCTTAGTTATCAGTCAATCAATAGAACCAGTTTATTGCGAGATCCTTGGTTATCAGTCGATCAATAAAATCAGTTTATTGCCAGATCCTTAGTTATCAGTCAATCAATAAAACCAGTTTATTGCCAGATCCATGGTTATCAGTCGATCAATAAAACCAGTTTATTGCCAGATCCTTAGTTATCAGTCAATCAATAGAACCTGTTTATTGCTAGATCCTTGGTTATCAGTTGATAAACAGAACCAGTTTATCATAATTCAAAGATCCCTGGTTATCAGTTGATAAACAGAACCAGTTTATCATAATTCAAAGATCCTTGGTTATCAGTTGATAAAGAGAACCAGTTTATCATAATTCAAAGATCCTTGGTTATCAGTTGATAAAGAGAACCAGTTTATCATAATTCCAAGATCCCTGGTTATCAGTTGATCAGTAGAACCAGTTTATTCGTTGATCCATAGAATCAGTTTATTTTGAGATCCCTGGTTATCAGTCAATCAATAGAACCAGTTTATTTTGAGATCCTTGGTTATCAGTCAATCAATAGAACCAGTTTATTTTGAGATCCTTGGTTGAACCAGTTTATTTTGAGATCCCTGGTTATCAGTCAATCAATAGAACCAGTTTATTTTGAGATCCTTGGTTATCAGTTCATCCATTGAAACAGTTTATTCTGGAATCCCAGAACCAGTTATGCTTTTCAAACCAGACAATCCTTATTTTGAAATGTTTATGGGATTTGAGAGGCTGGAAAAGGGCAGATCATTTTACAGAAGAGAGACAAAAGAAAAAGAAATAGTATTGTTTTATTGCAGACTGCATTTGAAATGAAATAATGAAGGCCATGCAAACATACCAATTCAGACACATCTGTTAACCCTTTCCCACATACATCAACTCTGCAGCAGACTACTTCGAAAAGATCTTTAAAATGAAGGAATTATAACTGAAAAAAGTTGAAATTATTGTGGCAAAAGGAAAGATTACTCGTTTTGAGCAATTTCTCCTTTTGTCACGATGTTTTCAAAAGTCGTCTGCTGCAGATGCTTCAAAATGTGTCTAAAGGTGGGTAAGGGTTAACTTGAGGTATCATGTTACAAACATCACTTTTCTCTGGACATCCAATCAATATTTTTTAATAATTAATGTGACAATAGGAAAAAGCTATTTGTGATTTATGTTGCTGCAGGGTACCAGTCCATTCAGAATATTTCATACTTTGGTAACATGCATATAGGGGAACCAGCATGATTACCATGTCAAGTAAAAAAAAATCATATCTTAGCATTTCCCGCATACAGCAAACCTGCAGAAGATGACTTTGAAAATTTCTTCTTAAAAGCATGGGAAATCTATGAATGAAAGTATAATCACTAAAAAAAGTTGAAAACATTGTGGCAAAAGGGGAAATTTAATTGATTATCTATTTTCCAGTTATAAATTTAGTGATAGAGCGTCCGCCTCGGGAGTAGGAGGTCGCGGGTTCGATCCCTGACCGGATCACATCAAATACTTTAAAAATGGTAGTAGTGGCTGCCCTCTTAGGCGCTCAGGGTTGCGGGTTAGCATTACAAGTGACTGACTGGTGTCAGGATAAATGTACCAGTAGTACCGGTAACTTATCCAGGAAATGCCTTGATATAACTGATTTTCTTTTTTTAAAGCGGCGTAAAATACAAATCAATCAATCAATTGTCATTCTATATACTGGTAAGTGCTATATAATGTATATGGAAGCTCAATCGGGTTACATGTCTGGCTTTTTTTTGAGACACTACATTATATTTGTAAACACATTGTTACACTCTGGTGTAGACTTCGTTATATGCCATTATGATGAGAAATTTCTCCATTTGCCACAATGTTTTCAACTCTACTTAATAATTAACCTCACATTTATAGAGATTCTTCATAACTTTGCCTCGACGTTTTGAAAGACATCTGCCGCAGATTGTCAAATATGGGAAAGGGCTATATCTAAGACTATTGACTCTTTCTAGGTTTACATGACTGCCATTGTTCAAACGTCAAAAATACATTAAGTCAGTGACATGCCATTAATCAGTGGTCATTATACAATGGGGATTCAAGCAAATAACAAAACATAATGAATTAACATAATTCAATGTTTTGTTCTTTCTTTAAAATTAAAGATCTATTGACGGCTTGCATGTCTTAACCCTTTCCCTCATATAGACGATTTCTGCCGCCTCTAGAGCAGACGGCTTTTTGAAAACATAGTGTCACTATGTTTTCAAAAAGCCGTCTGCCCCAGAGGCGTCAGAAAGCGTCTATATGAGAGAAAGGGTTAAAACAGTAGCTGAGAAAACATTTTAACTTTCTCATTTCAATTACGCTAAATATATGCCACTTCAGCCATTTATTTTTGCAGTGGCGAATAATTTGAAATACAGCATAAGTTATTGGCTTTCCGTTATATCTTATGAAAATTACTTAACTGCAAAGTACTTCAGGGGGTTTGTGTAAAGTGCTTCTTAATTAACCTCGTCCTCCAGAAAGGTCCCGGATTGTAACTTTAACTCTCACGTGATCATGTTGAATTTCATTTAATAATGTATTATTAGTGGGGCTACATTTATAGCTTCTGAACACAATCATGACATAGGTTCTTCATTTCATGGATACAGACTGTGAAGGTTCTGGTGATACGGTGTGAATGTACAACCTCGCCAGCACCTACACCATTTACACATATGATGGGATTCTTTTTGGGCTAGATTGACTCCAGTGTTTCTTAATGAAGATGGAGCTTCTTGTAAATAGCGGCTGTCACCTCTGTCGACAAATTACTTTCCATTTATCCCTTAGCACAACAAAAACTTATCTTGCAGTAATTTGAAAGCAAGGAAACTGCTTCCCCAGGAAAGGTTAGGGAGTTCAAATATTCACACAGTCTGCAAAATTACAAAGTTTGGATGATTTATTTTGTGAATTTTTATAGCTTTTGCAACCATGCAAATTCCAGAATCTAATTTAACCCTTTCCCACTTAAAGATGCATCTGCAGTAGACAACTTTTGAAATCATTGTGACAAAGGGGAAATTGCTCATGGTGACAATTCCCCGATTGCAATAGTGTTCTAAAAACTCTGATTAATAGTTTTACTTAACCCTTTCCCTCATATGACAATTCTGCAGCAGACAACTTTGAACATATTTTGTCAACAAATAGATAATCTCTATAATTGAATGGATATCTTATGACTTAAAGTGGAAAACATTATGTCAAAAGGAGAAATTGCTCGTTTTGAGCAATTTCTTCTTTTGTAACTATGTTTACAAAAAGTTGTCTGCTGCAGAGGCGTCAGAAAGCGTCTATATGAGGGAAAGGGTTAAATTAATTAAGCTTGTTACACTATATATATATAGTAATGTTTAAGTCTTTCCCACTTACAAGCACAATTTGACCCTACTGCAGCAGATGACTTTTGAAAATATGGTAAAAGGATAAATTGCTCATGATGTTACTTCTGACTTAAAAAATAGAACTTTAATTTAATGCCTCTATAATCATTAATTAATGTTTTGAGCCATGTCAGAACAATTTAATATGGTATCATTACACCCCCTTCGAAGAAGAGGGGGTATATAGGAGTCACTGTGTCGGGCTGTCTGTCTGTCTGTCGGCCGGAAGCCATATATTGTCCGGCCTATTTCTTACAAACCACTGGGTGGAATTCAATAAAATATTACATGAAACTTCTATACCAAGAGGAGATGTCTTACAATTGCATGTTATTTTACAGTGTTATGGCCCTTTTACTTATTAAGTTATGGTGTAGGTCAAGGTGCTGTTTTGAGGGTATTTATCATCTTCAGTGATAGTTCTAGTTTAAAGGTAAATACGATGTAAAGCTCAGTAAAGCTATAATTTTAGTATTTTGTCAACAGATGCATTTTGGGCGGAAAAATATATAGACATACAGTGAGGACTTTTGTGAGTCTTGTGAGGGTAACGAAGCCTTCACTGTATGCAGATACAAAAACATGACTCATTTACATATCAAAACAGATTCAATAGGAGAATCTTTTTTAACTTGATTGAGTTTAATTTATTATAAATAGTTAATATGGTGTTGGGACCAAGCCTTACTAATAAGTCCAATAGACGGAACAGGAAAAGTTACATAGATAGCAATGAGCAGCGGGATCAAGTAGAATCTTCAGACAACAATTAAATGTACCTCATAGATCCATATCACCCTGCTGAGTCATGCTGGTCAGGTCAAACTTTCATCCAACTGCAGCAGGTTCAGGTTTTATCATTTTTAACCCTTTCCCACGTACCACAAATCTACAGTAGACGACTTTGAAAATATTTACTCAAGATCTGGAATATCTGTAGAAATGAAAGTATACTTACTAAAAAATAAGTTGAAGAGCAATTTCTCCTTTTGCCATAATGTTTTTAAAAGTTGTCTGCTGTACATGCATCAAAATGCATCTATAGGTAGGAAAGGGTTAACAATTACCTGCAAACTCCAAGGTATCATCGGGAGCAAGGTTAAAAGATTAACCCTTTCCCACTTACAGATGCATTTTGACGCATTTTCAGCAGACAACTTTTGAAAACATTGTAGCAAAAGTAAAAATTATGCAGGGTAAGCAATATTTCCTGTTGGCACAAACTTATAATGTTTACAATTGAATTTAGATTTGTTGTATGTGGGAAAGGGTTAATAGGAAATTAATTGATAATCTGGTTAATTGGACCTCATGCATCTTTGTTTTCCTGTGGGGGCAGTATGCTGTAGATTATAACTAATATCAAAGTGCAGGAGGTACCTCAGATAGATGGTAGATAAACTGATCATGGTACTGATAGCACTGATATTGGAATAGATAATATGGATGATAATAAACATCTTGTAAAACAGGGGAACTTTAAGTCTGAAGTACCTGCTGCAGTGTAAGTGTACTGCAGTATGTGCATGCAGTTTAAGTGATACCAAGAACAAAGGAGACTGTTTGTTTGAAAGTGTACCCATTAATCCTCCCCTACATGCAGATGCAATTTGTTAACATTGTTGTTGGGAAAAAATCATCCTAATTCAATAATTATACTTTCATTAATTGTGATTTAACATATGATTTTTGACAAGATGATTTCAAAGTTGTCTGCTGCAAATTTGCTGTATTTTGGAGGGGGTTGATTATATTTGCTAAAATTGAAGGTTCAGATCAGCTTTTGCATTCTTTGTCTTAATCAGAACGACAGCAATTCACTTAACCCTTTCCCTCATACGACAATTCTGCAGCAGACGACTTTGAACATATTTTGTCAAAAAATTGAAAATCTCTATAATTGAATGGATAACCTATAACTTAAGTGGAAAACGTTGTGGAAAAGGAGAAATTACTTGTTATGAAGATGTACTGGCTGATCTGGATCTGCACTATTCTCTGGAAAGTCAGGTTATACTATTTTGCATGGACAGATTCATTGAAGATTTCCATGTAATAATAAAGCCTGCATGGAGAGCCTTTCCCTAAATACTGAAACACAGAGGGGCTTTAATTACAGACTGCTGCTGATGCAATGGGTGCATTGTAGAATATATTGTAATTTATTTCTTATTAAATGAAAACATGATTAGAAGATTCAGATATCATAACGTGATTTCCTGTCAGTTACACTTTTAGAATTGAACAAGATACATACAAGCTAAATTAACACCGTGAATTAAATTTCAGTTCCTGAAGAAGGCTGTCTGTACGTACGTCAAGCTGAAAGGTTGAATATGGAGTAATCTTAAAAATATATATTGAGTTATAGACCACTCACACAAATAACATACATGGAAATCTTTCCTGCACTGTTTAACCCTTTCCCTCGTACGACAATTCTGAAGCAGACGTCTTTGAACATATTTTGTCATAAAATAGAAAATCTCTGTAATTGAATGGATAACCTGTGACTAAAAGTGGAAAACATTGTGTCAAAAGGAGAAATTGCTTGTTTTGAGCAATTTCTTCTTTTGTCACTATGTTTTCAAAAAGCTGTTTGCTGTAGATGGCGTCAGAAAGCGTCTATATGAGGGAAAGGGTTAATAAAGTTGTGAAACTGCTGCAGACATGTTTCAGAAAACTGGATGTTGTTAAATCATTGATTTCGCATGTAATGTCTCATAGGAATATAACTTGCACATATCCTGCTCTCAGGCCATGATGAAATTGTATGGAAATAGGCAATTCCACTGAGCTTAAAAGATGTTTGATGTGATTTTGTACAGCGACAAACTGTAAATTACTTTTATCATTGTGAGATAGGAAATGGTATCAATGCTTATCAAAGATTCTTGCTCTATTTCTAAGCAGGAGGCAGAAGATAAAAGTCTCATCCTTTTTAGAGTAGATTAATCAATGGCAAACTCAAATGCTTAACCCTTTCACTCACATAGACCCTTTCTGACGCCTCTGCAGCAGACAGCTTTTTAAAAACAAAGTGACAAAAGAGGAAATTGCTTAAAATGAGCAATTTCTCCTTTTGCCACAATGTTTTCCACTTTTAGTCATAGGCTATCCATTCAATTATAGAGATTTTCTATTTTTTGACAAAATATGTTCAAGGACGTCTGCTGCAGAATTGTCGTATGACGGAAAGGGTTAATTTGACCAACTTCACAATCCTGGGTTATTAACATGATGTTATTTTTGTTTTGAAGAATGAATAGGCTATAAGTAAACCCCTTTCTTGCATATAATAAATATGCAGCAGATGTGTCAGTTTGAAAAGATCTAGGCAAAATAACCAAAATCTCTTAAAATACAGGTTTAATTATGAAATGGTCTCTTGCAAACATTGTATGTGGCAATAGGAGAAATTGCTCAGCATGAGTAACTTCTCCTTTTGCCGCAATGTTATCCAAATAAGGCTGCCGCATATGTTTCAAAGTCAGCAGGTGGGGAAGGATATAAATTGATAATCTTAGCCTGCCAGTGTTGTCCATCAACCAACCAGTTTATATTCTATTCAAATCTACACACTCCTTATCAAAAAAAATAAATATGCTATTGAAAGATATTTGAAACATGCAAAGTGAATAGGTCTGCTATACATATAACAAGGGATTCATTTATCACATTTTTATCAGCTTAACTTTCAAAGCACTGACCTTGTTTCTTTAAATGAATCGTTTTTTCAAACTTTATAGGTGGCTTTCTTTGATCACTAGAATACTTGCATTTGAATGGGAGTTTGTGGGTCGCTCTATGTCTTATTAATTAACCCTTTCCCTCATATAGACGCTTTCTGACGCCTCTGCAGCAGACGGCTTTTTGAAAACATAGTGACAAAAGAAGAAATTGCACAAATCGTGCAATTTCTCCTTTTGCCACAATGTTTTCCACTTTTTGTCATAGGTTATCCATTCAATTATAGAGATTTTCCATTTTTTGACAAAATATGTTCAAAGTCGTCTGCTGCAGAATTGCCGTATGAGGGAAAGGGTTAACTGACGTATGGCAATGGAGTATAGTTCCATATCTGTCTGGATTATGCGAGAAGTTGAACAATGTTGAAGATAGCTAGCTATATATATATTCATGAAAGTTGGTCTGTGTATAATATAGAGAGCAATATGCACATCATTTAATTGATATGTTTGTTTGAAGGTCACACTTTAAGGTCAGACAAAACCATGAGTGATTTTGGCCCAAAACTGGCAGGGGAGACGTCTGTATATTGCCTACTACATAACTTGTTGTTTATGATAACTATGTCATATCTGAATAATATCTGTAGAAAACTGAATGGGAAAAATAGAAGTGGAAAGATAACACTATGAAGAAAAATCCATGCAACTTCATTTAGATGGTGCGATAGCAATCAAAGAATACAGAGGAATGATCAAGATGGAATTTAATTAAGAGCGCTAATTAAATACAATGTTAAAATAATCAATACCAAATAGTAAAATGTTACCCAACTTCGACTGCAGTTAAAATCATGAGTTGACAGTCTGCTTGCCATGCAGTTAGGGCATTTCTCATTTATTGTTTAGAGTTTTACGCCGCTTTCAACAATGAATCAGTTATATCACTGCTTTTCCTTGGAAAGTTACCAGTACTACTTGTCCATTTATCCTGCCACCAGTACTACAGGTCCAGTTATCCTGCCACCAGTACTACAGGTCCATCTATCCTGCCACCAATACTGCAGGTCCATATATCCTGCCACCAGTACTACAGGTCCATTTATCCTGCCACCAGTACTACATGTCCATTTATCCTGCCACCAGTACTACAGGTTCATTTATCCTGCCACCAGTACTACAGGTCCATATATCGTGCCACCAGTACTACAGGTCCATTTATCCTGCCACCAGTACTACAGGTTCATTTATCCTGCCACCAGTACTACAGGTCCATATATCGTGCCACCAGTACTACAGGTCCATTTATCCTGACACCAGTACTACAGGTCTATTTATCCTGCCACCAGTACTACAGGTCCATATATCCTGCCACCAGTACTACAGGTCCATTTATCCTGCCACCAGCCACTGTCGTAATGCTAGACCCGCAACCCTGAGCACCAAGGAGGGCAGCCATTTAACTACCATTTTTAAAGTCATTGGTATGACGCGGTTGGGGATCAAACCCAAGGCCTCCCGCACTAGAGGTGGACACTACTCCACTGAGGTGGTCGGCAATGTTTTACAATTAAATGATACAGACAACTTTTAACCATTTCCCCCACATGCAATAAATCTACAGCGGACAACTTTGATAAAATCTAGGCAACTATTTGAAATATCTTGGTAAATGAAAGTTTTGTTTTTGAAAATATTGTGGCAAAATGAGAAATTGCTCATTGTGGGCAAATCAATTTCTACTTTTGCTGCAAGTTCTTGGAAATGATCATATAATAGACGTTTTTGTTCCAAAAATATGTGTTTTCAAAGGTCATCCATTTCAGAGGCGTTAGAAAGATGATGTATGCGGAAAAGTGTTAAAAAGATTGCAAGAAAAGGAGAAAATTGCACATGGGTATTAACCCTTTCCCTCATATAGACGCTTTCTGACGCCTCTGCAGCAGACGGCTTTTTGAAAACAATAGTGACAAAAGAAGAAATTGCTCAAAACGAGCAATTTCTCCTCTTGCCACAATGTTTCCCACTTTTAGTCATAGGTTATCAATTCAATTTTAGAGATTTTCCATTATTTGACAAAATATGTTCAAAGTCGTCTGCTGCAGAATTGTCGTATGAGGGAAAGGGTTAAAACACTGGATGTGTCTAGAGTATAGTTTTAGAACAGGGTAGAAATTGGCAGAAACCAGCAGATTCTGAATAATTTCTTATTTTCTTCTTATGTTTCAATGATTTGATATAATAATCTACACTCAGAACAAATTTACTCATGATGATTAAACATGCTTACATCTACTGGTGATTATTTTCAATCTTAACCCTTTCCCACATACAGTCACTTTCTGGCACATCTTCAGCTGACAACGTTTGAAAATATAGTGGCAAAAGGAGAAAATTGATGCTCATGATGAGCAACATCTCCCTACTGCACAATGTTTTAAACACTATTCACTAAGATAAACATTTATGTAAAGAGATATTCCACATTTTGTCTATATATGCTTTCAAAGAGGCTGCTACAGATATGTCATATGCAGGAAAGGATAAAAGCAGAGCAAAGGCATATTTCTTGAAAAATACAATGGATAATCTACCATGCAATGGTTCCCGATGTCAGAAAATACAAAAACATGAATTTCACCCATAAACATTTAATTGACAAAAAATTACTTAGCAATTTGGAATTGTCCCAAACTATGTGAAAGAGGCAAGAGGCTAATAGATGGAAATAGTTTTTGATGTTTTTTGTTTTTCTTGGAGACATAAATTCTAGTGCAGATTGTGTTATTGTCAGTGAAGACTGTGGGCATTTAAATTATATTTTACACTCCTGAAACAGATTGCTTTTGATGAATTTGAAGCAGACGACTTTTGAAAACATTGTGAGAAAAGGTGAAGCTGCTCAAAAGGAGCAATATCTTCTTTTCCCATAATATTTTCAACTGTGTATCAAAATCAAACTTCCTATTTTCCAAATCTAACGATTTCTATCTTGGATATTTAAAAAGCAGATGACTCTAAAAATGTCATATCAGGTAATTTAACGATGGATGTACTATATTACATTGAATGAAGCTGTAATGCATGGTTGTACATTGAATAAAGCTGTAATGTATGGTAGTACATTGAATGAAGCTGTAATGTATGGAACATGGATTGAGGCTGTAATGTATGGAACATGGATTGAAGCTGTAATGTATGGTACATAGAATGAAGCTGTAATGTATGGTAGTGCACTGAATGAAGCTGTAATGTATGCAATGAAGCTGTATGGACTAGTGCACTGAATGAAGCTTAAATAATGTATGGTACATTGAATGATACGCGAAGCTGTAATGTATGAAGCTTACTTATTTAGAAAGAAGTTCTATGATATTTTAGTATGCCTGGGTCGTAAACACAGAATTTTCTGGTTACATATAGTTACTCCCATCCAACATTCTATGGAGAAAAAATTGCTGTAAGCAGTTAATGGTTTTGGCATAAAATCTCCATTTTCATGGATTTTCGGGATTTATCTGAATAGTTGAAGCGTCATTCTGAATTGATGTATGGATATGTGTAATATATCTATATCTGGTCCAGATCAGGGGAACCATCCAGCCTATCTCTATAGATCTGATGGCAAATAAAATGGGAACCATATTGCTAAAATACCTCATCTACATACAAAAACGGTTAACTTGTCTCCGGAGAAAATAGGGCAAAAAAAAAAATTCCCATGCATTGGCAATCAATATGATAGCTTTATCCCTTCCCAACAAGCAGACAATTTCTGATGCCTCTGCAGCAGACATTGTGTTTTCAAATTTACTCAGTAATTGTTCCTTCATTTTTAGAGGGTAATTACCTTTTTTTTGTCAAAGCGTTTTCTTCAAAGTTATCTGCTGCAGGTTTGTTGTATGTTGAAAAGGGTTAAGTTAAACCCTTTACTTATTAATCTCAATTCTACAGCAGATGTATTTACTAGAAACATAATCTAGTTCCATATTTTTGCCAGGATGCTTTCAAAGTAACAAGACTTGAATGTATGGGAAAGGGTTAAATATATCAAACAAGACAGTTCAACACTATATAGAACTGAGCACAAGTGTTTTTTAGAGGGATCAAAATATGCAGCATTCACTTTTTGACGTGATAAAGTGTTAACCCTTTCACGCTTCCAGGCGCATTCTGACACATCTGATGCAGACGACTTTTGAAATCGTAAGGAACAATTTCTCCATTTGCCACAATGATTTGCACTCAATTTAATAATCACAAATTCACTTACAGAGATTTTCCTTATTTTGATCTATATGTTTACAAAGTCGTCTGCTGCAGATTTGTTGTATGTGCGATAGTGATAACAGAACATTGTCATGAGGGAGAGATAAAAATCATGAATGTGAAGTACTACATAATTGTTTTCTGAAATCATGGCATGTCCATGAATTATTGATAGCTTGAGAAATGATATAAAAGTTCAACAATGGCTCCCGAGTTCTATCTAAATTCCATCATTGTGTAGTTGGCGCTAAGCTCAAGAGAAAACTTCAAGCTGAAACTAAAAGTGGCTGCTAATAAGTGACTACATGATTTTCTGCTATTTGTCTCAAAGGTTCTATCAAACTGAACTCGGCTTTTAAACCCTTTCCCTCATATAGACGCTTTCTGACGCCTCGACAGCAGACAGCTTTTTGAAAACAATGTGACAAAAGAAGAAATTGCACAAAACGTGCAATTTCTCCTTTTGCCACAATGTTTTCCACTTTTTGTCATACTCAGGTTATCCATTTAATTATAGAGATTTTCTATTTTTTGACAAAATACGTTCAAAGTCGTCTGCTGCAGAATTGCTGTATGAGGGAAAGGGTTAAAAGAGATCTGCAGAAATGTTGAGAAGTTGAGATATTGGTAATATGTGTTTATTTATCTTATAGGCAACTGTTGATTCTGTTTCATTGGGGTTTTCGGGTTAAGCTGCTTGCAACATTATTTTCGTTATATCATGGCAGTATTTGGACAACATTGTCAGAAAACGAGAAAATGCATCTGTTGATCCTAATGTTGCTATTTCCAGAACTATTGATACTTAAAATGTTATTGATTGATATAACTGTGTATCAAGGAGGGAAAAGGTTAATACAGATGAATTTCTGTCAATTGATGGTGTAGATGATAGCTGAGGAATAATGATTACATTCATGCAATAGGTAAATTTGTACTAATTGTTAGAAAATTTTATAGTACATTGCTTTTAGAGAGATATTATTATGCCATATATAATAATGGATTTAATGGAAATGGTAATTGGGGGTAAAATGATTTATACTAAGTGATATTGCAAGACAATTAGTTTGTAATGTACCAATAATAATGTTTCTGAGAAAAAAAACCTCCTACATGTAATACATTTTATCTGATGTACTTGGACATGTAATGTGGAGACAATTCTTTTTTCTTGCATTTTCTGTCTGTCTCATGTCTGTTACAAGTAGTTTCCGCTCCATAACTTTTGAAACAATTGAAGAAATTTGAAGTAATATTAAGTCACCACAAGTGTTCACTATATTTCTAGAGCGCATGGTAAAACAAGCTTGGTTCAAGGTCAAGATCGCAATTACAGGTGAAAAGTCAATGACTGTATTTCTTGTCCACTCCATAACTGTTGATTTGAAATAATCACAATCAATATAATGTTTAGCCTGAATTAGATAATGTTACACCCATTAGCTACCCTTAGTTTCTTGATATGGTAATTTACAATTGTTTAGGAATATTTCAAAGAAATACAAAACAGTCATTTTTTAATCCCGTCCCACATTCCAAAAACATGTTTTGCAGCAGATGCAATGATGAGCAATTTCTTCTTTGGCCACAACTTTTTCAAAGGTTGTCTGCATAATGGCAGAAGCATCACAAAGCGTATGTGGGAAATGGTTAACCCTTTCCCACATACGGCATTTCTGCAGCAGAAGACTTTGAACTTATTTTGTCAACACATAGACATCTCCATAATTTAATGGATAACCTATGACAAAAAGTGGAAAACATTGTGACAAGTGCAATTTCTTCTTTTTTCACTATGTTTTAAAAAATCCGTCTGCTGCAGCGGTGTCAGAAAGCGTCTATATGAGGGAAAGGGTAAAAAGAATACATCAAAAAGATAGATATTATGATTCAGAATCTTTAAGCAATAAATTTGTCACATAAGCTATAAACATATATACTTGTTGGTAATTAATGATAAAATAACACTTTATTCAGAAAAGTGTTGTATATAAACTCTAACATATTTTTCAAATAATATAATAAAGTCAAAGAGAATACTAGAGTACACTTTCACACCTTTTAGAAAAAGTGTGATTGGTTTTATCACCTTTATCATGTAAGTGGTAATTGTCATAGAATAATGGATAAAGGTAAATAAATACATGAAACAGAAAGTGTTAAGTAGGTAACAAATTACTCTCATTTATGAACTATAGCCCAAAGAAAACATTATTTCAAGGTTTGGTGCAATTTACAGCAACTCTTTGATAATATAGAGGGTCCCCGAAATGGAAACATAAGACCTTTAAGCTTGGTAAAAACTACTATATAGACTTTGGACACAATTCTTTTGTATAGTGTATCTATAGTAATGAAATTGGTTACAATTTCACCACCTTGGCTAATACCAAAGGGTCCTTGTCTATACAAAAGAAGTTGATACCTTTGTATACTTGGTTTAGTGGAATTTCTGCTCAGATAAAACTAAACCTGGAGTATAATTGTATCTGTAACATTTCTATGATAAATTTAACCGTGTGTAAATAACCTTTCTTTCTAGTATTTGATATATTGACAGAAGAAATTTGTACTAGAATGTCAAAGCTTAGGTATTGAGTAAGTTGGATAAGTGACAGGGAAATGGATGGACCATCCGTATAGATCATTAAAATGTACAAATGACTGTCTCAGTTTTAATATTGACTGTCAGTCCATCTTGTCAGTTCAGCAGGTGTGGTACTTCTGGATAATCATTCAATGTTGGACTTTATCTACAGATTTATACATTATCTTATCAATACCAGCATCACATATGTGTCTATTACAAAGTGTTTGTAAAGTTAACTCTGTTGTTATAGTTGATTTTCAGTGCAAGTTTGGATTAAATTGATGTGCAGCAAATTCTATTATGGAAGAAAAAATGTAATATATTGAAGATGTGCAATGAAGCAACAGAACTGCCCTTGTTACATTTCAATTAGTTACTGTAGCATATTATTAATTGAGTTTTAATTTTACATGATGGGTTGTTTGATATTGGTATTTACAAATAGATGTCTTTTTCTCGACATGGTTGTACAGTAGCTGTATTTTGGTTTTAATATTATCGATGTTCTGATGTTATTTCACATTGTATTCCCAATGTATGCTTTTATATCTGGTTCTAATAATTTATTAGAAATTGTCAATTATACATTTAATTGCATGTACCTAAATCTTTTCTTGCTTGAAATTATAACATGTAACCACCGCAATAAGAACAATGATGCTAGGAATGCTCTTTATCCCTTTCCCTCATACAGACGCTTAATGACACCCCTGCAGATCAAGACTTTGGATAACATTATGGCAAAATGAAAAATTGCTCATATTATCTCCATTTGCCTGAATGTTGTCAACTGTAATCGATGACTTTAAGTTTCATTTATAAAGGTTTACCATATATTTAACCAGATTTTTTCCAAAGTCGGCTGCTGAAGATTCAACATATATTGAAAATGGTTAATTTTGTAAAATGAAATGAAAACATATGGGGGTTAGTTCAAAGATGTCAATGTAGCATTGGTGACATGGATTACAAATGTGTTCTTTTCTAAAGTGGTGGGACATTGTCATGGTGACGAATCTAACACCTCCATGGTGATGCAGCAGCAGGGGACACAGTTGAGCTAATGGAGGGTAATCATCCAGTAATAGCTGACACTAAGTCAAGGTCCCATGTGGAGCCATGCTGGAATTATCCTGGTTAAACCCTTCCCCACATACAACACATCTACAGCAGCCTAACATTGAAAACATCTGGGCAGCAAATATGGAAAATATTGGTATTATAAAATGAAATAAAGTCTAGTTGAAATATCTCATCATGAGCTGTTACTCCCTTTATCACAATGTTTATACAGAAGTTTTCTGCTGTAGATGCATCATATTATGTCTGCGCACATGGGAAAGGGTAAACTATTACATCCCTGCAAAAGTAGTTTGGACTCTCCCAAATTCAAGGGAAATGTAACTTTTCTGAATGCTATGTTTTATGACAAGTTTCTTAAACCAGTTTTGGAATTGCTGTAAGGTTTCCTACACAAAGTATGGCAATATAAAACTTCTGTAAATCATTCTGAAGGTGAACTGAAATTAATTTAAAATGTATGCAATGACATTTGATGAAATTTGGCATATGAAAAAGGATGAGTCAGTTCTACCAGTATTTAAGATGACATTCTTATTTTCAGTAAGTTGTTATTGACCCAAAAGCTTAACTTTATTCTTTGATTTCATGGTACTTTCCAGAAGGAAAAAAAAATCTTTATTGAACATTGATTGATTGATTGATTGTTTGGTGTTTATTCCGCTTTACAAATATAATCAGTTATATCACAGCGTTTCCTGACTAAGTTACCAGTACTACTGGTCCATTTGTTCTAACACCAGCCATTCATTCGTAATGCTAACCCCGCAACCCTGATCGTGAACCAGCGACCTTCCGCACCGAGGCGGTCTTTATTGAACAAGAACATATATAAAACTTCATATTTAAAATATTAATCTTCATATTGCTGTACAAAATTTAAACAACCTTTTCAAACAATGTTAAGCAAGATGGAGCACCCTTCACCTTACTGCAGTGTGACCTTGATCTACAGTATTCATTCCTGGCAAAGACTGCTTCATTAAATTTGGGGGCAATACTAGTTTTAGGAATTAAGCAGGACAAGGGTTAACCCTTTCTCGCATATAGACGCTTTCTGACGCTTATGCAGCAGACGGCTTTTTGAAAACATAGTAACAAAAGAAGAAATTGCTCAAAACGAGCAATATCTCCTTTTGCCACAATGTGTTCCACTTTTAGTCATAGGTTATCCATTCAATTATAGAGATTTTCTATTTTTTGACAAATTATGTTTAAAGTCGTCCGCTACAGAATTGTTGTATGAGGGAAAGGGTTAAAAAAGAACCCTAGCAAAGTGCAAGATGATCTGAGATAAGACTGGGGGAAAAAAATGATTTTTGTTCTTCTTCTGTAACACTATGTTTGCTACTAAAATTGTCATGGTGGGAGGGAGGGCAAATCGGATATCTACTGTTCAACCATTTTACTAATTCATGCATTCTGAAAGACTTATCATCATCAATTTATATCATTGGGCTGAGCCTTGCATTAACAAATACTGGAATTCTTAACTTGAACCTTTGAATAGAAGCCCAAATAATATACAAGGAATTCTGTCAGTGCTTTGGGACAAATATAACTGCTGTTTTACTCATTAGAATATCGAGGGCTTGGCGTGAAACAGTTGTATCTAAAATCGGTATTTTTTTACCAAGGTTAATCACCTCGCCATAAAGTCTTTATAAGAGTTAAATCACTTTTCTTGGTAAACAATGTAAATTTAGGTGCCATTGCTCGTTCTGAGCAATGGCACCTAAATTTGCATTGTTTACAAAAGGGTCAAAATTGCCCCTAAACCAGGGTTTTCAAAATAGGTTTTAAGTTACAACCGTTTCACGCCAAGCCCTCGATATAGTGTATCACTACTGAGGAAAGAGTGCAAAGGTCTCCTTTGGGATTTGGTAACTCCTTGGGTTGTGTTCTCTCTTTTTATCCCCATTCTAATAGTGCTGTTATACTGAAGACAAATCAGAACAATGGTGTATGTACAGCTTTTGATGAGCAGAACTCTTTTTATTTTCAAAACTTTTTTGAAATGGTGGAATTGGACGAGAGACAGACATCAAATCATTATTTGAAGTATCAGAAGTACTGAAACCTTTGACTTATCAATTTTCCATTGGAAATAAAGAAGTGAAAGTCTGGGAGAAAGGGGAATTGGGATATGCCAGCCCCTACCTAATTACCAGATGAGTTGATAAGTCAATATCATTATTTATTCAACAAGACATTGGGTTGTAATTACTGGATAGGTTGATGAATGATATATTGACTCCGTACCTAAACAACATAGCATACTATAGACCTACTTTGACTCCATTGGTCATGTGGATAATTATAGATTTACAACAAAGTGCTATAGACCTGGTTGTATTGGTCACCTGGGGTACAATTTCTCACCTTGGTAAATTCTTCCTGATTGATGATGCAAAGTTTATGTATAGATATAGTGGTCATTGTTACTGGTCTATGTTCAGTCATTTAATGGATTGTTGATGTATGGTGATCTGGATTTAACTTCTGGATTAAATGTTGACTCCATGTTTTGAGTTCTCTTTGACATGTTGGAAAAATATTGATCTTCAAAATTGATGTGGAATTATTTTATAATTGACTTAGTTTCATAGTTTGATCTGTTTCTTTGAAAGTTGTGAAACATCTTCTAGGTGTTTAAATGAATGTATGCTTTGTGTTATAATCTCGTAGGTTATTGTAACATTTCATTTATTTTGGTGGTGATGATTTTGGTTTTAATGAAGCAACTTGGAGTGAAACATATAATTTGAATTTATAACACAGGATATTTTTGCAAGTAGTAATGGTGAGTTTGTAATGGTTGATGATTTGGGAAGAGTAATTGAGGTCAAGTGACATTGATTACAACATACTGGTTAAAAAGTCCAGCTGTATATTTTTGAAAGGATCTGTGCTGTTTCTCATCAATTCTTGTTTTGTTGGAGTACTTGTTATTGTTTGCATTCTTTGTTTCAACTTGTTGATTGAAAGCTTTTGCTACACTCCTCATTGTTTTGACTGTTCTCTTTCTAAAACGTTTAAACGGTGTTGGTGCAGACTTTCATTCAGGCACGTTTTGATGCATCTGCAGCAGTTGACTTTTGAAAATATTTTGGCAAAAGGAGAAATTGCTCATGATGAGTAGTTTTTCCTTTTGCCAGAATGTATTAACCATTTTCAATTGTCAAACTTAATTCATCTACTAAAAAATATGGAAAATCTCTATAACTGTAGATATAATTACTGAAAAAAGTTGAAAACATTATGGCAAAAGGAGAAATTGCTTGTTTTGTTACGATGTTTTCAAAAGTCATCTGCTGCAAACATGTAAAAATGCATCTATAGTTGGGAAAGGATGAAAGTACTATCCTTGGTGACCTTAATATATTTCCAACAACTGTTTGAGCTTGGACATTGATATTCTAAAGCCATTATGGACACTTATACTATAATGGGTGATAGATTAGTTGATCAATAAAGATATAGATATCATGGGTATAACATTGTGTGCCTGTTTGTTTAGATGGTGCTGGGCTATTTACAAAGTTATATAGTGGAATGTTTACTCTGGAAATGTGATCATAATGTGACACAAAGTTGTACAATCATTCCTTCATAAGCTTCTTTAAGTATTGGTTGTTCTAGTAGGAAACCTGTAGAATTGTCTAAAGAATTGAGAATTTTCACTTTGAACAAGCTATGAAACATTACAGAGCTATTTCTTGTGATGAGTAAATTTGCTTTTTTACCACGATCAGTATCTTCTGCATTTTGATGCATCTGCAGCAGATAACTTTTGAAAACATTTTGACAAAAGAAGAAATTGCTTTGTAGAATTCTTGCAAAATTTACATAGCTCTTCTCTTATTTTGTTTTTAAAATGTCACGCATTCAAACTTTTCCACTAGATTTTGAAGAACTGCAGTACATTGAAGTGTTTTATTATGAAACGGGTTGAAATATAATCTATTTTGTTATTGTAGTGCTAATAATGACTTGCAAAGTCGTTATGAATTACAGCAGATGAGTATAAAATTAATATGCAAATGGAAGAGCGGAATTGTGGACTTTATTTATGAGTAACAATTTCAACTTTACCGTGGTGTCAGTTACATCAAAAAGAAAAGTGGATGTAAATACTAGACAGGAATTGTAGGTATTTAATATACTGTGGTGACAATTAAATTAACGAGTGGTACAAAGGTGATTTACTAAACTTGGTTATATAATTTGTGAACGAAGAGAAACAGAAATTATGGTTAAGATAAAAGAGGACTCATCTGAATACAACTGGTCATTGATGTAAGTATAATTAGTATTATACTTAATATATATATTAACTCTTTACCACATACAACAAATCTGCAGCAGATGACTTTGAAAAACAATTTTAACATGGAAAATCTTCATAAATGAAAGTATAATGACTGAAAAAAAGTTGAAAACATTGTGGCAAAGGTGAAATTGGTTGTTTTGAGCAATTTCCCCTTTTGTCACTTTGTTTTCAAAAGTCGTCTGCTGCATATGCGTTAAAATGCGTCTGTTGGGGGGATGGGGTTAACTCCGCTTAACTCTTTCGAATTAACAATAGATCTGTAGCAGATGAATTTGAAAGCTTCTAGATAAAATTTGGTAAACCTCTATAAATGAAACTTTAAACGTTGAAAATAGAGAATATTTGTACAATTTCTCCGTTTGTCTCAAAGTTTTCAAAAGTCGTCTGCTGTAGAGGCATTATAATTTTACCGTCTATAACTGGGAAAGGCAGCAGACAACTTTTGATTTGAAAAACATTGAGCAATTTCTCCTTTTGCCACAATGTTTTCAACTTTATACAATGATTGCTCTTCATTTGTAGAGAGTAAAATTCCATATATTTGCCTAGACATTTTCAAAGTCGTCTGATTATAAATAAGCGTCAAATGTGTTTGCAAGTGGGAAAGGGTTTATAGAATTCAACAACATGATAATTGTGTTATATGTCAAAAGTTACATGTATCTTATAAGAATGCAAATGGTTTGAGTCACTGTCCACAGACGTCATTTCTCCAGCTAAAATCTGTAAAATGTCATTCGAAAACTTGTCTTCAATGCTAATGTAATACTGTCAACAATTGCCAATAATCATTTGTCTTACTCTTCCTGCTCTTTGAGAGGCAACATATTTCTTTACTTTAACCCTTTCCCTCATACGACAATTCTGCAGCAGACGACTTTGAACATATTTTGTCAAAAAATAGAAAATCTCTATAATTGAATAGATAACCTATGACTAAAAGTGGAACACATTGTGGCAAAAGGAGAAATTGCTCGATTTGAGCCTCATATAGACGCTTTCTGACGCCTCTGCAGCAGACAGCTTTTTGAAAACATAGTGACAAAAGAAGAAATTGCACAAAATGGCAATTTCTCCTTTTGCCACAATGTTTTCCACTTTTTGTCATAGATTATCCATTCAATTATGGAGACTTTCTATGTTTTGACAAAATATGTTCAAAGTCGTCTGCTGCAGATTTGTTGTATGTTGGAAATGGTTAAAGCAGACGGCGTTTTGAAAACATAGTGACAAAAGAAGAAATTGCACAGAACGTGCAATTTCTCCTTTTGTCACAATGTTTTCCACTTTTAGTCATAGGTTATCCATCTGACAAAATACGTTCAAAGTCGTCTGCTGCAGATTTGTTGTATGTTGGAAATGGTAACATTATACTACTTGTACTAGTACTGAGGAATTCACTGTTCAAGTCTACATAAACTGCTTTTGTGCAATCTGATATTTATCTGCACTGTTTAGAGATGGTTTGTGTTCAGTTAAAGTATTGTTTTAAGTCATTAATATTATACAGGAAAAAGAGGTTATTATAGGTCAATGCCTTATCATTCAATCTGTTGGTGTGTGACTCACTTGCCTTGGTTCTAATGATAAAACACACTAATGACTCTATAGACCATTGTTATGCCATTCAATGTTACCTTGGCACTTTTCATCCATTATAACATTGACTTCACCTGTCAGTAATGGCCCTCCCTTACCAAATTTGTGCTTTTACTCTTCTCATTTGTAATAACATAGCTCTAACAAGCTTTAGCCTGTCTTCACATGCACTTGTTATTGAATCGAGTTGTGAACATTGTGGTAATATGTGTGATTTCTTCATTTGCTACTTTGTTTTCAAAACTTGTCTGCTGCAGATTAGTACCTTATGCCGATCAATTTCTCTTTTTCCCACAATGTTTTAATGCAAAGCTCATCAGTGAATCCTAGTTTCTTATTTACAAGCACCGTACATTTGGCATGCATTTTGAACACTTTTAGCCAGATACTTCTGGAAAATAATTAAAGCTGTAAATTTGGTCAAGAATTATCCTAAGGGGACGGTAAAACACTGAAGGAGTCAAAATCGAACTTGAATAATTAAATCATGGGGCATTTTAGGAATTTCTAACCAATGGGATCTGCAGATTTTTTCACTCCTTTGTTCTGCACTAGATGACACTTTAAATTTGATTAAGAAGCCCCGGGTGTAAAATTAAGCAGTTCTTCATGAACTAGAGAGCATGCAGTGTCAGTCAAAAAAGACATAAAACACCGCCTTCATGTTAATTTTTTATAGATTAGGGGACCAAATGGTATGATTATTGCCAGATCTCAAGCAAATATTGAATTTTTTATCACTTAATGATCTCTATCTACACTGATACACATGGTGTGGATGCTCGTAATAATCATCGCATTGAGAGCAGGATAAACCTCAACATAGATGTCTGTGATGAATAATTGAATTTTCAAAAAGAGTTGATTATTAATCTATGGAGATAAAAATTTGCAACACTTTTCCCTTCAAAACCACAATAGTGTCCAGTTTCGCAATTTGCATCTAATTATGCAGAAGGTCGATCATCTAATCCCATAATGCATCATTTCAGCTTTCTTATCTGATGTCCCATATTATTATGTCTGCTTTAGAATCACATTAATTTCGGGTTTGAGATCTTGCATAAAACATTTGGATTTATCTCCTGTCTCTGATACTGTTCATTTGTATTCGCCTTGCAGCTATTAATGCTGTTTCCATCATGCCCCACCCGGGGATTTACAAAAAATAGACTTATTTTAGTGAAATAAATAAAAATGCAGTGATAAAGTTTTCCCGTATGTCAAGTCCACTCTATATGAAATTAACCATTTCCCACATTCAATAAAACGTCAACGGACAAGTTCGAAAGCAGCTAGAAAAAATAGATGAAAATTTCACATATTGAAAATAAAATTATTGAATAGAGTTGAAAAAGGAGAAATTATAAGAAATTTCTAATTTTACCACAATCTTTTCAAAAGTTGTCTGCTGTTACTAAAACACTTCAAGATGCATCTACAAGTCGGAAAGGGAGTTAACCACATCCACATTGGTAATGCTCTGATCTTTAAAACATTTTCTCTTACCAAAAAATGTTTTTAAAACACATCTAAAGCAAAGGTGCCACAAAATTGTCATTAAAATAAGAAAAAGAATTAACCCTGACTTAAAAATATGTATGAAACTTACAATTTCAAAATATTTCTACACTTGCATACCTTTAGGTGCAGATTGATTTGCACATGGAACACTGGCCTTATTCTTGGTCTAACTGTTGACAATACAATGTCATGTGTTTGACTACATACTTTTTTGCTGGCACATGTTCACTGTTCAGGCATTTGACACTTTCCCATATGCATAGGCATTTTGACAAATCTGCTGTAGACAACTCTTGAAAATATTTTGCAACAATAGTTTCAACTGTTAGTTGTCGGTTGCAAATGAAAGCTTGTATGTGGGAAATGGTTAAATAGCTTTAAGCAAAAATACCTATAAAAGGAACTCCAGTGTCATTATCTGTCTTGGGTATTATCATAGGTATAACAGAAAAGCGAGGTAAATACATTAGCATTAATGTTACTTTAACATCATTTCGCATCCCGCTTACAACTTGTTTTCCAATTCGGAGTAAAATTAACCAATAACCATGGAAAATAGCACAACAGAAAATTGGAATTTTATGAGACGTAAAACATATTTTAGGAACCCAGTCTCTAACCAATCAATAATTAATCTAGTAGAAAAACACATAATGAGAGAACTGAGTAAGTTTTACAGCAATTTTCTCTGTTTTTGGTCGCAGTCTTGTGCTACCCTTAGACTTTTTTTTTTTAGTTTAACCCTTTCCCTCAAATGACAATTCTGAAGCAGACGACTTTGAACGACTTTTGTCAAAACATAGAAAATCTCCATAATTCAATGGATAACCTATGACAAAAAGTGGAAAACATTGTGGCAAAAGGAGAAATTGCACACGTTTTGTGCAATTTCTTCTTTTGTCACTATGTTTTCAAAAAGCTGTCAGGAATCCGCTGTGGTCGAGTGGTTAGCATCGGGGATTTCGAAACCGGGTGTCCCGGGTTCGATCCCCAGTCGCGGCACTACGGTCATGGTGGAGTGCCCTTGGGCAAGGCACATTTTCTAGCCTAGTACTGGTTTGTTTACCCAGGGATCATGTATAATTAAATTTAATTGTGCGCTAAATGACCTTAGCTCAGGGCTCTCACTAGGCTTAAATTTTAGGGAGAAGTGACTTCCCCCTCCGGACAATTTAGGGCGAAGTGGGGAGACTTTAGGGAGAAGTGGGGAGACTTAAGGGAGAAATTACATCTCTTTTTGTGTCGTTACGCGTCGTAACCGCATCGCATCGTTTGGGATAGAACACATTTACTTAAACAAAGATGAATGTTTTATTATTTTATTTTAATTATGATTATCACATGAAGTTCTAAAATTGTTTTTCCCTAAGAGTAGTTGCGATCCGAACATTATGTTCTAATGTCGCAGAAATTATCAATGAAGCTACCTTTTACTCGCCATTCCGTGTGTCAGGCATTTTATAAAGAAGTCGGTCGTAAGTGTCATAAACAATGTAAATTATTTGTATCGGGTTTGCGATCCGAACATTGTGTTCTAAAGTCGCCGAAATATAATTAATGAAGCTACATTTTACTCGCCGTGTAAAGGTTTCAGGCATTTTGTAAATTAGTCTGTCGTAAGTGTCATAAACAACGTAAATTATTTGTATCGGCTAAACATACACACTCTTTACAAGTAGAATTGAGGTATTGTCTTTTGATTGGTTAATTCCAAATAGTATGACACCCCCATGCTACAGCATTTATTATGAAACCCCTAAAAAAATCTCTAAAAAATCTCATTTTCTCAATTATTGAAGACGATTATCTCATTAAACCATGAATAGATTCATAATATTATTTATACTATTGAAAGGGTTAAAACATAATTCGACTTCCATCTCATTTACATCGGATACGTATTTAATGTTTTATCAGGGGGCGTCATACTATTTGATATGACAATCGGTACTTTGATTATGCAAATTGGACTAAAGTGCACGATTTTGATTGGTTCTACGTCATTGTGTGTGTTAAATGATTCGATTCTTCAGCTTTTAATGGATATACACTCTCAGTTGTCAAATAACTGATTACGCAACTGTGTATATCGAACTGTATAGGCCTACATCGATTCGACATGGTGCGTGACCGTGATCATTTTAACAGTGTCCGATGCTAGGACAAAATTGTCGGCGAAGTCAACTTCGCTTTGACTGAGATTTTGGGCGAAGTCGACTTCGCTTTGATCGTGTGAATGGGCGAAGTCAGAAACTTTTAGGCGACCACTTCGCCCAAATCGCCCCCTCGTGAGAGCCCTGTAGCTGTCGATGTGCCATAAAACAATATACATTCATTCAAAAAGCTGTCTGCTGCAGAGGCGTCTGAAAGCGTCTATATATGAGGGAAAGGGTTAACCCTTTGTCATATATATATGCTAACACATCTATAGCAGATTGGCAATCCATCTTCTTTGCCACAATGTTTTCAACCTGCAGGCTTCCATCTTGGTTGGGTCATACCAAAGACTAGAAATGGCTTCCCTCCTTGGTGCTCAATGGATGAATCTCTATTAGGATGAATAATACATGTAGTACTGTTAACCCTTTCCCTCATATAGACGCTTTCTGACGCCTCTGCAGCAGACAGCTTTTTGAAAACATAGTGACATAAGAAGAAATTGCACAGAACGTGCAATTTCTCCTTTTGCCACAATGTTTTCCACTTTTTGTCATAGGTTATCCATTAAATTATGGAGATTGTCTATGTTTTGACAAAATACGTTTAAAGTCGTCTGCTGCAGAATTGTCATATGTGGGAAAGGGTTAATTGTTCCCAGGAAACACCAAGATATAACTGAAAAGACTCTTGAAAGTAGCATAGAAATCCACCATTCACTCATTTATTGAGATTTTCCATATTTGTATGTATAGATCTTTGCGTAGATCTGTTGTATAGTTAGAAAGGGTTGAGATCTCCATGCGCTTGGCTTAATAATGGAGAGTATTCAGCCAACCTGATTATTTAATAATGCATTGGACAATGCTTTGTTCTAAAGTACAAGTTTTTCCCTTAATGAAGTAATGATTTCTAAGAACTAGCACAAACTGTCTTCATTTTTGATTTTGAATCTTAGAAAGCAATCTTGATTCCAAAAGAGCTTGGTTTGCATTAATAATGCAAAATGCAATCCTCTGTAAGATTGAGATATTGGTATTCACAGTCTGCAAGCACTCCTTAGAGTGAAAGACAAAACAAACAGAGACCACAAGGTGTTAGATAATGTTATCTCCACTCTGGATTGCCTTCCAAAAATAGTGAGGTAATGTCAGTCAAAAATAATTATCGATTTCCCCCATTTATACTTTAGCCACTATGATTTTTAACGAATTATTTTTTCTCAAAAAATAATACAGTTAACGCGATCGTGTTTTTTTCCGGAAGTCACGGTTAAACTACACTTCCGCTTAGAATACACATTCGCTGCACCTAAATAGTCCTAGTATTTTTTCGATATTAAAATGACTTCTACGTGTTATTTCAATACAGTGAAGTCATAATTATACTATCGAATCATCATAGATAATCAATTTTCTAGAAAATATCAAATTAACAGTACGCGCATATATATTTCATTTGTCGGCAGGTACGTATAAGGCACGAGTATGAATTTTAGTCGTATGCCCATTCACTAGAAGTCGACCCCACGCTGTATAGAACAATGTTAATCTCACAAATATGCCACTACGCAGAGCTCAGTGAAATAGTCAGTGTGCATTTTAAACGCTCGCATCGCCGTTGTTTCTCCTTTTTCCAACATGATAACGATGATCAAAGGGGCTTTCTAATTATAGATCATGGTTGACATACGCGCGCATTCAGTTAGCTTAATATATATACGAAAGTAACGCTCATACGTTGTATCAAAGTACCGTGGTGTAATGCAGAGCGTGTAGAACTTCTAAGCATGGACTATTTATGGACGCGAGTTCGAGTCCCAATTGGAACTGTTCTTTTTTTTTTTTTTTTAATTCTTATTTTATGCGATTTTTTAAACATTATAGATTTATAATAATTAATTCACTCACATGAAACATAGTTATAATATAAGCCGAAATCCTGGATCCGCCCCTGGTGACGAAAACAAATCAAACTAACAATGTAAATCTCACAAATATGCCATGGGTGTTTTGACAGACTTTACGCAGAGCTCAGTGAAAGAGTTAGTGTGCATGTTAAACGCTCGCATCGCCGTTGAAATGCTACATTTACTAAAACTGTCAACTGATAAAAAAAATCTCTGGACAAAAATATTAATAATAATAAAATAGACTAAATTGTGCAATAGCATGATCAATTGCATTCATAAATTTGATTTTACAATACATGTTCAAAATAATTCGTTACCAGTAACTTTGATTAAAGTTATCTACATTGGGAAAGGGTTAGATAAACTGAAAAGAAAGTTGGATGAAAATTAGTTTTCAAGGGCTTTCAGTTTTCAAAAATGTAAAACAGAAAGTTTAATTACTCATTGCTTTATATCTAGCTGCATACATTTCTTGCCTTCTGACGCATATGCAGCAGACGACTTCGTTTGTAACAAACAATAATGCCCCTTATTCCAGATGTTTCCATCGTTTCCTACTGCAGGTTTGTTGTATGTGGGAAAGGTATGCATTGATCAAACATTTCTGTGACACAAAATCATTATTCTAAAAATTACAAGCAGATTTTTTAGACTCGAACAATATTCAAAGAATTTTGTAATCATTGAATTTAGTTTAACCCTTTCCCTCATACAGCAAATCTGCAGTAGACCACTTTGAAAACCTCTATGCAAAAACACGGAAAATCTGATTTTTTTTAAAACATTGTGAAAAAATGAGAAATTGCTTGTTTTGAGCAATTTCTCATTTTGCCACAATGTTTTCAAAAGTTGTTTGCTATTATATGCATCAAAATGAGTCTACATGTGGGAAAGGGTTAAAACAATTATGATTGCTATATAAATAAATGCACTCAGTATTTTCATGTTATTTCCTTTAAAATTTCTATAACTGCATTCTGTAAAGCCATGGTACTGGATATAAATAATTAAGAAATGACTTATCTGAAATACCTTAAGTGTCAGAGAAAATTGTGTGTGCAGCAATTGTAATAAAAGAATGACTTCACTTTCAACCAAGGTCAGGAATTTAATAAAGGCAACACAAATTGAGCCCTTTCAATGTTATCTCATTATTAAGGACTAAAGTTTATCTCCCTGAAGGTTTTGAAGCAAGTTTATTGTACCGAATGTTTATCAAGTGAACACTATATTTGAATTTCTAAAATTAAAATATTTCAAAATTAAAAATTGTTATTTAATATGTTTGTTCATGTTGAATAACAAACTTTATACATTTACTGACGTAATTGAGTTTTTGATGATTCACTGTAATATTAGATGAATTAATCCTTTCCGATTGGCAGAGGCGTAATATTTTACGAAGTTGCAGCGTTTAACAGCATTTGAAAACGTTATGACAAAAGGAGATTGCTGATGATCAAAAGTTAAATAATAATGATCATTGAATAACTTTAAAAAACTGCATTGTGGCAGAAGGAGTAATTGCTTCTTTGATCACAAAGTATTCAAAATTGAGCAATTTCTCCTTTTGTCACAATGTTTTCAAAAGTCGTCTGCTGCTGAGGTATCAGAAAGCATCTGTATGTGGCAAAGGGTTAACTATGTCTACATTTTGTGAATTAAGAAGTCAATGTAAGTAGGCGGCCAAAGTCTATATAGGGCGAGTTTCATATGGCACCATAATCAATGTCAAAGCCATTTGTTTAATGAAGACCTATCATTGATTTACAGATACTGTTTCCCTCTGAGGTCACAATGGACCTTTGTGAGGAACTTGGATATTACATGACTTTTTGTATATTGCTATTTTTTGGGATGTTGGCATATATAGTATATATATACGTATTAAGCACTCAACATAAACCCTTTTCCGCATAAAAATGGATTTTGAGAATTATGGAATTAACAGACAACTTTTGAAAATATTTTGACACTGTGTTGTCAACCTCTATTCAATAGTTATGCTTTAATTTATAGAGTTTTCATATTTTTACCTTGGAGATTTTAATTTGTTGTATGTGGAAAAAAAAGGGTCAGTATATTTGAAGGAAAATGAGAAATAGTTCAAATACTTTTTAAAGTCGTCAAATTTGTAAGAAAAGGATAACGGTCATGTGCTTAGATTTGGCAACTTATCATCTTTTCTTAACACTTTCCCACATACAGATGCTTTCTGATGTCTCTGTTGCAGACGACCTTTGTTAACATTGTGTTTGGAAGGAGACATGCTTATATAAAGCAATTTCTCCTTTTGCCACAATGTTTTAAACTTTATTCAATAAGTGTTTTCAAAGTTGTCTGCTGCAGATTTGTTGCATGTGGGAAAGGGCTAAATAGATCTGCTGCAAAGGAATCCAAAGATATCTGTATAAGGAATCATAGCCCAACAGGAAATGATCTCCGTATATATAGCCATGACTCTTCAAATGAACATTTCAGAATAACATCTAAATATCAAGGTCACGATTTTATAGATTTAAAAATATTGAAGCAAATTTAAGGTCTTTATACGAAAGCCTGTGATAGCTGTTGATTTTGATAAACATCTGCCTATGGATTTGTAAGGTGGGATTAGAATAGTTTGCACCCATGCTGTATCTACGAAACCTTTAAATACCCATTGTTCTAGCCTCATTTATCTTGCTCATTTGAATAGGTGGGATTAGGCCCCCGTTCTGTTACAATGTCCTGAAATTAAGTAATAAAGAAATCCATCAAAGTGAAAAATCACCACAGAGGATTATGTCACTTGCTCTCTGACACTTGCATAATGCTTAAGTAAACTTTTTACATCATACCCTTGTTAGATTAAACTTTATCCTAACATTTCCAAATGCTGACTCCTAGTTAAAGACATTTATCAGTTTGTGAATTATGATGATGTGCCCTGATTTCATCCACTTTTTGCAAAGTATTCTTGTATTTATAAGATTGTGATTGCCCGTCATATTCATAAGTAGAAGTTCTCTCTTCCGCAATGTTTATAAAATTCATAAATAGACAAATAGGTGACAAAAATGCCTTTAAATAAGTGGCCATGTTCTGACCTGATAAGAATAATACAGTACTCTTAGTAAATTATGTTACCCTTTGGATAAACTAAACTTGGTTCAATTTTGAATATAGAGAGAAAATGAGAAACAAAAGAGGACAAAGAGAGTATGAGAGATAAATAGTTGCAGAGAAAGAGAGATTAAGAGCATGAGGAATATACAAATGTAAGGGAGATAATTATTTGATGCTGAACAAAGTTATTTCCCTTTTATTCCCTTGGTTTCAGATACCTACAAAAAACAGGGAATATTTAATCTTTAGAATGAATTCTACTTTGGAAAGGAGCTTATTAAAAGCTTATTTTTCACACTTACAACATTTGTAAATGGTTTTATTGTATTCTGAAGAGATCCTTTGTTATGTTCTATAAGTAGAAGCAGGAACTAAGATAATGTTATCCTAGTTCCTGTGACAAGTAAAGAGCTGTATTCATCTTTTATCCACATACAACAAATCTACAGCAGATGACGTTGCAAACCTTAAGGAAATAAATGTGGGAAAAATGATCCTAAATTAATGGGTGTTTGATGATTGAATAGTGTTTAAAACATTGTGGCAAAAGAGGCTGAGCAATTTAATTTTGTGATGCAATGTTTCATCCTACAGGTGCATCAAATTAACCCTTTCCCTCATACGACAATTCTGCAGCAGACGACTTTGAACATATTTTGTCAAAAAATAGAATATCTCTTTAATTGAATGGATAACCTATGACTAAAAGTGGAAAACATTGTGGCAAATGGAGAAATTGCTCGTTCTGAGCAATTTCTCCTTTTGTCACTATGCTTTCAAAAAGCTGTCTGGTGCAGAGGCGTCAGAAAGCGTCTATATGAGGGAAAGGATTATAATGCTTCCGGATGTGGAGAAGGGTTTAATAATATAAAATTTCAAATCCAGCAAATAATAAAGGCCAATTACTTTGTTTTCCTTCACACGATATTATGTTTGTGATAACATAAAAACAACTGCGATCTGTTAACATTTATCAAATTTGATGAAAAGTTTGAGATTTTGTGTTATCAACGGAGAAGTAGATCTAACCAAGATTGACAAGTACTCTATCAAGTTAGAGTGGAGGCCCTTCAAAATCTCCATATTACCATTCAAATAGCTAATCAAGGAAAAAACAAGTCTGTCGTTAACATTAAACACTACTGGAGGTGAAATGCTTTACATTTCATTTGATACCCTTAATACTTTGGTGTTGGTGAAGATTGGTACCGATGTTTGAGACACAGTGGAAATCATAACCAGTGGCAACATTCAAATATGTACTTGTAGGGTTAAACCCTTTCCCTCATACGACAATTCTGCAGCAGACGACTTTGAACGTATTTTGTCAAAACATAGAAAATCTCTATAATTGAATGGATAACCTATGACAAAAAGTGGAAAACATTGTGGCAAAAGGAGAAATTGCACGTTTTGTGCAATTTCTTCTTTTGTCACTATGTTTTTAAAAAGCCGTCTGCTGCAGAGGTGTCAGAAAGCGTCTATATGAGGGGAAAGGGTTAAATTGCATCTAAAAAGGGGAAAGGGTATTGCTTTTGTATATTTCCTAACAGTCCAGAGCCAAAATACCGGCCAATCAGATGCCTGGATATACATGATTTTATCCAATTAAGATAAGGTAAACATGTCAGTGGCAGAAATCCTGTTCCGAACACTTACCTTGTTTTATTAACTTTTCTTCTGTATATCCTCTTTTCTGCGGGGCCAACAAAGTGATGTGTTATGCAGAAAAATTGAAATAGAAAATGATATTATGTTAATTTACTTTGACATTGATACTTCATGTTAGAATCCTTTCAATACCCTAGTTTTTCATTCAGATACCCTTTAGAGGCACATGTGTTTCCATGAAAAAGTAGCTTAAGTGTTGTATTAGCCTATTGGAAAATTGTTAACAAAATTCGCCTTAGTTTGAATGTTTCTCAAAACCTTTTATCATGCAGTCTCAAATGTTTTCTCAATTTTTGATCAAGTAGTCTCAAATTTTTACACGTTCCTGGGAGGCCATCATAAATTTATTTTTACTTCTAATTTCCCAAAGTACTCATTATATTAACAAATAACTTAATAAGCAATTATCTCCATTTGCCACAATGTTTTCAACTATTTTCAATTTTTATACTTACATTGACAGATGTGTTCCATATTTTTCCCCCAAATGTTTTCAAAGTCGGCTGCTGCAGATGTGTTGTAAGTGGGAAAGGGTTAATTGGTCTTGATCCCAAAATATCTCTACTTAATTAATATAATCTGCAGCATCTAAACTTAATGCCTTGAGTACCGACAATATCAGAGTTTGAGGACAAATGAGGATTAAATCCTTTCCCACATACATACGTGCAGCAAACAACTTTTGAAAACATTATTGCTAATGGAGAAATTGCTCATTACTCCTTACCTAATAGTCCGTCTTTTTCTCCTCACAAAAACAAAGACAATTTGGTAGATTCACAAAGAAATAGTCTGTAAGGTTACTATTAGATTTTCTGTCATTGGCGTGTTTTCAGTCAGTGATCAGAATGTTGTAATTAATTCCCAGATGAGGTGTTTTATTGTTTGTAATTTTTGGTAATTCTTTTATGGTATGCTAAATGAGCTTTATATTCTACAAAAAGAAGAATTCTCTTAGCTGACAGTTGATTAGCTAACCCTTTCATTCTAGATCTCAATATTTCTTTCTCTTTATTAGGGCAACTTATTCAGGAAATAATTATCCTTAACCCTTTCCCTCATATGGACGCTTTCTGACGCCTCTGCAGCGGACGGCTTTTTGAAAACATGGTGACAAAAGTAGAAATTGCACAAAACTCCATAAAATTTCTCCTTTTGTCACAATGTTTTCCACTTTTAGTCATAGGTTGTCCATTCAATTATAGAGATTTTCCATTTTTTGTCAAAATATGTTCAAAGCCGTCTGCTGCAGAAGTGTTGTATGAGGGAAAGGGTTAAACCTTTCCCACAATCTGCAGGGAATGACTTTGAAAATATTTAGGGAAAAAGCAATGGGAGTATAAATATTAAATACAGGTGAAAACAATGTGGCAATTGATAGAAGAAATTGCTTCGTTTGTCACATTGTTTTCAAGTGGTGTCTGCCTTAAATGCATGCTACGGGTTCGCACATATAAGGTTCTTTCAACGTTTCACTTTAACATTGCTGAATTTGGAGATGAACAATTAACATGGCTCCCCTGGACCAAAGGATGATTCCATGGCTTCCCTGATTAAATTGACATAGTAATATGATTTCATTATGAAGTCGGGTCAAGTCTTTTGTGGGAGGGTTTATTCTGCTTGTTGACATACCACTAGAGTCTGTTTGTAATATGCTTGCTTGGACAGGCGGTGACTGTTTGAGAGACATGCTGATTTGAATATTGCAGTTATAATCAATAAATTATGTTGTTTAACCGTTTACTTCATGCGAAACTGCTGGTAAGTTCTCTTCCCCCACCTTTTCCCACTTACAGGTGAATATTGACATCACTGCAGCACACTACCAGGGCTGTACAAAAAAAAAAATCAGCCACTTGTCCAGGACAAGTGACTTTCAGAATGCCACTTGTCCTGCTAAGATTCTCACTTGTCCCACTTTTCTGCACACCAAGTTTAACATGCGACAAATTGTTTTTTAGTGGTTTTTTTTCTAGTAAGTTCTGTATAAAGATAACATTAAGAGCACACAATGTACATGATTTAAGGGTAGTGACCAATTCAAATAACATTATTGCAAAAGACCTGTAGTGCAGCATTCAAAATGAAATTTGGAAAAGAGATTATTTTTCACTAGGTTATTTGAAATATTCTGCATAACATGTATGTATTTTATCCATATTTACAAAAGATTCAAAAGCTACTGACAGAAATGTTAAACTTGAGACAACATAGTCAAATGATGCAATAGCACTTTTCAAATTGAAGATAACAAAATAATAAGGTCACCGATTTAGGTCCCTCACCGAAACAGGGCAGTGTTCGATACGAGTGTCAGTTTTACAAAGAAAGACATATTAAATAAATTCAATTTTATTAACCAAAAACAAAACGTTAAATTTGTTTCATGTGTTGCGGTCAATCTCATTAAAATCATCTCCTATTAACGCTACGCATCTACATTTAGTCAGATTGTGTACTTTAGTCAGATTGGTGTTGCGGTATTATTCACAACATAGCCGCCATTTTGATGATTGCGCAATGTTAATCATGGTTCCCTACTTTGAGAATTAGAAATCGGTAAACAGCGTTGAAATTAAACATCGGGGTCGTCAGGTCGCGAATGTCATTCACCCAATTTCTCATTTCATCCAATGAAATCGCAACTATTAAATCATATGATTTTTTTCCCGCCTGTTATGCTAATTAATTTTGATAAACAAAGCCGTGATTGGGCAATTATCATACTCGGGGGGGGGGGGGGGGGAATCATTTGTACATTTCATTCCAAACAATTTTCTTTGTCTCCCTGATATTACGAATATTATGTTGATCTTGAAGGTATTTCAAATTGATAAACGGCAAGATAATTTTGAGCAGTTGTCGTATTGTCTTTAATTTAGATCGAATTTATTTTATTAACTCCTGCATGGCGAAAATTTTCTTCCAAGTCTTTCTGAACCGGTTTGCACCAGTTTGCAAACATCGCATACCGAAATGAGAAATATGGATCAAAATACATTTAAGGGAATATTTTAATGAGACCGATCCATAGGTAATTCCCTAGCATTCATGAAATAACACAGCCCCAAGGAACAATTGTCACTTCTGATTGGACAGCCTTATTGGAAACATATATATCACGTTAATCGACTATTACTGCCGCGATTCGGTTGGCTGAAATCACTCGATCTGACAGGTGGGTAACTCCGCCTACTGTTATTGATTTGTTATGGTCACGCGCGAGTGGTTTTTCGCATGTAACATACAGTCAAATTTATACACGACAGACATGTGTGTTAGTAATTAAGCCGGGCTACCAGACACAGGAATTTACATTCACTGTTACATAAATGGGTTGATATAATGGGACGTGGATTTTTGGAAAATATGCCACTTGTCCGGGACTGAGATGTTGCAATTAGCGACTTGCCCGATGCGATTTATGACTTGTCCCGGACGTCGGGCTATGGGATTTGTACAGCCCTGCGACTACTTTTGAAAATATTGCGGCAAATAATGTATACAACAATGTTTAAAACTCTATTCAAGTGTCTAATTAACTCAGATGTTACAACTCGGCAGCTGATGACTTTGAAAACAAACATGACCATTTTTGGAAACTCCCTTTAAATAAAATTACAATAATTGAATAGAGTTGAAAACATGGTGACAAAAGGAAATTGCTCGTTTTGAGCAATTTCTTATTTTGTCGCCATGTTTTCAAAAAGCTGTATACTGCAGAGGCCTAATTAAGAAAGCGTCCATATGAGAGAAGGGTTTATTAAAGGTTGTCTGCTGTTAAAACTTCAAATATCATCTATGTTGGGAAACTGACAGGCCAGGTTACAACAGAAATATGAAATTATTAGTCGCCGGGCTTCTGCCCGCGACTTCTTAAAGACATTTTCTATTCCTTTGAAGGTTCATTTCACTGTATCTTGATAATGTTTTTCATAGCAAACTGATAGACTATTAAGTTTCTTCTTTCTCTAATTTTCATAATAAAAAAAGAATGAAATCGATAATATATAATCATCGTTTAACCCTTTTCCAGCTTAAGACATAATGAGCAATTTCTCCTCTTTGTCAAAATGTTTTCAACTTTATTTAACTATAATTGTTCTTTCATTTATTGAGAAGTTTCTCTATTTTTGACTAAAATTTTCAAATTTGTCTACTGCATATTTGTTGAATGTGGGAAATGGTTAATATCATCCTATATTAATTTC
This sequence comes from Serripes groenlandicus, assembly GCA_031761405.1. NCBI lineage: Eukaryota > Metazoa > Mollusca > Bivalvia > Cardiida > Cardiidae > Serripes > Serripes groenlandicus. Next base: position 107,920,775 of record JASEVX010000001.1, on the reverse strand, counting down.
AAACTAGTGTTTGCATTGTGCAAGTCACTCATAAAATTAATGAATGTCTTTTATTTTTTTGTTTGGAGATGGCATCGACAGCTGCTACTACGATTAAATTCACAAAAATACATTCACACAATTGCTCATCCTATCAGAGCTCCTGTTTCAACATGATTTTTCTAACCCTTAAACTGAATAAACACAGCTGATAGCATTTGCATTCAATTCCATTCCCCAAGAAAGTAAGTATCTCATATCGAAGGCGGCACTGGATACTTGTTTGTTGACTCTTTTCTGATACACTCAGACAACTATTGGAAACACTGTGGGAAAAAGAGTAATTGCTGACATTTCTCTGTTTCCCTCAATGTTTTCACAATATCGAATTTATACAGTCAGTTTTTGGTTTTCAAAGCAAAAGACAGGAGAAATTGGTAACCCTTTTCCATGTACAACAACTCCTTTAACACATCATTTGAAAATATTTTATTGTGGCAAAAAGAGTAGTTGCCACAATGATTTTAAAAGTCATACGCGGAAAAGACATATTAATGTATTCGTGTATGTCTGAAAGGGTTAATCCATTTAAAGACAAACAGTCAGAAAAGAAAATTTTCATGATAAAAGCCATGCATTGTAATCTAAACAAGAACAAAAATCAATTTCCATGGCGACTTGCTTCCAATTTTCCAATGTCTAAGGCTATGGGTCAGTCAGTAATTTTCAATAAATGACCACCCCCTGAAACAAACAGCTTCAATATCGGCTGATTTATATTCAATTGTTGGATTATTGGCACCAACCCATTCCTGTAACAAGATATATATTAGCTTTTAACCCTTTCCTACATAAAGCAGATCTGCAGCAGACGACTTTTCAAAATATCTAGGCAAAAACATGGAAATTATTTATATAGGAAAGTATAATTACTGAATAGAGTTTTAAACATTGTGACAAAAGGAGAAATTGCTCATTATGAACAAATTTTCTTTTCGCCACAAATCTGCAGCAGACGACTTTGAACGTATTTTGTCAAAACATAGAAAATCTCCATAATTGAATGGATAACCTATGACGAAAAGTGGAAAACATTGTGGCAAAAGGCGAAATTGCACGTTTTGTGCAATTTCTTCTTTTGTCACTATGATTTTAAAAAGCCGACTGCTGCAGAGGCGTCAGAAAGCATCTATATGGGGGAAAGGGTTAAGGTTGGATCTCTTTTCATTGTTCACCTAGGTGACTGTCGAAGTTTAAATCAATCCAAATTAACCATGTACTTGATTTTTATGAAATTTTAAGTGTGACATCTTCTTTCCCACTTGCAGATGCATTTTGAGGCATTTGCAGCAGACAACGTTTGAAAACATCTCGGTGTAATTATTCAAATGAAAATGGTTTTAAAAACAATAGTCTTACATTATAAGGTATTTTTCACTTATTACCAGCAATGCCTTCCTTTTACATATGGTTTCTCTTAATGCAAATTTTAATGTCAGTTATCATGAAGTTTTTCCCTTTCTCAAATGCAACAATGCTACAGCAGAAGACTTTAAATAATTTCTTCAAAAATATGAAAAATTCCCATCAATAAAAGGACAATTATTAATTAAATGAGCAATTTCTCCTTTTGGCACATTGTTTCTGCTGCAGACATGTCAGAAAGCGTTCATATGCAGTTAAGCGTTATAGAAAAGACAAATTCATCATGGATAGTGGCACCGTTCCACTGTTATTTTCTAACCCTACAAAATAATGGCCGCCAGTTATAATGACAGTCTGAGTCATTCTCCGACTGGACACTGGACTGGTGCTGGGTTTTTTACTCACTCTCTACAGTTTCCCTGACAGGCAAATCGAAAAGCATTGTTAACCCTTTACCTGTTGCAGGCAACTTTTCCTTTGCAGCAGCCGGTAGTAAACATAATGGGAGTAGACTATTTTCTCCTCTTTGTACAATGTTTTCAATACTGCATCAAAATTATGCTTCTCAATGTTACATAGTTTTCAAAGCAGATGACGCTTGAAATACCTTAATCTGGATACATGCATGGTTAAAGTAAGTCCTTATTTACTTGTACTTATATCATGAAAAAGTGATACATGACATCAGAAGTAAAACTTTAACATGCAAATAAATACTTAACCCTTTCCCACATACGACAATTCTGCAGCAGACGACTTTGAACGTATTTTGTCAAAACATAGAAAATCTCCATAATTGAATGGATAACCTATGACAAAAAGTGGAAAACATTGTGGCAAAAGGAGAAATTGCACGTTTTGTGCAATTTCTTCTTTTATGACTATGTTTTCAGAAAGCCGTCTGCTGCAGAGGCGTCAGAAAGCGTCTATATGAGGGAAAGGGTTAAACTTTGACAACATGCATAAACATTTGACAAACACCTGCAGCATTTAGTACTACCATGCTTTCAATTCTGTTCAATTCTGATACTTATGAGATTTTTGATATATTTGCGTAGATGTTTTCAAAGTCGTCTGATACATATTTGTTATATGTGGGAAAGGGCTTAATTGAAGAAACAAAAGAAACGCCATATGAGCTTAAAATTATATGAAGAAATTGAACATTGAATAAACCGATTCATGATAACAAATTGACTTTTGTCTTTAGAATTTCCTATATCTTTAAAAGCTAGAGTTATCAGATTGCACAACAAATGCATGTCATTGCATATCTCTAACTGCGCAACTTAATGTTACAGTTGATTGTCATGCAATGCAAAATCTACCCATTAATCTCATCCAGATCTGTGTGTTACCACAGGGCCACAGCTCACTTTGAGTTTTATACGAGTTCTTATCTCTAAGCTTTTTACCTGATGATATTTTTATAAATCATCTGAACATATCTGGCGATCTGAATTTAAGCTGTAACTTTATTTGTCCACATTTGTTTTCTTTTCTTCAACTGTGACCCTTTCTTTAACTACCACATGCCAAACAATCTGTGGCAGACAACTTTGAAACATTTGGACATTTTAATGTTTCTGAATGTGTAGTTATTGAATAGATGTGAACACATAATGTGGCAAAAGGAGAATATTCTGCAGAGTTAATCAAACATACATAATACACCACTATAATGGGAGATTACTCTGGAGAGACCATTTCATTAGAATGATCCTTTTCCAGTTTGCATGAACAACAGAATTAAGTGACAAATTTGAAATGGTAATGATGATGTGATGTGGATTTCCTGTTGTATTTTAACCTTTTCCCACTTGCAGACACATTTTGACTCTGCAGCAGATGTCTTTTGAAAACATTGTGGCAAAAGGAGAAATTGCTTATGAGCAATTTCTCCCTTTGTCACAATGTTTTCAACTCTAGTCAACAATTATACTTTCATTCATTCAGATTGTTTAAACTGTTGAAAATATCTTTAAATTCAAGTGGAATATAAAAGAATAGAGATGAAAACTTTGCGGCAAAGGGAGAAATTGCTCATTATCACCATTTCGTCTTTGTCACAATGTTTTCACAAATTCTGTACTGCAGAGGAGTCAGAAAGCATCTGTATGAGGGAAAGGGTTGAAGTCGCATACAGTGGGATAAGGGTTCAGTTTAAAATGAGAGGAGGCTGTTAAGATCCCTGTATGAGGTAGGAGGTTACAACAACCTATGTAATTAGTGAAACTGTGGTAAAGTACTTACACTTCTGTTGTTACCTGGTTAAATTGTTGTTTGGGTATGAATTATGTAATGTCTACAGGTATTTATCAACATAATTGGCTTCCTCAAGGAAAGCTGTTTTCTCCATTAAAATATTATCCCCTCTTTGGTCCAGGCATTAACTGACTCTTTCAGAATTGGAGCAGACATATTGAGTTCATGTAACCTTTTAATTATTTAAACCCTTTTCCATGTTAATAAATCTGCAGCAGATGACTGAAATTATCAAGTCCAAATTATAAAAAAATATCTAGAAATGATAGTATGATTATTTAAAAGAGTTGAAATCATTGTGACAAATGGCGAAATAGCTCACTTTGAGGAATTCCTCCTTTTGTCACAATGATTTCAAAAGTTGTCTGCTGCCAAGGCGTCAGAAAGGGTTAATTTATTTAATCATTATCTTGTATCATGTGTGGTTGAAAACAATGCGAAAAAGGAATTTTTATTCATAGATAAGTTTTCAAAGTGTAAAAAGTGTTTACAATATTGTACCTTAAATTAAAGTGTTTACAATATTGTACATACCTTATTAAAGTGTTTATAATATTGTACCTTATTAAAATGTTTACAATTCTGGCTTTAAGTATTCCCAATATTATACCTTCTTAAAATTCAACCCTATACACAATTATATGATTTAGTTAAATCTTTGGTAACAAACGATACATTAGTTATTTCAACTTGCCTTTCAGTGATAAATTATAACAGACTTTTGATTGATTGGTTTGAGTTTAACCCTATTTCACAGACACAAATCTGTAGCAGATGATTGTTTTGAGCAATTTCTCCTTTTGCCACAAAGTTTTCAAAAGCTGTCTGCTGCAGAGGTGTCAGAAAGCGTCTATATGAGGTAAAGGATTCATGCCACTTTCAATGATATTTCAGTTATATCTCTGTGGTGAGTGCACTTAACATGTTTTTCCTGGCATCCACGCAACAGCACTCAACACAACATTCTTTAAGAACAATTTCAGTATGGAATGTTTTGAAAATTCTGACAATAGAATATAATTTACATTATAGTAGAAGGATTTATATATCCAGAAAAAAAAAGGTTAAAAGGGGGACAAAAATCTAGATAAAACGAGGTTTCTTTTTCGGTCCTATCTGAGACACCATCAAGACATGATCAAGGTGTTTTTCACCGAAGCCTGGTATGAAGATATCATTAGAAATATTATCCAGAAAATTGAAAATACCAGAAATTGTTCTGTCAAGAAGCCAGCCAGCTTTTTGCGGGGGTTTCAGAATAATAGATTTTAGTGATGTTCAAAAAGTTCTTGTTCTTATTATATTTTTTTTAATTGCCTGATCTTAAATCGTAAAAAGGAATTATCTCGATAAGTGACCTATTAAGCAGTTCTAGCAAAAAGCAAAATCAGTTTAGAGGGTAAGAAATTCCAACATTGTGGTTCATTTCTAATCTCCGAAAACATTTTGTAATCAAAATCTCAAAATCCTTCTCTGTTCATAATGAACATTGGCTTACCTTTATCTTATCTATTAACCCTTTCCCACATATAGACGATTTCTGACGCCTCTTTAGCAGACGTCTTTTGAAAACATTGGGACAAAAGAAGAAGTTGCTCAAAACAATTGAAATTGCCACAATGTTTTCAACTCTTTTTAATAATTAAACTCTCATTTATGGATATTTTTCACGTATATAGGTTTTCAAAGTCGTCTGCTGCAGATTTGCTGTATGTGGGAAAGGGTTAATTGTTCCTTGTACTAGACCATTGTTCTGATGTGTATCAGTGTATCATGAGACAAATTCGCCTATTTCATATGATCAAACATATAGATAGTCTATGAGGGAAAAGAATACAACTTTTGAAAATATTGTGGCAAAAGGTAACATGACTCATAATGAGCAATTTCTTTTTTTGCCACAATGTTTCAATATTTATATATTCATTGATAGTGCTCGTCCATATTTAACACAAATTGTGTCTTAATCATTTTCAGAGTTGTCTGCTGCAGCTTAAATGTTGTATTTGGGAAAGTGCTATCATAACGGTTATTTGATTGGTTGATAAGTCTGCAATAAGTACAATTATGCATAACTATCACAACTATGACAGGATCCAAGGAAACGTTGGTGGTAATGCCTGTCAAATACACTCATTTTTTGTGTAATTATGAAAGAATGTTTTCGAAACTCCATTCGCCATATTGACTTATTTTTGGTATTCGCTTTCTTTTACAGAACTTGCGTCACTGTGAACTTACTTCTTTTCTACAGAAAATCTAATTTGATATTTTTAAAGTTGCCTTTTTAGTTGAAAAGAAAGTGAAAAAGTGGTCTGTATCATGGAGAAAGACTGAATCTTGTGTTTAGACTATATTTTAAATTTCAACCCTTTCCCACCTACAACAAATCTGCAGCGTTGGAAAACATTGTTGCCAATTTTTTTGAAAAACAACGTTTTTAAAAGTTGTCTGCTTGTCAGAGGCATCAGAAAGCATCGGTATGTGGTAGAGGGTTAAGTTACTGAAGAGAAGCTTTTGAATTCGCAATCTATTCATTTGAAGACTTGCAAAATGTTTCTTTTTTTTCTTTGCTCAACTCCAGTCTGAGCCCACATGGAAGACTGGAAGTATATTTTGCCTCTATAAATAAAGTCTTTATTATTATTTATTATTATTGAAAGCCGAGCAAAGTTTATAGATGACGCTGACAAGACATGCAGTTGAGGAGTCATTGATCGTGATTATAATATTCTCTAGACTATAACGGAATACAATTTGTAACTGTGAACCATATACAATCTGGCGATGTGTCTGACACGGAGCACATTATTTCCTGTTAGAGCCCAGTGAAATTGTCAGAATCAGTGAACATTTGTAAGACATATTGTATACTTCATCATGATTATTATAAGGAAATTATAGAACTGCAGTTGACGGGGTTCGGAAATGGGATCGGCAGATTGTTTTTCTCTATTTTTGTAAGCGAGGTTTCTCCCAATATCTTGATATCTTTAACCCTTTCCCTCATATAGACGCTTTCTGACGCCTCTGCAGCAGACGGCTTTTTGAAAACATAGTGACAAAAGAAGAAATTGCACAAAACGTGCAATTTCTACTTTTGTCACAATGTTTTCCACTTTTAGTCATAGGTTATCCATTCAATTATAGAGATTTTCCATTATTTGACCAAATATGTTCAAAGTCGTCTGCTGCAGAATTGTCGTATGAGCGGAAGGGTTAACTATCCTAGTGTAATTTTTAAGTTCTACTTGGCTTAATTTTCTCACTGTGATGCTAACTTCTTTGGGGAAGTCTTTTGGCATATTAACCCTTTCCCACATACAACAAATCTGCAGCAGACGACTTTGAAAACATTTGGGAACTCCCTTTAAATGAAAGTACAATAATTGAATAGAGTTGAAAACATGGTGACAAAAGGAGAAATTCCTTGTTTAGAGCAATTTCTGCTTTTGTTGCCATGTTTTCAATTATTGTTCTTTCATTTAAAGGGAGTTTATGTGCTTTTGCCTAGACGTTTTCAAAGTCGTCTGCTGCAGATTTTTTATATGTGGGAAAGGGTTAAAACAGATTTAGTAAAACTTATTGCTGGAGGTTTTTCTAGATCTACCAAGCTCAGGGGTTGTCTGAAACATGCTCATTCATAATTATTGATGGGAAATGACAAGAAATAGGCCAAAGGATATGTAACTTCCCATTGCTTAACTTGTCTTATTTGTCTTATTTGTCATTGTTACATTAAAATGATGGCTATCACATCCTTTATTTTATGTTATTATCTATTACAGCAGAATAAATTAACCCTTGCAACAGATGACTCTAAAATATCAAGGCAGATCTGTATAAATCTCTAGAAATGAAAGCATGATTGATTGATAAGAGTTGAAAACATTGTGGCAAAAGGAGAGATTGCTCATTTAAGAGAAATTTCTCCTTTTGCAACAAATGATTTCAAAATGTGTCTGCATGTAGGAAATTGTTAATTGGTATAAATTGCTCTTAAATGCCCCTGGGTTGGATGTTATTTTAACATCTTTCCCTCATGCAGACTTATTTTGAAAATTCAAATTTTAACTCAACTGTTGAAAATAAAAATAAAATTCTGCTTAATTAAAAGCACTGATGCTACATTTGGCTGGCTCTATACTGGTGTCCCAGGCTTCAAGAAACGGTTCCAGCAACCAAAGGGTTGTTCATGAGACATTCATGTCATTTAATGCACACCAGACATCGATGTTCTGGACTTAAGTTTCAGAAAAGTAAATATTCACATAGTATTAATTTACCAAACTATAAATTGTCTTTATGAATCAGATAATCAATGACATGTCCATTAAAACTTAGGTTCTTCTAACTTAACGATCTGACCAAAGCCATTAACCGCCTTGTTCTCTAAGATATATTAAATGGGCTAATCCAAATTCATCTCATAATCTGTTCTACAACAAATTGGTTCCATTTAGTTATTGGGAGAAGTCATAATTATCTATGAACTTTCTTTACAATTTTTCAGATGTTTCTCTCACACTAATTTAAAAAAAAGAAAACATTGTCAAATTTTGTTTTTACACCAGATCCTGGCTGTCTGTGTACGTGTATATTTATGTTTCTTGTATTTTCTATTTTCAGGCATGACTTTTTCGATGACATACCCGGGGACAAGAATCACTGTAAGTTTGTTTCTTTTGTAATTTTGTTTTGATCATGTTGATTTAACATTTTGCCACATACAATCAATTTGCAGAAGACATTTTTGAAATCATTGAAACACATTGGTATGGAAAATCTGTCTAATGAAAGTTCCCACATACAGCAAATCTGCAGCAGACGACTTTTCAAACATTATAGTGATAAAAACCTGAAAAATCTCCATAAAAGCTAGCTTTATTGTTAAATAAAGTTGAAAACATTGTGGCCAAAGGTGAAATTGCTCATCATGAGCAATTTCACCTTTGCCCAAAATGTTTTCAAAAGTCGTCTGCTGCAGATGCGTCAACATGCAGGTGGGAAAGGGTTAATTAATCATAATGAAATGAGAATTTGAAAACATTGTGGAAAAAAAAGAGAAATTGGTCACCACAAGCAATTCTTGCCGTGATGTTAGTATAACAGTTTGTTGTATATATGGGAAAATGTTATTTCTAGATAATACTTTTTCTTGCCATTGCATCGATTTTCTAAGCAATCTGGAGTGCTATAGTCTGAGAATTATTTAGGGGAGATTTCTCAATGTGTTAAATTTGTCTACAGTAAATTTCCAGGAAGGGGATTAACAATATATCCCTTAATAAGACCATGTTTCCAGTTGACAACTAACAGACTGTACAGTTGAATTACATTGAACATGTCTGTCGTTGGTTCAGAAACCCTTAGCCAGAGGAAACAACAACAAAGTTTCAGCATAAACCTTATGGTTTACTTCTTCCTACATTTAACTACCTTTTTACACCCACGCAGCTGATGACTTTTGAAAACATTGTGGCAAAAGGAGAAATTGCTCATGATTAGAAATATCTCTTTTAGCCACACGTTTTGCAATAAACAAACTTTCCCTTACAGAGATTATCCATATTTTTACCAAGATATTTTTAATGTCTGCAGCTGATATGTTGTCTGTGGGAAATGGTTATAATATAAGATATTATACAAAGTATAGATACAGTACAGCATGTACGTCTAGTAAAAAGCCTTGGATATTTAAGGCAGTGGATGGTGGTGGGCATCAACTCATACCAAAGGTCCAGGGTTCCAAGTCACTCTATAAATTCAAATGCATCACAATACATCTGAAATACATCAAGAAAATAGATAGTAGTTAAATATAGATGAGAGCTCGATTTCTTTCGAAAACCAGCCAGATGTGCCCTTGTATGACTGGATTACGGCCCTTGAAATTGTCAAAATTGATATAATACAGCTTGTGAACACAATAGAGCATCCATTTACTATCCGATCTTCACCAAACTCAGACAGTATAATTGAATGGATAACCTATGACTAAAAGTGGAAAACATTGTTGCAAAAGGAGAAAATGCTCAATTTGAGCATTTCTTTCTTTATCACTATGTTTTCAAAAAGCTGTCAGAGGCGTCAAAAAGCGTCTATAAGAGGGGAATGGTTAAACAACTTCTTATTAGCAGACTACAACATAATATAAATTATGTATGCCTTAATTATGAAGCAGCTGATCTGAAAAATTGAGCAATTGAATTTTTTTGCCTTTCTTTCTGCAATCAAATGTGAAAAAAGCGACACCAAACTTGATGTTATAAGAAATGTTGGGGCTCTAGATAAGTGAATCTCAAAACGCGTCTGCTACAATACAACAACTCTGCAGCAGACGACTTTGATAACCTCCACACAAAAACACGGAAAATTTCGAGAAATGAAGGTATAATAACTGAAAAAAGTTGAAAACTTTGATGCAAAAGGAGAAATTGCTCATCTGCTGTATATGCATCAAAATGTGTCTGCAAGTGGGAATGATTTAACCCTTTCCCTCATACGGCAATTCTGCAGCAGACGACTTTGAACGTATTTTGTCAAAAAATAGAAAATCTCTATAATTGAATGGATAACCTATGACAAAAAGTGGAAAACATTGTGGCAAAAGGAGAAATTGCACGTTTTGTGCAATTTCTTCTTTTGTCACTATGTTTTCAAAAAGCCGTCTGCTGCAGAGGCGTCAGAAAGCGCTATATGAGGGAAAGGGTTAAAGTAGGGCATTGAATGATTGTGCTTTCTATTTTCTCTCACTGCATTGTCATGGCACCAGTTTGACATGTTAAAAAAATGTGCAAACCATTTTATGTTGCATGTTGTCTAAACTGGTAAATGTCATTTAAATTAAGTTACAGCTTGTCCTTGTTAATGGCAACTGTTTCCTCATACAAGAAAAACTGCAACCTACGACTTTAAAAACATTTTGTCAAAAACATGGAAAATATCTATAAATGAAGGTTTATAATTACTGAATAAAGTTGAAAACATTGTGGTAAAAGGAGAAATTGCTCGTTTTGAGCAATTCCTCCTTTTGTCATAATGTTTTCTAAAGTTGTCTGCTGCAGATGCGTCAAAATGCGTCTATAGGTGGTAAGGGTTAATGGCATCCATTTCCTCTGTACACTTTTGGAAGCTTGTTGTCTGTCCTTGCCCATTAGTTTCATCATGTTTTACTGTTATATGTATGTTGACAATGAGTTTTCTGGTTTCTGACCTATTTTAAACAGTTTCCCACATACAACAAATCTTCAGCGGACAACTTTGAAAACGAATTGGCAAATACATGAAAAATCTCCATAAATAAAAGTTTAATTATTAAAGATAGTTGAAAATATTGTGGCAAGATATGTAATTGCTGATGATGTTTTCAAAAGTCGTCTGCTGAAGAGGCGTCAGAAATCATCTGTAAATGGGAAGATATTGTTTACCTTAAATTGATGACAAATGGATGCTCTATGCACATGAATTAACCATTTCCAACATACAGACACATTTTGACAGATCTACAGCAGAAAACTTTATAGCAAATTGACAATTTGATTGTTGTACTCATACGATACCTCATTTTGCCTCATTGCTTTCACCCTTTCCCACATACAACAAATCTGCAGCAGACAACTTTTGAAACATGTGGATAAAAATATAGAAATTCCCTATAAATGAGGGTAGATTTACTGAAAAAAGTTGAAAAACATTGTGGCAAAAGGAGAAATTGCTTGTTTTGAGCAATTTGTTCTTTTGTCACAATGTTTTCAAAAGTCGTCTACTGCAGAGGCATCAGAAAGCATCTATATGTGGGAAAGGGTTAAATATATTCAATAATAACATGATAATTTTGTTGATTTTCCATATTTTAGCCTATAGATGTTTACAAAGCATCAGATTTATTTTTTCATGGGAAAATGTTGTAAAAAAGGATCACAGCAAAATTAACGCTGTCACTCCATTATTTTTTTATTTAAGTCTTAATTATTTAACTGTGAATATTAGACTATTGTAAAACTAAAGAGGGTATGCAAAGAGCTCCGTGACAGCCATTTTGACAGACTTTTTGTTAACCCTTTCCCACATGAAACAAATCTGCAGCGGACGACTTTGAAAACGGTACCACAAAATTATGGAAAATCTCTTGAAATGAAAGTACAATTATTGAATGGTCGAGTTGAAAACATTGTGGCAAATGGGGAAATTGCTCATCATGAGCAATTTCTTCATTTGCCACAATGTTTTCAAAAGCTGTCTGCTGCAGAGACGTCAGAAAGCGTCTGTATGTTGGAAAGGATTAATGAGGCGAGGCCGTTGATTAACACTAAAATGCAAATCTTTATCAATGGAAGATTCAGATAGCATAGACAATACCTTTCAAACTACACAAAACAGTCTGCATATAAAAACATCTGATTCTATGATTACCTTGGTCAATAAATTGAAAAGTAGACAAAATTCTATTTAAAGTGTTTGCATGTCATAAATATGATGTATTGCCTCTCCATTAATCTGCAATCTGCCATCATATGTTTGTTCATCCTTTCCCACATACAGACGCTTTCTTACTCCTGCAGCAGACGACTTCTGAAAACAACATGCCCAAAGGAGAAATTGATAATAATAAGCAATTCCTACGTTTTGCCACAATGTTTTCAAATCTATTCAATGATTGTACTTTCATATATATGGATTTTTAAACATTTTGCAGACATTTTCAAAGTCGTCTGCTGCGGATTTGTTGTATGTTAAACGGAAAGGGTTCATGGGTCTGTGGGTTATGTTCCTTCCCTGATGTGGATGACTGTAGGATGTTTATATCTGTGGTATATATAAACTTTAAACATTTCAATGATGAATTTTTAGAATGAACTTGTCCAGCTTTGGAAGAGTTTATAGCCAATTTTCGAAGGAGTTTCAAAATAGAATTCTTGAGTAAGTATAGCCTAAAGTATAATTAGCCTGGCCATGCAGACATCGACTGTATACTGGTGGCACAGCGGCTTCACACAATTGATTCCAGCAGTCATATATATAGGGTGAACATTTATAGATGTCTTTTGACTCATTTAACCCTTTCCCTCATACGACAATTCTGCAGCAGACGACTTTTAACATATTTTGTCAAAACTTAGAATATCTCTATAAATGAATGGATAACCTATGACTAAAAGTGGAAAACATTGTGGCAAAAGGAGAAATTGCACTTTTGTGCAATTTCTTCTTTTGTCACTATGTTTTCAAATAGCCGTCTGCTGCAGAGGCGTCAGAAAGCGTCTATATGAGGGAAAGGGTTAACCCATTCCCACTTCTTCCCACTTCCAGATGCATCGTGACGCATCTGCAGCAGAATGAAAATCGCCAGCACAGAATTATAGAATCCTGAGGCGAGTTTGTTTTATCCCCTTTCTCACCTGAAGTTATTCCACATTTTAACTTGGATTATGTTCAAAGTCGTCTGCTGCCAACTTATTATAAGTGGGAAAGGGCTCAGAGAGATTTAAATATGGCTCGAATCTTCACTGAAATGATCAGTATTCATCATCTGTCGTGTTTACAATTCGTGTGGAACTATTGATTGGCAAATGTAACCTATAATTATTTTCATTCCTGCCTCGGGTTTTGGTAACAAATCTGTAATGTGAACCATTCATTTTTCATTAAATGTTGTTGGGTTGGTTTTTTCAAGGCCAGGTTAGAAAACAAAGGGAATAAAATTAATTTCAAACAAAGGATTTATGCTGTGTTTTACTCAGACATTTTAAAAAGCATATGGCAAAACATGAATTGTTTCATGGCTTTTAAAATAACCCTTAACTTTCTTTCACAATAACATTTGACATCCAGGGGGGGGGTTCTGCTTGAAAATAGTCCTTCAATTTAAATAGTTTCAACCTGGTATAAATAAAAGTTGTTTTCAAATACGTTTTTATAGCAAAGAAGTCAAAAGTCATCGAATATAAATTGAGAGGGTAACGTACGTACGTCACTTAAAATCATTTCAACATTATTTAACCCATCCCCACATACATACGCTTCCTGACGCCTCTGCAATAGACGACTTTTGAAAAATTGTCAATAAAGAGAAATTGCTCAAAATGAGAAAATATCACTTTTTGCCACAATGTTTTCTACATATTAAAACCAAGATGAGATGAAAGTCGCCTCCCGCATATGTGGGAATGGTTTAAAGCATTCAGTCATGTAAGGCAAATTTATTGTGCCGGGTGATTTCGAGAAAATTACATTCATGGCTTTCCTGTGGCTGGGTGTTGAGTGTCAGTTAAGGTTTGTATATTCCTATAGAAGAAAGAGAAACAATAGACTAAAACAGGTGAAATAATAATTTTGTTTATCCAACAATTTGTATCCAGAATCTTGGAGACCATTATAATTATAACTCCCCTAAAAAAAGCATTAATGAAACTTCGCCATGGGTAAAAACATCCTATAATCCTCTCCCTCATACAAAACATTCTGCTGCAGATGACTTCCAAAACATTTTAATTGAAACTATTGATAATCACATTAAATGAAAGGACAATTAGCAATTTGAAAACATTTGTGGCTCATATATGTTATAAGCTCATTATAAGCAATTTTCTCCTTTTACCACAATGCTTTCGAAAGTGGTCTGCTACAGAATGGGTAAAAACCCATCTGCATGTGGAATAGGGATGATCTATGCTTTTGAAAGATGAGAATCGACCATAGATAATTTATTTTAGGTTTAATATAGCATATTATATAATTTAAATGCAAATACAGCTATGATATGTCTATTGATTGTCTTCAGTTCAGATTGCCCTTGCACTAGCTGATCAAACCTGTTCCCCAAATGCGATATCAACTTTTTCCCATGGCTCATTTCTTTGTTGGTTTAGAACAGACCTCCGTGTACATCTAAATTAGTAAATGAAAACTATCGTAGAAACTAAATTGACTGTGAAGCACCTTGTCACAATAATCGTTGGGAACAGAGGCCGCCCGTTCTGCAGTGTTTTATGCTCAATAAATCAGGGGAGAGATCATTTTCCTTTGGGAGAAATTGTTTTTCTTTCAGAACAATTATAGAAAGTATTATGATTTGCGACTCTGTATTATGGGTATATAAATCATTTTAACCGAAATTACTGGAATATCCCCCTGTACACTCTATTTGCTGACAATATTGTAAGAGTTGGTTTCTTTCTGGAGATCAATTAATCCATGTTGATATATGCTATTTTAGGCTTCCCTTATTATAACCCCCCGAAAAAATACAACTTAGTTTAAACTTATTTATTTTACGTTGATTGCGAAACAAGCTCACTGCTTATATTAATCTCGCGCATTATGTCTGCTTCCTTGAGACGTTATTAAGCCAGTACTCGATGTGCTGTCACTGCACCAATTTGTCTTCCACGTGCCACTTTAACCGTTTCCCTCATACGACAATTCTGCAGCAGACGACTTTGAACATATTTTGTCAAGAAATAGAAAATCTCTATAATTGAAAGGATAACCTATGACTAAAAGTGGAAAACATTGTGGCAAAAGTAGAAATTGCACGTTTTGTGCAATTTCTTCTTTTGTCACTATGTTTTCAAAAAGCTGTCTGCTGCAGAGGCGTCAGAAAGCGTCTATATGAGGGAAAGGGTTAAGACGTCTTTCGTGTTAAAAATGCATTAGAAAAAGAAAACATGATACATAGTAATTGTAAGTATAATAAGGGCTCTAGATAAGTTGCATTTTTCATGTTCTTAACCCTTTCCCTCATATAGACGCTTTCTGACGCCTCTGCAGCAGACGGCTTTTTGAAAACAAAGTGACAAAAGAAGGAATTGCACAAAACGTGCAATTTCTCCTTTTGCCACAATGTTTTCCACTTTTTGTCATAGGTTATCCATTCAATTATGGAGATTTTCTATGTTTAGACAAAATACGTTCAAAGTCGTCTGCATGCTGCAGAATTGTCGTATGAGGGAAAGGGTTAAAGCGGCACGTGGAAGACGAATTGACAAATCTTTTGTCACTATGTTTTCTAAAAGCCGTCTGCTGCAGAGGCGTCAGTAAGCATCTATATGAGGGAAAGGGTTAAGCCTTTTCCCCACATACAACAAATCAGCAACAGATGAAATTTGAATACTTTTAGGCCAAAATATGGAAAATCTTTGTAACTGCAGGGATAATTGCTGAAAAAAATTGAAAACATTGTGGCAAATGGAGAAATTGCTCGTTTTGAGCAATTTCTTCTTTTTCACAATGTTTTTAAATGTCATCTGCTGCAGAGGTGTCAGAAAGTGTCTGTATGTGGGAAAGGGTTGGTTAAGGCAGATAGAAGTAGAAGGGGTAGTAGTGTATTTTATATAAATTAAGTCCGATATAAATGGTAATCTATGAACTTTCAAATTCTAAAGTTATTAATATTCTGCTGGATTTATCAATTTCATCAATATATTTAATGAAGATTTCTCAAAGGCCCTTAACCCTTTCCCACTTGCAGACGCATTCCGACGCATTTGCATTTCCGACACAGAACGTGCAATTTCTCCTTTTGTCACAATGTTTTCCACTTTTTGTCATAGGTTATCCATTTAATTATTGAGATTTTCTATGTTTTGACAAAATATGTTCAAAGTCGTCTGCTGCAGAATTGTCGTATGTGGGGATTAGGGTTAATCCTTTCCCACCTGTACACAGGTTTTGACATATTTACCGCCGACTATGTTTGAAAACAATCCGGCAAAGGGAGAAATTGGTCATATTAAATGAGCAGTATTTAACTGTTTCTCCTTTTAGACCAAACTTGGAAAATATTGTGACTCAAGGAGAAATTGGATGTAGTTGTTGGATGAATGGGATGCACTATTTCTACAAGACAAAGACCATTCCGAGTAACAATGTGGCACATTTACTGTAATACACAAGAGAAAGTTGATGCAAGGCATCAATGTCGCCGGAAAAGACTGCATTGATTTATTTATGTATTCTTGACTTTCCTTAGTCTAATCAAACATTAGGAACGTTCAAATGAAAACATTTGCTTATAAAGTTTATATTCATATCTATACATTAGGGTATCTATAACAAATTAACGAAATGTGTACACATTTATCTGGCTTTAATTTAATTTTGCTGTTGTTACTTATTTAAATAAAAGTATTCATTCATATAATTTCAATGTTTGTCAATCTTATTCGAATCACAAGGTAAATATCCTGGTATTGCTTTAAAGGGAGGTAATTTGAAGAAAATAAAAGTCTTCAAAAGGAGAAATATATCAGCATTACCGTCTACAGTTTAAATTGTTCTATTGTTTGTGGATTTAAAAATGTTCTTTTTTTCTTATTTCTACATGTACAACGAAATATTGCAGCTTCTCTTTGACGCTTTGCGTCAAACATTCGTCTTGTACTTGTCTAAAATAAAATAATATCACTCGCTTTTTCAAAATCGATGTTAAAGGTCACGAAACTACACAACAGAATAGGGTCTATATTTAGCTTAGAAACAGTTCCTACTTTAGATATTCATGGATTAACATTATTAAATGAATTCTACACAAATCAAGACATCTCTTTGAACATGAAAACAACATTTAGTAAGTTAAAATTGCTATTAAAAGGAGAATCCGAAATTGACCTCAATGATGACACATAAGAGTCTGCATTAGGGGGTGTTGGTTCACGTCTTGAAGGGACCACTTTTGTCTTCGTAAATAAGACAAAAAACTTAAATGCGAGTGAAATAAAAAAAACTGCGAACATTAAAAAATCGGAATATTTATTTCATTTTAGATGTGTCATTTATTAGTGTTCGTAAACAACCACAATTGTAATATGTTCAAATCATCTAGATTTGTTTCTTTCTAATAATAAGCCGCCCTCCCATGTGATTTCCGAAAAGCTATTAAAAATAGAAGTCGCGGGCTTCTGCCCGGCGACTAATAATGTAAATCACAAAGCCCTGTCGACTGTTTTCTGTAATCTAATTTCATAATTCAAGGGCGACTACAAGCCCAGGAATTCTGACTATTATCTGCCGTCTGTAACACATCACACTTCTTGGCGTTTACGAAATACTGAGTGATTTATATGGATGGGTGTAAAAAATGGGCTAGATATCATTAATTTAAAACCAGTAAGTCTCCCACAACTGAAGTGCTGAAGTATTTACTAGCGTTTCAATTCAAATGATATAAAAAAATGCTATGAAACATATGGCTCTGACTTATATATATTATTTCCTATATATTTGATATTTTTACTCCATAGGAGAAGTTTATTTTAACCCTGAATCCCCTCATACGATTCTGAGACAACTTTGAACATATTTTGTCAAAAAATTGAAAATCTCTATAATTGAATGGATAACCTATGACTAAAAGTGGAAAACATTGTCGCAAAAGGAGAAATTACTTATTTTGAGCAATTTCTTCTTTTGTCACTTTGTTTTCAAAAAGCCATCTGCTGCAGAGGCATCAGAAAGCATCTTTGAAAGGGAAAGGGTTAAACCTTTTCACAACACCAAATACATCAAATCTGCAGCAGACTATACTTTGAAAACAGCTAAGCAAAAATATAGAAAGTATCTACAAATGAATTTGTAATTATAAAGTTATCGACTCTATTCAATATATTGAATAGAGTTGTTAACTTTGTAGCAAAAGGAGATAATGCAGATGTATCGTATGTGGGAAAGGGTCAAGTTGACGGCATCCAGCTTCACATTGTATGTTTCTAATAACTGTAAAATATGTAAATGGGTTTACATTGAAGACAGTAATTATAAACTGTCTATAATTAACTTATCATAGACCCCTTTGCAGTACCATCAACCCTTAGTTCTGATGCCTCTGCAGCAGACGGCTTTTTGAAAACATAGTGACAAAAGAAGAAATTGCACATAACGTGCAATTTCTCCTTTTGCCACAATGTTTTCCACTTTTTGTCATAGGTTATCCATTCGATTACGGAGATTTTCTATGTTTTGACAAAAATACGTTCAAAGTCGTCTGCTGCAGACTGTTGATTGTTACATCTGAGCTGTGCACCAGGAAAACCAACTTTAGTGTATGACAGAGGTATTATAAGATAGAAAACAAGAGAAAGTTGATGCAGGCATCAATGTCGCCGGAAAAGACTGCATTGATTTATTTATGTATTCTTGACTTTCCTTAGTCTATTCAAACATTAGGACCGTAGTAATGAAAACATTTGCTTATAAATGTTATATACATACCTATACATTAGGGTATCTATAAAAAATTAACGAAATGTGTACACATTTATCTGGCTTAAATTTAATTTTGCTGTTGTTACTTATTTAAATAATAGTATTCATTCATATAATTTCAATGTTTGTCAATCTTATTCGAATCACAAGGTAAATATCCTGGTATTGCTTTAAAGGGAGGTAATTTGAAGAAAACAAAAGTCTTCAAAAGGAGAAATATATCAGCATTACCGTCTACAGTTTAAATTGTTCTATTGTTTGTGGATATAAAAATGATCTTTTTTTCTTATTTCTACATGTACAACGAAATATTGCGGCTTCTCTTTGACGCTTTGCGTCAAACATTCGTCTTGTACTTGTCTAAAATAAAATAATATCACTCGCTTTTTCATATCGAAATGCGCATGCGCGAAAATCGATGTTAAAGGTCACGAAACTACACAACAGAATAGGGTCTATATTTAGCTTAGAAA
Organism: Serripes groenlandicus; assembly: GCA_031761405.1. Lineage (NCBI taxonomy): Eukaryota > Metazoa > Mollusca > Bivalvia > Cardiida > Cardiidae > Serripes > Serripes groenlandicus. The sequence continues at coordinate 107,901,429 of JASEVX010000001.1, read as the reverse complement.
CAGTTCCTACTTTAGATATTCATGGATTAACATTATTAAATGAATTCTACACAAATCAAGACATCTCTTTGAACATGAAAACAACATTTAGTAAGTTAAAATTGCTATTAAAAGGAGAATCCGAAATTGACCTCAATGACGACACATAAGAGTCTGCATTAGGGGGTGTTGGTTCACGTCTTGAAGGGACCACTTTTGTCTTCGTAAATAAGACAAAAAACTTAAATGCGAGTGAAATAAAAAAAACTGCAAACATTAAAAAATCGGAATATTTATTTCATTTGAGATGTGTCATTTATTAGTGTTCGTAAACAACCACAATTGTAATATGTTCAAATCATCTAGATTTGTTTCTTTCTAATAATAAGCCGCCCTCCCATGTGATTTCCGAAAAGCTATTAAAAATAGAAGTCGCGGGCTTCTGCCCGGCGACTAATTACTGATTTGATCCAAGTGAGCGCTTTTTGTCAGAGCCTTCTTGAAAACCTTATGAGACTTCTGGCAAAAATTACAGAGCCATATCAGACTGTCTGGATGTACTGGCTGATCTTGATCTACATTGATCACAAATGGCCAAATGCAGAAAGCTGCTTTGTTCTGTTTCTTACGTACACTTTATTATATAATGCAATGGAAGCTATGAAGAATTTGTGCTGTTGTTGGCAGACAAATAAATTGTATGTAAAGAGGTATAAAAAATTGTGAAAACGAGCACGCTAATTGGTTACAGCTCATTTTGAGCCCATAAAGCATAAATTTTTCTAATGGGGAAATTTTCTAGTTGGTAATTTGTTTTATTGTTTTGTTTTTATACACTCCAACTTGAAATGTCTTTTTCCTGTCTTATATATATATGAGCTTGGTTGGGCAAAAAGGGGTGTTGGTGCATCTCTAATACAGCAATCACAGTAGCCCATCATTAGATGCAGGATTGTCCTGGTCATGTTACTAAAGGTCCTCACAATGTCGTCTTATAAAACAAATGCTAATGCAATGTATTTATCTACAATGGAGAAAGTATTGTATAAATAGCAAGCCAGGTTTGATAGTTGCCAGTCTTGGTCAGAGAGGAGACGGCTTCGAGCCAGTTTAAAACACGCGTTTATTTTAATATAGAGCTGACCATTCTCAATTTTCGGGGCAGGTTTCTAAAATTAAATTAAGAGTTATAGACTGATTGTAGCAGATCTTTTAATAGTTTAAATTCCACAAATAAGTGTTTTTAAGTTCATTTATTCAAAAATCACAACGCAAAGTACGAAGAATTAGTAAAAATAAAGGGTAGTGTAACAGCAGGTTGCAGGTTGCATTACAACTGACTGGCTGGTGTAAGGATAAACTGACCAGAAGTACTGGGAACAAATACCCAGGAAAAGTGATGTAACTGAAAAGTTGTTGAACAATGTAAAACACCAAACAATGAATCTATCAATCTGATTTCAAGATAATTTGTCACAAATGTTAAGTACTCAGGTGAGAGCTGCAGGCTCACATAGTCCTCTTGTGTCTCAGAAGGTCCATCTAGATAAGCTTTCCATATACTATGCAGACAAGAAACTCTTGCCAGAGCTTGTCAGAATTAAACCATCAGGTTGTGAGATGCAGCTCATATATGTATACTTTTCTTAGTACTATATTTCAAGATGGAAAATATGCTTGCATCTGTCAGTAACATTCAACCCATTCCCACATACAGACTCTTTCTGACACCTCTGCAGCAGAAGACTTTTGAAATCATTGTGGCAAAGGAAATATATATTTCATAACATAATAAATCATCTAGATAATTTCAACTTCTTCAACTGCAGCTTTGCTGTATGTAGAAAACGGTTCTAACTTGTTGTTATAAGGTTAATTTATTCTAAAATTGATTTTATAATTTAAATTAAAAGGTGCAAGAATGAATTTTATATTATTGATGCACAATAAACAAACTGATGTCAGTGTATAAAAATAGGTATGTGAGCGAAGAAAGATATGTCTACGGCATGTTTTATCATCCCCATCTTGGTAGCATACTTTTCGGAGATGATGCCATTGCAGATAAGCAAATCCCATCTATTTTAGCCTCTATGACAAAACACACATGGCCATCAGTAATCATTGGGAACGCTTATATGCAACAGTTTATGTCATGCTGGAAAGGGGCCTTTAACCTTTTCCCACATGCATGTGGGTCTGCAGCAGATGTCTTTTGAAAACATTAAGTAGCAAAGGAGGAATTGCTCAGCGCGAACAATTTTTCCTTTTGCCACATGATGTTTTCAACTTGATTCATTAGTGTAATTTATTTATAGATGTTTACAAAGTCGTCTGCCTCAGATTTGTTAATGTGTAAACAAATTACCATTTGGTCATTTTATCAACCAGCATGCATAGAGTTAAACCATGGGGCTACAATTCTAGCTTCTTGTCACAATTCATATATATTAAACCACACTGTTAATCAATCCACACAGTGATGGCATTTTAGAACCCTTTCCAACTTACAACAAATCTGCAGCAGATGACTTTAAAAACATAATGCCTGGCAAAAACCTGAAAAATCTCCATAAAAGATATTATAAGCTTTATTGTTAAATAAAGTTGAAAACATTGTTGCCAAAGGAGAAATTGATCATCATGAGCAATTTCACCTTTGGCTACATAATGTTTTCAAAAGTCGTATGCTGATATTGCATCAAAATGCGTCTGCAGGTGGGAAAGGGATAAACAAACTAGGTGAAGTTACGCAGGTTTATTCAGAGTCTTTCATTGACTTCATGTAAGTCACATGCACCTTTTCATGTGACATGGAGTATATACCTTTTTGCCAGCATTGCATAAAGTAATAAACCTTTCATCACATTTATGTGATGGTCTGTGGGGAGGTTTGGGGAGTTTTTAAAGCCACAAACATTTATAAAATTGAGGTATATAAATTAAACCCTTTCCCACTTACATTAAATCTGCAACAGATGACTTTGATAACATCTAGGGAAATATATAGTTTTCTATAAAAAAATGAAAATATAATTATTCGATAGAGTTGAAATCATTGTGGCAAATGGAGAAATTGCTCATTATGAGTAATTTCTCCTTTTGCCACAATGATTTAAAAGGTCATCTGCTTCCTAGGTGTCAGAATGCGTATAAAAGTGTGAAAGAGTTAAATATCTATTTTTGCATGTACATGTAGTGACAGTTATGAAGCTTTACTTTTTGCCACAAGGTTTTCAAAAGTCTTCTTCTGCTGCAGAGGCATCATATGGCATCTGTGTGTGGGAATTACAGGATTCAAGAACGTTTTTGACAAAATATGCTCAAGTGTTTCAATACTGTATAGCTTAACCCTTTCCCTCATATAGACGCTTTCTGACGCCTCTGCAGCAGACAGCTTTTTGAAAACATAGTGACAAAAGAAGAAATTGCACAAAACATGCAATTTCTCCTTTTGCCACAATGTTTTCCCCTTTTAGTCATAGGTTATCCATTCAATTATAGAGATTTTCCATGTTTTGACAAAATATGATCAAAGTCGTCTGCTGCAGAATTGTTGTATGATTGTTAAGTAGCATCTTAATTAACAACTTGACTTCCACAAAAGACATTTTGAAAACATTGTGTGATCAGTCGGACTGACATCATACTGTTCATAAAAAAAAAATATTTAACATGCCAGCAACACCGATTATGCTAAATAATTGTGAAGCCATTGTTGCAAAAGGAGAAATTGCCACTCAGGGGTGTCAGACAGTCAAGTTAGATAACTCTTGTATGAATTTAGTACAAATTATGGCCCTTGTTTGAAAATTTGGTTAACATTTTGCATGCATGGTACTTTCATGCAAGTATCTCAGTAACCACTCAGGGATTGATTTAACAATTCAATATAGTCTTTAAAGGTATCAAACAAACAGGTTAGGTAACTTCTAACTTAATTTATTATAAATTATCTCCCTTGTTGAAGTTAAAAATTTTTGGGTTAAAGTTTTGCATGCAAGGCCTTTTCTCACAAACAGCAGATGCTATTCAAACAAGACTTATCCAACTTGATTTATAGTACTATACTTATAATCAAGCCACTATCTCGGTAACAACTCAGTTGACTATAATATCAAATGGCCAAAAAGTAGCACATACTGTCTTGCGACAGCTCTTGTTTTCCCTAGATATGTTCAAAGTCGTCTGCTGCAATTTTGTTGTAATTTGTTGGCATGGATTAATTACAAAAGGAAAAAAAATAAAATGACTGCAAGAAATAGGTCTCCTTACTGTCAGAGTTAATGAATATATATTTCTATAGAGCCATATGTAACTGGTTTTGGTCCTTGTTGGTGAACTTATCACGAAATCTCTACCCACAAATGTGAGTGACATCGCATTCGGTGCTAGCTGATTCTGGGCAGAATTTTATATCTGTCATGGCTGACACATAAGAAACCTGTACCTGCAATATCTACACAATGGCAGATACAGCAGTATGGAATCTGGAAGTTTATATGATTTGTCGGAAATGGAGCTATGTACATTCTTGGTAAACCAAGCAGAACCAGAATGGCATATGTGAAAGGGTTATCAAAATTAGGGGATACAATCTACTCGATGAGTCTGTCTTGAAAGCCAGATTGGTTTATCAGCTAATGGAAAATGAGCTTATATAATAGTGTTACTGAAGTAGTAGAAGCCGTTATTACTGTGTGTGTATCTATATTGGAAAGTTAAAAAGTACAGCTTGCTCTGGAAAGAGTTTCTTGTTAATTTAGCTGATAATTTTTCATAATTTGATATTATTCTTTGAATTTATTTCCTCAATCTTGCAAGGTATTTAAGCTTTGAATCAATATGTTCTGGTAGTTAGGAGTATTAAGATGATATCAAATTGACTTTAAGTTTGATAAATGGACTCCGTCTACAGGTCTCATTGACCTTCCGGAAAATTACAAAAGGAAAGAAATTGCTTCAGAGATGAATTTGAGAAGTTGTTTCCGCTGTTCTATAGCAGTGGTACAATAGCAAAATTAACCCTTTCCATCATGCAACAAATCTGTAGGAGACGACTTTGAAAATGTCAAAGCAAAATGTCTATTAATAAAACTGTATTAATTAATAGATTTAAAAGTAGTGTGTGTGGCAAAAGGAGAAATTACTCATTATGGGAAATTTCTCCATTTACCACAATATTTTCAAAAGTCATCTGCTGCGAAAATGTCTTGAGTGTGAGAAAGGGTTTTAAGTGAGTCAGATAAAATACATCATTTTCAACTACATATTCATAACTTGTTTGGCTCTCTGGTGGAGAAACCATTGTAGACCAAGTATGGCTAATAGACACTTACCCTAATCTCGGTGGGATCTTATTTTGATGGTCGAAATTTGTAGAATCTTTATGGTAAATTGTATTTTAGGAATTCATCAATCAATATATCATTGTTATTTTTTATAGATGATTGAAACTAAAGGCAATGATTCAGGAAAGCAGCCATTTATTTTGATGAACCAAACTTTCATTGCAAAACATTTTGAGTAATGAAAAAAAAGGGTTGATCATAGAACTAGTTTGTATCATGCAATGTTGTAATAGGAGAGATTTTATTTGTTGCTTTGTTTCCTGACTGGATCATGAACGTGATACTCTACAATAAAATCGCCATGCAGTATTCATTTTGTTTATCATATATGCATGAAGATTGATTAGTACGCTTTGTTAATCAGAGCAAACGCTGCTTCATCCAGGAGTACCGGTTTTAACTTTTAAGGGAGATCTCGACTGACAAGGTGATGTGATTAATTCGACAGCAGCAGAAAGTGTGAAAGTTACGCTGGACTTAATACCAGAGCTAAGGAGCATGTTGAAATAAGAGCAGATGAAAATCTGTTACTTGGTCTGGTACCTTACCATGGATTGTTCATTCAGTTTGAAATATAACTTGTAAGTGAAAGAAAGGAACTTGTGGATACATAAACCTGAAACTTATATATAAAAGTACACCTTTACAAAACTTGCTTTTAAACTTTTATGTGTTTTTATTAAGTAAATGATGGATTTGGATATACTTGAAGGAATTTTTGGGGATGACTCAAAACTAAGTAGGTCACTTTTTATTATTTCTAAAATAATCTAATAGCATGTACTTAATGAGCTGTATGACGTATTACTAAATCTTATTTAGAAATGTTATGTGCAAGTCTTTGTTGAGCATCTGTGACAGTTACATGTAGTGTAAAAAGTACGGAAGAATGAATTGCTATCAATGGCCAATTTCTTTTCTCACTATGTTATTTATTCTGACTAGAAATATTTTCTCATATACGTCTGCATGCAGGAAAGGATTAATGGGTTAATGTTAAGTTCAGTAAAACAAAAGTGAAACTTGAAGCAAATTATAAAAGAGTTTATAAAGCTTTCCCACATACGACAAATCTACAGCAGATGACTTTGAAAATATCTTGACCAAGTTATGGAAAATCTCTATAAATGAATGTGTTATTATATAATTGAGGAGAGCAGAAATATTTGGGCAACAGGAGAAACTGCTCACTTATTTGCAATTTCTGGTTTTGCCACAATGTTTTCAAAAAACATTCTGCAAGTAGAAAAAGAGTTCAAAACTGCATCAATATATACAGTCATGGAAATCCTGGATTGATTTTGCCTCAATGTTAAGTCTACTAACGGAAGCAAGAAGAGTGTTTTACAGTTTATTAGTCGCCGGGCAGAAGCCCGCGACTTCTATTTTTAATAGCTTTTCTGAAATCACATGGGAGGGCGGCTTATTATTAGAAAGAAACAAATCTAGATGATTTGATCATATTACAATTGTGGTTGTTTACGAACACTAATAAATGACACATCTACAATGAAATAAATATTCCGATTTTTTAATGTTTGCAGTTTTTTTTATTTCACTCGCATTTAAGTTTTTTGTCTTATTTACGAAGACAAAAGTGGTCCCTTCAAGACGTGAACCAACACCCCCTAATGCAGACTCTTATGTGTCATCATTGAGGTCAATTTCGGATTCTCCTTTTAATAGCAATTTTAACTTACTAAATGTTGTTTTCATGTTCAAAGAGATGTCTTGATTTGTGTAGAATTCATTTAATAATGTTAATCCATGAATATCTAAAGTAGGATCTGTTTCTAAGCTAAATATAGACCCTATTCTGTTGTGTAGTTTCGTGACCTTTAACATCGATTTTCGCGCATGCGCATTTCGATATGAAAAAGCGAGTGATATTATTTTATTTTAGACAAGTACAAGACGAATGTTTGACGCAAAGCGTCAAAGAGAAGCCGCAATATTTCGTTGTACATGTAGAAATAAGAAAAAAAGAACATTTTTAAATCCACAAACAATAGAACAATTTAAACTGTAGACGGTAATGCTGATATATTTCTCCTTTTGAAGACTTTTGTTTACTTCAAATTACCTCCCTTTAAAGCAATACCAGGATATTTACCTTGTGATTCGAATAAGATTGACAAACATTGAATTATATGAATGAATACTATTATTTAAATAAGTAACAACAGCAAAATTAAATTTAAGCCAAGATAAATGTGTACACATTTCGTTATTTTTTTATAGATACCCTAATGTATAGTTATGAATATAAAATTTATAAGCAAATGTTTTCATTTCAACGTTCCTAATGTTTGAATAGACTAAGGAAAGTCAAGAATACATAAATAAATCAATGCAGTCTTTTCCGGCGACATTGATGCCTTGCATCAACTTTCTCTTGTAATCAAAATATATAGCAATATTCTCACTCCCTGTCGGGAATTTCTCAGACATGTTTTACTCATTGAACCTATTGTAGTTCATATTTGGCAGCGCTATTCATGATTTCGGTACATTATTATGGCCTGTCCTGACAAAATAGCATTACATTAGAATGGTTACACAGACATTCAATCCTTACTTGTACTAGAAATCCTTTTGAACAGTTAACACGATTATGATGTTTTTGTCTGCTTATAAACACTTAGAAAATTGGATGTAGCATTTTGATTCAAGCTTTAAAACATTATGGCAAAGGAATGAATTGCTAATTATTTGCAGTTTCTGGATTTTCTCATGTTTTTTTATGTAATCTGATGTTGATGCATCAAAAAGCCTCTGTATCATGGAAAGTGCCTAATAAGTTCATTTTAACAAGCAATTTCACTATCATTGTTTTCAACTTTTTTCCAGTAATTAAACTGTCATTTATAGAGATTTTGTATGTTAACCCTTTCCCTCATATAGACGCTTTCTGAAGCCTCTGCAGCAGACGGCTTTTTGAAAACATAGTGACAAAGGAAGAAATTGCACAAAACGTGCAATTTCTCCTTTTGCCACAATGTTTTCCACTTTTTGTCATAGTTTATCCATTCTATTATGGAGATTTTCTATTTTTTCACAAAATACTTTCAAAGTCGTCTGCTGCAGAATTATCGAGTGAGGGAAAGGGTTAATGCATCATTGTTTACAAAGTCGTCTGCTGCAGATTTGCTGTATGTGGGAAAGGTTGAACCAAATATTAAATCAACATGCTTTTAAAAGATGTGAAGGAAAAAGTAGCAAATATGTATGAGACAGCAAAGTAACTATGATAAGAGAGTTGTTATTATAATACTCATGATATTGCACGAAGGTAATTGTGTTAACTGTAGATGAAAAGATTGATGGAAAGAAAATACCATTGCATTTTTATGAGCCAAAGATATCTCTATACATTTGGTAATGGTAAACAATAAAGCAACAGCAGTTCTGTCATTATGTATATCAGTGACCGCTCACATTGATAATTATCTTCCAAAAGCAATTATTATAAAGCTCTGAATTTAAGTAAGGAAATTTGTTTCAAATGCTTTAATTTTACGCTTCCACAATAAGAATTGTGGTTTCCTGTCATTTTAAGTGGCTACTATTAAGCCTTTGTAAAACTATGGTAAATGTTTTTCCCACATACAACAGACTTGCAGCAGACGACTTTGAGATCATTTGGACAAAAAAGGATATATTTCTATAATTGATAGAATAAATATTAAAAAATGTTGAAAACATGGTGGCAATAAGGAGAAATTTGCAGAGGCGTCAGAAAGCGTCTATATGTGGTAAAGAGTTAAGTAAATGTAAAATTATTAGATATAATTGAAAGCATTGTTGTAAATGGAGAAATCGTTCTTTTTGAGCGATTTCTCTATTTGCTAAAATGTTTTTAAAAATTATCTAGCTGTCCCTCACTCTGAGAATGCATCTGTAAGTTGGGAATTAATTTGGTCTGTTTTGTTGCTTTACTTGTGATCTGAAATGACTTGTTTTATGCTGATGTGAAAGTTTATATGTTTGATCGTAAATATACTTTCCGTTACGTAGCATACTTAATATATACAAGCAAATTAACATGGAATAACATTTTTTTTCAAAAAGCGGAACAAGAGTTGAATATTTGAAATGGTCCATTTCAAAAATAAGTTCCAAATTAGTGTTCTAAATTTATTGTGCTAGATAATTTGTAGGGCTCTTACTATCTGGTGTATATATAATCCACAGGCAAAGCCCTTAATTAACACTTTTACTCATTATAGACGCTTTCTGACGACTCTGCTGCAGACTGCAGCTTTTTGAAAACATAGTGAAAAAGAAGAAATTGCTCAAAACAAGGCGTTTCTCCTTTTGCCACAATGTTTTCCACTTTTAGTCATAGGTTATCCATTCAATTAAAGAGATTTTCTTTTTTTTGACAAAATATGTTAAAAGTTGTCTGCTGCAGAATTGTCGTATGAGGGAATTAGGGTTAAGATCACTCAACAAATGATGCCAGTTTTAAGTCTTGCCTCATTTTTTAACGAATTATTTTTTCTCAAAAAATAATACAGTTAGTGCGATCGTGTTTTTTTCCGGAAGTCACGGTTAAACTACACTTCCGCTTAGAATACACATTCGCTGCACCTAAATAGTCCTAGTATTTGTTCGATATTAAAATGACTTCTACGTGTTATTTCAATACAGTGAAGTCATAATTATACTATCGAATCATCATAGATAATCAATTTTCTAGAAAATATCAAATTAACAGTACGCGCATATATTTTTCATTTGTCGGCAGGTACGTATAAGGCACGAGTATGAATTTTAGTTGTATGCCCATTCACTAGAAGTCGACCCCACGCTGTATAGAACAATGTTAATCTCACAAATATGCCACTACGCAGAGCTAATTATAGATCATGGTTTACATACGCGCGCATTCAGTTAGCTTAATATATATACGAAAGTAACGCTCAAACTTTGTATCAAAGTACCGTGGTGTAATGCAGAGCGTGTAGAACTTCTAAGCATGGACTATTTATGGACGCGAGTTCGGGTCCCAATTGAAACTGTTCTTTTTTTTTTTTTTTAATTCTTATTTTATGCGATTTTTTAAACATTATAGATTTATAATAATTAATTCACTCACATGAAACATAGTTATAATATAAGCCGAAATCCTGGATCCGCCCCTGGTGACGAAAACAAATCAAACTAACAATGTAAATCTCACAAATATGCCATGGGTGTTTTGACAGACTTTACGCAGAGCTCAGTGAAAGAGTTAGTGTGCATGTTAAACGCTCGCATCGCCGTTGAAATGCTACATTTACTAAAACTGTCAACTGATAAAAAAAATCTCTGGACAAAAATATTAATAATAATAAAATAGACTAAATTGTGCAATAGCATGATCAATTGCATTCATAAATTTGATTTTACAATACATGTTCAAAATAATTCGTTACCAGTACTTTCTGTACTTTGATTATTTGTCCCAATAAGTTCCATGAAGAATTAAATTTAAGGTTTTTAACAGTATACTAGCTGTCTCATATAAAAACTACTAGGCTATTATGTTTTCTCTTTTGTTTCATATTTTAATCAACCATTTTATCAACCTTCAAAAATTGAATTTATCATCATAAATGTTGATCAGAAAGTCTGCCATTGAAGAACAGTTTTGTTGTTTTGATTCAGTAAATAGTTTAATGTGATGAGCCTTACTCATGGTGTTGGCTACAAAAGTGAGAACAATTTATTACTTTTTTAGACGATAATCTTCTAGCTTTGGTAATTCTCAAATTTAAGAATCACATATTTGAGAGAGGGTAACTGATAAGAAACTGACATTGAACAGGGTATCATTTCAGGAACATTGGGTCTGGTTCCAATCATAGGTTACATATTTGTATCAAAATCTTTCATTTAGGGCCCGTTACCAACCAAAAAGAATCCATGATGAAAAAAGTTCAAGGGCGCATTTTCTTTGATGCACTGCAGTGTTTCCAGCTTTTGGCCAAAGCCTAACTAAAATATAATTTTGAAAATATTAAAGTCCTAAGAAAATCTGTTGAAAGGAATAATGATGCATGTACTACAAAGTCCTGTGACAATAATGTTTGTAGACTCAGAGTACGCACCTTTTTCTTTGACATTTATTCATTGTAAATATTGTAGTCTCTGAGTAGACTGATATATGTTTTCAGACTTAAGGCTTATTGCCTTTCACTATTATCATATAACTGATAGATACAGTGTGATTATTGGGGGTAATAGAGATAATGAAAGATCTCAAATATGTATATCCTTTGCCAATTAAGTGTGAATTGAATTAAAGAGGCAGTATGTTATATGTTACTATCAAACTTGCACATGGTCACATTTGACATATGTACATCTCTATTTTAAATTCATTTTTACTTCCTCACACATAGGCAAGTATTGCAGTCTTTGGCATTTTAACCCTTTCCCACATACCGACACCTCCCCTTGGCAGACGACTTTAACACACATTGTGGCAGAAGAGAATTTACCGATAACAAGCGATTTCTCCTTTTGCCACAATGTCTTCAACTCTATTTAATTAAGAAATTCATAATGGAGATTTTTCATGTTTTTGCCTAAACGTTTCCAAATACATCTGCTGCAGATTTGTTGTATGTTGGAAAAGGAAAACATCCTTATATGAGCCTGTCCATGAGAAAAAGTACAAGTTGGCTATTCTGAACATTAAAGGTCCGGAACAGCTGGTTCATCTGCAGTCTGCATCAGAATCTACTATACAAGTTGACAGAAGCTTCTAGCAACGTTATGTTAGTAATATGTGAAGAAGCGTAGATCTTGATCAGACTGTGTGGATGATAAGGCTTATCTAAATCTACACTGTTCACTAAAAGCTGACTTGTACAGTTTCCCATGAACGGGCTCTTTTATAGAAGCATAATATAGACAAGGATTCGTTTACAAAGCAGCACAGCATGTCATTGATTGAAAACTTTTAGCCATGTTATAATTGCTGTTTGGCTAAAAAGCCTATCTAATGTTTAACATGACTTGTGTCATTAGCAAGAAACGGCACAGGAATTAAAAAGTTATTTTGATGAGTTAAACCTTATGATCAGTGCTCTGGGAAAACCAATCTTGGCATAATTATTACATGTCTAGGTAAAGATATACCAGCCCTTCAAAGCAATTTAATTCAAATGGTCAATATTTGTAAGAGCTTAATTAACACCTTCTGTGACTAATTAGCAAACAGTGCAGAGTCACATCAGATTACATGGATGTGATGGCTGATCTGGTTCTACACTGTTTGGGAATAAGTCTTGTAGTGGGCTTTTGGCAGAGTGCTGCTCACATTCAGTTTCATCCCAAGTAGGACATGCCCTATTCTCCTGTCCAAATTGACAATAATTTAAAATGTTCATGAGCATATCTGATTTATTGAATACTTGATACAGTAAAGTACAGGGAACATGTGAAAAATGCATGGAAGGCGTGTAATCTATTAACAAGTGCCTGTCAACAAATAATCTGCACAAACTTGCTAATTTGAAGAATAATTTGGTTAAATCATGCAGTCTGATTGCACAATAATGCCACCCAGGCGTTTATGCGCATTCTTTGAAAAAAACCATTTGCAATAAACTGATGATAAAACGCTTATTAAATAAACAGTAATTAATTTCAGAGAGAGATTTACGCTCAACCATCTAAATGCAAGGAATTGTCACTTTCAATCTTTGATATTTGATGAGTGAAATCTGGTACAACAATAAATTGAGTGACTTTTATACAAGATCCAGGAGCTAATATTGCAGACAAAGATCATAATGTTCTGATGTACAGTATGACTTTGGTCTACACTGTTTACTTCAATATGTTTGCAGTGTTTATGGCTGTAAAGGATTAACAAGCAAACCATAATTCATTGTATGACAGCCATCACTTAAACTACTTGAGGTAACAATAATATTGTCATAGAATGGTGTAAAGCCCATTTTTGACTACTTGAGAGCAAAGTGAAAACAACCTTTCATATATTACCCTCCTTCTTCACTTCTATGGCAAATGTATTTTGGATAGTAGGACTTGATAAACGAGCTACTTATTTCATTTAACTCCATTATAGAGCAATTTTGTCATATAATCCATTAGTGTAGCAAGAGTTTTCTATGGTGTTTCTAAAGGGAATTTTCACACCCTCGCTTACATTTGTTAATAATTTGCCTTAGGAAGAAGCTACTTCCCCAAAGATTTGAAATTTCTTGGAATGGCTCTGTATAACTCAATAGATATTGCATTATTTATTGTTCTATCTTTATTAAAAAAAATCATGAGGTTTTTGTCTGTTAGAATATTGAAGTTTAGGTTAAATATTGTCTAAGAATGGAATTGTTACAATTCCAGCAAATTGAATTAATTATTTTGATACCGAGTTGAAAACATTGCAATTTCTCATTGTGATTTAACCCTTTCCCTCATATAGACGCTTTCTGACGCCTCTGCAGCAGACGGCTTTTTGAAAACATAGTGACAAAAGAAGAAATTGCACAAAACGTGCAATTTCTCCATTTGCCACAATGTTTTCTACTTTTCGTCATAGGTTATCCATTCAACTATGGAGATTTTCTATGTTTTGCCAAAATACGTTCAAAGTCGTCTGCTGCAGAATTGTCGTATGAGGAAAAGGGTTAATATCTCATGAAGAGGTGTCATATAAGTCTTTGAAAGTGAGAAGGAGAAGGAAAAATATTCTGAAAGAGATTTAGAAGTCGTCTTTTAGGTAAAGGATTGTATGAGGCTCCATAAATTTGCCAACTTTTAAGAGGGTGGTATATTTCATTTTTATGTTCACTTCTCTGTAATATCCAGATAATGCTGGCAAAGTTTTTATTGCTGTTAAATACAGGTGCAGTAAAAGAAAGAATTAGCAGCAAAATGAAGGAATTAAAATGTATATTGGGGAGATTGAAGTAGGAAAAATCAGCAATATTGTAAATGAATATTTACTGCCATGAAGTTCTCACAGACCCCTTTTAATTTATGATATATCTGAAGTTTAAGTGTGACCCTTTCGAACTTGCTGACTCAATTTGATACATCTGCAGCAGGTGACTTTGTTAACTATTGTAAGAAAAGGAGAAATTGCTTATAATGAACCATTTCTCCTTTTGCCACAATGTTCTCAAACCTATTAAATAATTATGCTTCCATTCATAGAGGGTTTATATTAATTTTTACTAGATAATTTCAACGTCATCTGCTGCAGATATAATATTTGCCATTGCCAAGACTTTTCCATGACATATGATATCTTTACACATCTATACTGTTTGCCAGAACTGCAGGTGTATGTTGGTTGACCTATAGGGATCAGTTCTATGTCTGTCAATCATTCATCTGAATCTGTCATGCTTTGACTCAAGTTTAAGTTATTGGTAGTCCACCATTTGTGTGAACAATACTTCAGTTTAACTGTAATTATGGTTTTGATTCTTTTGTTTTCATTAAAGGTTTTCAGAGCAACTGACTGATATGTAAATGGTTGATTTATTCTTTTCAAGGGCGATATCTATCAAGGAAAGGTAGAGTGCATAGCAGACAATCATATGTTAAAGGTTTAATGGAACAATATGGCATCAATTAGCTTTATACAATAAACTATCTCAGATGGGCTGCATAAGGTATTGGGATATGATGTGCCAGTATTTGTTGTTTTAGCGGTAACTCTTTGGAGACTGGTGCCCAGTAATTTGCTAATTGGCCTGTGTAAAGATGTAATGGATCTTTATTGTTTTTAATTGGGTTCCTGATGCCACTGTGGACATCTGGGCTCTTGAATGATTCCAGATGTGGAACTAACCTGATCTAATCTCTATCCTTGTTATACTAAGTCTTGTTAACCATGCCCCAATAAATACACCCAAAGGACAATTAGGTGAAAATGTAAACTTTTTATTGCATAACAACAAAAACTAAAAAAAGGCATGTTCATGTACTGATTGGTCATCTAATGCCACTTTTGGAAGTATCTACAATATCTAAAACATTTAGGGAATAGGAAATATAGCGTATGATGAGATAAGTAGCTCCTTTTTTGTGACCTTATTTAAATAATACCTTTGCAGGGAGACATAATGTGAACACATCTATGTCATTGTCTGTCCATCCTTGTCCACCTGGTTGTCTGTCTGTTCATCACGCTTTCGCTTGCAGACATATTGTCAGGTGACATTTTATGTGTTCTTTGGAAAAGTCGCTTGTCTCGCATGTTTTTAGTCAAAATATATTGTTCCTCTTATATAGGAGTCCATAATGACTGGTACTTTGAAATTCTTCCTTAATTGTTGTTGAACTTGAAGATCAATGTTTAGGTCTACCATGACAATTTAGAAACATCCAAACAGTAATCCTTGGTGTTTATTCTTTAACACTTTCCCAGCACTTTCCCAGGTACATAAAATCTGCACGACTTTGAAAAATGTCTGTGGAAAAATATGAACAATCTCTATAAATGAATTTTTTATTAGATAGAGTTGAAAACATGGTGACATGGGGATAAATTGCTCGTCATGAGTAATTTCTTCGTCAGAATGTTTGCAAAAGTCGTCTGCTGCAGATGTGTCAGAATGTGTCTGCAAGTGGAAAGGCTTAACCCTTTCCCTCATACGACAATTCTGCAGCAGACGACTTTGAACGTATTTTGTCAAAACATAGGAAATCCCCATAATTGAAAGGATAATCAGAAAGCGTCTATATGAGGGAAAGGGTTAATAATTAACTAGATAAAATGCAGACATGTGCCTTTGTTTTTTGTTTATCTTGTCTATGTTACAGTCCTCTAGGAAGCAGTCTTATGTATAATATGTGAATTAGTTCTGATCAAATTTCAAAGATCATACATTACAAATTAAATCATGTTAATGAATATAATTATACACATACTTATTACACTTAATGAAAACATCATGGAATCAATTGAGCTAACATAAATGTTTTCTTGGACTGCACAAGAAGTGAAACATCCAGTGAGGGGACGACTTTGGACGTATTTTGTCAAAAAATAGAAAATCTCTATAATTGAATTGAGAGCCTATGACAAAAAGTGGAAAACATTGTGCCAAAAGGAGAAATTGCTCGTTTTGAACAATTTCTTCTATTGTCACTATGTTTTCAAAAAGCCGTCTGCTGCAGAGGCGTCAGAAAGCGTCTTTATGAGGGAAAGGGTTAACAATATCATGGGTATTTCAGGGGAGATGTATGAATTAAATTCAAGACGTAGAACCTTTTACCAGTAATTAAATGTACTCACTCATAAATGAATCATTTAATGAGCCTACATCATACATTTAACCCCCTTTTCCGTCATACAACTAATCTGCAGCAGACGACTTTGAAAACGTCTAAACAAGAATATTGACAATACCTATAAAGGAAAATAGGATTATAAAAAGAAGTGGAAAACATTGTGGCAAAAGGAGAAATAGTTAATTGATGTTGATTGGTCGAAAAACATGGCTGCCAGGGTCAGGCTGTTTTACATTAAATATATGGCTGTAGTGAAATCTTTAAAAAACTTATCCAAAAGTATCTTGCCTATTTCCAAATAATTTTATAATTTTATAGAAATTATTCCTTGGGTGAACCTCTATCAGATTCCTTCAAGCTATGTTGATTGGTCGAAAAAAAATGTAGCCGACACCTATTTTATGGCTATAGTGAAAGCATGAAAAATCTTCTTCTCCAAAAGTATCTTAATTGCCTATTTCCATTTAATTTTGTATGAATGTTCCTTGAGTGATCCTCAATCAGATTCCTTCAAGCCATGTTGATTGGTAGAAAAACATGGGTGCCAGGGGCGGGGCTAGCTATAGTGAAAATCTTGGCTATTTCCAAATGATTTGGTTTAAATGTTTCTTTGGTGTCGCCCCCTATCAGATTCCTTCAAGCCATGTTGATTGGTCGAAAAATGTAGCTGATATATGCGTAAAAATGCATCTGCTGGTGGGAAAGGGTTTAATAGGTTTCAACATGATTTGTAAAGATAAAGAAATATTCTGGTGTTGACCATTTATTTACCATTCTGCATTAAATGGAAATCATCATATTTAAATGTAGCAATATTATCTAAAAGAATGAACATTAGTAAATGTATGGGAGAGAGAGGAGAAAATAATAACTTTTAATGACAACTAGATGCTTAAATGACATATTAGCTTGTAAAGTAAGTGTTTTATAATACAATTATGAACAATGAAATACTGAATTATGTCTGCTTATAATAATGTTTACACAAGATTGCTAAACTCAGGTTTTAGAATTGTTTACGCCAGATTTAGTTAAGAACTTTGAAAGATATTTTATTGTCTGTGTTAAGTGCTTCTTAACCCTTTCCCATTTGCATCTTACCTGAAGCAGACGGCTATGAAAATTATGTATACAAAAATATGGAAAATCTCAATAAATGATTGTTCAATTGAATAGAGCTGAAAACATATAGGCAAAATGTTTTCAAAAATCATCTGTCAGAAATCATCTGTATGTGGGAGATGGTTACCCCTTTGCCAGAACTTTTGTGCAGCCTTAATATCTCAGGATATATTATTGGTTGAAAGAATACATTTCTTAAAACATTATAAACTTTCAAATTTTGAAGTCATGTGCAAATTAAAACCTTAACAATTTAGGTATATTTTTTTTATTTAACCCTTTCCCACATACAAGAAATTGCAGCAGAAGACTTTGAAAACATACCAAAATATTTTGGAAAATCCCTTAAAATGAAAGTACAATAATTGAATAAGAGTTGAAAACATGCCCCTGCGAAATGAAATTCATGAAATCATGACTTTTGATACCTTTTAAGGATTGTTCATGAACCACTCTTCATCAGTTCTTGAGTAGTGTTCATGAACATTTGGACATAAACAGTCCTTGAAGTTTTTTCTTGGACAGTTCATGAACAGTTGAAGAACAAGTCAATTGGTTCAAGAAAATATAAAAGTTCTTAAAAGGTTCATAAACTGACATCATGAATGGTTCAAGAACAGTAACTGTTGAAGAATTTGTCAAGTCCTTAAAAGGTTCATAAACTGACATCATGAATGGTTCAAGAACAGTTGAAGAATTTGTCAAGTTCTTAAAAGGTTCATAAACTGACATCATTAATGGTTCAAGAACAGTTGAAGAATTTGTCCAGTTCTTAAAAGGTGCATGAATTGACTTCAATACTGATTTAAGAACAGTTGAAAAACTGGACTTGAATTTGAAATATACCAAGGGAGTTAACTCTAGCATAAAACACAGGAACTCTTCAAAAAGAAGTAA
Organism: Serripes groenlandicus; assembly: GCA_031761405.1. Classification (NCBI taxonomy): domain Eukaryota; kingdom Metazoa; phylum Mollusca; class Bivalvia; order Cardiida; family Cardiidae; genus Serripes; species Serripes groenlandicus. The sequence continues at coordinate 107,882,815 of JASEVX010000001.1, read as the reverse complement.
GTAATGTTAACTACTTCCTTTACGTTTTTTGGTGGGACAAATATGTTGTGGTTCAAAGGCACAGAGAAGATTTTTGTGATTTCTTATGAACAACTTGATTGGTACATTTGGTAAATGTCTTAAATGTTACATTGTTTAATAAATTATCAAATTGTATTGTGCTATGTCATAAACAACATTCTTTATATTGGTGATTTATTAAAGTATCACATTGCCACATCATGGATTTGTCTCATTTGTACTTCCAGGCATTTCAAGAAATTTTCATGATTGTGGATGTGAACCATTCATGAATTTTTCAAGAATAATTCATGAACTGTAACTGATCACTTTGCAGGGGTGGTGACAAAAGGTGAAATTGCTTGTTTTGAGCAATTTCTTCTATTGTTGCCATGTTTTCAAAAAGCCGTCCGCTGCACTCCGTCTTCAGAAAGCATCTTTATGAGGGAAAGGGTTAATAAATATAAGAAATTATTCACAATGTCTTGTAAAAGATGAAGTCGAAAAATTCCCATGGAAAAAAGCAAGGATTGTGTCATGAATGACGAATCATCATTACGTCTTGGACAATTGGGAAAACCTATACTTCTGAATGTCAAAAAACACTGAAAGTTTGTTGCCATAGCGTCTGGTATGTGCCATAAGCATTCAAAACAAATTAAGTTCCATTTCAGATTATGTGTCTGCAGCAGACAATCTGTTCCCTTTACACCCTCAGACAGTATTTTGGAATCTTTTTAACAGAATGAAATCAAATAGAACTGTTCAAAAAATGTTTTGAAACTTTCATAGTTTACTTATTAATGTTCATTTACTGATCTTCAAGTTGAATAACCAGTTGTCAGCTATGGTTTATTATTTACCATTTTGTGTTTTGTGTGTGTTTGAATACATGTAGTTAAGTTAAAATGCCCAATACTCATTCATGTTTCTCAGTGTCTCAGAAAACCATGTATTCAGAAAATCTTTAGTGAACCTTAAATAAGATCAGATCTAGACTCTTATCAAGTCAATTTCATGGCTATGCTTACTTAAAACTCGGTAATTGCAGTTACCACAATGTGCATGATGGGACTTTTTGACCAAATAGTATCAAGTTAGTTGTGAATACTGGCAGAAAACAATCAGGTTAACCCATTACTTCACATGACTTATCATAGGTCGTCTGCTTTAAACAATCATCAGACAAACAATTTTAGCAATCAAGAAAACTGAAGATTTATATTCAGATATAGAGTTGAAAATATTGCAATAAAAGGTGAAATTGCTCGTTTTGAGCAATTTCACTTTGAATTGCAATGATTTCAAAAGTCGTCTGCAACAGCAGGAGTCAAATGTTGTCTGTGTGAAGTAATGGGTTAACTGCTTTCATCAGGAGCACAGGTTTCCTGAAGTTTTCAATCATAATTTATAGGAATCATCGGTGAAAGAGTTGGATTGGTTAAAAATTGAATTATCTCCTGTAATTAGGTTGAATGAGTCTGGTTGTGTTGTGTTGGTTAACCGGTTCCCACATACAACGATTCTGCAGCAGACGACTTTGAACGTATTTTGTCAAAACATAGAATATCTCCATAATTGAATGGATAACCTATGACAAAAAGTGGAAAACATTGTGGCAAAAGGAGAAATTGCACGTTTTGTGCAATGTCTTCTTTTGTTACTATGTTTTCAAAAAGCCGTCTGCTGCAGAGGCGTCGGAAAGCGTCTATATGAGGGAAAGGGTTAACTGGTTCCCACATACAACGATTCTGCAGCAGACAACTTTGAAAACTTAGTGACAAAAATGTGTAAAATCTCCATAAATGAGAGTTTAATTATAACAAAGAGTTGAAAACATTGTGGCAAAACGAGAAATTGCTTGTTTTGAGCAATATCTTCTTTTGCCACAATGTTTTCAAAAGTTGTCTGCTGCAGAAGCGTCAGAAAGCGTCTACAAGTTGAAAAAGGATTAAATTAGATAATACTATAGGATGTGTTCTTGTAGGTTTTTGCAGGGAGCTTCATTATATGACAATTTTAGACTCATTTAATTTACTTGGAAAACATCTGTGGAAAAGATGAAAAAATATGGAATTAATGGGCTATTTTTTTTTAAGACCAATATTATGTATTTCGTCCTTCTCCCATGCTATTTTCAAAAATATTTGCTGCAGATATATCAAAGGTTGATTTGATCAGCGACATAGATGAATGAAAGAGTTTATCCTTTCACTCATGCAACAAATCTTCAACAGACAACTTTGACACCATTTGGGCAAAATTGCGGCTAATATCACTACAAATGATTTTTTTTTTATTGAAGTTTAAGACATTGTGGCAAAAGGAGAAATTGATCATTATGAGCAATTTCTTCTGATGCCAATTTGTTTTCAAGAGTTGTTTGCTATACAGATGTGTCGAAATGCGCCTGCATGATTGAACGGGTTAATGTGTTTTTGATGCACAACTGCACCGTCACATTATACTGCAAGCCTCATTGACAAACCAACATTAGCTGGTTCCTTGTAAATTGTTTTCCTGGTTGTTTTTTTTAAACCCATTTACCTCATTATTATACTTTGTTTTAACCCTTTCCCTCATATAGACGCTTTCTTACGACTGTGCAGCAGACGGCTTTTTGAAAACATAATGACATAAGAAGAAATTGCTCAAAACGAGCAATTTCTCCTTTTGCCACAATGTTTTCCCCTTTTAGTCATAGGTTATCCATTCAATTATAGAGATTTTCTATTTTGTGACAAACTACGTTGTAAGTCGTCTGCTGCAGAATTGTTGTATGAGGGAAAGGATTAACTTTTTGCAAAATGTATACCATCTAAAATACTACAAGGAGATCAGGACACAGTGAGTTGCATTAGTATTAGAGGTGGAGAAGGAACTACTGAGGTATAACCCTCTCCCACATTTAATAAATCTGCAACAGACAACTTTAAAATGATCTATGCAAAAATATGGAAAATCTCATTAACCCTTTCCCTCATACGACAATTCTGCAGCAGACGACTTTGAACGGATTTTGTCAAATAATGGAAAATTTCTATAATTGAATGGATAACCTATCACCAAAAGTCGAAAACATTGTGACAAAAGGAGAAATTGCACGTTTTGTGCAATTTCTTCTTTTGTTACTATGTTTTCAAATAGCCGTCTGCTGCAGAGGTGTCAGAAGGCATCTATATGAGGGAAAGGGTTAAACGAAAGTGTAATTCTCAAAAAGAGTTGAAAAAATTGTGGCAAATAGGAGAAATTGCTCAATCGATAAATTTTTCCATTTGCCACAATGTTTTCAAAAGTCGTCTGCTGCAGAGGCGTCCAAATGCGTCTGTATGTGGGAAATGGTTAAGGCAACATTGCCTATGTTGAATAGCACATTTTGATATGCCCTATCACTCAATAATTTGGAAAGCTGCCTGCATCATTTAAGTTTGTCTCATTTTTCACTTTCTACAATATGGGATAGGGCTTAAAAAGAACTTGTTGAGACTTTCAGCAATCCTACTTGAAGTCTTAATTAACGAGTTTCTCATCAAACCCGAAATTGAAACCTAAATGACATTCTCTCAGAAGGCAATTAGTTTGAAGTTTATTTGAAAAGTTTCTAAATTAATTTTTTGAACAAGGTTATTATTTCACTTTAAGCAAGCACTGAATTTCTTTCCATTTATGTTTGTAATACGATTGATACTTATGGAAGGATTATTGAATAGAAATTATACTGTACATTGCCCCTCCTTGTAAAGGATTAAAGAGTGCTTGAGTTACAATGTTTCAAAATCAAGAACAATATATAAAATCTTAGAGATTCTTAAATTAAATTTCAGTGGCTCAATTTCCAAGACATTTTATGTCGAGTATGGCACATAAATTGTATTTTACTTTCTTTAAGATAACATTTATAACTGATTCTTTGAAAACAATTTATAATTTCCTGTAAACTAGAAATCAAAGTTCTATAAAGAGCACTAATTGTTCTTTTGAGGAAAAGACAGCATCATTATGCGGTTTAGAATAGAACGCAACTTCAAAAAGATTCTTTTCTTTTGTGATTCCCTGATTAATTAGATATTCTTCATGTTAATCAAAATTCTCAGCGTGTGGAATTAATTGTATTTTACACAGTTTTCACTGGTTTTACGGTTTAATTATTATAAAACAGAAGTTTTTGGAGTCATTTTGACAGCTCTGATATTAACAGATGCCAAACAGGTCCAAGTTTTATTACCTTTCTTTAATGTTGTGTTTTACAATCGCTATTTTTTCATTAGCATTTGATATAAGAATATTATCATATTTTGGCTCTTGCTTTTGATAATATTGATTCATTTGTAACATTGAACATGGTTGGCAACAAATAACTTAAATCCTTTCCCTGACATACTATGATACAGATGCTTTAATCGGATGCCACTATAACTCTGTTATGAAAAAATTCAAAAGACATAGAAAAGTAAGTAAGTGTTCATCAAACGAGTACTTATTGTCTTGACCTACAATGTTTGTTAATTAATGCTCCATGATTCAAGCTGGTTAAATACTAATTGCTTTCCTATGAACAAATTATTTTGAAGTGACTTAAGACAAGTTTTGTGTCACTTAAAGCCTTGACAGGGTGATGTATAGCGATAACTTTTCATTTGTTTTCTTTCTATCTGTCAGTCTGTGCGTAACCTGTCCTTCACTTTCAATAAGGCCTTATAAGAGATTAATATGTTTGTTTCTGGTTACCAGACCGACCATGTTTTTTTACCCCCTACCCAATTTCTTTTTGGAGGAAAATGATTAAATCTGACATTTTTATTCGTTGGCAATAGGAAAACATTTTCATAGGAAGCCTTTGACTGCAAAGTCAAGCTCCTATTAGCAGTTTACAATCAAAACATAGAGAAATTTGGATTCACATCGTTTGGGACCTTAAATGAGAAGAATTAGTATGATTTGAAGGTTTTAGTACTGTTTGCCAAACCAAAATAAAAAAAGAAAAAGAAAATCCCTACCTTAATTAGTAACCGACCCATACAACATCGTATATGCATATTTATTTCAGGCCACCAGAAACAAACCTATTATTGTCTTGGGCCTAACTGACCTATTGGCAGGTGACATGTGTGTTCCTTCAAGCATGAGACAAGTTATTAAAACAAAAAAATAATAAAGATAGTTTAATTTAGAAATTATTTAACCATTCCAAAATACAACAAATTGGTAGCAGACTGTATACATTGAAAACGCCTAGGTGAAACTATGGGAACTCTATAAATGAATGTTTAATTATTAATTTGAGTTGAAAATATTGTTGAAAAAGTGAAATTACTCAATTACTCATTATGAGCAACTTCACATTTTGCAACAACATTTTAAAAATGTGCCTGCTGGAGTTCTGCGTCTATATGTGTGTATGAAAAGGTGTGTATATGTGTGTGTGAAAAGGTGTGTATATGTGTGTGTGAAAAGGCAAGAGAAAGAATAGAGCCAAGGACTTTTATCAGACAGAGGGTCTGACACCCACCCATTAGACTGATATTACTTGATAGGTAAAATTAATGAGCAGCAGTTGTGATTTCTTCAAGCAGGCAAATAGGTGCCAACAGGAATGCTAAAGAGATGCATGCCTGTGTATGGGAATTAGAGAGTGCTGTATCATTATTGAAGACGTTTTTTTTTCATCATAAATAAAATATTGCACATTTAAGATTCACTATTTGTGTCACCGGTTGGTTGTCAAGTTTGTCTAAGTTGAGAAACCATTAAAGACTATAGACATTCATCTGATTATTTGTGGTGGACATAGAAAACTATAAAAGTGTGCCCTATTTTTGCATTTGATGGCGGCCATTTTGATGCCCCAATTGGCATTAACCCTTTCCCTCATACGACAATTCTGCAGCAGATGACTTTAAACATATTTTGTCAAAAAATAGAAAATCTCCATAATTGAATGGATAACCTATGACAAAAAGTGGAAAACATTGTGGCCAAATGAGAAATTGCACGTTTTGTGCAATTTCTTCTTTTGTCACTATGTTTTCAAAAAGCCGTCTGCTGCAGAGGTGTCAGAAAGCGTCTATATGAGGGAAAGGGTTAAACGTTATCAAAAGACAGTTTGATAATCTGGTTTCTCAATTTTATCTAATGGCATGATCCATGCTCTCTTATCTTAATGATACATTGTAGTGACCTTGACATGTACCTTTCTCACTTGCAGACACATTTCGACACATATTCAGCAGAGGTCACTTTTGAAAACATTGATGAGCAATTTCCCCTATTGCCACAATGTTTTCAACTTAATTCAATAATTGTACTTTCATTTATAGAGGTTTTCCTTAATTTTCTCTTGATGGTTTCAAATGTCGTCTGCTGCATGTAAGGGTTTTATTGGTTTGTCCAATAGGATATGTTTTAAAACAATACACCAAAAAAACATTCAAACATTTCCAGAAGCAGACCTGTTACACAAGTTGTCTCTCTACACCTCATTTGGCGCCAAACATATTGCAGATATTGGAGAACTACCAGCACTTTTATGCAACAAGACTTTATTGTTCTTATTTTAGACACTTTCAAATTGATGATATTTTGGAGAGCGCATTTGGAAAAACAGGACAAAATGACTTGAGCATAGTTAACTATAGGGACAAAGTAGGAGACAGTGCACATTGAGACATTCTATCATTGTTTTCAAATGTTGTCTTCTGCTGTTAGGTTAACCCTTTCCCTCATATAGACGCTTTCTGACGCCTCTGCAGCAGACGGCTTTTTGAAAACATAGTGACAAAAGAAGAAATTGCACAAAATGTGCAATTTCTCCTTTTGCCACAATGTTTTCCACTTTTTGTCATAGGTTATCCATTCACTTATGGAGATTTTCTATGTTTTGACAAAATAAGTTCAAAGTCGTCTGCTGCAGAATTGTCGTATGAGGGAAAGGGTTAACATTTTATATTGGGTAAATGCTGAACAAAACATGGATCTAAGATGGATAGAATATAATAGCTTCAATTTTTTTGTGTGCATTATCCTATCATTTTGAGATAAATCCAAAGTGACATTTTGTCCTGATAATGCAGCTACAATGCTTTGAAGGTTTATCAATGAGAAATGGCCTCATGTAGGTTTGAAAGATTCCATGCAAAAAAATGATTTTAAAAATGCTTCTCAATATTTTAAGTTGTCATCATATCAGATTTACAAATGGTTAAAGTAAGAAGTTTGATGGCTGATATTTATTTATAGCTAGACCAATGTTTAATCAACATAAACTCTTTCCAACATGCAGCGCATTTTGACATTTAGATTATCTGCAACAGACAACTTTTGCCATGAATATTCTGAACTGGATTCAATAATGTAAAAATCTTGTGTGGCGAAAGTCAGCTTAACCCTTTCCCTCATACGACAATTCTGCAGCAGACGACTTTGAACATATTTTGTCAAAAAATAGAAAATATCTTTATAATTGAATGGATAACCTATGACTTAAAGTGGAAAACATTGTGGCAAAAGGAGAAATTGCTCGTTTTGAGCAATTTCTTCTTTTGTCACTATTTTTTCAAAAAACGTCTGCTGCTGAGGCGTCTGAAAGCGTCTATATGAGGGAAAGGGTTAAAAGTCATCTGTAGGTAGGAATGTAGGTTAAATGTTAATTTTAAATGAAGAGAGCCGAGTTTTTTTTGTCATCTTTAGGCAAATTATATTGTCCTACAACATGGATCACTTATTCTACACTGCAGTGTTTCTTATCTGTTAATCCTTCCCCACGTGCAGACACATCTGCAGCATAAATTGGCTTTTGAAAACATTGTGGCTAAGTAAAGGAGATATTACTCATGATGAGCAATATCTACTTTTGCCCCAATGTTTTCAGCTGTACTTTCATTGATCAATGTTTTTTCATGTGTTACATGTAAATATCCTAGATGTTTCCAAAGTTGTCTGCTGCAGATTTGTATGTGGGAAAGGGTTTAAAGGTTCCCACCCCTTCAAAGAGACTGTTGTCTTGAAGATTTATTGAAAATGGCATTGAATGTGACAGGCAGGCACAGTCCCAACTAAACCCTACCTCCATGTGTAAAGCTTAATTATTGTTAAATTAGCAATTAATTTATGAAATTATCATTATTTCATTGTGAGATCTGGACATGCATATCATCAGTTTAATTATGATATTGAGAAAATGCTGTGAAAAATATTGCCAATGA